>BSYO01000004.1:17584907-18821526 GCA_033239525.1 Nepenthes gracilis | reverse complement strand
CAAATTATGAATAAATGCATTAAGATCGGACCTAGTACTGTTACACAGTTAAATAAGATTCTCCGGTATGCCTTAGAATGTTACAGTAGTAATCGGGGATAGCCTTGTCCATAGAGTGATACGCGGTCCGCCGTCTTCGAGGCGTTGTATAGAGAGGAAATTATATGATACGACCGCCGTCCTCGGGGAGTTGTACAGGGAGGAAATGGATATGACTTTTGAACTTGGGCTTTTAATTGTGTGGAGTAAATACAATTTATCCTCGATCACTCACCCACTTTGCTAGTACGGTTTATTAGCCTAGGTCCATTGAATAATGGAGTTAAGAATGGAAGGACTAATAAAGATGACAGTGATTTATAAACTTAAAAAATTTGCATTATAAACTTTAGAATTTGACACCGATGTATGAACTTCAGCATATGTTTTAATGAAATTGACTCTGGCAATGTTTTATGATCTGCATGCATAAATGCCTTTATTACGTTTGTCTGTTTTTGCACTGTCTGTGACTATGCATGATTTATACATATGGTATCTTGCTGGGCTTGCCGCTCACTCCCCTCTGTCTAACTTTCAGATGATGGTAAGTTTATGTTGATCGAGAAAAATTGATCAAACGAATAAGGATTTAAGCCGATAGAGAAAGCTTTGTTTAAAGCTAGACGAACTAATATAGAGAGAATGGATGGTCCGACCTTATGAAGCAGCAAGGACCGATCTCGATATAATTTTCATCTAATTATTTTGGAAAATTATGTATTACAATTTCGCTGTGAAATTTAATGAATAATAACATGCTTCTGCATGATGTTATGGTTTGAATACATTGGGTTCCTGGTGGCACCTCATGTGTCTTGGTCGACTGACCCTAATTCCTGGCTGAGAGGATGCCGGACAAGTAGAGGACGTCCGGCTAATTGTGATCTTGTGTGTAAAAAGAAAAGAAAAATTTTATACCCTGAATTTTATTTAAGTATGATTTTGACGGAGGTCATATTTAAGGAAAAATATGGCCGGTCTGTCACACAGCAAAATCCACAATCGCAGTCAGTCACTTTCCTACGAGAGCAGGCCAACCCTCCGTTTGGGCTTGCCCTTCTTCTAAGGGGCCTGTCCTCCATTCAAGCCTACTCTTCTTCCAAGTAGTCTGCCCTCCATCTAGGAGCTATCCTCCATTTAGGAGGCATGCTCTCTATCCATGAACCATCCTCCATTCAAGCCTGCCCTCCTTTTAAGTGGCCTGCCCTCCTTCTAGGAGCTGCCATCAATCCAAGAGGCTTGCTCTCCTTCTAAGCGCCAAGGCTCCATCCAAGAGGTCCTCCATCCATGCGCAATGCCTTCCATCCGGGGGTAAGCCTTCCATATAGGAGGCCCGCCATCTAGACGCTATACCCTCCATTTAGGAGGCCTATTGTAATGATCGAATTTTAATTTATGTAAATAGTGATCATTTAAGTTAATACAAATGAAATTGAAGTTGAATGACACAGAGAATAAGGTTGAAAAGAAAAAATTACAAACTGGATGCATTTTGCACCCAGCCTTGGGTTGGTGCTGCAATTCCTATTGTGTACTTTTCGCCTGCCCAGCCGCAGACTTAAGTGTGCAGGTAGGTGCCGAATCTAGAACCGAGTATGCCTGTCATACAATTGAGCTCCCCATTAAGCACGGATTCCAGTAGCTCGCGCTTGCCTCGTGCTCTAGCGGGGGTCTATTATAAAAGTCGACTAAAAATATAGTCTACCACATTTCAAGCGGTGGAGCTAATTAGATAAAAAGAGAAAGAGAAGGAGAAGGGCTGAAGGAGAGAAAAGAAGGAAGAGGAAAGGGAGTAAGCATCTGGGTAACCAATTCAAAACGTTCGGACTAAGAATTTTGGTATATCTGGTAAAGGCAAGTGCATTTTTAGTTCTCTATTTCCTTTGTTATAATTTATTCACATTCTTTTCAAGTATTATTATTCTAATATTCATCGAAACTAAGATTTTGAAGTAAAAGTATAAAAAATTTGTATACTTATCGGTTTTCCATGATTTTACTGTGAAAATTATCAAGAACTCATATATAGTTTTCAGTATCAATTATGTGTATTATTTTAAAATTTTTTTCATATTTAGATGCATAAAAATATTTCTTACATGTTTGTGATTTGTAGATATTAATTTTAAATTATTGCATGCTATTTGTATATATTAAAAATATACTGCATATTTAATTATATAATATACGCTTATTAAATATGTAGAAAAATTTATAAATTTCTGCTGCATGATTTACTATCCAAATTTCACGTTATGAATTTATTATGATGATAAAAATGTATAATGAATTATAAAGAAGAAAAAAAAAAGGACTCTACAATTTTGTGAAGAAAAGTATAAACCGTTTTTCAAAATGGTAAGAATTAAAAACTAAGAAGTAAAGTATAGAATTTTTTCTAAGTTAAGAAAGTAAGAAACTTGATCAAGGAATTATTTAGAGGGTAATATTTTCTGACATACCTTATAATATTATGGTGGTAATCGAGGATTGCCCCATTATAACTGGGGGGATATAAATGTAGATTTTTGGCCTGTCTATCAAGTTTTATGTAGTATCGCCCACGTCTGAGTATTGAATAGGATATCATGGCCTTAGATTGTGTGGGAATATATATAATCATTTTTTCAATTATCCGCTCCATTAGTTAGTAAGGTCTACTAGTTCTGATCCATAAAGATAAATAAATTTTCAATGTATTTGACAGTTATGACAATAAAAGAATAATATAAAGAATAAAATATTTTCTGTCCATATTTTATACTTATATATATATTATGACTCCTATTTTCTTCAATGATGTATTTTAAGTAAAATGTGTATGTTATTGTTATATGTGATACCTTACTGAACATTTGACTCACTTTCTTACTATTTTTACTAACCTTTAGATAAATCACACGAGTTGATACTAGATGAAGAGGAATGAAGATTGAAAATTCCATTTCTTATGCTTAGAAAGAAGGATTTTGTTGTTTTGATTTTAATATACTGAATATATATAAAACTTTGGAAGTATGAGATGATGTGTTAAATTTTGATGATATTTGTGTAGATTGTTTCTACAAATTGTTATGGATATTATGTGTGCGTTTGTAGGATATTGTGGAGTTATTTTTATTGAATAATTTTTAACAGGTATCTTTCTTTAATAAGATTCGCCGTTGTACTCCTATAGTACGATATTGAAGCCATTGATGATGTGACGATTGTATGAATTCTGTGTACATTTATACATTTGTGTTTCTCATTAATTAATTATAATAATAGTTAATGAGAGAAATAAGAACGTGGTATATCACACCCACTCTCCATCCAGGTGTCTTGCTCTCCATTCAGGAGCCACGCTCTCCATCCTGGCACCATACCCGTCATCCACGGGGCTTGCCCTACATCCAAGCAGCCCATTTTCCACCTAGGAGCTTAGTCCTCCATTTTATAAGCCGCCCCTCAACCTAGCGTACCTTTAAAACGTCTCCTAACTGAGCACACCTTCGAAGCTTAATCCTCCATTTCATAATCTGTCCCATAATTGGACGCACCTCCAAGTTGATCCTCAGTTAGGCGTATCTCTATTCCACCCCCTAATCGAGTGCATCACTAAGCAGCCCCTCAATCCAACACACTCACCCTCAATCCATGCATTTACACTTATTTCTCACATCCTTATATCTTTTTATCCGTTAAGAAAGATTTTTAATTTGAGTGTCAAAGAATAAATCGAGTAGTGAGTCCCGCTAATTCTCTGACCTCTTATTTATTCGTTATGTTACACAGGACCTTGGTTATTAGATACAGATATCAGATCCATCTTAGTTCGATCAGACATAAAAGGTCAAGTGACTCCTAATTCATACAAATAACCTGGATCCAGTAATGCAATAATATTATTAGTTTATTTTTTATATATTAAAAATAATTGTGTAATATACATTTGAAGAAAAATTCAAAGAAAAGAAGGGTTGGTGCTTGAGGCATATTCGACGTACACTCGTGTGGACTTTTGACAAATTGGGTGCACTTGATGAGCGCCTCTTGGGGACTTGAGTGCGACGTTGGCAGATTACTTGCGCCAAAGCCACTCTTGAAGTGGCGCTTGTGTGTGGCTAGGTTTTGGCATGGTACTTGATGTCCGCTTGAGGCGGTACTTACGAGTTGGTTTGTCTATATAAAAACCTGTGTACTATTTTTGGGCATTTGTGCAGAAAAGGAAGAAGAAGAAGAGAGAAAGAGAAGTGAAGGAAGAGAGAGGAAGAGAAGAACATAAACCTTGAAATATCTTTTAATCAAATCTATCAAATTAGATGTTAAACATAAGTATTTTTAACTCCTTTTCTTGGTTTATTTTTGTTTCATTCTAGTTTTGCTTATATTTAGTGGTTTTATTGTACATACAACCCATTTTTACTCACTCCATTTTGATTATTTGTGCATGCATATAGTTTTACCGTATGGTTTGACGTTTTTATTTAGTTTTACCGAATATTTGAGAAGTTTAAGGATTTGAATAAAATGGGTAATTATTTTTAAATATTAGACTTACATTCAAAATATTTGTAAAGAAGAGTTTTAAAAACTTGCATATGGCATTGTATGTGGTATTCTATGAATGTATTTCAAGTTGAGTTCTATTTTGTGTTCGATTTGATATTTATACTTTTTCAAGGTAAAAGGTTTTGTATTTGTACTTTTTTAAAGTAAAAGTTCTATATTTTTTCGCTAAAGAGAAAAAGTTTAAAATATTTGTTATAAAGATCATCCTCGGATTAATATTTTAATGAGAACTATTGTAAAAAATTAAATAAATTTAATATACTCAGATATATTAATATATTCAAGTAAATTTAGATATTTTACCTATCATCTACGAGTGATAAAAAAAAGTGGCTTTTATCCCGATCTATAGGGTAAAATATGTAGACAGCTCATTTATATGTCTAAATAGTTGTGATTTGGTTTAAGGTTACCGAAAATATATGTAACTTTTCATAAAAGTTAATCTTTTGGCCTTTGATTCTCTAATTTGAGTATGTTTTAGATTTTTTATATATTTTTACTTGTATTTAATTTGGTTACTCGAGACTTTGATTTGAGGTTTGTAAGTTTCGACTATCATTTAGATTTGTATATCAGATTTTGGTTTATTTTGTACACTTAGATCGTTTGGCCGTTACTTTTAAATTATAGACTTTGCGTACAAGACCACATTTAGATATTTATTGATTTTTATAATCAGAGTGTATAAACGAATCAATATATATATATATATATATATATATACCGATACTTGTTGCATATTCGGTTCACTATTTTATTATTTTTGACCATTCTAAATTAGAAGGTTACATGTGCCTTATAGGAAGCTCGAACGGGGTAATTAGTAGATATTTTGTTTGTATTTTGTGATTATTAATTTTGTAGTTTGGTCATGTTTGTATAAAATGTATTTTGGTGAAGAGGGAAAGATGGATAGATTAATGTTACTATGTTTTATTGTTATAAAATCAGGGTTCAAATTATTCTAATATTTAGATATTGTGGCATTTTGATTTATGTTGGATTTGTGATATTGTTTTATTATTAAATTGTCATTTTTTCTCATGAAAGTTTTGAGTAGGTTATGACCAATTTCATTATTTAGATGGGTTGTTTGAAATAATCTTGTGATGGTTATTGTTGTTCATATTATTAATGATCCTGTTTAATATTTTAACAGATTCGGCCTGGATTTAGGTATTGTGTTTGAATGTTGCATTGATTGGGAGATTATTTTGTAAAATTTAATTATTATCAAGTATTATTATTACCTATTTTTATTTCAAATTCGTGACATAAAACAATGTCATAAATGAACCATCTAAAATAATCATAACTACTTCTTACCAATATAATAGTAAAACAATAACATCAATTATACATCATTATCAATAATGGGGATATACCATTTGAAAATTAGCAACTTTTATAGAAGTAAACAATCATCAACTTTAATATATGACATCTGAACCCTAAAATCCTAATCATGAAAGCAACTCAACTAACTCAATTATTGATTTGTTCTATCTATCTTGTACTAATTTGGAGTTAAGAAAATACAATGAATTAATCAAATATTCAACAAATAATAATATCCAACAATAAGAATAATATCAACAATAATAAATCTCGGATTAGTCAACAACAACAATTGTAAAAGTAATAAATGCAACATAATGCTCCATACAACAATAATACCTAAGAACCCTACATTTAAGTCATAACATAGTTCAAACAAGCTATCAATACTTGGATTCCCAAAATCTAAATAACAATGAGAATGACTTGGATTTTATAAATATGAATATCAACGAGGACAAAATAAATTTTCTGAATCCAAATATTAAAAAAAATGACTTGAATTTTTTAAATTTGAATATCAGTAAGGACAATATGTATTTTCTCAATTTGAACATCAATGACGTCAAACTCAAGAATTGATGTTGCCAAATAACATCTTCAATATTGACTTAATGAATAATCTCAATAGTTCAAAAGATATTTATCAAATTTTAGTAAATTTTAATAAATATCATAAGGTATCAAAGTATGCAGATACTAAGATCCTTATTTAGATTGGTTAGAAATTTTAACTCAATATAAGATTATAATAATAAGAGATAACAAAAATTCTCATAGATATCATTTCATTATGGTGAACCAAATGTTATACATTTATACCCCTAATAGTTAGGTAAATACCATGAGGTTGTTGATACCATGGTATGCGACTACTCTGTAATCTCTTTGGCGGCTACACTCATAGCAAAATCATACCAACTCGTGGTGTCATCGTAAGATCGTTGATATTACCCCATACGAAGGTCATATAATTAATAAGTATCCTACTTCAGGATCAAATGACCTTAACCATTGAAAATTGTTTAGGTACTAGAAATCCATTAGTCCAAATGCCTTGAGTCTTTATGTACTCTCTTTTACTTAACCATGAAACAATATGATAGTGTAACAATGAAACAAGAATTACGATTATTCAATGAAATCAACTTGACATAAGGTCTAATAATAAGAGATAAGAAAAAACTTCCTTAGATTTTATTGTGTCATCGTTAACCAAAGGTCATGTTTTTATACTCCCATCGATTAGGAAAATACTTTAATGTAATTTACATCTTATGACATTCTTACTACCCCAATAGTTCCTGCAAGAGGTCATACTCATTACATGTACGTACCATCTATGATACTCCTCGCCCCTAATATCATAGATACTATCTCAGTGTAATGGTGAAAAAACTATAAGTATATCTCTTCAAAATAAACTTTAGAATCTTAAAAATGTAGAATAAATATCAAACAATTATAAACTATACTAATATTTTATATTCATTGATACTCTTCGCTTGGTCACCTCTCACTAGGCCTACTAAAATCTTTTAACTTATCCAACTAGTCCTAATTGCCGTCTTTTTTCTTGGAAATTTATTCCCAGTAAATTAGCCGATATTTTTTATATACCTATGTTAGCCATTTTAGCCCAAATCAAGTGATTCAGTTGGCACCTAAGAATTTAAGTTACATCAGGCAGCATATCATATCCTTAATTCTCATAATATCATAAATTACTACATGTCTTAACCCATACCATGATCAAGGGATTAACTAACTAACATACCACATCCTATAACCAGCCATGCTAAATTAATTCTCTACTAACAAAATACCGTGGCGACATTTTCTCGACTTCATGAACCCCAACCGTGTCTCCAAGTTCACCGGTTGTTCCGTGCAACTATGAAATTTTCAGTTTAATCCTCCTAATATGTAGAATCAGCCTATTGTTAACCTGGATAAAGCAAATTACAACATATTAAAAAATTATAAGCGAATTAAAAGTGGTATCCAACAGAACAAATGGTGCTCTGTGTTGGCGCAAAACGCGGAAAGCACTCGGACAGGAGTACGGTGACCGAGCGGACAAGAGTTCTCGGACAGCACACAGAGAAAAAGCTCTCGGACGGCAAGGAAAGAAAGAATAGAGAACAAAAGAGAACACATAAATTTTAACGTGGAAAACCCTTCTCAAACTAAGGGAAAAACCACGAAGGAATGTACTATAAGAGATTTGTTTACAAGTGTTGGCTACTCAAACTCTAACGAAAGAAAACAATCTCAAGTGTACAACTTTCCTCTCACAAAGTGTATCTCACTCTATCTTTACAACAAAGCTTGCCCACAGCTCTCTCAAGGCTCAAGGAACTCAACAATGTCCCAGCTCTTACAACAAACAGCAAGGGCAACAAGCTTCTTATATACACAAGGGTGGCGTGTCCGCCCACCCTACTGGGCGTAGGTCTCCAGACCTACGCCCTAAGGCCTGCCATGACAGGCGCATGCTTGCCGTGTCAGACGGCAGGCCTGTCCTTGGAAAGTTGCAGCCGCTGCAACATCCAATCAGAGTGGGTGACCAACCTCCCCTACAAAAACGGCCACCAACAGGCCTACGTTGATAGAGTCAATACCTACGACTCTAGGCTTTTCGTCCTCGTCCTCAGCAACGCTCGGACATGACGCTTCCACAAAGGAATCCTCGTCCACAAGTCCTCTCGGACACGACGCTTCAAACACATCCCTCGTCCATTCTTCCAATGGAGTCCGCGGGACTTCATGCCACTGGGAGTGACCCCAACAAACTTCCCCTCATGACCGAGTGAAGTTAGTTAGACCGGCAATGTCACAACAAGCTTCAAGCTTTCCCTTTAGCAAAATCTTGGTCAACATGTCTGACCCATTTTCTTCAGAATGGACCTTCCCAATTGATAGCTGGCCATCATCAAGAACATCTCTCACCCAATGATATCGCACGTCAATGTGTTTTGACCGAGAATGGAATGAGGAGTTTTTACACAAGTGAATGGCACTCTGACTATCACAAAGGACCGCGTACGTCTCATGCCTTAGACCCAACTCTTGGACAAACCTCTTCATCCAGAGCATCTCTTTACAGGCCTCGGTCACTGCAATAAACTCTGCTTCCGTTGTGGAGAGAGCGACGCACTTCTGCAACTTGGACTGCCAGGAGACCGCCCCTCCTGCAAATTTCACCAAGTATCCGGACGTTGATTTCGAGAATCAACGTCCCCTGCCATATCTGCGTCCGTGTACGCAATTAACTGAGGCTTTTCACTTCCAAACTTCAAACCCGTCTTGGAGGTCCCGCGAAAATATCTGAAGATCCACTTCACCGCTGACCAATGCTCCATACCTGGGTTTGAGAGGAATCTACTCACAAGGCCAACCGCATGAGCAATGTCCAGCCGCGTACAAATGGCCGCGTACATAAGGCTGCCAACGGCCGAGGAGTAAGGAACCTTACTCATACGCGCCTTCTCAGTGTCCGAGGACGGACACTGCTGTTTGCTCAACTTAAAGTGGTTGGCCAAAGGGGTACTGACAGGCTTGGACCCTTCCATGCTGAATCTCTGAAGCACCTTTTCAATATATCCTTCCTGGGACAGCCAAAGCTTCTTGCCCTCTCGGTCGCGAGAAATTCTGATCCCCGGAATCTGTTTCGCCGGTCCGAGGTCTTTCATGGCGAAAAACTGTCCGAGTTGCTTCTTCAGCTCCTTGATCCGAGCACTATTTTGTCCGGCTATCAGCATGTCATCCACATAAAGGAGAAGGATGACGAAATCATTTTCCGAGAACTTCTGCACAAAGACACAGTGGTCCGAAAAAGTCTTATGGTACCCCTGTTTAACCATAACAGACTCAAACTTCCGATACCACTGTCTCGGAGCTTGTTTCAGCCCATACAAGCTCTTCTTCAAACGACAAACAAGTCCCTCCTTTCCTTTGACTTCAAAACCATCTGGTTGCTCCATGTAGATCTCTTCCTCTAGATCTCCATGGAGAAAAGCTGTCCGGACATCCAGTTGCTCAATCTCCAGGTCCAACGCTGCTGTCAGTCCGAGCACTACACGGACCGAGGACATCTTCACAACGGGCGCAAAAATATCATCAAAGTCAACACCCTTTTGTTGACCAAATCCCTTGACCACAAGTCTTGCCTTGTGTCTTGGGGTGCTCGGGTCCTCGGTCGCTTTCAGCCTGAAGACCCATTTGTTCTTCAGGGCTTTCTTCCCCTTAGACAGCTTGGCTAGCTCAAAGGTATGGTTCTCATGAAGTGAGGCCATTTCCTCTTCCATGGCCTCAAACCATCTATCCTTCTGGGAGCTCCTCATAGCCTCACTAAAATCCTCTGGTTCTCCAGCATCAGTGAGGAGGACATACTCACTGGCAGGAAGGCGGACGGACGGACGTCTCGGCCAGACAGCCGTCTCACAAGTGCCTCCTCATCCACTTGAGGCACCAAATCCTCAACCCGATCCCGAGGCACCGGAATCACCCGATCCCGGTTGGCAACAACTCTTGGTCCATCGGCCTCGGGACGCAAGACATTTGTGTCGGACATTGTTCTCTTGTCGCACGGGAAGTGTTGGAGTGGAGACTTGACTCTTTCCCAAAGTCCTCTATGGTCTCGTCCTCAACGAAGACCATGTCTCGGGACCGTGCACCAGCTTCTTCTCCTTTGGGTCATACAATCTGAACCCAAACTCATCCTCGCCATAGCCCAGAAAGACACATTGCATGGTCTTTGGTTCAAGCTTGGATCTCTCATCTCTCGGGACATGAACAAAGGCTCTACAGCAAAAAGTCCTGAGATGGTTATAAGCTGGTTCCCTTCTGGTCCAAATCCGCTCTGGAACTTCCCCATCCAGAGGCTTATAAGGCGACCGGTTGATCACATGGGCGGCCATTTTTAAGGCCTCGGCCCAAAAGGTTCCCGGAAGCCTGGCCTCGGACAACATGCACCTGACCCTTTCCATCAGCGTGAGATTCATCCTCTCGGCCACGCCGTTTAACTGTGGCGTCTTCGGTGGAGTCTTCTGATGTTTGATGCCGAGCGTTTTGCAATAGGCATCAAACGTTCCCATGAACTCACCGCCGTTGTCGCTCCCCACGGCCTTTAGCCTCTTCCCGGTCTCTCGCTCAACGAGCGCATGGAACTGCTCAAAGGTTCCCGCAACCTGGTCCTTGGTTTTCAACGGGAACACCCTTCCTCCTTGAACAATCGTTAATGAAGGTCACAAGTATTGTGCACCTCCAAATGACTTCTCGGTAAAAGGCCCACACACGCGTCGTGTGGGACGAGTTCCAAGACCTCGGACTTCGGAAGATGCGTCTCCGAAAAGGAGACCCTTCGCTGCTTCCCCGTCATGCAGTGAGGGCAAGTCCTCGGCATTTCTCCATCCATCTCTGGAATGAGACCCTTTTTTGCCAGATGACTCATGCCACGCACGCTCATATGTCCGAGTCTTTTATGCCACAGGTCCGAGGACTCCACGCTTCCTGCAGCATTCACCTCTGCTACCTCGGCCTGGGCGTTCATTGTGTAAAGGCCTGACGCCTTTACTCCTCGGGCAACCACCATTGAGCCCTTCTTCAGCTTGAAACTGCCGTCACAAAAGACGCTGCAGTAGCCTTCATCGTCGAGCCGTCCCGCTGAAAGAATATTCATGCGAATATCTGGGACGTGTCACACGTCCCTCAAAACCAGCCGGGCACCAGTGTTGGTTAACAAGGAAATGTCCCCTCGTCCAACAATCTTGGACGTCTCCAAGTTGCTCATCTTCAATACTCATGGGGCGCAGGGAGTATAAGTGGAGGCTTGACTCTCTCGGGAGTGACGTGGATAGAAGCGCCGGAGAATCCACCACCCCGTGGAGGCTTGCTCGCCCACGCTCATTGAGTCTTGGACTCGCAAGCCAAGAGGAGGTCACCACTGTGGACGGCGAGAGACCGAGGACTCTTCTCGCCGCGTCTCTTTGTGCCCCTATCTCCTCCAGTGTTCTCACGCTTCCACTTATAACAAAATTTCTTAATGTGGCCCTTCTTGCCACAATGATGGCACTCCATATCCTGATACCGAGAAAGTGACTTACTCCGCTCTTTGTCCTCGGACCTTTGGCCACGTCCTCGTCCTCTTCCCATTGACTCAGTGACAAGGACCTCGGATTGCTGAGAGGTCGTCATTCCCTGAGAACGCCGCCGCACCTCCTCATTCAGCACAGCTCCTTTGACCATTTCCAAACTCACCACGCTGTTTGGAGCTGTATTGGCAATGGTGACCCTCATGGTCTCCCAAGAGTCCGGGAGGGTTGCTAGGAGCCAGAGTCCGAGCACTTCGTCCTCGAACTTAATACCCATGCCAGTCAGCCGGTCCACACAGCCCTGAAATTCATTCAGGTGGTCTGCAACAGATGATCCGTCCTTGTAACGGATATGCACCAGCCTCATCAAGTGATAAATTTTGTTGTTCCCAGACTTAGAGGCGAAAAGCTTCTCCAGCTTTTCCCAAAGCGTCTTGGCATTCGTTTCTCTGCGAACATGGTTGTGCACGTTGTCATCAACGAACTGCCATATAAGACCGCACACTTGCTTGTGTTCCAGCGCCCATGCCTCGTCCGTTTTTCCCACCGGCTTTTCTGTGGCAAAAATCGGATTATGCATGGACTTCACATACAGCAAGTCAGACATCTTGCTTTGCCAACTGTCATAGTTGGACCCATTCAAGCAAGGCATTTTGCTCCCATACTCCATCGCAGCAAGCAACAAGACAAAGAACCAAATAGCTCTGATACCACTTGTTGGCGCAAAACGCGGAAAGCACTCGGACAGGATTACGGTGACCGAGCGGACAAGAGTTCTCGGATAGCACACAGAGAAAAAGGTCTCGGACGGCAAGGAAAGAAAGAATAGAGAACAAAAGAGAACATACAAATTTTAACGTGGAAAACCCTTCTCAAACCAAGGGAAAAACCACGAAGGAATGTACTATAAGAGATTTGTTTACAAGTGTTGGCTACTCAAGCTCTAACGAAAGAAAACAATCTCAAGTGTACAACTTTCCTTTCACAAAGTGTATCTCACTCTATCTTTACAACAAAGCTTGCCCACAGCTCTCTCAAGGCTCAAGGAACTCAACAATGTCCCAACTCTTACAACAAACAGTAAGGGCAACAAGCTTCTTATATACACAAGGGTGGCGTGTCCGCCCCACCCCTACCGGGCGTAGGTCTCCGGGACCTACGCCCTAAGGCTCCGCCATGACAGCGCATGCTTGCCGTGTCAGACGGCAGGCCTGTCCTTGGGAAGTTGCAGCCGCTGCAACATCCAATCAGAGTGGGTGACCAACCTCCCCTACAAAAACGGCCACCAACAGGCCTACGTTGATAGAGTCAATACCTACGACTCTAGGCTTTTCGTCCTCGTCCTCAGCAACGCTCGGACATGACGCTTCCACAAAGGAATCCTCGTCCACAAGTCCTCTCGGACACGACGCTTCAAACACAGTCCTCGTCCATTCTTCCAATGGAGTCCGCGGACTTCATGCCACTCGGGAGTGACCCCAACACTCTGTTGTTCAAGTAGCCTGCTTTTATTATCGGTCGCCCAAATTCAACGTTTCTCAAACGTCGATCAAGTAACATGATCCCGAGTTGTCAAATTCGTAATTTGACCATAAAATATTAAATTTAGATCATCAAGCTCACACAGAGGAAAATTCAAGGACATTATTGCTATATTAATTTATGATAAGAACGGTTGGTCGTAAGGTAGATTAAAATTTGATTTCCCCCTTTTCTATTTAAAGATTAAAACATACTCTCTTCTTCCATAAATGGCTTTAGTTCATGTAAGGATTCATAAGGACTCTAACTTTAATCTTATAACATGCAAAACAACTAGTTTCAAACGTGATTTAACCAAAACATCATGAAATTAATTGGACCCAAGGCATCTACGGATCTGGCTCCTTCACCACCTTCCCGCATACACTGTTCTTTTCCTCTTCAACAGGGTCATAATTCATGCGCCTATAGTCATGGCAATGGGTTTCATAATAGCTAGATTTGTATAACTGCATTCCTTTCTGATTCTCTAAATTTAATCCAGATTAATCGGCTCCCTTAACTTCTCATATCACGCTTACCCTTAATTCCTCTTAAAACAGAGTATAACTTGCGAAGAAGAAGGTCAGAATCAGTATTTGAATGATCTCAACGATTTTCAATTTACACCTATTTTCATCCAAAAAAATATGAAATTGCTTACAAGGAGGAGCATAGATTTACTTGCAAGAAAAAAGAGTTCAGAGTTGCTTGGCTCGAACTCTCTTGTTCATTCTTCTCTCTCTCTCTCTCTCTCCCCCCCCCTTCCCACGCACAACTGCCTCGGATCGTTCCTCCTCAAAACTATGAAAGATTTAATATATAATACGTTCGAAACGCCTAGGTTCAACAGCAAACGAGGGTGCTCAACGGCAGTCGTTACATTTAATCCAATGACAGCCGTTTTTTCCTTTCATTAAAAAAAAAAAAAAAACGTTCCAATGTAGAAAGTGAGCTCGGGAATCCATTGCAATGGCCACAGCTGCGGAAAAGGCAATGCCTCTTGCTCCTTCACTTTCCATTCAACGACTGGCCGCTTCGGCAACGGTGTTGTCTCCTAGCAACATCGTTTCGGAGTGGACCGTTAATCTCCGTGGTGGAGAAGATAGGATTTGAAACACTGACTCCTTCGCCGCTGCTACGGTTATGGCGAACTTGATTTAGCCCGTCAATTTTGTATAGGAAGAGAAATGACTGATGTCAATGAAAGGAGAAGAAGAGGAAGAGAGACGAGAGAGATATAGTCACGAGCTCACTTTCTTCATGGGAAGGTTTTTTGGTTAAATGAAAGGCAAAAACGATGCCAGAAGGCATCGTAGCGACCTTGAAACCAGCAAACGGGGCAGCCAAACCATGGTTGAGTTTTCCTCTTGAATAATTTGCCAAAATTTGAATAATCAGCCATCACCAAGCCAGTCAACCCAAATAACCAAAGAAATATGCCTCCAGATAATACAAAGTTAATAGCTTTTTATTTATTTACTAAGTAATTTTCCCGCCATTTTCAATTCCCATAAGCCGAGATGCTCTCTAAATCCACCATTTTATTATTTGATAATTAGTTTTTCAAGTAATAGAGGGTTTATTTATAAATGAATCTCATAATTTTTCAAGAAAATCAGTCCCATGACTATAGTTTTATTTACACGGCCAACAAAATAATTCAAGCCAAAATTTTAAAAATTAAACAAGTGGATTGGCTCACTTAAAATCTCTAATTTTGCTACTAAATTTCAAGCTCAACTAGCCCAATCATTATTTAATTGTACAATTAAATATTTTCTTTAATTTAATTACCAATAAAATAGTCATACAATTACTATGTTGTCACAAATTTAGATCAAAATAGGTCTAAATAATTATAATTTATAAAAAAAATTAAAATTTTAAAATAATATAACTAATCTCAACCGAAGCGTAACAAACAAACGAATCACATAATCCCAATACGACAACAATAAAATTTTACTAAATATAGAGGATCTTATCGGATAACTATTTGGATAAAAAAATAATAACTGCTATACAATGTTACAGGAAAGGGATAACCAACAACAAAATAATTCAATAAAGACAATCCAACGAATCCTATACAAATCAAAGGCCTAAAACCGGCAGATTTCAAATATCCAAATTAACTCAGATACAAATCTAGTCCAAAAATAAAACTATACTTACCAAAATAGATAAAGTTGCAGTCAAATCACATCCTAACTCCTACAATATATCAAAACTGACTAATCTAAAGGGATAAGAAATAAAAATATAAGTTTAAAACTCAATAAGTATCAATATATACAAAAGATAACACATATGCGTCTCAAATCAGGAAGATTTATAATAAGCATGTTTGAAACGCGTAAAAACCACAAATTCAAACGCTTGCAAAAGAAAGGCCAAAGGTTATCTCATACTCAAAATATAATCCAAATCGATATATAATCTCATAAGGACGTACTTTGAACCAAATGTGATTCGAAACAAAATCATGTAATTGAAGTCATAACATAACCCAAACAAAGTATAATCCGAATCGAGATTACATACGAATGAAACAAAGTCCGGATCAAAGTCACATAAAAACAAAATATGTTCCAAAATGAAATTATATATTCAAATATACAAGGCCGACCGAATCCTAACTGTAAGCAAACCTACGAATCTTAAATGAAGCTCAATACAAATCAATGCTAAAAATATATCAAAAACCAAATTATACACAAATTGGAGAATCAAAGACTAAAGGACTAACTTGAGAAAGAATCATACATACTCTCAGTAACCATGAACCATATCAACTACTATTTAAACCCATCGATAGGGCCATCTATATATACTTTTCTATAGATAAGGAATATGGACACTATATTTTGTCACATATTGCATTGGGTATAATTCTAAATTTGTTTAATATATTAGGATGTCTAAATATATTGATTTAATTAATTACCCTATGATAGTTCTCATTAAAACACAAATAGGGATGGTCATCTATAGCACAAAGTTTTCCCTGTCGGCGAGAAAGGGAGTTACAAATCTTTTCCCATCAGGAAACAAAGCTTTTTTCGTCGAGAGAGGGTCACATATCATATATTAAATCAAATCATATCACATATTATAGAGGTAGAGATCCCAAGCCCTAGGCAACAATACATGTATACCAATGCATGGCTCATGCAAGTTTTAGTGACTATTTTTATACAAATATACTAATAAATAAATTTACTGTCTTAAATATTTATCCATTTTTTTATAAAATATACAAAACCTTTAAATATTTATAAATTTTTAATAAAATCCCTAAATAATCAGTAAAAATAATATACATACATGAAGAAAACAAATAGGATAAATAAAAATAGTATATATGAATATTGAACATCTAAAATATAAACAAAACTTATCAGATATGAAACAGACCAAATATAGGGTATAAGGATACTTACCTTAACTTCCTACTAAACAAATTTAACAAAACGATACTCTAGTCTATCCATTCTTTTCATCCTCTCTCCTCTTTCTCCTTCTTTGTCTCATCTCTTCCTTCTCCTGTGCGAAATGATAAACAGTGCACTGCCTCGCCTTATATAACCCAAATGGCACTCGAACTCTACTTAGACGCACCTCAAATGCTAGTGTGCTGATCTGAAATCCTTAAAATTTTTACAATATATAATTATTTTAATATATCCAAAATACTCTAAAATAAAATATAATATTAAGTTAAATCAAACAAAATCGGGTATTACAATTCTCCCCTCGTTATTAAATTTTCTTCCTTGAAATTTACAAACTTTAAATCTCAAACAGATAGAGGTATTTCTCCTGGATTTCATCCTCACGTTCCCAAGTTGCTTACTCAACTAAATGATTTCTCCATACCACTTTGACCTACGGAGTTGTCTTATTTCTCAACATCTGATCTTTTTTATCTAAAATGTGAACTGAAACCTTAATATAAGTCAAATTCTCATCAATTTGTAACGGTTCATACTCAATCACATTAAATTATCATACATATACTTTCTCAACATATAAACATGAAACACATTATAATAATCCGCTAAATTCAGAGGTAGAGCTAATCTATAGGCCACCTCTCTGACTCGTTACAAAATCTTAAATGGTCTATTGAATCCCAACTTTAATTTTTATTTCACCCTAAATTTTAAAATTTTTCCTAGGAGATACTTTTAAAAATATATGATCACCCACATTGAACATCAAATCGAACCTCTTTCTATTAGTATAACTCCACTGGAGATTTTGTACAACAATTAACCAATCTTGAATAATCTTGACATTATCAAAAGTATCATGAATAATATTGGGGCTCAAAAGTCTATGATTATCAATCTCTTTCTAATTAATAGGGGACCTACATCTCAATTCGTATAAAGTCTTGAGAGGGGCCATCTCGATATTTGACTAATAGTTGTTATTGTAGATAAACTCAGCTAGCGGTAAATAATTATCCTAATTCTCTTTTATATCTAAAATTGATACCCTCAATATATCTTCCAAAATTTGGATGGTCTTATCTGATTAACCGTCTATTTGCGAATGAAAACTATACTAAATTTTAACTTGGTACCTAATTCCTTATATAAGCTTTTTCAAAACTTTAACACAAATCTCAGGTTATGATCGGAGACTATCGATGTTAGAATACGATGTAGCCTTACAATTTCGTTAATAAAGAGACACGCCAACTTATTCCTTCAATACATCATCTTGACTAGCAAGAAGTGAGCTGACTTTATTAACTTGTCCACAATCCCCCTAATTGCATCCAGATTTATCACTGCCCTAGACAAACCCGAAATAAAATCCCTAGTGATACACTCCCATTTTCAACTAGGAATCGATAGAGGGTACAAAACTCTTGAAGGCTTTTTATGCTCAACTTTAACTTATTGACACACAATGCACCTTACCACAAATGTCGCTATTTCTCATCTCATATTCCGCCATCGAAAATTCTTTTTCATATCCTGATATATCTTATTCACTCCGAAATGAATTGTATACTTTGATCTATGAACTTCATTCAAAGATTTTCTCCTTTATTTTCTCAATATTTGGCACACAAATCCTTTTCTAAAAGTAAAGAATACCATTTGCTCGCATCATAAAATCCACCCACGACTCATTACCCAAGTTTTTGATAATTTTTATTGAATACGGGTCACTCATTTGAGTCTCCTTAATCTTTTATAAAATTACTAGTTGCACTTGGAGATATGACAATATCATCCTTGATCCTAGAGAGTGTAAACAAATTGTGTAACTTTTGATTCTATCCGACATCTCCTATTTCTTAATTATCAAATAAGCTACAAACCGAAAAACTTCTAACTCAAAGTATCGACAACTACATTTGTCTTTCCTGGTTAATACTGAATTTTACAATCATAATCTTTCCACAAGTCTATTGACCTACGTTGCCGCATGTTTAACTCCTACTATGAAAACAAATACATCAAACTCTTATGATTAAAAAATACTATAAACTTCTCTTCATACAGATAATGCCTTCAAATCTTTAGCGTAAAAATCACGGCTGCCAGCTCCAAATCACGGGTCAGGTAATTTTACTCATGGACTTTCAACTACTTTGTCCCATAGACAACCACCCGGCCATGCTTCATGAACACATAATCCAATCCATTTTTGAAAGTATCATAGTAAACTATAAATCCTTCAATCCTTTAGGGATTGATAAAATCGGAGTTGAGATTAATCTATTCTTTAGTTCCTGAAAACTCTTCTCAGAATTCTCATACCAAATAAAAACTGTTCATTTTTGTGCTAAACACATCAGTGGCACTGCAATCCTTGAGAAATTGTTAATGAATTGAATATAATATCCGGTCAAATCTAAGAAACTATGCACCCCCATGATATTAGTTAGTTTATCCCAATTGGCCACAATTTTAACCATTTTTGGATCCACAGACATGCCATATATATAAGAAATATGCCATAAGAATGATACTTTCTCTAACCAAAATTCGTATTTTTTTAATTTGACAAATAGTTGCATTTTTCTCAAAATCCGCAGTGTAGTCCTCAAATGGGTCTTATACTCTGCAAAGCTTTTTGAATTAATCAGAACAACATCTATAAAGATCACTACAAACTGATCTAAATATAGTTGAAAAACCTGATTCATAAGGTTTATAAAAGATATCAACGCATTCATTAACCCAAAAGGAATCACTAAAGATTCACAATGGTCGTACTTTATCCTAAAGGCCATCTTAAGCATATCCTTATGCTTGATCCTCAACTAATGATACCCTGAATGCAGATTAATTTCAGAAAAAAATTGAGCTCTTACAACTGATCAAACAAATCATCTATCATCAGGAGGCAATACTTATTCTTGATTATGTTCTTATTCAACTCCCGATAATCTATACATAATCTCATTGATCCGTCATTCTTCTTCACAAAATGCACAAGAGCACCCCACGATGAAATACTCAGCCAAATAAAATTATTTTCTAACAAATCTTGCAATTATTACTTCAACTCTTTTAATTAAGATAGGACCATTCTATAATGAGCCTTCAAAATCGGTGCAAACTCAGCACAACATCACTTGTAAATTTAATCTGTCAATATTAGCTTAATCATCATAATTAATATAATTTTAAAACTCGATCCTTACAGATCAGACACTCATCAAGCGCATGTAATTTGAAAAGTGCACTTGTATGCACCTCAGATGCATCTTGAACATAGGTATTCTAGAAATGGAGCTCGTGTGTGACTCGAGTGCACCTTGAATGTAGATATATTAGAAAAATGCACTCATGTGCGGATCGGGTACTAGGTTGGCGTGAATATTGAGAGTTACATTTTTATGAATATCGAGTATGAATCTAACACAAAATCTTCATGATATTAGATAATATGTCAATGACTAACTAGACTTAATCACGGAATATATCAATACATAATATACCAAACAATATCATCATCAAATTTGATAATCCACATTATAGACATTCCATAGCAATAAACAACTCCTTAAAACTAATCACCCAGTCTTGAGAACAGGTTGGAAAACCAAAAGACAACAGAGGATAGTAGGTGGCCTTATTCCCTTCAGAAGAAATTAAAATGATGCTGGAAAACAAATTTGGCTGCTGGAGAATCAATTCCATTTTCTATTGTGAATATTAGCTCCATCATCCATTGGTGACCTCTTGTTTTGTTGTTGGAATGCTAGATTCACCAATCTTGATCACAAAGGATCCGTGTTCGAATTGTGCAATCCATGTTTCGGATCCTCCTGTCCAGATTGCATATTGCCATGGGACTGGTGATTTCAAGTAACACTGCTTCAAATGTTGGTGAACTGAAGCCGTCAGTATTTCAGAAGCAATTATGTCTCCTTGGCACAGCAACAATTCGCTGTGAAACCAGAGACAACGGATTGAAAAATAGAAACAGCATTTAAAAAATAAAATTATAGATAATGCCCTCACAATAATAATTCACACTAACTGGCAACCTTTTTCCTTGCTCTCTGTCATTGTCACTTTAGCATCTTTAGAGAGAAAAACCATATGTTTTTTTGGCATCTATTACTCTTAATCTGACTTTTCTTAAAATTCAGAAAAAAAAAAAAAAGGGAATAGACCATCTAAGCTACTCCCTCTCTCTCTCATCACCACCCTCCCAAACATTATTTTCAGAATAGATTATGTAGTCACAACTTTTGTATCATCGTTGAAAATTTTAAAACCATCCTGGTCTAATATTTACATCTTCGAAATCGAAAAAATATCTCCTAAAAAAATCAAACATTCAGGAGATCATATCTCCTAAAAAAAATCAAAAATAATACTGCTCAGCCGAATAAAAAGAGGAAGAGTGCAGAAAATAAATATATTAACAAATAAAGTAAAACATTGCAATTGAAGATAAAAATTGTTGGGTCCAGTATCGGTGTGGCCCAAGAATCGCGAGGCCCAACTCAGGTAGCAGCGGCCTAAACAGTCAGTGCTGCCCAAAACTTGAAATAGCCTGCATGGTAGCTCAATGCCCGCAATAACCAGTACCTCCTATAACTCATTAATGCGGCTACAGACAGCAGGGGTAGGATAGAAGAGGCAAGCTAATAAAATAAAAGTCAACTCTGCCAGCCGCGGCTCACGCCGCTTCCTACAATTGGCCAGCCAATCCTCACGCGAAAAGCAAATCAAATGTGGCCAGCGATGAACGACGGTCTTCCCACTGCCATAAGGCAACAACTAACACCACCGGCTGCCGCTAGTGATTAACGGCCGGTGAATCCCTGCAAGAAGGATTCTCGAGTCGACAACTCCATGCTATGGAGCCTCTAAATCCCCCCTCCTTCTACAGGAAGGGGGATCTAATTTTGGACGACCAATTGGATTCTGGACATTGAGACGTGCGCTTCCTGCGCTCTTGCTCTCATATTCACGTCCTAAACAATCTTCCACAGCCCTTCTTAGGCTACAAAAGTAAGTGACCCTTTACAGTGCATTCAAGGAGCCAGGTTTCCCATAAAACGTTCATCGAGTTCCATACTCTTGCATCCACACACTCCCACCGCACACTCAACATATTTCCACGCACCTCTGAGTGTGCGCCCCTTCCATTTATTACGAAAAGTCACTAACTTAAGCATCAGAGTATTTTTGGTGGGAGAAATTCCGCCAACCTCTGACCTCTTGTTTATAGTTTGTATTGTGTAGGTTCTAAGTTAACAGTGACGGAGACCAAACCCGCTCGTGATCCTACCCAGACAACGAGGAATCAGAAGGCTCCTTAATCTGTATTACAATCAGGGACCCGAAACGCAACATTGGCGCCGTCTATGGGAACGCGACAAAAAGTCTAGCATCTCCCCTCGACACTCACTCCCTTACACCAAGATGGTCAACACTAGGGCGCAAGTCAGTGCGGCAGCAAGAGATGTAGCCACTCACGGTGATGACTCCATGGTTGGCGGCTGTGTCGACGAGCGGCCGCAGCCTAATGTTGATGAGCTGGCCGCCGAAATGGATGGCATGAGGCCGATGCTTTAGGCCCTCTACAACTGAACGGGCACCCAGTGGATGGGGGTTGTTCCTCCGGTGTCTCAGGCGTCATCCTCCATGTGAGGAAGGCATCATACCAGAGCCCCCAGGGACAGATAAGATCGACCTAATGACGCCGAGGCCCAGGCGGCCTTCGGAAGCAGGGCCCAGACGGCGGGTGAAAGCCACCCTAATCGGGATGAGTGGGAGGAAATCCCGGAGCGGCGTAACCCCCGCAACTACCGCAGTGAAAGGAGGTAGACAACCGCAAGCTCATGTAGCACGTGGTTGCCCCGTACGGGAAGCCGTCGTGACCAGCACACCCAGCAGAACCCACAGGGTCACATGGAGCTCCGTGACATTATCAATGTGCGGAGGAACAAGTCCAACCCACCGATAAAGGAAAATGTGGAGGTGATTTGGAACCACCTGTTCAAGGAGAAGTCCGGACGGCCTTCCGCTGACTTGCTGAGGTCACCCTTCGTCATGGACATCTGGACCCAATCGCTTACCCACAAGTTCAAAATGCCAACGCCGGATGGATACGATGGGAGTAAGGATCTAATAGACCACCTCAACTACTTCTGCACTCACCTATCTCTCCATGTAGCGAGTGAGGTCGTGATGTGCCAGAGTTTTCCCATCACCCTTAGAGGGGGCGTGCTGCTTTGGTTCCATAGCCTACCGTCAAACTACATCCGCTCCTTCCACGAGCTCACAGACTACTTCTTGAGCCAGTTTACCTCCAGTCGGAGAGAGGAGAAACAGTCATGGCATCTAGTTCGCCTCCACCAACGGTCGAATGAAATCCTGAAGCGGTTCCTCAACCGCTTTATCATTGAAGTGTGCCAGATCCCCCAACTCTCTAAAGAGCTGGAACTCAATGCCTTCATTGCAACACTGGCAGCAAGGAACTTTTTCATGCACTTATCTCACCAGCACCCCTAGTCCTTCTGGGAAGTTAAGGCCTATCACCCGAACTTATATCTTAACGGAAGAGGCTAATGAGGCAAAGTGTCCTGAATGCACGGTCTACCCCCAGAAGGACCTAAGCCAACTATTAGGAAGAAAAGGAACGGCGATAGCAACCGCTTCTAGGAACGTTGAAGCAGCTGCAGCCTTCGTCGGGATCTAGGAAGGAGTACAGGCCAACATCCCTAATTACCCTGAATGATACCCGCACAAATATCCTGATGCAGATCCAAGATGAGAAATTCTTCAAAGTGGCTAAAAGCGTCGAAGGGCCTGAGCGATGGAGACAAGACGAAATACTGCCAGTACTGCTGCTGCTTGGGAATTCTACGGAGAACTATCCGACCTTATAGTAGGAGATAGAAGACATTATCTGCCATGGACATCTCAGACGGTTCGTGAAGGGTTTAGGGTAGGCCCTTGTAGCCTCAGAAGGCAAGGCGAGTGAGCCTCCGAGGAACTGTACGACTACCAGCGTGATCAGTATGATCTCAATTGGGCTAGCCAAGAGTAGTAGGTAGGCGCAGCCTGAGTAGGCTTCCAGTAGCAAGAAAGCAAGAATGGTGATAGGAGTGATATCATTAGTTTTAGCAATGATGATATGGCACATGTAACCTTCTCCCATTCTGATTCCCTTATTGTATCTACCTTCATTTTAGACGGTACGGTCAATTACCAGCTAAAACAAGCCTTTATTGATAATGGAAGCTCTCAGAACATGTTATATCTTGACGCTTTCTTTAAGCTTGGATTGAGGCGAAACCAGATGAAAGTGGTTGATGGCCTCTGTATAGCCTAGATAATAAACCTATACCTGTGCAGGGAGAAATCCAGGTAGAGATCATGATGAGAACTTACCCACGTACCGCAACGTAAGAGCTAACGTTCCTTATCTTTGATTTGTCGTCTATCTAGAACGCCATCCTAGGTAGACCATTCCTCACGTCCTTCGAAACTGTTACTTTGATCCCTCACCTAAAGGTGAAGTTTCAACCCTGTACGGCGTAGGAGAGATGCTCGGTGATCAGGTGATGCGACGGACGTGCTACCTGTCCCAAGTCGCCCCAGTGGTGCCGGATCGTATGGACAGAGACTTTGATCTCCGCAATGAAGCCACGCTACAACAAGCCCAGTCAGGTGAAGCGACCGAAGTGGTCCCTCTAGACCCTGCTTGGCCGAAAAAGTCCATGCACATTGGCAGCTCTCTCACTGCAGCCAACCGTGATCGGCTCATTAATTTCCTCCAGAAGAACTCCAACGTGTTCGCGTGGGCTCCTGCGGATATTTTCGGGATACCGATCGGAGTAATGGTCCACAAGTTGGACCTCGATTTCAGTCACAACTCCGTCGGGCAAAAATACAGGAACCACTCCATCGAGAAGTTATTAGTTATAAGAGAGGAAGTGAAGAGACTGCTGAACGTCGAATTCGAAAGGGAGGTCTAGTATCCGGATTGGCTATCCAACGATGTGCTCGTAAAGAAAAGCAACGGCAAGTGTCGGATGTACATGGACTTCACTGACATGTATAAAGTCTGTCCTAAAGATAGCTTCCCGCTCCCTCGGATCGATCAATTGGTGGATTTCACATCCGGGCACGAGCTCCTGAGCTTCATGGATTCCTACTCAGGCTATAACCAAATCAGGAAGGACCCGGATGATGAAAAACACACTTCCTTCATGACTGACTAGAGAACATATTACTACAAGGTCATACCCTTTGGCCTCATGAACATTGGGGCAACCTACCAGCATTTCGTGAATAAGATATTTGAGACTCAGATCGGATGGAACGTGGAAGTGTACATTGATGACATGCTCGTCAAGAGCAGAATAGCCGACGACCACGTTCATGATCTAGAGGAGACCTTCCAGGTGCTTTAAGCTCACAAGATGAAGCTCAACCCTGCCAAGTGTGCATTCGGGGTAACTTTCGAAAAGTTCTTAGGTTTTATAGTGTCCCAGTGCGGTATAGAAGTGAACCCGGAGAAAATCAGAGCCATCTTTGATACGAGCCCTTCATGGACCGTAAAGGAAGTTCATAAACTCACAGGGCAGTTGGCAACCCTATCGCGGTTCCTAGCCAAATCTGCGGAGAAGTACTTGCCCTTCTTTAAGGCTCTCAGAAGAACGAAAGCATCCGGATTGCAGCGAAAGAATGAGTGCAAGGAAGCATTCCAAGAGCTAAAGGCATATCTTGTTTGTCCACCTCTCCTAAGCTCACCATCTGCGAGCGAGGACTTATACCTCTGCCTGGTCATGTCGGACACGGTGCTCAGCTCAGTGCTTGTTAGAGAGCATGAGGGAATGCGGCGATTAGTATACGACGTGAGTAGGGTATTGACAGATGTGGAGACTCAATACCTGTATGTGGAGAGGATTGCGTTAACCCTCATTTATTCCGCGCGAAAGTTGAGGCCTTACTTCTAGGCGCACCGGATTATCGTTCTGACAAATCAACCCCTAAAGTTAATCCTCCAGAAGCCGGAGACCTTTGGGCAGCTGGTCAAGTGGGCCATAGAGTTGGATAGGTTTGACATAGAGTTTCGATCACGACCGGCCCTCAAAGGCCAAGCGTTGGCAAACTTCATAGTTGAGGCGGCAATCCTAGCTCTAGAGGCCCTAAGCAGCCCAAAGAGCTTAGACGCACCGAACATTCCCGTGTGGATCCTAAATATCGAATGATCATCTACCCAAATAGACAGTGAAGCCGGAGTCGTGCTCAGAACTCCGGATAGGACAGAGATCAAGTACTCCATCGCGTTGACTTTCCCTGCAAACAATAACATGGTAGAGTACGAAGCCCTTCTTGCAGGACTTCGTCCAGCAAAGGAGTGCTCCGTAAAGTCGCTGGTTATGTACAGTGACTCGGAGCTAGTGGTCAATCTGATCCAAGGAGCCTTTGAGGTATCAAACCCTCAGTTCGCAAAATACCTAGCGAATGCAAAAGCCCAGATCCATGCGTTTGAAAGTTTTGAGATCAAACACATTCCCATAACCAAAAATTGGGAAGCCGACTAGTTTGCGAGGGATGCAGCTGCAGGATCTCTGGAGCAGTACGCTAGGAGCACACGGAAAATCCTGGCCACACCAAGTGTGGACGATCCGGATCAGGAAGTGTTGCGGGTCAACGAGGGCGACAATTGGATGATCCCATACCACAGGTATCTGACAGATAGAACGTTGCCTTCGAACACCGACAAGGCCAAGAAGATCAAGAAGACAGTAGATTTGTACGCAATCATCGATAGTAGGCTATACCAGCGGGAGTATTCCACTCCCTACCTAAAGTGTCTAACTCCTGAGGATGTTGAGTACGCACAGAGTGAAGTCTACCATGGCATATGTGGCTTGCACATCGGAGGAACAAACCTCACATTTAAGATCATGCGACAAGGTCTTTTCTAGCCCACAATGAAGTGTGATGCCCTGAAATTCGTGAAGAAGTGTGAAAGCTGCTAGTTTCATAGGCCCATGGCTCATCTACCTCACACAGAGCTGCACTGCTGTCAGTCCCCATGGCCGTTTGCGCAATGGGGGCTGGATATCCTTGAACAAATGCCCTTGGCCTCCGGATAGACGAAGTTCCTTATTGTTTGTATTGACTGCTTCACCAAGTGAGTAGAAGCAGTTCCTTTGACACGAATCACCGAGCAAAACACAACAAATTCCTCCGTCAGAACATCGTTTGCTGTTTTGGGATTCCTGAGGTCATAGTAATTGACAACGGAATCCCGTTCACCGGCAAATGATTCACCAAGTACTGTGCAAGCTTGCGCATCAAGCTGGTCCATACATTTGTGGCATACCCTCTGACAAATGAGTAAGTCAAAGTCACCAATCGCATACTACTACACTGGCTGAAGACCAAACTGGAAGACGTAGGGGGCTCCTGGGTTGACGAGTTTCCTTCCGTGCTCTAGGAATATTATACGACCCTGCAAGAACCGATGAGGGAGATGCCCTTCAATCTTTGCTATGGAGTCGAAGCGGTCATTCCCGTCGAAGTGGGACTTCCCTGCCTACGGGTCGAATGCTTCGATCTAACCATCAACTCTCATAGTCTCAGGGAATTACTAGACCTACTCCCAGAAGTTTGTGATGCGGCTTGTCTGATGACAGTAGCCTACCAGCAACATGTCACACAGTACTACAATAAGTGGGTGAAGGCACGACCGCTCGAGGTTAGAGACCTGATCCTCCGGAGTATAGAGGCAGCGGAAAAGGCCACGAGTAGGAACAAACTCTTCCCAAGCTGGGAGGGCTCGTCCCTCGTCTCGACAATCCTCCAGAATGGAGCATACAAGCTACACACCCAAGACGGTAAGTTGGTCCCGCTGACCTAGAACACCACCAACCTCAGGAAATATTATCAGTAGGCCAGCGCCAAACCCAAGTAAGGCATACACGTGCACAATAAGGAATGCTTATACATGTATTGTGTTTCCATTTAATAAAATTAATCATTTTTACAATATTGTATGTTCATTCATACGGGTGTTTGCATGCATGACATTTCGAGAAGTGAAACGACCTAGACTACCCCTAAGTCGGGAAAATCTTCATCCATCCTTAAAACAAAGTCTTGGCTCCGTGCCAAGTGGCTCGAAAGCGGGAATATCCAAATCTCGACTTCGCGTCGAAAGGCCCTTAGTGGCCCTTAAAACCTTGGCCCCATGCTAAGCGGCCCTCAAAACCTTAGTTTTGCACCAAGCGACCTTGATGAGGTCATATCCAAATCGCGGCTACACGCCGAAAGGGCCGAAGTGGCCCAAAAACCATGGTTCCGTACTAGGCGACTCATGCAGTCGAAATATCAGGCTTGGGGGCTTTTGAAGTCCCCAACACGTGGCCACCAAAACCTTAGGGGGAAAGAATGGCAGGCGTGCGACGACCTTCTCTTAGGGAAGAGAGAACCCTCGATCTACGATGGTTGCCAGTTAGGACCGTGCACACAAGAGCAACGATGCCTTGAGAGGGGATAAGCACCTAAGACAGGTATCGTGTGCAAAAAAGCCTAAGACCCGGAGTCCGGTTGCTATGGCCTGAAAACCCAGTTGGCCTTTGGGGTGACTCCACAGGGTTTGCGACAACGTCCAATTTACTAGATTGAGTTTCCTATTAAACGTGCAAGATTCGATAACATCCTCTGATGAAGGACGAGTACAACGCAAGAAGGCACCGAATCGGGCCTTGGTGGCAATAGTTTCATAGCTTAGCCGTTAAAATGTGAGTTATGATTCCAAAAATTATATCATGCACTCAGAGACATCAAATGCAAGAAAAATAGTTGTCCTTCCTTTATTATGTATATACAAGGATAAAAGGTGTTGTCGAACAATAAAAAAGGAAATAGTTATCCTTCCGGAGTGAGCCGCAGCCTGAGGTTTGTGGAAAGGCGAGAGATGTCACCCTCCAAAGTGGAGGTTAATCCCCTCAGCTGCTCAACCTCTTGCCTTAGTCGCTCGCCTTCCTACGTCAGTCACCCACTCTCGTCCCTCAGGCGCTCGCTCTCCTGCGTCAGTCGCCTGTTCTCCTCCCTCAACCAATCGTTTTCCTCTCTGAGCGTAGCAATTTTAACTCTCGCTCATTGGGCTATCTCCTACTTAGACTCTTCCCTGACACGGTGAAAGTATCTGTGTAATTAAGCAAACATCGCGTCAAGGGAGTTGGGTCCCCCAGGGACTTACAAGGAAAATGGAAGATCAGAAATTCTCAGAGTTCTAGTCAATAGAAGAACACACTATCCAGGACGATCATACCTGAGTGAGGGATGCATCCGTACAACGAGGGCTGCCTCCTGATGCTAACAAACTTGGGGGCTCTATGTGCTCGGCAATGACCTCCACGAAGCTGGGAACGTCTAGAGCCACGGGTGACTGGGGAATGCTTGGGGGCTCTGACTCCTGAACCATCCCTGCCACGACAGTCTACTAGGGCCAAGTCGGCACTAGACAAACAAGCAACCAGTCCGACTTCGATTTCCTCCTCAGCAGGTGGCACTCTCTTGGCGCACACTCCTAAGGGCACCCTAGCAGACGGTCCGGTAAGCTCTGGAGTCCCTGCTGGCTCTGGCACAGGCTCCAAAGCGCAGCCTTCTTAGGATTTGGCGCGTTGATCTTCACGATCGGCATGCCCTTAGCAGCCGCCTCCTGCAGCTCCAGATTGACGAAGGGACCCACGGGGGACTCTCCTTCATAATGAAGCTCCACCATGGGAACACCATACTCAGCCAACGCTGCGGCAGGAATCGGCAAGTGCGCAGCCGCTCCCTCCTGTGGCTTCGTATCTGACGCCCGCTCCAAAGTGGAGCTCACGGCACGTGCGGCTGGCCCTGCAGCTAGACTCCACGAGCTTCGGGCAGAAGTGCCCCTAGCTTTTCTTAGCCTCTTTAGTGGAGCCCCCACCTCTTCATCTAAAGAGGTTTCCAGTAGCGAGCAACTCTCCCCTGCGTCTTCCCTCGACGGTTCTTGGAGCACGATGGCCTCAAGCCTCTTCTTCTCTAGGCCAGCGATTGCCTAGCAAGACTCCAGACTCTACTTGGTGGTGGCTAAGACATGGGAGGTAAAGTAATAGTCGTGGATAGAAAACGTCTTCATCTCTGAGTGGATAATAGCAACTAGCTTCGCCACCTCACTCACCTCCTCGGTGGCCACGTCCCCATGAAAGAGCCTTGGGATTGGACCCCACTCGCGGGAGAGCTCCGAATCCGAGGGTTCTTGCAAGAAGAAAAAATGGTTCTTTCAGTTCTTCAACGAGTCCGGATTGGTCCCCCAAAATGGAAGCCAGTTCGAAGAGACATTGAGATCCAATCCTCAGGCTCCGTGAAGCGGAAGATTACTTTTGTCGCATTTACATCAAACACACAAGATTGAAAATGGGTGAAAACACACAAAGTAACCTAATAGTGAACGACATTAGGGTGGAGCCTCGCAATAGAGACACCCAATGCCTTAATAAGTGCATAAAAATTGCATGGCATGGGATAGCGAAGCCCTCCATTCAGATGGTGCTCGTAAACGGAGATAAAGTCCTCTGGAGGGGCATTGGCCCTACCGATCAAGCCAGGAGCACGGTAGGCTATGCCAATAGAGATCTCGTAGTTCACTATCAAGGCGGCGATGGCACTCGCGGTTAGGACAGATCTCGTATTATTTACCCCATGGAAAATTGTACAAGAAAATTGGGAAAAGGAGGGAGAACTTTTCCATCACTTTCTCTCAAGGAAATACTGGAGGCTCTTGATGCAAGGAAGTGCAAAGAATGGAATTCATTAAGGCATCGTTTAAATAGGCAACAGGGTGCTATCATGCGGGAAACTCAATCGGCATTTTGCCTGATGGCCAGGCCACGCACCATTCAGCAGAGGCACCACGAGTTCTAAGTAGCAGCCAATCATGACCCCTGTCAGGCTGATTCCCACTGTCACCTCTGTAGCCTGCCGAAATCCCGACTGTCACACCTGCATTCAATGCAGGGATTCCGACCGTCAGGACTAGCAACGACGAGACTTCCAAAGCACGCATCCAGAAGGAAAATGAACCATTCAATCATAACAAACAGCAATAAATTGCATGGCTAAGTAAAAGGTTTTATTATATAATTTATTAATAAACTCTTTTTACAATAGGAGGCAGCCTGTGGCCGCAAGGTACAACTAGCTTCCCTCACCTGGCCCAAAAGGATCTGGAGCTATATACTCCATCAGATCCACTCGCGTCAGAGCGCTTGAGTTTTGAGAATCCAGGATGTCGATCAGGAAGTTTGGCTCCTCCAGTGTGACTATCCTCTGATTGAGACGGACACCATCCTGGAACCTCCTTTCCAGTGCAGGAGCCATCTCCTCCGGCGTGAGCATCGACCTCAACTCAACCCCCAGTCACACACACTCCTCTCCAGATCGTACCTAGAGTTGCTCGAGCTCCTCCAGAAGAGCTAGTATGCGATCTCGAGCCTGCATGTTAGCGCCGTCAAGCCTCGATGCCCTTGTCTCAAACTTTGTTTATGCTCGCTCAAAGCGTGCCACGCGAGACTGAGCCTGCTCGTCCACACCAGCAATGGTCTGCACACGGGCCTCCGTGTCCCCCACAGCCTTGGCGACTTGGTGGAGCGTGGATCCACCCTCCCAGGCTTGCAGCGCTGCAAGGAAGTGGACGCTGCCTCCATCTCAAAACCCGGCGGGGCTCCCAGGAATCTCATCGGTCCTACAATGGAGGCCTCTGATTGGTAGCTTTCTGCTGCTGCTGCTGCGCCAGGTGCAGCCTTGTCATGGATCCTTGAGGCGTGTGTATTCCTCACAGACTCTCCAGAGGATGGCTCAAATTCTGATGAAGAAGATGACCTTTCCATTGATGTCGAGATAAGAAAAGGCAAAGGTAGCGTAGGTCTCATGCTCTCGAAGCTGTCAAAAGACGCAAAGCCTTGGAGGGAATTTAAGCGTTTAAATAACCAAAAAACCCCTAGGAAACGACGTCGTCCTGAGGCAAAAACGTGGTGGGAGAGAGCCAACAAGCTCCTCCCACGTGGCAGATCCCCGAAACATCGCACTTTTCCAAAGCAAGTCATTATGATGCGACGCTCCAAGACCTCCCACGCAATCAATGCATCAGATAATCCAGTGGATATGACGTCTACCAGCAGCGTTTGACCTCTCAGGGTGACAAGTGTCAGCGATCTCTTTATGTCGTGTCCTCTTGTCGATGATCCACGTCAGACTCGAGGGACTGCGCAGGCTGAACAAACTGTGAGCAGTTGGGAACGCGCTAGCACACGGTCTGGCGTGCGTGGCAGTGAAGGGATCCAACCGCCCCTAAGATGTAACACGCAAAGCAACAAAAGGAAGAAAATGCATGCGACAAGACAGAAGAATAAAGGCAATGGCTATTACTTTTATTAATCAAAGTTTCCTTTATAAGTACAAAGCTTGCGACAGCAAAAAGTACAAAAAGGAAAAGATACAACACGGAGTATAAAGCCCGGAGTAGCGACTTCGGATGCTTGAAGCCTTATCAGGGAACGAGATCTACATTAAATCTCTTTGGCTTCGTCACTAGAACCCCAATTCACCCAAGCATCAGAGCCGCTGGTGCTGGCTGGACGCTGAAGGTTCACCCAATGTTAATCGCAGTGGCAGCAAAATCAGCACCCATAGTAGCAGTCTTGGTGGAGACGCAGCTAGCCCGCGCTCTCCCTACAGGGACTCTACTTTCTACATCCTCTCCGAACAGCACACATGATCCATCGGACGCTGTCGAGGTTGTCATCGACGCACTATCTCGAGGACAAAGTGCCCCGTGATAGCTCTGCAAGGACCCTCCAGCACACTGGAGGTCATGCCGACCATGAGGAAAGTGTATAACGGCGGTAGAGTGGCCAAGCCATCCTCATTAGTATGAGGAAGTACCCACGATCGGGGTGTGAAGACAGTCTTTGGCAGAAGCTCCGGATTTCCAGCAAGTCCATTCAATTCCTTTACGGACTCCCGCTGGGAGTGGGACAGGCCAAGGTCTTCGCATCACTCATATGAGAATTAGCTAAGGCATAGATCAAAAATTTGAAGGCTCTCTAATTTATACGACAATCAAAAATTTGAGTTATAATAAAAATAATAGATAAACAAGTGCACGGAAAGAGAGAGAGAGAGCCCCTATGTCAGAGCGAAAGAATGACAGTGGAAGACAATCCGAGCAGCTGCTGCGCATAAATAACGGAGGAATAGGTTAGAGTTTTTGTTTGACATAGGTGGAAGAGGAGATTGGCAACCGGTGGATTTACTTTAATCCCAACGATTGCCAACTCGTATTTTTTTTTTTTTTTTTCGGTTTAAATGAAAGAAAAAAAAAATCATAATTAATGCATTGAATGAAAGCCTTTTTAAACGAAAAAAAAATTTAATGGTCGTGTAAATGCAGCACAAGCACTGTGTCAGCGCGGTACCAGTGAGAACGATTGAACCTCCGGTTAGACTTTCTTATGAAAAAAATTCTATATCCTTTCATTAAAAATTTTAATACATAATGACGCTTTTATGAGGGAAAAAGAAAAAAGCAAGAAGAAGACTATGCGTGGTTTAAATGCAAATGATCGCTAAATTTGTTCCCCGCATAGATTATAAGTCTTTTTGGAAGGCAAAAATCATTCAATTATTTATTTATTTATTTATTCTCTAAGTATATTATAATCTTTCTAAAAAAAAAATGAAAAATTGATTTAGTCATCGGGCAGCCCAATCAGCTTTTTCTTAGAACCTCCAAAGGAGTGCAGGACATCATCCACGGCCCTCCCCTCACACGTAAAATCCTCTAATACCACCCACAGCCAAAACTCAAATTGACGTCTCCAGCACAACCAAACAAATCCCTCTAAATCCACTCTCTCTCTCTCTCTCTCTCTCTCTCTCCTCTTCCAGGCCACCAAAGTCACTGAAGAGGGAACGAGGGAGGTCACCGCCCAGTCAGCCTAGCCTAGGCCCTTGGTACCATAATTTTTACACTTGTCAAATATAATATAATTTTTATTTTTTAAAAATTAATATATATATATATATATATATAGATACCTTGGTAGGATGAGTTTTCCTTTTAAAAAAAAAAAAAAACTCATATATTAACCGTGAATTATTGGTCATGTCTTACATATATATTCTCTCCGACAGCAGAGAATTTTTAAAAAATAAAAAATAAAAGGTAGCTATTTTATTGGTCATCAAACGGTCTAATTGTTCCGTTGGAGATAGAAAATTGACGTGCTCTCCATGGAATGACATTCTTCAAAAAATTCTGTCGTTCTCTCTTTGTTCTTTTCCCCCATTCTCTCACTGCAAGTCTAGGCCTCCGTCGCCTACCTCTTTTCTCTCTCGCTCGGAAGAATGGCTCTCCATCAGCTGTTGCCTTCTACTTCTACTTTCACGCCCACATCCTCGTTGAACCCTACCTCCAATTCTCCGCCCTCTTCTCTTCACCATATTCGCCGCCGGAAATTCAGCAATTTTCGGTGCTCGGCCTCTTCCTTCCCAGAGAAACACCACAACAACAGCATGAATTCGCCAAAACCAGACGACGATTTGGTGGAGCTGCCACTCTTCCCGCTCCCGCTAATCCTCTTCCCCGGCGCAATCCTGCCACTCCAAATCTTCGAGTTCCGCTACCGGATTATGATGCATACACTCCTCCACACCGACCTCCGCTTCGGCGTTGTCTATTCTGACTCTCTCACCGGCACAGCATCCGTCGGATGTGTCGGCGAGATCGTCAAGCACGAGCGTCTCGTCGACGACCGGTTCTTCCTCATCTGCAAGGGGCAGGAGCGATTTCGAATCACGCGAATTGCCAGAACCAAACCCTACTTGGTTGCGGCCGTTTCTTGGCTGGAGGATAAGCCTTCCGGCGATGGCGCCCCGGAGGATTTGGAGATGCTGGCGACGGAGGTCGAGGGGTATATGAGGGATGTGATAAGGTTGAGTAACAGGCTGAGTGAGAAGCCGGAGAAGGAGGTAGGGGATTTGAGGAGGAACTTGTTCCCGACGCCTTTTTCGTTCTTCGTGGGGAGCACGTTCGAGGGGGCACCTCGGGAGCAGCAGGCTCTGCTCGAGTTGGAGGACACGGCGGCCAGGTTGCGGAGAGAGAAAGATACGCTGAGGAATACCCTCAATTATTTGAGTGCTGCTTCGGCGGTTAAAGATGTCTTCCCCTCCGCGTGATGGTTAGCATATTGTTGTGGATAAATAGGTACTTATTATACGTTTCAAATTCTCTGTTACTTTGTGGCGAGCAGTGGATAACTAAGTGTAAATTTTCTATGCAAAGTAAAGAGATCTTTTAGTAAAGGTTTCCTTCTCGTTTGGTATCTCTACTATTATGTTTTGGGCTTCCTATGTGTTGCTTGATAGGTGCAGCATCGGCTATTGGGAGATTATTTGAAGAAGTTGTAGTTGATAAGAATTTAGCTACCCACTAAAAGCCTCTTCATTTAAGAAGCTTTTTCAGATGTAATTTGCCTTTAGGTTGAAAATCAAGGTGATTCATCTGTTCTGATTTCAGTTAAAGGACTGATATATACTGGCAGGATTATTAAAAAGAAATATTTGACTACTTTCGTGATTTATGTGCGTAATGCTTTAAAGTGTGCGGTTTCTCGCCTGTAAGTTGGAATTGGATTGGTTATAGCGTTGCTTAGATTTTGAATCTCGGTTACTGAGCGGCTGTACTTTGAATGCAAAATAGATATGGAAGAGGATAGAGTATACTGCGACAAGTAAACTTTTGATTGTGAAGGTAATTTCTTGATCTTGTTTGCCGTTTTGGTTCATAATTTATATCTTCTGCTAATAACTGTTTCCCACTTAAGACTTCATTGATGTAGGCATTGACGATGGTATATTGGTCCCTGTTTCGTTCTGCATCCTTCTCAAATGATTGAGTTCATTGACTTTGGATATTCTTGTCATTTGATCAATATCTGAGAATCAGTTGTTTGGTTTGCACTAACCCGTTAAAATGAATACTCCCTCCACCTCTCGGCTCATGTTGATCTCTGTACCTATTCATTTTGTATGTTCTAAGAAGATTGTCTTAGTTAAGTAACTAATACCATTTTTCCTTTGCCGTCACACTTCTTGCGGCATATATAGGTGAAACGCTGTGTAAGTTTCAAATTTTAATGATGTTTTTAGTAACTGAATTGTCCTCTGGTTTTGGTTTTACTGACTATGGAAGTCATTTTTCGGTGGAGAGTAGAAATTTCATTGTGTGCTGAAGTTGGGGATGCAGTTCCGAAAATGATTTGAAGAGAAAACTAATCCTTGTGTAAGCAACATTTCAATGGGTGAAAATATCGGTATCGACATATCAGTAGTATATATATATATATATATATCAGAAGAAAAATGTTTTTTTTTTGGAAATTGTAAACCATTGGAGAATATCGGCCGACATTTTAAGCATTAGCCGATATATTACGGTATGTCGCCGGTATGAAAATATATCGTGACATTGGCGTCGGATTGGAAGATATCGGTCGATAATTTTATGCAGAGGCAACTAAGCTGATGGACCCTTCTGCTCGATTAGCAACCAATGGAATTCAAGGACAAAAATGGGCTTTTTAAAGAGGTCTAAGAGGGCACGACAATCAACAAAATGTTTTTGTTGCTTCTAAAACACTGGTTTCAAATTTGGCATCCTTGATTTCAGCAATAGAAAGTAATTAGCTTCTTTGAATAATTGTAGCTAGCTATTGTGCTTTTTACAAGATGTACAAGAGGTGGTTCGTTTGGTATGGCTTGGAATACTTTCATTTGATCATTTTATCTGAGACTGATGGTCTTGTTTCCACGAACTCATTAAGCAGAATACTGTTGGGGTCACTCCCGAGTGACAGTAGTCCGCGGACTCCATTGGCAGAATGGACGAGGACTCTGATGAAGCGTCATGTCCGAGAGGACTTGGACGAGGACTCTAAGGTGTAGGCGTTGACCCTATTTACGTAGGCCTGCTGCGGCCGTTTCTGCAGGTGGGTTGGTCACCTACCCTGCTTGGAAGTTGTGGCGCAACAACTTCCAAGGTGTCAGGTCTGCCATCTGGCAGGACAGGCGTGCGCCTGCCATGGCAGGCCTAGAGGCGTAGCTTCTGTGACCTACGGTCAGTAGGGTGGCTGGTTGTCCACCCTGTCTTTGTGTATATATAGAGCTTGTGCCCTTGCTTGTAAAGTGTGAGAGCTGAGGCATTTTGTAGGAAGCTTTTGAGAGAGAGCTGTGGGCAAGCTTTGTAAAGATAGAGTGAGAAACACTTTAGTGAGAGAAGTTGCATACTTGTAGATTGTTTTCTTTCGTTTGAGCTTGTGTAGCTAACACTTGTAAACAATCCTTTATAGTACATTCTTTCGTGGTTTTTTCCTTGTGGAATGAAGGGTTTTCCACGTTAAATCGGTGTATTCTCTTTCGTTCTCTATCTTTACACTTCTGTCCGTCCAAGAGCTCTGCTCTGTTTGGCTGTCCGAGAACCCTGTCCGCTCGGTCACCGTTGTTTTCCGCGTTTTTGCGCCAACAAATACTCCCTCCACCTCACAGCTCATGTTGACCTTCGTACTGCAATGCATTTTATCATGTTTTAAGAAGACTGTCCTCGAGAAGTTCTTAATTGACCATTCCATTCTTTACCACTTTTCCCTTTGTTGCCTCGCTTCTTGTAGCTCATGTATGTGAAGAAGCTATTTGAGTTTCAAATTTGAACGAGTCTTCTCATGAATAGATCTTTCACGTGGCAGGTTTTCAAAATTGTAATAGGCTGGTTCTTGTGATAAGCCAACTTTAAGTTTTCCATGTTCAGTCCCTACTAAGATATAGTATAATAAAGTCCACATAAATATAAACACACATCATGTTTAATAATCATGTCAATATATTCAAAATGATGTCCCGTCAAATGATTCAATAATTCGAGACAATTCACGTAACTAATTTAAAACAACAGAACACTTCTAACACATTAGTAGGATATAACAAAATACATTCGGCGTTACGTTACGTAATATATTAAATGATAGTATAATTTTAGCTCGTGATTAAACTTTTATATTAAGTGTGATTTGAGTTTATTTTATGTGATTGACCCATTTAGAAATCCAACTTAACCATATAATATATTCTTCTAAAATCAACATGTGCTAACCGATAATACTATGAACTAGATAATTTAAGAACATAAATAGAAATAATTTTACTAATAATATTGAGTTTATACATGCTATTATCCATGTAACCCTTTCTTATAAAATTTGCTCCCTTAGACAGAATAAATTTATTTGTCTTAAATATAAGTCTGAAATTATAATTATTATTGGACACTAATTTTTTTTTTTGGCTTTAATTTCAGTGATAAAATAAACATTTATAAAAGTTAAAACTCTTCAGAAATTAGCTATATTTCACACTTGGGTGGGAGAAATAGACAAACTTTCCATGTACAAAACGGTCTCCTCTGCAATTTGTAGAAAAATCTTGAAAAAAAATATTCTTACACATATTTAGAAGTATCAAAATCAATCCACCGTGTTCTATCATCTTTGAGGGCATTCACTTCAAAAAGTGTGGCAACACAATTATCTTTGTTCCCAACAGTATTTTTTTTTTTTTTTTGAGAAAAGTCATTCTTATTTGTAATGTCTTAATATTTTACAATTAAAGCAGACATTTTTATTAAATTTTTTGTTTCTTTGGTGGATAGAGAATTTAATATTTTTCCTTTTTGTGGGATTATTAGACTGTCCTTCATCTAAAATGAGGACTTTTAATGGATGGAGGCTCTAACCCTTGCTCACATTTTGATTCTTGTTTTCTTCCTTAAAAAAAAAAATACAATGGGTTAGCAAATTCTTCAAGGGACATGCCTTTCAAAGGTTTCTTAAAATCTCTTCAAGAAGGAGAGGGTTCATCAATTATGGACAATATAATAATATTTATTTATACTGTGGATATATTTATATCCCATGTAAGTACTTTATAACATATGCACCATTAACTACTTCACCAAATTAGTAGAAGCAGTCCCTTTGACTCGAATCACCGAGTAGAATCTAACAGAATTCCTCTGCCAAAACATCGTCTACTGCTTTGAGATTTCCGAGGTCATAGTGACAGACAACGGAACCCAATTCATCGGCAAGCGGTTCACGAAGTATTGTGCAGGTCTGCGCATCAGGCTAGTCCATACATCCGTGGCATATCTTCAAGCAAATGGGCAGGTTGAAGTCACCAACCGCACGCTGCTGCGCGGACTGAAGACCAAACTGAAAGACACAAGGGCCTTGTGGGTCGATGAGCTACCTTCCGTACTCTAGTGGTATCGGATAACCCTGCGGGAATCAACGAGAGAGGCACCCTTCAGCCTCTACTACGGAGCTGAGGCCGTAGTCCCCATAGAAGAAGGACTACCCTGCCTACAGGTCGAATGTTTCGATCCAACCACAAACTCTCAGAGACTCAGAGAATGCCTTGACCTGCTCCCAGAAATTCGAGACTCAGCTCGCCTGCAGACCGCAACCTATTAACAGCGTATCGTACGGTACTACAACAAGTGGGTGAAGATACGCCCACTCGAGGTTGGAGATCTGGTCCTCTGGTGTGTGGAGGCCGCGGGAAAAGCCGTAAGTAGGAACAAACTCTCCCCCGGATAGGAAGGCCCATTCCCTCCGGAGTGGAGCGTACAAGCTACGCGCCCAGAACAGCAAACTGATCCCTTGGACCTGGAATGTCGCCAACCTAAGGAAAAACTATCAGTAACACAGCGCCGGATTGGAACCTTGGCGACAATAGCTTCACAAGCTTAGCCATTAAATATGAGATACAATCTCTCAAATCTCACCAGAAGGCATTGAATGCAAAAAAGGTGATATTTTTCATTCATTTATACAAGGCGCAGACGAAAGGAAAAGAAGAAAGCAATGTCTACAAGTAAAACTACTACTGAGAATCTGACAGACCAGTCTCCTCAGGGAAATTTCTCAGGCAAGACCTGTCCCAAACTTCGGAGTTGCCTTGGTGGAAGACGCCCTCCAGAATGTCGAGGACCGCAAGCGAGGCAATCCAACGACATAGGCAAATGCCGTCCCAGAACCGAGCCTCTAGTGCAAGATCCGCCTCCAATGGAGTGAACCGGCCCTTCAGATCTCTAGATAGGCGTGAGTTGTCATCCTCGAGAATAGTAACCATCTCTTTCAGTTGTTCAACCTCCTGTTGTAGACGCGCGGCTTCCAGTGTCCTTTGGCCATTCTCCTCCTTCAAGCGCCTAACCTCCTCCTGCGCCCGCTCGCTCTCCTCTTGAAGAGAAGCGACCCTGGCTTTCATGCGCTGGGCAACATCCAAGCCGCGATGAAGGTTCCAGTATAGTTGAGCAGCTAGCTCATCAAAAGAGTCAGTACCCTCAGGAACTTGCATGGGAAGGAAGAAGGTCAAAAATTTCCAAAACTCAAGACTGTCGAAGAATGTTCAGCTCGAGGCGATTATACCTGAGTGGAGGTTGCGTCCGGATGACGAGCTAAATCTCCAGACGCGGATAGGCCTGAGGACTCCCCGCGTTCAACTGCAATTTCTACGGAGCTTGGATGGTCTAGAAGCACGGAAGGCAAGGGAATGCTCGGGGGCTCTAGCTCCAGAGCTATCCTTCCTGCGGTTGTTTTCGAGGCCAACTCAGTGCTTGGCGGGCTAGCCTCCAGTGCAGCTTCTACCTCCAATGCCACAGGAACATCCTCCTAGACCCCCCTCCAAAGACGACTCAGCGGAAGTTCCGGCGGGCTCTAAAGATCCCTCTAACTCTAGTGCTGGCGCTAGTGCGCATGCTTTCTCCAGGTCACCAGGGGCTAATGCGTCACCCGCCATGGCTGGAGCACCCTTTGTGATCAACTCCGGTGGCTCCAGGTTGACAAAGGAATCCGCAGAAGACTCCTCACCAGAATGAAGTTCCACTGCAGGGACACCATACTCAGCTAGTGCCACAGCAGGAATTGGTACGGGTCCGGCGGTCCCCTCCTGTAGTCCGGCACTCAACGTCGCCCCCAGGCTCACGCAGCGCATACAGCAGCCAACCTCTGTGACCACCAGGTGGAGGTACCTCTGGCCTCCCTCAACCTCTTCAGGGGAGCCCCTATCTCTTCTTCATTTGAAGACGACTCCAACAATGAGCAGCTTTCTTCTACGTCCTCTTCGGACGATGGAGGAATCACGACGTCCCTAGGCTCCTTTTTCGTAGGACCGACGGTGTGCCAACCCAACGAAGGCCCCCACCTAGTGGCCTCGAAAGTAACGAATGTCAGGAAGTAGCCCTGAATGGAGAATTTTTCCATTTGAGAGTTGATGGTAGCGACCAACTCCGCTGTATCCTTGGCATCCTCCGAGGACACCTTCCCATGGAAGTACTCTGAAATCGGGCCCCACACACGTGAAAGTTCAGAGTCGGAAGGCTTCTGCAAGAAGAAAAAACGATTCTTCCAATTCTTCATTGAATTGGGGTTGGTCCCTCGAAAATGGAAACTGGTTCTTGGGGACATGGAAATCTAATCCTCCGACTCCGTGAAGCTGAAAATCCATCTTGCCGCCTTTGCGTCGAAAGTGCCGGTATGGATGCAGGAGAAGATGCCCAGCGAGATCAGATAACGAAGGGCATTGGGGTGAAGCCTCGCAACAGGAACACCCAACGCCTCAACCAGTCAATACAAAGTGCACGGCATAGGGTAACGAAGCCCCCCTCTCAAATGGTGCTCGTAAACTACGACGAAGCCATCTGGTGGAGTGTTGGCTCTACCCGCAGAACCAGGAGCGCGATAAACCCAGCTGTCGGGGATCCCATAATCCACCATCAAAGCAGCAATGGCGCTAGTCGTCAGGACGGACCCCGTGTCGTCGACGCCATGCCAACTCACCTTAGAAGTTCGCGAAGAAGGAGACTCTCTCTTCTTTGCCATCTTTCTCTCTCTCTCTGTGGAACAAGTTGAAAGCTTTCAGCACAAGGAAATGGCCAAGAGAAATTTCACTGAAGCACGACTTAAATAGATGACCCCTCGTTAGATCGCAGATTGACATCACCTTAGCCGCTTGGCGAAATCCCCGCTGTCACACCAATATTTAATGCAAAAATTCTAATTGTCGGGAAAGGCGGCAGCGGAACTTCCAAAACAAGCGCGCAAGGAAGAAAATGAATCGTTCGACTACAACAAGCAACGGAAAGTAAAACAGCACAGTTAAGTGTTAAATTTTATTACAATAGTCATTAATAATTCTCTTTACAGCAGCCTGCGGCCACGGAATACATTTAATGGCCCTCTCCTAGCACAGAGGAACCTGGTGCAAGACACTCCAACAAGTCCACACGCAACAGGGCGCTAGAGTTTCGAGAGCCCAGGATGCTGATGCGAAGTTCGGATCCCTTCAGTGAGACTAGTCTTTGGCTGAGATGGATGCTGTCCTGGAAATTCCTTTCCAGTGCAGGACCGATTTCCTTCGGCAGAAACCTCGACCTTAACTCAGTCCCCATCTGCGCGACCTCCATTCTAAACTGTCGTTGCAGCCGCTCAAGCTCATCTGGAGAGCCAATACGCGGGCTCGAGCCCGCACATTGGCACTGGCAAGCGTGGACGCCCTCTCTTCCGATTTCGCCCACGCTTCCTCAAAGTGTGCGGCATAGGCCCTCAATTGCTCTATCTCTCCAACCACGACTTGCACCCGGGCTTCGACACCTTCGATAGCCCTGGCCACTTGGTGAAGCGAAGGATCTTCCCTCCCAGGACCACGATCCCGCGAGGTGGCAGACCTCTCCTCCCTCTCAAAGCCTGGAGGCACCCTCGAAAATCGCATAGGGCCTACAACGGTGGCCTCCGAATGATATCCCTCCGACGCGGCTGCACTAGGGACCCCAGAGGCAGGGTTCCTAGTCTCAGGCTCTTCGGAAGAAGGTCCTAACCTAGACAATGAGGACGATCCCTCCATCAAAATCACAATGAAGCGGACAAAAGGGAAAGGGATCGAAGGCAACACAAAGCTTCGCACCATCGAAAAAACAGTAGAGCATGCTGCATTGGAGGGAATTTGTGCGTTTAAATAGGCAAAGTTTCCCCCTAAAACGGCAGCATTATGAAGGCGAAGAGTGCCAAAACGAAGCCAACAAATGCCCTCCACGTGGTGAATCCCTAAAGCTTTGCGCGTTTCCAAGGCAAATCACTATGGCGCAACGCCCCATGATTTCCTACGGATTTAATGCGCCAGATGGACAGGCGGATGTGATTGCTACCAGTGACGTTCAAACCTCCATGGCATCAAACATCAGAGGTCCCCTCCTACCGTGTCCTCCCGACAACGGTCTACATTAAAACTCAAAGCATGAAACCGGTAGAACTGACTGCAAGCATCCGAAGATGCTCAGGCACGCGGAATGGAGCATGGCGCAATGGAAGAAGCAAATTGCCCATGAAGGGTGATTAAAAAAAGGGGGAGGAAGCGGTTAGTAAGAAAAAATACGTGCTATAAGGTAGAAGAGTAAAGATGAAAGGTTACTTTTTTCATTAATCAAGGCTTTCCTTACAAAGTACAGGATTTACAGTAGTAAAGGTACAAGAAACAGGAAAAAGATATGGCACAGGGCCTAGGCCCCACGGCAACTGACCCGAAAGCTTGAGTAAGCTTGGGATCGTGATCTACATGAGATCACCACGGCCTTGCCACTAATAACCCAACAACCCAAAGCACCGGGGACAGCCGCGTGTTAGTCTACCTTCGGTGGAGACGAACCCAATGACCCAACTTAAGAGCCTCTAGCAGGGACGCAAAAAAAAAAAAAAAGAACCTGCTCTTCGCTCACCGGGGCTCCCCTCTCTACCTCCTCCCTAGCCGACGCACGATCCAAGTGAAGTGGAGATCGTGAGCGACGTGCTTCACCAGAGGAGAAGACCCCTGGGATAGCTCTGCAATGATCCCACAGCACGTTGGACGCGCCGTTCCATGGGGGGAGGCATGCGACAACAGCAAAGTGGCCGAGCCACCCTCATTAGCATGAGGAATTGACCGTAGCATGGGCATGAAGACAGTCTTCGCTAAGAATTTTGCATCTCCAACTAGCCCATCCAACTCCTTCGCGGACTCTCACCAGATGTGGGGCAAGCCAAGACCTTCGCATTACCCCCCCAAAGTCAGTCAAAGGATGAGCCGCACCGCAGAAGAGCCCTCCTATTTATAGGTGAGATGGCGCCCTTCTAGTGCTTAATGGGGCGCACTATTCCATGGACGTCTTTCATGGAATATGAAAGCTCTCAAATTAGACGCAACCTTAAGCGTGCGAATTGTTCCATTCCATGCACCGAATTGCTGCAGTGCCAAAAAAGCCTGCCCGACTGCCTAGGGAAGGCACGAAACTAGAAGACGACAAGCGTTGGCGCATCTCGAGGGGAACCGGGCGACCGTGAGTTGGACCCCAAAGGGCATGCCAGGCCGCGACCACTGGTCGCCCAAGCATGAGGGGCTAGTATTGGGTTTGAAACAAAGGCCCATAGTGGTTCGAATCCTAGCCCACGGAGCAGCTGCCAGAGCGGCCTACGTGGTGGCCCACGTTCAACAACCAATAGACGTCGTCTGCAGCTCATTAATGCTACTGTCAGGGAATGGCGGAAGCGCAGGAGAAGCGAGCCAATGAGGAAACAGTCAGCACTGCCAGTTGCGGCTCAGGCAGTTGCCCACAGTCGCCCAGCCAATCCCAACTCGAGGGGTAGACCAAGCGTGGCTGGCAGCGCCCGGCGGTCTACCTGCCATCGCTAAATAACAACCAATGTGCCGGCAACCGCTGACAGCAGTCAGCAGCCAACGAACCCTTGCAACAGGGGTTCTTGCGCCCAAAGCCTGTGACGGATCGGATTATTTTTCCAATAAATAACCTCCATCAATGGTAACACAAACTAAAGCCCATAATTAACCTATGGATTTTACAGAAATTTCGGCAGAGTTTCCTCTACAATTTGACGAAAATAAAAAATACAACATACTCAAATATGTCCTGTACAAGCACACATCTAACCTAAATAATCAATACAAAGCCTACAACACAATACACATGATCACATAATCAGCCATATCATTCATGGCTCCAATCACAGTATCCTAACTATGGAAACTGGACCTAGAGAGATGCCGTCTAGGAAGAAACAAAATCCAAAAACATCAACACAAACGCGGAAGCATAACTAGATCATCAAAAACCTGCGGAAGTATAACAAAACCATAATATAACAATAAGTCACATCCATCCATGAGTGGCTGTTTACATTCTAATATGATAAACATAACCCAATCTTCAAGCTTCGCTGTCCAGCAACTCCCTCCAATGCAAGTCTCTCTCCTTACTCTAACTAATCTGACGCTGGCTAAGTATTCTCATCTAGAAGGAAAAACAGTAAGAGTGAGCGTACAGCTCAACAAATATAATCATACTCAATATTCGTAGGCAAATAATAGAACAATTAGAATAGGGGGGATACAAGTAATCTCAATAATCATGAATCAGGAGAGGGAACAGGAAACATCTAGAATCACTGGATTCTCACGGTTACATCGATTGGGCATTATTCATTTTCATCATTATATCATCTTTGCGGACCCGGGCTAGTAGGCCGTACTAACCAGCGATGTGAGAGAACGAGGAAAGGAATGTGTTCGCTACACATTGTAAAGCCACGACTACATTTTAGGTCCATAGTACTCGACCATCGGTTGCATCTCCACTATGCAACACTCAACAAACGACTACATCTCCACTATAGCGTTTAACCAACGGTTACATTTTAGGCCTGCAGCACTCGGCCACCTCAACACACTCCATATCCCCCGGGGACCAGGGCAATCCTCGTTCTTTCGCAGTAGTTTCCTAAAGCGTACCACGAATATCACCCGCTCCCACGAGCGGCCAGAATACGTAGCCATGTATTCCTCGGGTTCACACCGTAATGGATATGGTAAGCTAAAGAATACTACCCTAATGAATCATGGTCCTAGTTTCAAGGTTAGCTTCCACACTTGGAGAGAGAAATCCACATTTGTCATACACATTCACAACTCGAAAAATCTCATTCCAATCATATACATCTCCATCCGGAAGATCATTCCATCACAATGCACAATGTGGATTCCCTTCCATTTACTTGCTCGGTTCACAACTTTCTGTGGGACTCAATCTCGTCATTACAATTCAATTCATGTTCACAAGATAATTCCGAATTTCATACCTTCGATAATCACGTATTATTTTAGAAGCCTTCTAGACTTGTTTCCTTACTTCCGGCACATGGATACACATTTTCGAGGCTTACATTTACGTTCAAATAATTAGACGTTACTTCCATAACAATTAAACGAGGGCATAACATGTATATTTCTCATTTTATTTCGAGTGAACAATGTCAGGTTTCTTTTTGAACATCCGGACGCGCAAACGGTTCGATACTTGTAAGATCGGATGTCCGGTGGATACGTACGCACAATTGGGACACGATGTTTCATATTTTGAGCTCGATTTAACATAATACGATTATGGAAGCATGCAATTTTTCCCATTTATTTTCGGATGAACAGTAATAGGGGACTTTTAAAGCTCCCGAATGCAACGAACGGGTTGAATCTTGCGGAATCGGACATCCGGTCAATATATACAAACAATTGGGATGCGGGGATTCATATTCTAGAGTCATTTCAACATTTTATGAAAGTAAAAGCAAGCAATTTTTCCCTTGGGTCTCGGGTGAACAGTGTTAGCGCCCGTTTAGAGGGCTCGGACGAGATATGCGAAATCGAACCCGTGGCCAACATATATACATCATTGGGACGTGGGAATTCACATTTTGGGGTCAATTTCATGATACATGAAAGGGAAACGAAAAATCCCCAATTTCGTGGGTTAGGTTTCGGTAAAACCAAACCAAGTGGATCGGACACGATTCGGACAAATAATTACATATTTCTTAGACATTAATCTTGGGTTTCATGATTCTAATATTTATAGTGGGTATCGACACAAGAATACCCAATAAAATGAAGCAAAATATCAAAAGGAAACGAGAAGTGAGTATGAGAACACTTACCTCGACGCGTGCTTTCACATTTATAATTAGCTCTCGGACGGATTTGGACTCCACGGCCTCGATCTCCTCCCTTCTCTCACTAGAATTAGCGCTCTCTCTCTCTCTAGAAGCTTCTGGGCTTGTGAAAAAATGAGGAAAAAGAAGCACGACACGGCTTTAAAATAGACTTGCGCTCGAGAGGGTGGCGAGCGCGCAGCGAGCACGGGCAAATCTAGATTTTGGGCTTGATAGGTGGGCTCGAGCGCACGGAGGGCGCGGGTCAGGCCTGCGGCAAGCCTACGTCGCGTTCTTGCCGTTCGGGATCCATTTTGACCATTCTAACCCAATCTTTCATATCATTGGACCTTATTTTTGATTATATAACCTTAATAAGTCATGATTATCATAATTTGAAACCCAAAATCTTATTTTCAAAGTAACATTTCACGGTTTACAGTTTTCGTTCCCGATTTACCGATTCTGGATCTTAGAGCTTTTTAATCCGATTCCCCCACACCTTTTGACCACAATACACCTATATTAACTTAATTACCTTCTAGTTATTATAATTTTAACCCGGAACCTTACAAAGCCCCTGCCTAGGGGATCTATAAACTCCTTCTTCTATAGAGAGAGGGATCGGATCCTGGATAGTTGACTCAACGTTACTAACCTTAAGCTCCACAGCGATCTTTCAGATCCAAACTTCTCAGCCTTCTCAGACGATGAAAAGTCAACCATATATCGCGGTACATACAGGGAGTCAGGCCTCCCATTACCCGCTCATTACTCTCCCATACAAGCATTCACGCACTACCCACGCATTCACTGCATGTTTCCGCGCACCTCTAAGCGTGCGCCCCTTTTCGTTTATTACGAAAAATTGCTGACTTGAGCGTCGTAGTGTCCTCGGTGGGAGAAATCCTGTTAGACCTCTAACCTCTTGTTCGTTAATTGTGCTGTGCAAGTCCCAGGCTAACAGAGATGGAGACCGGATCCTTTCGAGACTACCTTTGGACGATAAGGAATTTGAAAGCTCTCTAATCCGTACGACAACTGAGGATCCAAGACGCAACATATATATAGATATATATATCATGCTAAAAGTTTTTTCCATAGTTCTTTGACTTTTAATGCCTACATAAGAACATCAAATAAAAAAATTCCAACATTTCATTATGAATATGGCCTTAACAAAACTCTTCATCATTGTCAAATTCAAGTTTCTACCATGGTATCATAATATTTCTTTCCTAATCTTGGTATATTTATAACATACTTAATTTGAAATAGATACCCACGGAAAACTACATCTTCTCTTGCCATCTCATAACATTTTGCAAATCAAATCGGTCTAACTTGATAATTTTAAATGTCATTTATTTTAAATTAGCAACTGCAATTATTACAATTTAAATATCGCCTTATAATTGTTTCAGAATTAATAGATTTCAAAAAACAAATACATCCAATTTAAAGTAATATCTAACGAAATGATTTCAAAATATACTATGTTATTTTTCTTAAGACAATATTTATCCCCTATAAATGCAAATAATATTTTACAAATCGTCTCAAAAATCTAATAAAATTTTTTGTTTAACTATAAGCTACGCTAACAAAATCAAAGCAGAAACCATAAAAAAAATATGACTGTTCCGTACTAAGGAATTATTTTTATAAATAAATAATTATTTAAAATATCTAAATTAATGACCATCTAAAATTGATGGCACGCCTATTTATAATGTCCACATAATTGGTGGTCGCAAACTAAGTTGAAATGGCATTTTGAAGTCAGATGACAAAATTAGCAAAACCAACTTTCATTGCCCCAAAGATAATGTGGGACTACATAATCGCTATAAAATTAAAAATCTACTACAAATACAGGCCATAGCACCGGAATACAACAAGAAGTCATCAAACACTAGTCAGCAAGTCGGAACATCAACAAATCCTCAGCAGCTTATACTACCAAACAGAACAGCGGCAAAACAAGAACCGTTCAAGGAGACAGTAGCCAGAAGTAAGATTAGTTCCATGAATTTGTTTGGTAGTTAGCAAGAGACTGTTAAGTAGTTCAACTTACGCCGATTAGTCAAACTATTAGAATCCTAATGCAGAAGGAATGAAATGAAATATGAAGTAAATAAACTGAACTTGCCCATTTCTTCTCATCCATGTCCAGTCCTCATCTCAGTTCAGTTCTCCTGTCTGCTCATCCCCCAAGACTCCTCTTTTCTGTTAAATTACAGATTTTTCCCTTCAGATTGGATCATTTCCTATTCTGGGGACAATTTACGATACCCGTTTGGATTAACAGGGGCAAAACATTATCTTAAAGAAAGTTGCTTTCACATATGCCTTGATGGGTTTCCTGATGTATTCTGAAGTTCCTGAATTTTGTGTTTGCTTACAACATATTTCTTTATCCCTGCGCACTAATCAATCCTTAGGCTTCATTCTCACCGCTGAGGCTTCCAATAGGAACTCCACAGGCCGACAATGAAAAACAGAAAAAAAAAAAAAAAAAAATGAAGAAAGAAAAGCAAGCCAGGATTGGTAACTACCTCTTCAGCAGAAAATGCAACACTCTTAAGTTACATACAGATTTCTGATTCAGGTTAATCCTTCACACTTGAGATTGACAAACTCGGACTCACGATGCACTCAGACCCATGCTTCCGTACATCATCAGCCTATGACATAACAGCGAACTACACATACTATAAACTTGCAATTGCTATATGTAGATCCATGCCGAAGATTATTCAAACAGTTTATATTTAAGCTGCAGATGATCCTTCCACAGTGTTATAGTATCGATTTAAAATCCATACAGAATCCGCTTCCACGGCATATCCATCTTGATTTCGGTGCCAACCAAAGTAAGCATGAGTTCTGTTCTTAATATCAAAGATGCCGTGCCCAAAGCTGGCTTCACGGTAGGCGGAGTATGCAGGCTGGGGCTCGGTCATTCTGCAGAATAAAATCAGCCCTACCATTAGGCTCATTTAGAGAAATGCAAGTCCAGATGCAAAATCAAGCACATAATATAAGTCCATAGTCATAGAGAATCAAAACTCAGTCATTAGTAGCATACTCGAATACCAATCCTTCTTGGTTTCCTCCATCTCCTATGGTAATGTAAACTGGGGCTGACTGGTCACTAATAGGAGTGCATAGGCCATTTGTAATGTTGTATGCAATGTTGGATACTCGTTCCTGTAATTGCAAACAGCAAACAAATTACTCTGGGCATGAGAACATAAGATTATATTTATCAACTGACGATTTTCAAGCTGCTTGTTCGATACTACATTGTTCAATTACATTATCTAACTGAAAGGAGTGATTTCAAATAGTACACAAATTGAATAACAAATTAACAAAAACATAAATATTTTGCATAATACAGTGTGTCCCTCAACTACAAAAAGAAAATGAAGACCATGCCAACGGCAGGAAGTTGATAAGACCAAAATATAACCAAAGAACAGTATCGCAAACCTCTAACTGATGCTTCTCTTTTACTTGTGCTTGAGCTACTCATTTTGGAGAGTAAAGCAGAAGTAGATTTGCTGGTGAATATTCTTTGCAACATGGTGCAGCATTAACTGATTCTCCCCTATCAAGCCACCACCATGGCAAGTTGGTTCTAGTCCTACGTTGCTTAAGGCAATGGCAAACCATACGACTTTTTAGAGTACTTTTGAATAGTATACAATGATATCAATGTCTAATTACATTTGCACAAAGAAAATTAGACCCGCAAACACTAAAGAACTTTGTAAAAGCAAGTAATTCTGCAATTAAAGAATATCTAAAATAGATTCAATAGGACCATAGGTAAAAGATCTAATATTTGTACTGCAGGAGGTGCTTCCCACGGCTAAACTGTAGTGCCTCTACATAAGCTTTTCAGTCTAGGTTCACTTTCAATCAAACACAACACAACCAAGGCAATGGACGAGCCTATTTATCAGGGGACCAACTTCCAAATTCATATGGCACTCTGGCATGCCATTAGCTTTGGCATGAAAAATATGCAGACAATCTTTATTTATTTGACAGCAATGTTATATTCCTCCACAGTGGCCTTTTCTTGAGGACAATGGACTTGGGCCTATGTGCATACCCATGTTCATGGTCCTTTCTCTTTTCACATCTTACATGAAAAAATACACTCAACTTATTTAACTATTTCAAAAAGTCTCAACAATCTCCAGTTGCTGCGTCCATTAGAAATAACAGAGCCACTGAAAGATAGTAATCCCAAACACCAACAAGTGACATGTGACTCACCAAAAGAAAGAGGAAGGGACATAATCAGAGGGACTGCAAATTAAAACTAAATGTATGAATCTGTAGGGTAAACTTACATACAAACTCAGAAATAAAAGATAAAATCCAGTAGTTCTATAGAATCTGTGAAATTTGCTATGCACTTAATAAGTAGAAGAGCACGATATGGCACTTACAGATCGCTCATAAGCATGGACATGACCGGCAAAGACAACATCAACTTTGTATTTCACAAAATATGGTTCATATATTACTCTCATGGTTTCTCCCTCCATATAATGATGAACATAACTACTATACATCGGGCAATGCATCAGAACAATAAGCCAAGGCGTCTCTCTCCTGTTCACTTTAGGTAGCTCATTAATCAGCCATTCATACTGAGGAGTGTATTTCCCTGTCCACAACAAATGAAAATGCATGAAATATCTCTAGTTGTTCAGAGAACTGTGCACGCATGTTCCAGGTGGCTTCCAAGTGGAGTGGCTCACTGAAATGCTGAAGAGGAGTTAGTAACATTAGACAAAAGCATGCCATCTTTAAGTTGTTCGCTTAATCACTATGTTAGCACAGTCTTTAGTTACTACTTCACGTGTAGTAGTTAAACACTATTGGATACACAGTTGCGATTTTTTCTTCTGTTGGGTTCTCATTATGAGAAGGGGACTCACTTTGAAATCTAAGGTTAAGGGATGGCCCAACTTGGCATTACTGCAGAAAAATATGATAGGCTATGAGTTAAAACCTTTGGTAGCATAGTATCTGCTAGCTTATAATCATTTCATTCAAAAGTTTTCATGCATCTGATGTAGACCGACGGACAACACAGCTTTGTTCTTTTTACACAAAACAAGCAAGATCTAGAAAACCACAAGATCTTAGCAGAAGTACTCTGAAGGATTTTGTAAACATGAAATTCAGCAAATATTTTGATTGCATAGCTCAAACTATCCGTTATCAGTAATCATGAGTTAACATCTCAGAGAGACCACTCAAGAATTGTCAAAACCATATTCATGAAGTACACCTCACGCCCCATATTTATGCATTCGGGAAATTATCATAATGCTGAAGCAATACAGCTGCCAAGAAAAGAGACCTACCAAAAGCTGAGTATGAAGCCATGACAATGATGTAGGCAGAAGCTCTCTTAATAGAGTACCAAAAAGGGGCTGTGCTTCCCGATGCAGTGAAAGGCACGTGGAATCGATTTGTGTATGGTTTAAAGGGTATGTCCTCACCCTGGCAGTAACACAAGCATCATTCAATTAATTCAAATCCCTTAAACAATGAAATTAACAAAAGAAATTGAGCAATTCCCCCATCTCGCCCATTTCCATGGGTGCGGCCATGTTTGTTTCAGCCATGAAAGCAGGTTTCAAGGTACTACAGCACCTCAAAATCATCATATCATGACAAACATTCAAATAAGGTAAACAAGAGGCCTGCTAAAACACAAAAGATAGCATGCAAATGTCAATGGATTTGACAGAAATTGTTATGGATATGACAAATGTTGGCAAGAAATCACACTGTCATGGCAATGCACCAACAATGGAAAATCCTGGACAGGCCAAAGACGGACTCTGTAGAAGGCAAACGAAGTAGACATTTCGGCACTTCTATTAATGTGAAAAGAGAGGTTCTGATTTGGAAGATGCATACCAGATTAGAAGCAAAATCAATTTCATGGTTTCCTGCTGTCCAAATCCAAGGTTGATAAGCAGCACTCCTTTCTATAAACCTTCCCCATGTATCCCACCTGGTGTTTTCATGAAATGGATAATCATCTGCATAAGAGAGGTCCCCAACAAACAAGAGAGTCTTCCCTTCCGTTGGGTTTAACTGATAATGCGTGAGAGTTCTATTGGAATCATAAGTTTGACCAAGATCCCCTGCTCAAAGATAGCCAAATTTAGCTCAATATCCAAACTCTACCTCAATAAAATATATTAATCACCATGCATCTTTCTATATCTGGAACTATAGTCTTTCTGCATTGAAGTTATCATCAATTTCTCAGATGATTGCAACACCTATTCCACATCAGATACATGGAAAGTTTGAGTAAGTTTAGATGAACTCAGGAGGCTCAAATGTAGCAACAAGAGTTCATGCCTTGTTTCGATCAGAAAAAAGTGTCTTAGATCTTGTTAGCTAGGCTGCTAGCCTACTCAAGGCTTCACAGAAACATCCACAGCTGTTTGTTATGAAATCCACATCTCTGTGTCCTCTATGGACTGAGTTTAATTATACATGAAAAAAGCCACGCTTGAAAGTTGTTAGGGCTACATAATGAAATGGTTAAAAAAAAACTCAATTTGCATCAATTGATACCTCAGAAATAAGCTTTTAAATGATCTATTTCAAGAAGAAGCAACCTAGTTGAAGAAACAAAACAGATTAAGCAATACCTATAAGACCAAAAGTATAAGGAATATCAGGACCAGATTTAGGGGGTGTAATAAAACAAAATTGCCTCGTTGTGTTTCCTACTCCAACCTCGTAGTAGTACTTTGTGTCAAACTGTGGCCACAAAACACCTAAGTCAGAAAAAATCTGCTAAAGAGATATAAATTGACCACCGTACAAGGAGGAGAAAATGCCGAGTGCATACCTCCAAATTTGTAATAGTGCAGTGATGTATGTAGAAGGATGTGTAATTGAAATACTTGTAGCTAAGAACAATGCCTTCAGCATGCAGGTGTTTTGTGCTATTTTCAGCCCAGTAAATTACTGTGTTTGAACCAGGCTCATCTGCTGTAGTCCAAGAGACAATAACTCCTTTCCCAGCAAAGTCTCCTTGAGTTATATGAACCTTCAGGCATGAGACGAGAGAGGTTAGAGAAGCAAGCAGCCTCACTTCATTTAAGATTTGGAGGAGGGTCAATTAACAATGTTCAGAAGGATTAGCACAATGAATATTGCCTACGGCAGATGTCGGTTTCATTTAAATGAGAGCCTAACATATTCATCATATTTGGCAAACTCTCAGTGAGCTGCATAGAAAAAATCTCCGTTCCATCAATTTTTCACAATCCTGGCGACCAATCGGAGTTCAATGAAACAATAAGGTATAATCTTAGGGAGATGGAAAAATTAACTGCTTTTATAGTCCAATATATCACAGTAGAACTCGCCTCATCTATAATAATCCAAGAGACGATCAGTCCTTTCCAAGTACGAGTCTAATTGCATCGCATGAATATGCCATCGTAAGCAAAAAGAAGGAAGCATGATGCATCCTCCTCATTCAAAATTTCAACAAGCTCAGTTGCTTTGTAGCATTGACAAAACTGAAAATGGCAAGATTACAATTCAGTTTCCCTCGAAGTATTTCATCAAGCTTCTAGTTGTATTTATAATTTGGAGGCGATTAACATAATACACACACATTTGGTAAACTAACTCCTTTGCCCATTTTCTTTATTGTCTCAGAAAAGGAGTTCCAGTAAGAGGCGTGCAGGAACCATTCAATGGAAAAGCTTACACTGATGCTTTGTTTACAATATATATATATTTTAAATTTGGCCACGCTTAAACTTTAAGTTCGTGAAGCATAATATGAAGTCTTAGACTAACGAATCAAAGAAGCTCCAAGTCATACAAGAATAAATTACTGACTGCGATACCTGTTGAGGAGCATTATAACCGGGAGGCACTCGGAAAACATCGCTATCAATGGGCATATCGGCAGAGAGACCATTTTTTCTCGCAAATCTGCTGGTCTGACCTCCATCACAGAGATTCGAAGAATTCAACGTTAAACCCACAAGTACAACAAAGACAAAATTAGCACAAGCCCACCTCACTTCCCTCTCTGTTCTCATTCTACAAACTCACTAATATTCTCTATTTAAGCTCCTCAAGTTATAGATACACCTAGCTGACTATCTCCAAGCCCAGTACTTCATTAAAATTTGATGCAGGAAAAGCAATATTGCACTCTCAATAACATTCAATGCTATCTTAATCGATTGAACATTCTAATTCAAGCTCACACTTTTCACGCAAGTTTTTTACTCGAGCCAAGCTCTCGAGTATGACAAAGTGAGCGCGGTCTTATCAGGTTCGCGTCCTCATCGGGAATGGAATATGCTTTTGTTTATGCCAAAATTCGATACATTTAGGACCTCAACGCCATCAAATTAGCTGCTGAGAATATGTATATATATATATATTTTTTGGGCACAGCTGAGAATAATCTTTCACATTACAGATTTGACTCGCGGTTTGTCCCTTTCTCATCTTGGCACCAGTTCGTCATCTCAGCTCCCAACTTTCAACCGGAAGGAAATGTTCAATTTCATTTCCACGACCTCCATCAGCAGTCCCGATAACAACATCAGATCATTAGGACTGGGCAAATTACTAGATTTAATTAAATTCTATTAAGCGGAGATCCTTTTTTTTTCCTTAAATTTAATTAAATTTCATTCTATTTTTATGATAACAAATTCAATAGTTAGTTCTTATTAAGTTAACACAACTTAAATCTCAATTGACATTTAAAAGTTATGATTTTATTTTATGTACTAAACTACTTATAGTTCATGTATCAATAAAAATAATGGCGCGTAGGTCACCCCGTGTCAGAATATTCACAAAAAGAAATTAGACAAATTTCACATGGAGAAATTATTTTATTCTGCGGATACTAAATAAATTTAATTTAAACTTAAATTTAGGATAAACTTAGTTTTAAAAGGTAAAAAAAATATTTTTGCCAAGCTAAATAATTGAGAGAAGAATTTTGATTTCCCCTGTTCAAATCTGCTTAAATTTCTGCAAAGATATTTATCATAATTTTATGAATTTCTGTAAATGTATTCTATAATGTTCTATGAATAGAATTAACTTTTGAAAAAATGTTATGAGAAGAAGAAAAGAATGCTAACTTTATAAAGAACCCCACTACATTTTTTGAGATTTTGGTTTGGAATAAAATGACAATCAAGCTTGGTAAGCATTTCTTTTCATTTGATAAGCAATTGATATATATAAATATGTACAAACTAAGATTCGACTGGCTTTTTACAGGACCAAAAAGCCTATGATGGTTTCAGAAATAACCAAAATATATAAAAGATCCCTAAAATTTCAAAAATGATACAAAAAAAGAAATGGTAAATATTCTAAAACCTACCAAAATACCCAAAAATAGAAAGTTTTGACATTTTTTCCGTTCGTGATGTAAGATAAGGAGACTAGTATTGTAAAAATATACATATTCCTAACCTTTTGGACAAAATAAATAGTAAGTGCCAACACAATTTATGCCGTTTTTTGTTTGAGCAAATTCCCTTTCTATAAAATTGATGGTTATCAAATACCCCTCTCCCAACTATCAAACGACCAAAAACACCTAATGGATCCCGGACCAAATACGCTTTGAAGCAAGGACATAGGAAGAACCCGCAAGAAATGTCATTTAAATGCATCCCACAAAAGAAACTAACACATCTATGGATCCAAATTATTATACAAATTATGAAATCCCTTAATCTTTCTTGACGATTGAGTTGAAGCGAGTTCGGATTTTGTTACTTTGAACATGAATTCTACATATTACAGTTGACAAATAAGAAGTCAGAGGATGACAGAAATTTGCTCACCGATATATCCTCCAACATTTAAATCAAAAATCTTTTTCAGATAGTTACAAAGATATGAGTAAATGAATATTGTGTGGATGCATGTAACGGGGAATTGAATGTTTGAGTGCGCTTGGTTGGGGAGCGGCTTTGATAAAGAGGATTGGGTTTCAGTAGTGTACCTGGCTGATGGGCGGCTTAGAGGTGGACGCCTGATCTCTGATGAGTGTGTCCGACAGATGGACAACTTGAAGGTAGAGGATTGAGCTCCAATGAGTGTACCCGACAGATGAATGCACTTGGAAGCCGGTAGCTAATTTGAGAAGGAAAAGATTCTTGAGTGCTAACGATGAGGAGAGGGATACTTATCGGCCTCCTCTCTAGCTATAGACGGATGGCTCTCTACAATCATTGGCTGGAGTAGGAGAATGAGGCCTCCTTGGAAACGAGAAGGGAGTGGATATGCCTTCTGAGCCTTCTTTCTATGCCCTCCGTTTCTCTCATTCTTCTTTTTTTCTTCTTTGTTTCTACCTTACTGAAGATCTCCCTTACCTGTAGGGACGAAGAGATATTTATAGTGTTGGAGTCAATTCAGCCTTCATTAGGTATCATGGTTGGCGATAGCTGCCAATGCCAATCCGCTAAAATGTTTCGGTGATCGTGGGTGCTTTCTATGACAACCATGGTTATTTGCGAGTATTTTTTCCTTTGTTAGGGCAATTATGGGGATTGCCGCAAAGGAAAATGCCTTTTTAGGGATAATTTGTTGAATTGTGACTACCATCCTAAAGGGCGCATCATCTTGGGTAGAATATTTGTTGAGCTGCCACTGCAATTTTGGTAAGTGTAGCCCGCATGTTCGTGGGGTGCTATAGCAAACTGGCGATAACTATATGTTGATACTTCTTTCGTGGCTGTTGGGAACCACGCACTGGCAGCAACATATGAGCTCGCTCACTGGGCTAGTGCCACTGGACAGTCTCTCGGTCGAGCTGTGCGGGTTTTTTATTAGACCTGCCATGGTGCCTTTTATGCTCTGGGCTTTACGAAATCTTGTTGGCCTTCTACTTTCTGGACGTGTTTATTGGTGTGTTAGACTCTAGGTCAGCCTGCAAAGTTACTGGACCCATTACTAGCCCCTTATGTTGGGAGGTTCAAAATTTTAACCCCCGACGTGCTTGTGATAGGACACTGCTAGTAGGTATAAGCACACTTTCCTTTTCTAGACATTCTGCAATTTTTTGTTGAGGAGAACAGTGATTTGGTGCTCTGTTTGGTAAGATTCAGAGACGATTCACTGAAATCACTAATTTTCTGTGGATAGCGCTGACTGACACTATCTTTTACATTAATGACTCATCAGCCTCCTTTTCCAGCTATAAATGGAGGGGTTTCCTGCACCTCGCTTCCTGAGCCACTCTTTCACTAGCCAAGTGGTGTGGGAGTTTAGAACGGGTATGGTGCCTACACTGCCATTGACTTGGATCAGAGAAAATTCTGAGAGGTTCGATGATACATTTAAAATCTACCCTGATTTTCATACTCTAACTGTCTTCATATTGTAATGAATGAAATCCTGACATAGAGTGGCCATTATCCTCTTCTATCGGCTGTTATCGTATAGTCCTTGTTGGAGTGGCTTAAGGGAGTGGTGGTACAGCCTCCGAAGGGGAGAAGGTTGTCTCTTCTCCTTTCTGTCAGGTGGATGGCCATTCCATCTGTGGACCACGCTGGACTATTGGTGACCATTGAGGGAGGAGCTCCAGAGTCTACCTCAAGTCTAGAACGTCATTGTTGCGTCGAGCCTGGCACATACTCGCAGGTCTTGAGGCAACGGCCCATTTAGGTGGAAGATCTCTGGTACTTCTTTCGTGGCTATATGCTGATACTTCTTTCGTGACCTTTGGGAACCATGCACTGGCAGCAACATATGAGCTCACTCATTGGGCTAGTGCCGCTGGGTTGTCTCTTGGTCAAGCTGTGCAGGTTGTTGATTAGGCTTGCCATGGTGCCTTTTATTCTCTAGGCTTTACGAAATCTTGTTGTCCTTCTACTTTTTGGACGTGTTATTAGTGGGTTAGATTTTAGGTCAGCCTGCAAAGTTACTAGACCCATCACTAGCTCATTATGTTGGGAGGTTCAAAATTTTAACCCCCGGCATGCTTGTGATAGGACGCTACTTGTAGGTATGAACACACTTTCTTTTCCTAGGCATTCTGCAATTTTTTGTTTAGGAGAACAGTGATTTGGTGCTCTGTTTGGTAAGATTTAGAGGCAATGCACTGATACCACTAATTTTCTATGGATAGCGCCAACTGACACTATCTTTTACATTAATGACTCATCAGCCTCCTTTTCTAGCTATAAATGGAGGGGTTTCCTACACCTTACTTCCTAAGCCACTCTTTCACTAGCCAAGCGGTGTGGGAGTTCAGAACGGGTATGGTGCCTACACTACCATTGACCTGGATTAGAGAAAATTCTGAGAGGTTCGATGACGCATTTAAAATTTGCCCTAATTTTCATACTCTAACTGTCTTCATGTTGTAATAGATGAAATCTTGGCATAGAGTGACCATTATCCTCTTCTACCAGCTGTTATCGTATAGTCCTTGTGGGAGTGGCTTAAGGGAGTGGTGGTTCAGCCTCCGACTGGGAGAAGGTTGTCTCTTCTCCTTTCTGTCAGGCGGATGGCCATTCCATCTGTGGACCACGCTAGACTGTTGGTGACCATTGGGGGAGCTGCTCCAGAGTCTACCTCGAGTCTGGAACGTCATTGTTGCATCGAGCCTGGCACATACTCACAGGTCTCGAGGCAATGGCCTGTCTAGGTGGAAGATCTCTGGTGGTTGCCTCCAGGGTAAGAACTAGTGCTTGGCACCTCATTCTCACCAGGGAGGGCTTTTGCATGTGCTTTCTACTTCAGTGGCTCGAGAGCGACGGTATGCAGGAGCCTCATCTTCTTGACTGTCAGGAACGCACTATTATCTCTGCTGAGATTCCTTTCCATGGCCAAGCCTATACTTGCCCTTTGGGTGGTCATCCTAGTGAAGAAGGGCTTCAATAGCCAAATTGTCGTTCCATGTATTTTTATTTCCTTTTTGGGTTGTATGTTCGCTGTTATACACTTTGTACTCTATAAAAGAAATTAATGAATGGAACTATCGGGAACTTTTTGTCTTTGTTGCATGGCTCCAACACTCTTACATGTTGTAAATACTTGAAATGCTTGCATGCTATTGTGTGTTGCTTGATGTTTGACAATCTGATGGTTCGGGCAACTGGCGACTTGGTCTTCTGGTGATCCGTCCCATGGTCGAGTGTCCCGAATGCTTGGTTGGGACATGAACCGAGTGAATCAGCCTCGAGCTTACCAGGGCTACACGCTATCCGTCAATAGTCTTGGAAAGGGGCTTATCAGGTCATCATTACCGGCGCTGCTTTGCCCACTCGCTAACCTAAGCGCTAAGGCAGCCAACTGTCAGCGTATTGCATGTGGAGGTGTCATGTCGATTAGCATAATGAGGCCAGTGATTGAACGTGCCACAACACTTTGCGGTGAGAGCATGTGTTGTCGTCATTATGAAGACACGCCTCGCCGATTTCCTAAAACAACATTGCTACTGAACTAAGGCGTTGGCTATTTAAGCGTTAGCGCTCAGCCATCTCCTTATTCCTTTATTTTGTAAATATCTCTGCCCTAGTTTTGCCATCCTTTTTTCTAGCTTGCTCTACTTTCCGAATGGCTCACCGAAATATCGTCAATATTTTAGCTTTGATCGCTTCATCACTGGAAGCGTTGTCTTCCACTCCCCTTGTGCCTTCCACTGAGGAGGAAGGCGATGATGAGCGAACAATTGCGAAAACCAAAGAAGATGACTCAACAAGCGCGTCTGCATTGAGGAGAGGCATCATCTGGGTGCCTCAACTCTTGGGCCCCAGGGGGTTCTGAGGGCATCTCCTGGCCTCGAATCCGTTAGATCTTCATGCCAAGTTTGTCCACCTTACTGGAAGGTAATGCTCCACAAATTTATGTGACTTGCAGTTATACTTTTTCGCTGTAGCCCTAGTCTACCACTTTTTTTCTATTTGATAGCCGCGGGGGGAGTCTCGCGTGGTGGAGGAGGCTTTGTGCTTGCGGGAGGTCGAGATTACTTGCTTGACACAAGCACGTGTTTTTGAGCTACCGAGAAGCTGGAGCGCCGGGTTAACGTCGCTGTTGGCGAGGCGCTAAAGAGTCAAGAATGGGTCAACTACCTCGACCAAGTTCTGTCCAAGTCTGAGATAAGATCATAGGAACTCTCAAAGGCCAATGTTTGGGCTCTGAATAGGATCACGTCACTCGAGGATGAGCTTCGGGAGAGTCAACAGTGGCTCAGTGAACAGCTGGGCGTGTGCGCTCATCTCGAGGGAAAGTTGAGGACCAGGCTTTCTCTCGATGAGGTGGCCCCGATACTAGATGGTGATTTCAAGAGGGCATTCGTTTCTACATATGGATAGTCTTCTTAGCAGTTTCGGACTTTCCTATTGGTTTCTTGACTCGAGGAACGTTGGAGTTTACCGCTGTTCAGAACTAATTGGCTTCTCGGTGAGAGAAGGTAGAGGGCCTGTGCCACTCTTTCTAGGGGGCCCTCGACTATAGGAAAGTCATCCAGTTAGACTGTTTTTTATACTTTTATGGGTGCTCGATTGCTTTGGTTGTATTTTTGGATCATTAATAAATCAGACTGATTACTCCAATATTTGTTGCTGATGCCTTTTATTGTTTGATGATTTGGCTCTACTTTGCCGACTAAGCATTATTGCTATTGTGGTTAGGTTTGAACGGACGCATCTACCTAGTTGTACTCACTTTTGCTAGGAGGAGGTTGTGACATTGAGAAAATGTGGTTGTTGGCTAAGCCTTACGGCTATCGTTGCTGGGCTTTGTCATAGCCTAGGTCGTTTCCCTTATGTAATCATCGGTGCTTGGTCCTATTAGAGGGCGACATAACTTTCATACATTTGGTCTTAATCCACCGACCATTGTCGATTGATAGTGTTCGTCCTTATGGGAGAGAGTTGTCGCACCTATGGTAAAAAGCCCCCAAGGTTTTTATAGCCGCTTGATGGGGAGGTCCGACTCTTTGTTCGCAAGCCCCTGAGCTGTAATGTTCGACTTTATTTGGGCTACTCGGTTGCTGAAATCGTAATTTAAGATTCGATTGTGTTCGGGCCACACGGTTGTTGGGATGGAGGTTTTTTAACCTAGTCACAACCAGTTGAGGCACAGGTGAAGAAGTTCACCTGACTTAGGGTAGTCTAGGTCTTTGAATTAATACAAACACATAAGCATTTGTATGATTATCCAATAGAACAAGTAATGAATGAAATTCAAGCACTCCGTATGTATGCATTTTATTTACCAACGCTTAGTGAAAAATCATCAATTGCACCTTCTGGGGTGGAGGGTGCCATGGGCTCGTGGGACCATCTTTCTGATCTGGTTGTGTAGCATGTGTGCCCATCTTTGGAGGGTCGTCGAGGTTAGGAACAGTCCCTGACAGGAGGGAGACTACTCACTTAGCCTGGCGGCCGCACGTCTGCGGCCTCTACACTCCAAAGGACTAGGACTGCCATATTAAACCAGCTACATGTTTTGGATGCTGGGTTTTCATGCCAACATGAGACCGACAAGTACTTTGGGTGGACTTCAGTTAGTGCGAGGGAAGTGTCTTTTGGCATGAAGTGCCACAGGCAAGGGGGTTGAGGGCTCTACCATCCCAGAGGGCATTTCAGCTTGCTGCTTGCCTCGTACAATGTGCTGGTAGTATCTTCTGGTGTGAAACGCCGTATGCAATGGGCTGAGGACTCTACTACCATTGAGGGCATCCTGACCTACTTTCGACACTATGCTAGAACTTACGAGGCCCTGGGGTCCGACAAAGCTTAGAAGTGATCCAAGAGGAGCATCGGATCAAAATTTTAACCACAGGGCTTCAAGTTTAATTCTCAGATGCTACAAGAGGATGGAGAATATCGAATCCTTGTCATGAACGGTGACCTTACTAGGTTAGCAAGGTATCCTCTAACACTGTGTGGAGTTTCTTCCTGTGCAGGGAGCCTCTTGTCATCACGGGAGTGGCATGGAATGTACCGCTCTAGGTTTTCATCCCACGCCTCATGATTTGGTTGGTCCTTTGGCCATTGCTAGGTCCTGTCACTCGCGGCCACCCGAGCCACGTGGTCGTCAGGCCATTCGATCCTCTACGGATACCGATTCACTCTAATTGTTTAGGAGTTGGACGGTGGAGCTCTCAGTGTAGCACCTTCAGATGGACGCATATGATCTAGAAAAGGGCACTCAATTGAGCAACGAACACCTGCACGCTTGGGGCTGGTCATCCATTGGCATAGCTACCCGATGAGGGTTCATCACCATGGGGGACAACACCTCTGGTTGGTGCGATAGGTAGTGGGCCAAGCATGTTGAGTCCCCTATCATGAGAATCATGGTAGCTTCTACAGAATTTACCGTTCTACACAGGGTCAATGAGGGGCGTTGCCACAGGATTGGCCTTGCTAAACCCCTAGGTTAGGCATCTCAATCTAGCGAGGCCGCTCACGAGTAGAGACTCGAACACTCCATAAGATCTCTCTGGGACGCGACTCTTGCCCTAGTGAGAGAATGATAGGGTGTCTATCGGTACTGCAAGAGTTTTCTTTATTGGCGAAAGGTAGCCAGTTGTCTCAAGAATAATAAAGGTGCCACTGCTTTGGGCTTTTGCCCTGTGCTTTGGGATTGGATTGAACTTTTTTTCGAAAGTGGGCCATATCTCTCAGATCTTCCTGAATACCAAGGTTGTCAGGAGGATAAGTTTTTCCTCTAGCGGGCAATCTCTTCCCTCGACTTCTCCTTTTGGGTGATGATACTTGTGCATGGGAGGAAGAAGCCCTCAGCCGCCGTCCGTTCAGACGAGCGCATAGGGCCTGGGGCGGTGTAGGCATGATGCCCCATTGGGCAACGAGCGCATACTTGTCAAAGGCAGGTTGCATGCCGCCATAGCTACCTGGAGGGTCATCGCCATAAGAGACGATATCTCTAGCCAACATACTAGGTAGAGCATGAATATTAACCGTACTTGTTTGCTGACAGGTGGTGGCAAGACTTTTTAGTCATTCTCACAGACAACGCCAATGATGCGTCTATAGATCTGGATTATTGTATAGATTAGGGAACTATTTGATCATTTCTAAGGGTAGAGTTGAAGTGGGTTTGATCACCATTATTTCGAATTTGGATTTTACACATCACAATTAATAAACAAGAGGTCAAAGGATAATAGGAATTTACATTTCGGTATAACTTCTGACATTCAAATTAAAAATCTTTCTCAGATAGCTAGAACGATAGAATGAGTAAATGAATAATATATTGATGCACACAACGGGAGATTGAGTGTTTGAGTGCGCTCGACTGAGGAGTAGCTTTAAGATGGAGAATATGGCTCCAACGGTGTGCCCTGCTGATAGGTGGCATAGAGGTGGAGGTTTGAACTTCAATGAGTGCGCCCGATACAGAGGTGGCTTAGAGGTGAAAGATTGAGTTTCGATGAGTGTACTCGACAGAAGAGCGACTTAGAGGTTGAGGGTTGAACTCTGATAAGTGTACCCGATTGAGAGGTGGCTTAAAGGTGAAGGATTGAGCTCTGAAGAGTATACCTGACAGAGGGGCGGTTTACTAGAAGGAGAGAGTTCTGCAATCGTCGAGGAGTGGTTGCCTGATAAATGCATTTGCAGGCGGGTAGCTAATTAGTTGAGGAAAATATTTCTAGGTGCTGATGATGAGGAAAGGGATACTCATCGATCTTCTCTCTGGCTACAGACAAAGGGGCTCTGTATGCCACATTCTCTGAGTCACCTTCACCGGTCTTGCGGCTTAAGGACTCAAAGCTAGTAGGAGGCCTGCACAACCATCAGTCGAAGAAGGAGAATGAGGCCTCCCTGAAGACGAGAAGGGAGTGGGCATGCCTTCTGAGCCTTCTCTCTATGCGCTCATTCTTTTCTCTCATTCTCTTTTATTTCTCCATTTCTACCTCACCGAATATCTCCTTTACTCGTATGGACGAAGGGGTATTTATAGTGTTAGAGTTGGTTCAGCCTTCCTTGGGCATAATGGATGGCAATAGCGACAAGTACCGATCCGTTGAATTGTTCCGACAATCGTGGGTGCTTACAAAGGTAACCATGACTGTCTGCGAGTATTCTTTTCTTTGTTAGGGCGATCGTGAGGATCATCGCATGGTGACTGCCTTTTTAGGGACGATTTGCTGAATTATGACTACCATTGTAGAGGGCGTGTGGTGTTGGGCAGAATATTTGTTGAACTGCCTCTACGTTTTGACAAGGTGCTGTATGCGTGTTCGCAGGATGTTGTAGCAGATTGGTGGTAACCATCTACTAATACTTCTTCTATGGCGATATGGCGAGCACATAGGCTTTTCTACTAGGCTAGTATCGTTGGGCCGTCTGTGGGCTGAGCTATAAGGTTGCTGATTGGGCCTACCAAGATGCTTTTTGGGCTCTAACTTTACGGAACCTTATTAGGCTTCTACTTCCTGGGCTGATTTATTGGTAGGCTAGATTTTGAGTCCGGCCATTAAGTTATTGGACCCATGAGAAATAATATCACCAAAGTTGAACAAACCCTAAGAGATCCAATGTTGGATAACTAATGAAATTCGCTATTGCTTATACATTGTCAGATAACACAAACTTCCTATTCTTTCACTCCCACTCCTCCATCTTGTGGTTCTCTGTAGGATCTTACATGTCTTTCCAAGAGAGTATCCGCCATTGTTTGCTTCTATAGTGTGCAGTGGAAGACAGTCAGTTCAAATATATCACTGCTACTGCGCGACTCGTCCGTCTTGTTGCACAAGAATACCTGCCAACAGTCTCTCTGCAAATACCATTTTGTTGGGACAGCCAGGCTTGTGTACTTGTCCCTCTGTATGCTGACAAAAATGGGTACAACTATCCACCACCAACACTAAACAATCGAGAGAAAATTAGACAATCACAACAATAAAATTACCTAAACGGAAAAAATCACAATACAACAAGGTTGAATAATCTTCCACTGAATAACCGGAAATACAACATACAGGCCTCCTACTTTGGGGTGGGTGTATCCTACTTTTCTTAGAGAAACAGGATTCCCTGCTTCTCCCCCCTCAGCTATTGGATTGAAAAAAATCTAATTGCTGAAATTTAAATATTATTTAATAATATTTAAATAATTATTTTTTAAAAAAATTTTAATTTTTTAATATAATATTTAATAAATATTAATATTATTAAATTTTTTTAATAAATTATAACTATATTTAATATTATTTTATATCTTTAAATTATGACCATTGGATTGAACATTAATTCAATCCAATGGTCATGATGGGAAAAGCAGGATCCCCAAATCCCCCACTTTGCAAGTGGGATTACAATCACTCAAACCCATCCCCAGCGGCCTACAAAATTAGGCGTCTCTTTTACTGTCCGTGTTTTTGTACACTACTAATAAATACTAATTTTTATATTTTTATTCCTACTTATTTCTTATTATTTTTTAATAATTTTTATTTAAATTATATAATTAAATTATACATTTTAAATATACAAAATTTATTTTTTTTTTAAAAAAAATTGGAATAAAAGTAAGTAAATAGGCCATATAAAGCATTCATTTTGTCAATCTACTTAACCAATTGAAGAAATATAGAGAATGTGAGCAAAGCAAAATTTTTAAAGAGTTACAATTTATATATATATATATATATATTATAAAAGAAGGGAAAAAAGAAAAAAGAAGAAGAAGAAGAGAAGAAAGAAAAAAGAAGATAATCGACGGGAAACCACCTCACTTTGCTAAGAGGGCCCAAGTAAAGCATAGTGAGTCTGCCGAAAGGCAAAGGGAGAGGAAACAGAGGGGGAGATATATATATGTGAACAGAGAGCAGCTGTGCGAAGCAGAGAGGGGAGGAAGGAGAAAAGCGAGGTAGGGGAGAGCAAAAGAGAAAAATAGAGGGAGAACAACGTGTGGTAGACGAAGGAAAGGAGAAAGAAAAAATAGAGGGGAAAAGATTGGTGGATGTTTATGGTATTAGTTTTTGTTTCACAAATTTATTATTTTAGTATAATAAGTTTTAATTATATCTATCATTTTATACCTACAAATTTTAGTTTAATGTGATGTTTATTTTCAAATCAGGTCGATTCTGTCAATTTTGGCCGTTCGTCTTTTATTCTGATTGGTTGGTTTAGTTTAGCATTGATATTGAAACCTCACAATTTTACGTTGTGTTGTGTTATAAAAATCAATATTTTACGTCTAATTATCAAAATTATCTAATAATTTTATATTTATATTATTTAATTTTTTATTTTTTTTATTTTCTGAATCTTAGATGATTAAACGATCGCAACTCTTATAATTTTATATTTTTATTATTTAATTCTCACACATTATTTATTATCATTTTTAAAATTCTAAGCATTAGATGGTTAAATTATCACCACTTTTTAATTTTATATTTCTATTATTTAGATCTCACACTTGATTTATTGTCTTTTTATTTTCTTAAGTCTTTGATGGTTGAGCAACCGTCACTATTTTAATTTTCTATATTTTAATTTCTATCGCTATTGGACAGCATAACCGTCATAAGTATTTTAATTTTTAACAATTTAAATTTTTGTCATTTAATAATTTTGTATCTTTTAATCAATTCCATAGCTGTATTACAACGATTATGATCATTCCAAATATCAACAATCAATGTTTTAATTTTTTGATAATATTTTTAAAATATACAAACAATTACAAAATTAGTTCCGCTAAAAAAATCAACTCATTATGGATACGATACTCGACTTATCGAAAAGATTTCACTGAACCCTTGTACACTTGTAAGATTAAAAAAAAAAATCATGCATATTAAAATTCAGTCAACTATGACACACAGAAGCCCATGTCTCCTTTCATAAAGACTGCATTAGTGTGTTAATGGTTAGAATTCAAACCGAACAATATAAATTATTAAATGATCTTTTTTGTGTTCTTGAATATTTTTAGAAATTCATATAAATTTAATTAAAATTTTAACATTAAAAAAATTAAATATCATATTATAAAAATTAGAGACTTTTAATATATACCGCTGTCATAGGTTTAAAGTGTTAAAACTCTTTATTTGGAAAACAAATTCAAAAAGTCCATTTTTTAAATCTGATTATTTATTATTATTAATTATTTACTTATATTTTTACACTTTTAAGTGACAATTCATTTGTGTTTAACATACCTAATGCTGGTAAACTTTTCACAGTAATGTCTTAGAATTTACCCAAATACTTAATTGTGATCAAAGGGTCAATTAACCGAAGCAGATACATTACACAATTTCTAGGCTGTAAAATTCAGATAATGATACTAAGCACGTGTGCTGTGCATGCTGACTCCCTCCAATGGCACACCGACAAATTTCCGTATCTTAGCGGCCATTTTCTCGGATTCTCGCACAGCCACATGATTCCAGAAGAACCTTGCCATTTAGTTTCCACGGTACCCATGGCACAAGTGGAAGGACCAAACTCTAGGGCCCTCAGCCTTGGCACGTACCTCGGCCACAACTGCCCTCGACCTGCAACTCAAACCTATCTCCTTCTATCCTCTACTAGGCTTCCATGCGTTGGAACTACCCGTGGATCTCGGTCTTCCCAATGCTTCTAACTAGTACAAGATGAGCTGATATGTACATGGGCATTTGAACCACACAGAAGTGACCCACCCCAATACAAGCTCATCAGGGTCTACCCCAGGCAGAATCTCTCAGTCAAATAATTGAAAATAAACATATATTTTGGTTCAAATCAACCATTAGTTGCACTATATAATATAGTACATAATGAGAATAAATAACTGTGTAGACCTATTGATAACTCGTCAGCTTTAATACAATCAACACGACTGATTAATAAAGTTTGGGGCAAAATATAGCATCCCACTTATTTTTTTTAGGATAGTAAAAAATTTCTTGTTTTCTCTTATGCCCCAACCTTTCTATCTAATATCTACGTAAAATTTAGCCACTTACCAGGCACACATAAATCTTCAATACAACTTCGGATGTGTTAGAAAAGGTATGCTATCTGAGATTTGGAAATCTATATGTAACAGAATCCAAACATATACATAGAAGAAGCAACGGCAAGCTTCATTAAGCACCACTTATTTCTATAGATCAGATATTCAAGCATGTGGGAGCTTGATATTCACCATCCTTTCCTTTAGTAATGTATAGTTGTAAAGTGGTACATCATCTCCAAAATCATCTCACAATTCACATAAAAATAACTGCTAATTGCAGAAAAATAGAGTAAAGAGCTGATTGCCGTTCACCTTGTGCAAGATTAGTGGTGGCACTTTTGGTACGAGGGCATGAGATTGAGGCCCTTGGCTAGTCAGGTACAGTGAGCAGGGAGATGAGAGACTTGTAGCTGGGGAACCGTGCTATGAGATCACTTCTTTTTGCCAATTCAGAGTCTTCATACTGGAAGGCAGGTGCACATGTGACTCCCACTAGAGAATAGAAACTTTCAGCATCTCTTGCTGCTATTTCAATTCTCAAGCCATCAGAAGACATGGTAACGTCTTTAGTTGGAAATGAACCAAACCAAACATAAGGGGGGACTGTGTACTGTGGCTGTTGATTTTCAAGCACATTTGGCCCAACGCAAGTTAACTTAACCTGTCCATCCCTCTCATTCACTTCCATTACCTGCAATGCAAAGATCTTGTTAGACGAAAGGTCATGTGGATGAATGTTGAAGCACAAAAGAACAGTGAACAATATGGAAGAGGAAAAAGTGGAAAGGGAAAGGTTTGCTGTCAAAACGAATGCAAAAATTTTCTTAGTGCATGCAACCTACAATCACTTGGCCAGCCAAAGCCTAGAGCTTCTTTCCAGAGGCCTGTGGTTCAGGTACTCTGTCTTTCTAGGGATCTTCATGGGTCAGGTATGGTCATGTACCTGTATCTACTTCGATCCCTCCAATTAGAAGACAAGTTAGGGAAGGAAGTTGCTCATCATCAACCCTCCCCCAAAAAAAAAAAAAAAAAAAAGGATATTAGTCCTTTGTTGCTCCTTTAATTGTCATTGTTTGAGGACTGATGAAAATGTTGTAGTAGATATTCCACTAGATATCTAGTGATGCTGACAGTCATCACTAGATATTTCACAAGAAATGGAATTTCCAATTTGAGAAGCTAGATAACAAGCCAATGTACAGAGAAATTACAGAAAACAGTCGGGAAGCAAATTTCTTAGAGGAGGTAATGGAAAAGAGGTTAAAATTACTCATCGAGATGCCACATAATTTGAAAAATACATAAAAGGAAAAATAACATTTATTAGGGAACAATGTCTTAGGGTACCTGATCAAGATCCTACTTCAAAAAGGATAAAGTTAATGGTGGCAAGCCAACAATTGCAAATACCGTTTGATATTTACCGTAATTGGTTCTCCCATATAATAGTGAAAGGTTTCTGCACAAGGAATACGATGAAGGCAGGCCACACTCCCAGAAGGCAACAAAAAGTAAATGGATGAGCTGACAGCACGATCAACTTTATCTGCATAGAGCAAGTTAAAATCAATCTGCGAGAATTATGATTTCCGACTTTGTCACAGGAAGTGTAAACCTATCAAGTCTTAACTAATAGGAAAGTAGTAATTGACCTGGAGGTCAATCATTCATTTTGATGATTGTTAGATTGATTTTGTTATACATTTTCTGTCAAATGCATGTATGCCATAATTATTTTATGCTCTTGCATGAAATATATTAATGGTCAGTTTTGGGGGTAAATCTATACTTCTGGAAATGATGGAGCTAATATTGAGTTTGCTTCAGATTTTTCCCTTTTCTTTCTTTACTATCTCTATTTTCTAATTCGGTTCTCTAAGGACAGGTGTAGAGAGATCTAATACCAATTGATATTAGAAAAATGGAAGATACATTTGCGAACATCCACACCCTTTTCTCCCACCTCCCCCATGTAAGCAACCTATAAGGACATCAAGATATTAGGCATAGCAAGATTTTTTTTAAAAAAAGTATTTATTTCTGATGAAAGGATCTCCGAAGTAATAAAATAAAATCATATACAATATGCACAAATCCAATCTTTATAATATGACCATGTAAGACCAAATTTTCACAATATGTAAATAAAATAAAAGACGTAAGTTGATATGTGTGGGGAGCCAGTTGATCCAAAAACAGAAAAAGAAAGAAGGACAAAAACAAACCAAAAATAAATAAATAAATAAAAAGAAGCAACAGATGGCCATGTAGGCCCCCTTATCAACTGCAGAAAAAGGAAAATAACAGTTGAGGGCAGTTTGTCTGCAGGAAATCAGAAGGTCCAATGTTGCTGCCCCTGCAGTGAATAAAATACAGAAATGGGGGAAGATCTGCTAGATTTCCAGCATTAAAAAATAAGAAGGAAAGAAAGGAAAGGCAGTCAGGAGAAAGAAACCAAGGGGAAAGAGAAAAAATAGGGAAAATCATCTAAACTTGATATTTTGAGGTAATTTCTTCAATTTCAGGATAAGTATTTATATGTGAAAATCTGAATTTCCTGGACGAAAATTTAATTTCAAGTGTCTAACCTTAATTAAATATTTCCTTGAGATATATGAAAATTTTAAGTATACTATTATTTATAATTGGGGGAATGATTTGTCGGAAATATTTTAGAGGTTTGGAGATATATTTTATGTAAATTATTAGAATTTGGACGTATTATGGAATTAAGATATGGTTAGGTTATTAAGTGGTATAAGTTAAGTGAAATATGCTAAGCATACTAAATTGAAGGTGATTGGATTAAAATCCTATGCAAGTTGAATTGGAGATGGAGATAACAAAGTAGAAATTATTATTAAAATCTCAAAATAAAAGGAAAATCATGTATCTAAACATTCTTGTGTTGTATCCTAACTTAGATTAAAAACTAAATATATCATGATATACTTGAATATAGGGGAGGATTTGATACTAGATTCTACCTGGACAATTCCAATAGTAAGCTAACTATTATACGGTAAGGTTAGGTGTGTGGATGATAAGACTTACACAAACATGTTTAATTTAATTAATCATACTTGCAAATGAATTTTAAAACCTAAAAAATGAATAACATACTATTATATTTATAAAAATCACTATGTAATTTCTAATCAATAGTGCTAAACATGATTTTACCAGAGCAAGTATGTTTTATGTGCATGGGCATAGGCCTTGAATGTATCATTCGTACATTCATGACATGAGGTCTTTGGAACTGCAATTGGAATGTATGATACCTTTGAGGCATATACTAGATATCTTTACTTTTTGGAAGCCGCTTTGTGCATGCATATGACCATAATACAAGACATAACATTATTACATGATTCCAGGTACTTAATGTTACAATATTTTCATACTTGGTTCAATGTTCATACTAAAAGATATTCTAGACAATTATTTTATGAATTATGAACAGGTTTATTAATATTTATGATTATTCAACTTTTAATATATGCAGATTGCTCATAAGAAAATCAGCAAATTTATTATCTATTTACTAAACTTATCTCATAATATTTTATTCACTTTCAGAATCACTGGGATTTTGAAGCTAGGGATACTTCTTAATGGTTATACGTGTCAAGGTTAAGCTTTTCTAAAGGACTTTAATGCTTTTGTTAGACATTTATGGAGGCATTTATACTGTTAGCTCTATTATATATACCTATTCATTTATTGATGAGTTTTAGCTATTATGTATATATATAAGATAGGGTGGTAGAGCATTCTGATATTTATATGAGCTTTGATTATGTTTATATGATATATTTCAAATTAAGACACGAGACTTGCTAGCTAGGGTGGTCCCAAGCTTATCTTTGTCTTAGTGCCAATCAGGCATTCCCAGATATAGGTCATGACATGTACCCTTTAGAATAATAACAACCAACCGCACAAACGTTTATTTTATATGCAAGCATCTTAGACTTTTGCCATTGCTCTTACAAATTTTCATTAAACTTTCCAATAATAAAATTAAAAAGTCTCTTACTCAAACAATTTAGGTGTAGAAAATTGACAACGAGAACTAACTTGAAGGGACTTCTATAAACTACGTCGGCTTCTTTCTCATTTGCATGGAGAGTCCCCCAAAAAAAAAAAAAAAAAAAAATTAATGAAGAGAATCATTTGCACAACTCTTACGTGGGGGCCTCTTATTTGACAAGCAAGCCAAGCTTACTTACAGGGCACCTCAATGAAATAAATTCAGTGAAAATATTCTATACCGAGCACATATATATTTGGAAAATTGTCATCCACTGCAGACCATAAGCTTAGTCATCTCACCATAGGATGGCATAATGTGCACCAGCTAGTCCAAATTACTAATATCCCATTAGTTATCCCATGAATGCGAATCTTTAAAATCAGATATTACAAAAAAAAATAAAAAAAAAAGAACTCAAAATAAGATCTTAACATGATTTTGAAATTATATTCCCTAATCTAGGAATTTTATTATACATATAAATAATACAATATAAATTATTAATACAAATGTCATAAACAGAACATCTATTAATACTAAATAATAATATATACAAGTACTTGCCCATCACACCTAGCATGATTGGCTTGTCTGACATATTACTCCTGATACAACTAAAATCCACCAATGGCGTTCTCCATTCCGCGATGGCAACCACCATTGCCATGGCTAGTGTGGAACATCCCCCACCCCCCCTTAAATATTGGTTAATTCCCAACCAACCATAAGTTGAATTTATGTTATGAATCAGCAAGGTCAACAAAATAGGCTAAGGTACAGAAGTACAGGACGAAAAATGACTATCCAGATAAAAGTGCAGTGGATTAGGCAATTTTTTGACTAGGATGTGGAAATTTCCCCATACATTTGAGCAAGGGACAGAAAGAGAATTAGATCTTTGATGGAGCTAAAACAGTGTTGGCTAATGTCATATACTTGGTGGCAAACCTCACACATTAAATGAACAGAGATGGGCATTTATCAACTCCAAACCCCCTCTCTCATCCCTCTTTGCAATGGTTCAAGCTTCATCTTCAACCCCAAATCATTTAGTAAGAAGAACTTGGGTACAGAGTTTTCATATTAAAGAGTGGTAAAAAAAATTATTGGGCTTTGGTCTTGTTCATCACAAAGAACCAGGAGGGTTGTACCTCCATTTATCAACCATTATGAGCTACATACTTATGGCACTTAAAGTCATTGAAGTATAAAATGACATTTGAAATAAACCAAGTCATACAGATGGGAAGCTTCCATACCATTATATGTAAAATTGAATACAGTGTTTCTTGTTTGCCCTATCGTTAAGCACCAACATATGAAAAGAGAAAAAAACGGTTTTCAAGGACTCTATTCAGAACTACTAAAATTAAATAATTGTTGAAAGTGTTACTAAATAGTATAAGGGAGGCCAATATATGAGATTGCAGCATAATTCCATTATGGAGTCTAAGGGATCAAATGTAAATAGCCTTGCCAAGGACATTGCATAGAGGCTATTTTCATGACATAATCACATAATCTCTTTATCACAATTGAGTAACTTTATTGTTGTACTAAAGCCCATCCGATGAGATTAAATGACAAAAAAAAAAAAAAATCAATCTGTTGAGATTGAGAAAGATTTGTTAAATGTGCTTGTTGAATATGATCTTAGCAGATCTACAGTCACAAGTAGACTACAAGTGGTAGCCAGTGAGATGGTATGACTGTCGGGGAGTTGAAAAGGTGACCGCCTATATGCAGCCGTGCTTTATAAGATAATTGTAATGAAGAGGCCAGGAACTATCAAAGATCATGGGGACAAATGTAATGATGCACTACAGAGTAACAAGATTACCAGCAGTCACTTGCATTACTGTACAAAATTGGAGATTGTGAGGGTGCATGTTGCATTACAGCCTCAGGAAGCCGCCGCCAAGCCTACAAAAATAAGCCCAGCATTCTGGTCGTGCATTTCACATACAGAATTCAATCTTTCTCAAAATTGATAAACTGCATATGTGTGAATCCATTGAAGTGAAGAAGATTATTTCCTGGTAACCAATCACACTGTTCAAGCTTTGAAGAAGATTATTTCTTTGTGAAGATTCCTTGATGTGGTGCACGCCTGATCTTGGATCTTGGAAATTTTCTGTTGGTGTAGTTTAATTTCACATTCAAGTTGTCATTCTTTTCCTTTAAAGGCCATTCACAACACTCGCGGCTTCTTGCCATTTGTTACCAGTTCTACAATTGGTTACTTGTGATTGTATGCATTCAAGCTCATTCATTCTTTCAGTTCAGCTGTGGGCCTTTCGTGTGTCACTAGTCCTTCGAACAATTAATATTTAAGACCTTCCATCAAAGGCATAACAAAAAAAATAGACAAGCGCTTCCATCGAAGGCACAAAAGTCGGATTTAAGATGTATTTCGGATTCTTGTCATTCCAGCCATAAAATCAAGGGGCAGATTAGTCGGCAAATTTGGCAGTCCCCTAATACAAGAACATTGCGAATTTGGGAGACCCATGAAGTAGTTGACTTTCCAATATGTGATCGATTATCAAAGCAGGAAAACCTAGAATATTAGAGATGTTTGGAGAGGCTGACGAAACTAGACTCATCGCAGGCTCACATACAAACCCTAATCCCTCCAGAGCGAGAGGGAACGGAATCGTGAAAAAAAAAATCAGTTCAACATCATCCAGAAGCATTAAATGTATAAACAAAGCAAAGCGAAAGTCAACTTATTCGAGAGGAAGGTGACAAATAGCAAAGCACGAGAAGAAGAAGCACACATTGAGACGGAAGTTGAGATTTGGAGAGGAAGATGGAATTGTCTCTGAATGTTTCCGAGTAAAACCCACCATCCGGGTGGGGTTTCAGATTCAACCTCTGCACTATCTCCGAAGCAGACAGCATCCCTCTATTTTTTTTCCCTCAAATTCTGAACTGCAGAAATTTCAAAAACCCAACTAGCGTCAAACTCCAATTAACTCAAAATACTCAATTAACTCAATTAATTGAGTATTCTGAGCTGCAGAATACTCAATTAACTCAGAAAGAGACGCTTCTCCCACTCTCTCTTCGTCTCTGGTCAAACCGATATTTATTTATTTATTATTAAAATAATTAACATTGTTGTAAATATAAAACTTAGAACTTGAATTCACCATTCAACACCCGATTGGAAAATGGAATTCGGTGGTCAGCAACCCGAAGATGAAAACTAAAGTCTAAGTTGACCGAACAAACGATTGAGTAATAAATAGTATGAAAAATCGAGACAATTAATAATTTGATATAGTAATTAATATGATATTAAATTTTGATGAACTGTTACATATAATTAATGGATGATTCACCATTATTAAACAAGTGTAACAGTCTAATAAATGATAAATATTTATAATTGGACAATTACTAAACCAATATAAATTACGATTATACAATTATTATAATGTTGGCAATCAATGCCATATAACAATTCCAATTGGAGGTGCGAGTTTGGACAAATGTATCAATTGGATCCTAAGTTGTAAATACAGACTTCTAGCCAAACATGGGGCCAAAGATATACTCTAGCATATAAGCACCTATAACGAGTATAATCAAATAAAGTATAATTCTCCAAACCCATAAAACCCTACACTCAACTCATTTTCTATTTCTTTTCATATCTTTTGAATTCTTTATGAAAGATTATTAACTTAAACATTAAAGGATGTATCAATAAGCGAATCCCGTATAATTCTAATCTCTTATTAAATTATTATGGTTTGTAAAATCAAACCTACCACCTCTCGGATCTACCAAATTAATATAATTTGGGTTCTAGGTACGTATTATTGGCGCCGTCTATGAAATATGGTTAAAATATCAGTTCTCACTGCAAATTTAGATCTTCAAAAAGAACCATTCTTATCTCCTCAATAGAAGTAAATATGGTAAACAACCGAATTTATGAACAAGCAAGTCTCCAGCTCAAGGACATTACATCCCGTGGCCTCAACCTCATAGAGGGTAGCCACAAAAATGTTCGGTTGCCAACAAACATAAATGTTGAGTCTCTAGAACTGCAAGTCAATAGCATGTCGAGGATACTCAATTTTTTATAGGACAAGTTGGAATGCCAAACAATTGGAATATTGACCCTCATCTCTCAAGTGTCCACCTCTAAGAGGAGGTACAAAGAAAGGAAGCTCGCATCCAAAAGGACGCCATAGCAATCACGAATTGTGAATGGACAAGACACCTCCCTTTGTAAAAATCCATCCTAGCTCAAAGGTCAACTAAACTTTGAGGCTAAGAAGGAAAGCTACAAGTAGTGTAATCTACAATACACCCAAGATTTAGGGCAACCCTTGACATGGGAGGAAGCCTCGTGTAGTAGCTTGCTGAAGACTATCCTAGGCAAGCAAGCACACTGCATAATAGTCAACCACTCAAAATTGAGGACGTTTCTCAATGTAAAGAGAATCACATCAGTAATTGATGTAGAAAAGGTGATCAAAAGGATTGAGCAACAACTCTTTTGTGGAAGTATGATTAAATAGTTGATCGAGCTAAGACAAACACCATTCACACGGGAGATCAAGATACACCGGCTCCCTCACAAATTTAAAATCCTGTTATTTGAGCCTTATGACTAAACAGTCAATCGAGCCAGGCCAAATGCTATTCACGTAAGAGATCAAGACACACCGACTCCCTCACAAATTTAATCTGATGGATCACTTGGAGTACTTTCAGATGTTGTTAGGCTTTCATGGTCTAGAGGATCCTGCATTATATTTGTGGTTCCCTTTTACTCTCAAATGAGATACGAGAATTTGATTCTATCAATTGGTGCCAAATTTAATTTGATCATTCCAAGAGTTGGTTGATTAATTATTGTCATAGTTCACTTCCAGTTGAAGAAAGGAAAAGCAGTTATGGTACCTTATAAGAGTATGGCAAGGCTTAAATGAAAGTTTGAAATGTTTTCCAACTCAATTCAATATAAAAGCTAGGGGCATATTTAAGGTCACCAATGAGGGAAAGCCATAATTTATTTACGGCCATCATTCATTTAGGTGAATTCTTCAAGTAATGTGGCTGATGAGGCCAATGAGGTAAAACAGTTAGAATGCATAGACTATACCCATCAACAAGGTTTGATCAATGGGAAAAAGAACGTTGATAACTCATCTGTTTGAATTTTAGAAAATAGTAGAGAATCGAGTTGGGGGTAAGAAGAGAATATAAGTTGATGAATCTCATCTCACTGAACGATAACTAAACCAAGGTCCTGATATAGATTTGAAATGAAAATTTTTGAAGTGGCCCAAACCGGTCTAAAATTCGAAGGGAACTAGTCAAAGTGCTATTTCTACCATCAATATCTAAGCTATAGCATTGAGGATTGTTGGATACTGTGGAAGGAGATTGAAGCTATGATCTAAAAAGGGTACCTCAATAATTATCTTAAAAACCATAATCCACTCCTGATAGCACTAATAATGGCGACGCAGAACTACTTAAGTAACCTTAGAATCGAGTGACAGTTGGAGTAGTAAACATGGTATAAACAAAGCTAGCCAGAGATAACGCTTCAGATCACCCCGAAAAGTCTTCCTCCAATAAGAGGTAGAAGATACGGGTAAGGAACAGTGTCATTAGTTTTAATAACAATGATATGACACATATAATAACCCTTAATCAGACTCTCTTGTTGTATTTGTATTTTTTTTGGATGGGATCATTGACTATTTACTAAAATGAGTCTTTATTGACAATAAAAAAATTTTAAATAGTATTTATCTTGGTATTTTCTTTAAGTTAGGATTTAATAATAACCAAATACAATCGGCTGATGGCCCAATATACAAGTTAGATAATAAACTTGTACAAGTATAAGGTATCATCCAACTAGAAGTCACATTGGAAATATACTATAAGATATCTTCCCAAATGCTAACATTCTTAGTAGTTAACCTACCATCAGTCTATAATACTATTCTAGGTTGACCTTCTCTAGTTGCTTTTAGGGTAGTAACTTTTATTTCGCACTTAAAAATGAAATTCATAACCGCATATAGAGTAGGGGAAGTGCAAGACGATCAAGTCATCAAAAGAAGTTTCTATCTAATATAAATAGGTTAATCGACACCTTTCTAGTCAATCGAAGAATTTGACCTTCAAGATGAAACAACACTCTATCAAGGCTAACTTAATGAATCTTCCCTACAAATCCCTCTTGATTTGGCCGAATCACATAAGTATGTTAAAATCGAAAGTTCGTTGCCATACCATTTGTAGGAGCTGCTGATGATGCTTCCTTACAACAACTCAAATGTGTTTACATGGATACTGGTTGACATGTTAGGGATACCTATGAAAGTAATGGTTTACAAGTTGTGCCTAATTTTAGTATACGAACAGATCTGACAGAAATGGAAAAATTGTTCCATAGAAAAGCTCATTGTCGTACAAGTGGAAGTTAAAAAATTGCTCGACATTGAGTTCATTATTTGGACTGGCTATCGAATGTTGTTATAGTCAACAAAAGTAATAGGAAATGGAGGATATGTGTCGATTTCACGGATTAAAGAATATCTGAAGGATAATTTTTCATTACCAACGATCGATCAGTTAGTGGACTTGACATCCGAATATCAACTATTGAGCTACATAGACGCCTATTCAGGATACAATTAAATTAGAATGAGTTCTGAAGACAAAGAAATGATCTCGTTTATTATTGACCAAGGAATATATTGCTACAAGTTAATACCTTTCGGTGTAAAGAATATTGGATCGACATATCAGAGGCTAGTTAAGAAAATATTCGAAGCTCAAATTGAAAAAAATATGAAGATATACGTAGACAACATGCTTGTTAAAAGCGTACTAGCCAACAACCATATTTATGACTTAACTGAATCTTCCAAAGTACTCCAAACACACTAGATAAGGTTGAATATGACAAAATGTGTGTTTATGGTAACATTTGAAAATTTCCTTAGCTTTATTATCTCTCGCCTGGGAATCAAGGCTAACTTGGATATGATAAAAGTCATCATGGAAAAGGAACCGCCCCAATCACTGAAAGTAGTCTAGAGATTAACAGGGAAGTGTGACACCTTATTTAGATTTTTGGCAAAATCCATTGAGAAGTACTTGTCCTTCTTTAAGGCTTTAAAAGGGGCGAAGAATAATGGATTCTGATGGATAGAGAAATGCCAACAAGTATTCTGAGAATTAAAAGAGTATGTGGCAAATCCACCTCTTTTAACCCACCTCAAAGAAGGCAAAGAACTATGCATCTACTAGGCCATTTCAAATGCTGCATTGAACTCTGTTCTGGTTCGGGAAGAGGCCGACATATAGCAACTGATATATTATGTAAGTAAAATCCTATTAGACATAGAGACTCAGTATTCTCGTGCCGAGAGAGTAGCACTAGCCTTGATCTATGCCATAAGAAAACTTCAACCCTACTTTTAGGAATACAAAATCGACGTCTTAACCACTCAGCCATTAAAAGGGATCTCACAAAGGCAGGAGGTATCTGAATGTTTGATGAAATGGGCTATCAGATTGGGCGAATTTGACATAAAATTTAGAGCATGACCCCCCATAAAGGGTCAAATGCTTCCAAATTTTATAGTTGAAATGAACGTGATTCCTAAAACCCTAGGGGAACATGAAATGGACCCACCGATGGAGAGTCCCATTGTGGACTTTTTATGTCAACGAATCATCTTCTCAATAGGAAAGTGGGACCAAAATAGTTTGATAATATCAAACAGATTTAAGATAAAATATTCAATGACATTTGGATTTTAAGCTATTAATAACACAATTGATTATGAGGCCTTACTGTCAAGACTCAAGTAGGCAATGGCGTTCTCAGCCAATAATTTAATCATTTACAATGACTCAAAACTAATGGAAAATTTTAAAGTGTCAAATCTAAGTTTGGCAAAATACCTTATCAAAGTAAGAAGTGTTCTATCGCTCATTGAAAAAGTGGAGATTCATTATATTTTGAGATAGTACAACTGGAAAGCCAAATTGTTAGCCAAAATGATTGCATTGGAAGCCTTGAGCTATATGTTAGTGAAATGAGGGAAGCGCTCATGAACCTAAGCATAGATGAATTAGATAAAATGCTTCCAATATCTGATGAAATGGCTTAGATGATACCATACTAAAGATACCTTGAAGATGGGTCACTACTAGATGATTTGATTGAAACCAAATGTATTAAGAAGACAGCCGTATGATACTCACTTGTATATGGAAAACTCTACACAAGAGACTACTCCATTCTATATATTCATTGCTTGACACCCGCTAAAGTAGATTATACCCTAAGTGAAGTACGTCTTGACATTTGTGGAGCTTATATAGGCGGAAAAAAATTGGCATTCAAGGTCATGAGGTAAGATTAGTTTTTGCCAACCATGAGAAGAGACACTATGAAGTTCGTTAAGAGATGTGAAAACCACCAAATTTATGGCAACATACCTCACAAGCTTTACACATGATTTCTAGTCTTACGGTTCCTCTGGTCATTCGCACAATGAGGACTCGACATATTCGGTCCATTCTGATGCATGCCCCACATCGGGAAACTTAGGATAAAACCTCTAACTTATAAATTTGGGGGTCTCTCCCCTCCATAAGACGTCCTTTTGGAGTGGGCTCTCCCCCCGGACTTGTATACGCATCAATAGTATTTTCATTGAGATTGACACCGATCCGGAGAAGGCTACCTACGGAGGGTTCAGACCAAAAAGGGGTACCAAAGAGGGTTACCTGCGGAGTGGCTGACCTGCTGTTAGTATGTCGGAGCGAAGTGAAGTACCGTAGAGTGAGAGCTATCGAGTGAAAACTGCCGAGTGAAGTGTCGCAGGGTACAATCGTCGAGGTTTGCGACTTCCGAAGAAGGGAGGAATGGTGCATGTCCCACATCAAAAAATTTGAGGTAAAACTTCTAACTTATAAGTTTAGGTGGCTCTTCCATCCACAGGGCATCCTTTTGGGGTGGGTTCTCCCCCCGAACTTGTGCACATATCAAATTCCTAGTTACTACTAGGTAGAGAAAATTTATTATTGTTATGGTCGACTACTTTACAAAGTGAATAGAAGTATCTCCAACGGCTAAAATTACCAAGCAAAATATATCAAAATTTTTGCACTAGAACATCGTCTACAAATTTGGAATATCGAAGGTCATAATAACAAACAATGATACCCAATTCACTAGAAAGAGGTTTATAAAATATTGTAGAAGTTTGGATATCAGACTAGTTCATATTTTGGTTGCTTACTCCAAAATAAATGGATAAGCCGAGGTAACTAATTAGGCCTTATTAAACAGGTTGAGGACAAAGTTGGTAGATGTTGAGAGCTCTTGGGTGGATGAACTTCCATCCATATTATAAGCTGGATGATTCCAAGAGAACTAACTCATGAGATACCCTTAGCCTATGCTATGGGAGCAAAGCAGCAAATCCAATGAAGATCAAATTGTCTAGTTACCAAGTTAAAAGTTTCGCTCCCAATCACAATTTTCAACTCTTAGTAGAGAATTTAGACTTGCTAGAGGAAGCAAGAGACATGGCACAAATATCGTCAGCTACTTATTAGCAACAAATTACCTAATCCTACAACAAAAAAGTGAAGACATGAAAGTTAAAGGTAACTTAGTTTTGAGGAATATTGAGGTTACGAGCAAAATTTCCAACAAGAATAAATTATCTCTAAATTGGGAGGGACATTCTTGGTGTTAGCTATCTTCCATAATGTGGCATATAAACTATGCACCTAAAACGGTAGACTAGTCCCTTGAATATGGAATACTTTTCACCTCAAAATATTACTAATGACCCTATTCCTGTATGCTAAAATGTAAGAGGTATGCCTTATTCTCTACTTGGGAGTGCTTATATGTTGTATTTTACAATAATTATAAAAACTAATTCTTAAGTCTGTAGAATTTAATTTTTACATTTACTATTTATTTGTATGTTCCTGTGTAAGACTATGACCATTACTTGAGTTAGACAATTGCTTTTTATACCCTGTCGGTTAACTTGACTCATTTAAAGAAATGGTCATGGTGTAGGTTAATAAAACCATGCGGCCTCAAGTGTGGTCACATCTAACTAATCAAAAGACTCAAGGGCTTGAGGACCAAGTGTGTAATTCCCTTTTAAGAGGTGATAACAAAGGTTGGATAATGCTAAACAAAGCATGACTAATCATAGTCATTTGATCAACAAAACCTCAGGATGCTTTCATGCATAGTGCTACAACGCCCTTCCACATGATAAGTGCTATCAGTCAAATATTGTATAAGGACTAGGGTCTAATTAAGCCTGATGACAATGAAAAAATTGCCTTGCTAGCAAACAAATATTTCAACTAATGAAAGTGTTATTAAATAAAAGAGACGTCAGTGACAATAATGAGGAGATTTACTTGATGAATTGAATATTCAAATACATATAAAATATTATTACATATGTTCAAATGGGTACACCGGTTTGATATAAAAGATCTCTCAGAGTTGATATTATCCAGAGCATGAACAACTTGTCATTCCTAAGGCTAAGGATATGTAGAAGACCCAGATGGAGGATTTCCACAAGGTTCTAAAAAATCCTTGGCATTGGAACACTAGACGGCTCTAGAGTTCCTCGGGTCGGGGTAGTCTACGGGAAAATCAGGAGTTATCAGAAAGATGATTCACCTACAGAGAGTGACATTATCTTTGAACAGAGAATCCAAGATAGGACCTATCTCTTTGGGGTGAAAACTTCTTCTTAATTCCTCCTCAAGTCTCACACATTCACTTCGAAAATTGTCAAACAAGTTGGTTGCTAAGGCTGACTGATGCTCAAATTCCTGAAACTTGTCCTCAAGTGAAGCGATCTGGTCTCTGGCTATGAAATTTTCATTTGTGAGATCATGAGACCTAGTCATCCACTCAGACAGTTCCTTCTCTAGGTCACGAAGAAACTTGGCCTAAGCTTCAACAGTAACATCTCAGAATGCTAGTCCCTAAGGGTAGCAGGATCGACATATGATTGAGAAAGGTGAGTACTTTCGGCATACTATTTGTATGGCCTTTCCCTAATTAGATGGACCAAATCTTGAGACTGTAAAAATGATTAAACACCTAGATAGAAGTGACAACAACATGAAAAAATAACTCATAAGAATTTAACATATAATACCTTCTGTGTGAGGAGATCTTCATGAGGAACTTAGCTCGACGATGATCTTTCAAGCATTGAAATCGATGAAGCCCTATAACATAAGAGGCATAGAGATTAATGATACAAAGGTGTTGTGAGGTACAAGTTATAAAATTTTTAATTTTTATTATGATTAATTAAATTAAGATAAGTGAAGTTAAGATTAAAGGAAAAAAATTGGGTCAAAGTCAACTTTAAAATGGGTCATATTGGGCTAAGTGACATTTGATTGATGTCTGACGTGTACACATGTGTATTATGGAAATAAGGGTCAACCGTGAAGGATGCCTAATCGGAGCTCAAGCACATGTTGGTAGAATGCTCATACGCAATGCATGCTTGAGGGACGTTTAAATATACTATTGGTAAATTGCAACGCTTGATGCGTGCCTGATGTGATGCTCATACACTACAGTATTTTACCGAGGCTTTGGATGCCCTCCGATGAGTGCACGTGTACTTGTCTTCTATATAAGTTTCGCCCGACTAATTTTCAATCATTTCCTACCAAATTTTGAGAGAAGGGAGAGAAAGAGAAGAAAAAAAGAGAGAGGAGAGAGAAAGGGATAGAGAAGGATATTTGAAGTAAATCCAAGTAAAATTTTGGTGAATTTGAAGTCAAGTTCATCCCACGACTTTTTCCTTTATTGCTGAATTTTTTTTACTTTTTTGAGTATTTATTATTTTAAATACTCATATGTATATACTATTCTTCTCATTTTTTACAATATTATGTGAAATCCATGTTTAAATCCATACATATTGTATTATTTAGTTGATTTTTATATTTTTCTTTCATACATGTTCTAAATTTCTAATATAATATTCTTCCATATTTGATTTTCACATACAGTGTTCCTACATATTTAAAATTACTAAGCATATGTCTTATATATTTTGAAAATTTATTAAGTTTCCTCTACATGTTTATAATGGGAGTAAAACATTGCTAATTTGTTTATAAATTTTGTGACTAACATCCCATGTGTTGAAAATTTTAGAATATAGTTTTTCTATGCTTTCAAATTTTTCATATTCAAGTTTTTGTAAAATTTTATGCACTATATGATGAGCATTTGGAAAAAGTATTAAGAAAATTATGCAATTTATGAAAGAATTAAGAATATTTTTTTAAAATAAAAAATATAAGATTATTTATAATTGTGTAGAGTTTTTATCTGCTTATATATTAGACCATTATAAGAAATAAGCGGTGAAATATTATAACATTTCTTAAAATATTATGATAGTAATCAAAACTTGAATCTATCATCCACGGGATAAAGTAGTATTTGGCCCTATTTATATGGTTCCATATATAACGGTCTACTTATAAATTTTAAATAGTAGTATAAAGTCTCTGATTGTGTAAAAATAAATATAACCTAAATTGTAATTATTCACTTCTTTATCAGTAAAATACTACTGGCCCTTACTCCATAAGAATTAGCATGATTTGAGCATATTTTTCATAATGTCTGAGTTGAATAAGAAATTAAGTCATTAATCTAAAATAATGTATGATTGTCATGGAAATCTCTAATTTTGCATCCGAATTTGATCCTATTCCGTTCATTATAGTTTTGAGGTAAATTATATGCTGATGTATACAATTTATATGCCTTATTGAATATTCAACTTATTTTTACTTTTATTATTTTATGCTAACTCTACAAATTAATGGGTTCAAACACTTGCAAGTAAGGATTATGGTTCAGGAATTATTTTGAGGAAATTTGACTAGGAATTGGAAAGAATTGAATGTTGTATTTCATTTCGAATCAGTAGTCCTAGGGTGAGTTACTTTCCATTTCAATGGACCAATTATGGACCGATTTTCTTATATGGTCATTCGGTTATTTTAATTTTTGTATAGATATAGCTCATTACATATGTCTTAACGTTATGATATGTGATGAGTGTACTAATAATGGGCTGGCCCAAGAAAAGGTCAACAGAGGCCCAAGAGGGTCAGTCAACATTTTTTAGGGCCCAGTAAGAAGACGGGCCCAAAAGCTGGAAAGCCCAAGACGGTCAACTTCAACGTTGACCGTCTTGGCGGCCAACTTACTCACAAACGGTCAACTCAACGTTGATCAGTTTGGTTGGACTTTTAGAGGCTTTGCAACAGTGATGGGCCTATCCTGTTACGGCCCACAGCCCATCAGTTGATCACCAGCCGCCCTCCCTTCGTTCTCCACAAAAGCGGCCAACACACCGACAGTCAACTCAGACGTTGACCGTCTGCGCCCTGCACATTGGGCCTAAAAGGGCTCTTCTACAGTAATAGGCCAGGCTCACTCAGGCCCATGACCCATATGGAGGCTGACGACAGATACCTTTCATAAGGGTGGCCAACACGCACGCAGACGGTCAACTTGAACGTTGACCGTCCGTGCTTTGCACGTTGGGCCCCAAGAAGCCTTTCAACAATAACGGGCCTGACCCGTTTAGGCCCGCCAGTCATAAAAAGGACAACCACGATCCTCCGAGGACATTCCACGATCTCAAAAGGAATATCAGCAAGATTGGCGCCCTTCAAAGAAGGAAAGCGCCAGATCTTCCCAACTCCTTGCCAGTCAAGGAACTCCAACGGTAACATACTAGGGAAGAAAGAAACCAACTTGAAAAGTAGTTGGCCGCCTCAGAAGGAAACAATCCTCTACAATTGGGCAACAAGTATCAGCCTCCAAAAGGAATGCTAGCAGCAAGATCACGGGACGATCACTCCTTCCAAAGAAGGAGGATCGTCATCTTTACCATAAAAAAGGCTATGGATTCACCATCCAGGGCATGCTTTGATTGATGCTTTCAATGAGGCTTTCATTGATGCTCTGATTCACGCTTTTATTGAGACTGAAAAACCCTAAGTGCTCTGAGAAACGGACTCTGGTTCCGGGCAGCCAAAACTCTCAAACACAATCAAACTCCAAGGCAACGAACGAATCTTTACGGCCGTTCTCTGCCTTCCCACCATCTAGATATGAGGAAGGCCTTGCGCCTCTCTGACATCTGGAACAAAGCACTCTCTTCCCCTCTCCCATTGCTCTCTCTACTTTCAGTTCCTTCCATTGAAGGTGTTTTACTTACTTGAGCATCGGAGTATTTTCGGTGGAATTACCTCCCGCCGTTAACGCTAACCACTTGTTCATTTTAGTGGTGTGCAGGATTCGTACTCGGTGAATGGAGCCGGTTCGCATCATCCAGAAGAATCCGAATCTGTTCGAAGTCGGATCCAGGTACGCATCATTGGCGCCGTCTGTGGAAAAACGCTTACGAAAAGCCTACCACAAAAAATCTGCACAAACTCTCTCTGTCACCTCCTGCTTCTACAATGGTGAACATGAGAGCACAGGCTAGTGACCCCGTTAGAGATGCTGCTAACCTCGACCAGGACCATGCTACTGATGTCCTGGTCAACGGGGCTCCGGGCGGAGTTCCACCGCCTTACATTCAATAACTGGTGGAGCAGATGCAGACCAACAATTGCTTGCTCCAACTGCTTTGTACGCAGAAAGAACAGCAACAACAAGCGGCTCCACCAGCAGTCATTCCCGCTCTTGCCACCAAAAAAGGTGGCCAGAGGAAGAAGAAGCCGGCGAAGAGGCGAAAAAGTTGGGAACAATCTGGCTCCAGCGTCCTCCCGCGTTCCTGGCCAGAACAGGCCAAAGGAACGCTCCGGGAGTACGTCTCCAACGGAGAGCTCAGAAAGGAGAAATCCTCGATACTCTCGGGTGGAAGACCGCCACACAATCCAGGAGCGAGCCTCCAGGACTGCCAGATCCACAGGAGGCAGCAGCTGACCGGTTGCTGAACCCGTCGGGGACAAGAAGGAGTTGAGGAATTTCCTCAACTCCAAGCGATCAAGAACGCCACTCGCGCCGATCCACGAGTGGACCAAATCTGGAACCACGTATTCCAGAATGACGAGCGCGCCATCGACTTGGACAGGTCTCCTTTCACTGTAGAAATCTTGAGCCGACCACTGCCGTCCAAGTTTAAAATGCCGTCCCTTGACTTATACGATGGGGGTAGTGATCCGATTGACCACCTGAATCACTTCCGCACCCATCTAAGTCTACAAGGGCTAGAAGACTCAGCGATGTGCCGCTGCTTCCCGCTCACGCTGAAGGGAGACGCGTAACGGTTTCACCATCTCCTACAGGAGCATGTCGCCAGATTTCCGTGAACTCACGGATCTCTTCCTGGCTCAGTACGCTTCGAGCCGACGGGAAGAGAAGCAACCGTGGCATCTCTCCCACATAAAGCAGAAACCGGGAGAAAACCCACGGCTCTTCCTGGATCGCTTTGTGGCTGAGGCCAGAAGGATTACTGAGGAGATGAAGTTGGGCAGCTTCATATTAGCACTGACTTATGGAGATTTCTTCAAACACCTGGCCCACAAGAACCCTCAGACTTTCCGCGAGGCAGAATCCATTACCAGGGCCTACGCAGCAGCAGAAGAGGCCAACGAGGCAAAACGTCCTGAGAGGGCGGATCAGCCTCGGCCGTTCCCTGGTAAAGGGAAAAGAAAATACAGTGGCGGAGAACATTCCCGCCAGAAGCAGCGCCGGACTGGGCCCCCAGAACGCAAAGATCACGGGCCCACCACTTTTACACCCTTGACAGACACACGCTCCAATGTTCTAATGCAGATCCATGGAGAAAAGTTCTTGAAGTGGCCAAAGACACTGAAGAAAGACTCTGAAAATTAGTCTAAGTGCTGTGACTTCCATCGCTCTGCTGGCCACTCAACAGAAGACTGTAAAACGCTGCAGAGGGAAATCGAGGACCAGATTCGCAGAGGACACCTCACCCGATTTGTCAAGGGATCTGGACAGAACTCAGGAGCGGCTGATGAAGAGGGGCAGGAGCAAACGCCTCACCGGAACCGGATTGCGGCAGGAGTAGTTAATATGGTCACCACCTGACCTACCACGAGCTCGGCAGACAGCAAGGAGCAGCAGACTGGGAGGAAGAAGCAGCGCACAGTAGACAACATTATTAGCTTTAGTGATTGTGACTCGAACCATGTAATCTCCCCCCATGCTGATCCCCTTGTAATCTCAGCACTCGTTTCAGATGGTATTTCAGACTACCAGCTGAAGCGAGTCTTTATTGATAATGGTAGCTCTAAAGACTTACTTTACTTGGACGCATTCTTTAGATTAGGCCTAAAAAAGAATCAACTAAAACCTGCTGAAGGACCTTTATACGGCCTTGACAATGAATCGGTGCCCGTTTAAGGGACAATCCAACTGGAAGTCACCCTGGGCACTTACCCAAAAACAGCAAGTCGCATGCTAACCTTTCTAGTGGTTGACCTGCCCTCTGTTTACAACGCGATACTAGGCAGGCCGTGCCTAACGGCGTTTGGGACAGTCACATCAATTCCACACCTTAAAATAAAATTTCCAATGCCTTACGGCGTCGGAGAAGTTTTGGGAGACCAGGTCACGGGGCGGACCTGTTACATGGCCCAGATTGCCCCTAGTGGCAGAACTGGCACGGTGGGAGAACTTGATCACCGAGACGAGACCACCCTGCAACAGGCGTAGCCCGGTGAAGCCACAGATCTTGTCCCACTGGACCCAGGGAAATCGGATAAGTGTTTCCAGATCGGCAGCTCACTCACCGGGCCACTACGCGAGGAATTGATCGCGTTTCTACAAAGGAACGCGGACCTTTTTGCTTGGACTCCCTCGGACATGCCTGGAATTTCAGCTGAGGTGATGGTCCACAAGCTGGGCCTTGATCTTGACCGAAAGCCGGTCAGACAGAAGCGAAGGAACCTCTCCGTCGAAAAGCTGATCGCCATCCGGGAGGAGGTGAAGAAGCTACTGGACGCTAGATTTATTAGAGAAGTCCAATACCTGGATTGGCTCTCAAACGTCGTCCTGGTCAAAAAGAGCAACGAAAAATGGCGAATGTGCGTCGATTTTACCGACGTCAACAAGGCCTGCCCAAAAGACAGCTTTCCCTTGCCTCGGATTGACCTGCTGGTTGACTCCACGGCAGGGCATGAGCTGCTAAGCTTCATGGACGCTTATTCGGGCTACAACCAGATTAGAATGAGTCCGAAAGACGAGGAGCATGCCTCGTTCATGACGGATCAGGGCACCTACTGCTACAAAGTAATGCCCTTTGGACTGAAGAACGTTGGGGCAACTTACCAGCGACTAGTCAATAGGATGTTCAAGAAGCAGATTGGTCGCAACATGGAGTACGTCGACGACATGCTCGTCTAGAGCAGAGTCACTGGCGACCACATACGTGACCTGGAAGAATCCTTTGAGGTGCTCCGCCAGCACCAAATGAAGCTAAATCTAGCCAAGTGTGTTTTCGGGGTAGCATCGGGAAAGTTCTTGGGTTTTATCATCTCCCAGCGAGGGATTGAGGCAAACCCAGAAAAGATTAAGGCCCTGGCTGACATGGCTCCCCCACGAAACGTAAAAGACGTCTAGCGATTGGCTGGGCGGCTGGCTGCTCTGTCCTGCTTCCTCTCGAAGTCTGGAGACAAGTACCAGCCCTTCTTTAAAGCCTTGAGAGGGGCAAAATCTAATGGATTCCAGTGGACGGCTGACTGCTAGACCGCCTTCGATGAGTTGAAGCAGTATCTGGCCAGCCCACCGTTGTTAGCATCACCCAAAGGCAGAGAGGAGCTGTACCTTTACTTGGCAGTATCGGAAGCATCCCTCAGCTCCGTCCTCGTGCGCCAGGAATCCGATATCCAACAGTCGGTCTACTATGTGAGCAAAACATTGACCGGCCCAGAAACTCGCTACCCGCGCGCTGAAAAAATGGCACTGGCACTTATCTTCGCAGCGTGAAAATTGAGGCTATACTTTCAGGGGCATCGCGTAATGGTCCTTACGGACCAGCCGCTGAAAGGATACTCCATAAACTCGACGTTTCGGGGAGATTGGTAAAGTGGGCAATTGAGTTGGGCGAATTCGACATCGAGTTCAGGCCCACACCTGCCATAAAGGCGCAGGCTCTGGCTGACTTCATCGTAGAGACCACGACCCCAATTCAAGAGGAACAGCCCGTAGAAAATGAAGAACAGCCCGATGGGGCCCCAGAATGGACACTCCACGTAGACAGATCGTCCACGGACAGTGGCAGTGGGGCAGGGGTGATCCTAACGACCCCTGATGGATTTGAGATCAAGTACTCCCTAAAACTTGATTTCCCAGCGACCAACAACGTCACTGAGTACGAAGCCCTGTTAGCTGGCTTGCGGTTAGCAAAGGAGTGCTCCGCCAAGAAGTTGGTAGTTCACAGCGACTCTGAATTAATTGTAAACCAGGTCAATGGGGGCTTTGAGGCAAATAACCCTTCCTTGGCCAGGTACCTGGAAAAGGCAAGGGAGGCCATCCAGGGCTTCAACAAGCTGACCCTGGTTCACGTTCCTCGAGCTGCAAATTGGAAGGCAGACCGGCTGGCTAGAGCAGCTGCTGCCGAGAACCCAGAGCAGTATTCGAGAGACATGCGGGAGACCCTGAACGCTCCGAGCATAGAGAAACAGGAGGCAATGCAAATTTTCGAGACGGAAAACTGGATGACGCCTTACCTTAGATACTTGGCCGACGGATCACTCCCAGAGGACACCGAAAGGGCCAAGCAAATTAAAAAGACAGCTGGCTGGTACACAGTAGTTGATGGGCGGCTGTATCGCTGCGGATACTCAACTCCGTATCTCCGCTGTCTATCTCCTAAGGAGGTTGACTACGCGCTGGGCGAAGTTCACCTCGGGATCTATGGATCACACGTAGGTGGGAAAAACCCTGCCTTCAAAATTATGCGGCAGGGCTACTATTGGCCCTCGATGAAAAAGGACGCGCTTGAGTTTGTAAAGAAGTGTGAGAGCTGCTAGCTTCATGGCAACCTTCATCACCAGCTGTCCGCTGACCTGAAGTCCCTACAGGCACCGTGGCCCTTCGCGCAATGGGGGCTGGACATTCTCAGCCCATTTCCCATTGCCACGGGGCAAAGGAAGTTTATCATAGAGGGCATCGACTACTTCACTAAGTGGGTCGAGGATGCCCCGCTTGCAAAGATCACAGAACACAATGCTCTGGAGTTCCTTCGCCGGAGCATTGTCTGCAGATTTGGCGTCCCAGAGGTCGTGGTGACCGATAACGGGACCTAATTTTCGGGGAAACCCTTCACCAAGTATTGCACCAGCCTTGGAATCAAGCTGGTCCACACTTCGGTGGCATACCCCCAGGCCAACGGGCAGGTGGAGGTCACAAACCGTACGCTACTCCACGGGTTAAAGACTAAGTTGGAGGACGCTGGGGGCTCCTGGGCTGACGAGCTCCCATCCGTCCTCTAGTCCTATCGTACAACCCCGAAAGAACCAACGTGCGAGACACCCTTCAGCCTATGTTACGAGACTAAGCGGTAATTCCTGTTGAAATCGGGCTCCCAAGTCTCAGGGTGGAGTCATTTGACCAACAGACCAACTCTCAGAAAATCAGGGAGCACTTGGACTTGCTAGAGGAGGCCCGTGACGCCGCCAGAATACGGACTGCAGCATACCAACACCGAGTTGCCTGGTACTACAACAAAAAGGTGAAAGCCAGATAATTTGACGTTGGGGACCTGGTCCTACAGGGCATCGAGGCCACAGGCAAGCTGGCCGGCCGAAACAAGCTCTCTCCCAACTGGGAGGGACCTTTCCTTGTCTCCGCCGTCCTGCGCAACGGAGCGTACAAGCTCCAGAACCAGGACGGAAAGTTGGTCCCACGAACGTGGAACGCAACCCACCTGAAGCGCTACTTCCGATAAGGAACCCAGGTACGCACTTACTCACTCATGTGCATTCATTCGCGTGCTTGTTTTTACTTTGATAAAATGAGAAGTTTACTTAGCATATAGTATCCTAGGCTATATACTCTGTGTTTGCCTTGCAGGTTTTTACCCGACCTAGACTGCCCCTAAGTTGGGAGGGTCTTCACCCTCTCGTTAAACCCTAGTCATCTAGGTGGCCCAAAAAGTGGTCTGAAACCCTGGTCATCCAGGTGGCCCATAAGCGGTCTTAAACCCTAGTCATCTAGGTGGCCCATGAGTGGTCTGAAACCCTGGTCATCCAGGTGGCCCATGAGCGGTCCAAAACCTTGGTCATCCAAGTGGCCCATGAGCGGTCTGAAACCTCGGTCATCCGAGCGGCCTAATAGCGGTCGTACTAAACCTTGATCATTCAAGTGGCCCATAGTGGTCTGAAAACCTTAGGGGGCAAGAATGGCACACGCGACGACCTCCTTTCGGGGAGCAGCAACGTCAGTCAACGACGGTCGAAGGGAGAAACATTTCTTCTCCAACATTGGCAGCCCAAGTTGTCACTTGCACGGCGCCACCAGGATGGTTCTTACAACCGCGTGCCCAGCTTAAGGATCTTACTCCTTAGGCTGCCAGCCAACCAGGTTAGCTATCTCACGCACTAACCTTCTCAACGAAAGGATAGTATGATCAAGCAATAACGAGAAGCGTTCCTTCTCTAACGCTGACTGCCTGAGTCTCCACTTGGACAGCGCCGTAGGGTTGGTTAATGCAACCACCCGCCAAGCCTGGGGGCTCAGCTCCTTAGGCGACCAAGCAACGGCCGCCGGCCAACCAGGTTGGCAGCCCAATGCAACAATATAAACATACACAAAGCAATAAGAAAACAATGGACACCGAACTGGAAAGGACCTCTATTTTATTGCTCGCAAAGTGTATTACAATTTACATGTGGTTTAAAAAAAAAAAGGGGGGGAGTACAAAAGGCTACAAGGCTGGCGGACCACCTGGCTGTCTCGGGGCTCTCCCTGCAGATCTTCCTTACGCTGCGCTGCGCGGTTTCTTTGATTAATAAACTCCACTGGGAAGTCAGGAATGACCAACCGCGCGACGTGACGTCCAATGTTGAGCCCATCCAATAGCCGGGCGTGTAGGGCGCCCCCGACCTCATGGAGGCTCATCCGAGTAGAGCGAGCGGCGGCACGATCTGCGAGGCGTTTGTTGCTCGCTTTCATTCGGTCATCCTCCTCCTTTAGGCTAGCGACCTCCGCCTTCAGCTCAGCAACCTCCGCCTTCAGCTCGGCGTTCTTTGTCTCCACGCCCGCCATGACAGCCTCAAGAGCAGCTGTCTGCTCGCGGAGCTCTCCTCCTGAGGCGGCCAGCTTGGCATCTAGCCAGGCTATCTCAGCCTCCCGTCTGCAATGTGCGTTCGCGCTGCTCCATTTCTCGGGAGATAGCTGAGGCCAATCTTCTTGGCTGCACAGGACCAAAGTAAAGTGTGAGCTTATAAACATAAAAAAGAAATACAAGGGAGTCGTTGAGGAAGTCATACCTCATTGGTCTTCTTGTAGGGCCTCACAGGCCTGGTGTCCAGGCCTGGTCCAGCTGGTGGTGGAATAGGAGATGGCGAGCCAGGAGCACCCTCCCGCGCTGAGCACGTCGCTGCCTCATCTAAAATACGATCCAAAAGATCATCATCATCAGCGGTAGCAGCGGGCTCCTCTCTTGCAGCCTCGGGGGCAGCCGCTGCAGGTTTCCTGCCCCTGGTAGCCCTTGGAGCAGCAGCTGGAGAATCGGCTCTCGACGACGGCTCTACGATATAAACGCGTGAACCCTCGAGCACGTCGTGAGCTGGCTCCTCTGCAGATCCCATCCAGGCGGCGCCTGGAACCAACTTCCCCGCAGGCTGGGCCAGGATAACTCCTCCGGCATCCACCGGCCTGTCCTCAACGGACCTCTCCGCTCCAGAAGTGCTGCTGGGTCCGCCGCAGATCCCGGCAGCCACGAGATCAATCTGCGAAGAGGAAGATGAGGGCGTAGCAGTCACCCTCTCAGTAGCCTCCTCCGAGGACCTTGGTCGAATGATCAATTTCTTTAAGATCTCAGGACTCACCATTTTAATCGGAGGGTGCGGCTTTTGAACCGTTGATGGCGGTCCCCATTTGGCCTTCTTAGTCTCCTCATGGGAAACCAAAAAATCCCTCCTAAACATGTCAGGATTTAGCCGTATTGCCTTGATCAGTCAGGCATAGGCAGAGGTCTCCGTCGCAGACGGTGTACCAAGGTGCACTGGAACCTCGCCCCAGTTCCGCGCAACGGGCCACTTCTCTCCCACCTTTACAAAGAAGAACCGGCTTTTCCAGTTCTTCAGGGAGTCGTAAATGGCCTTGTTTATTTTTATCCCTGTACGGGGGCTGAGTGAAATCCACTCCGCCCCCTGGGTCACTTTGAATGTAACCTTAAGGCCAGACATCCTAAACTTCTGGCCGAGCTTCCGAGCAAAAATGCATAAAGTACAAATATACCTCATCGCATTGGAATGAAGCTGGGCGATGGGTACTTGCAGGGCCGTCATAATCGACTCAAACTCCCCCGGCAATGGCAGGCGCAGGCGGCTCCTCAGATGAGCCTCATAAACCGTAATATAGCCCTCCGGTGGAGAAAAGGCTTTGTCGTCCTCGCCCGAGACCCTCCAGGCCGTATCTTTAGGAATGTTGAACTCAACGCACAGAGCTTTGATGTCATTCTCGCTCAAATCGGATGGAAAATCCGCCACGGACGCCATGGTTAGAAAGATCTTTAGGGTTTCTTTTGAAGAAGAGTGTCTGAGACACAAGAACGAAGAAGACGACGGTTTGGAAGTGTAACAGATTTCAAAAAATGGAAGGGAAACTTAAGCGCCAAGCACTCAAAGAAAACCGTCAGTCCTGCCACGCAACACCTCCTCATTTGACCCAGCAAAAGGACGGGACTCTAGCACGAAACCCCTCATTAATGACACCGTCAAGATTGCCACGTGTCGCCTCTCCACTTAACCCTGCAAAAGGCCGGATCTCTGCCGCATTAATGACCCGGATCTCCTCCCAACCAAAGGAAGACACGTGTCGTTTTCTGTCTTGCAGTCCGGCCAAAAGCTGGCAGAAGTCATTCCCGGAATTGGCCAAAGACGGTCAACAATTCTGGTATTCCGGAATTGACTAAGACGGTCAACAATTCTGGTACTCCGGAATTAACCAAAGACGGTCAACAATTCTGGTATTCCAGAATTGGCCAAAGACGGTCAACAATTCTGGTCTAGCCCTCCTTCACGCTTTTATAAATTTCCACAGGATCCTCAAAGTAAGGAAGGGCATCCCATCATGAACATACTGGAGGCCAGAAATCTGACCTCCAGCATGGGGGGCTAGTGATGGGTGCACCAATAATGGGCTGGCCCAAGGAAAGGTCAACGGAGGCCCAAGAGGGTCAGTCAACATTTTTGAGGGCCCAGTAAGAAGACGGGCCCAGAAGCTGGAAAGCCCAAGACGGTCAACTTCAACGTTGACCGTCTTGGTGGCCAACTTACTCACAAACGGTCAACTCAACGTTGACCAGTTTGGTTGGGCTTTAGAGGCTTTGCAACAGTGATGGGCTTATCTTGTTATGGCCCACAGCCCATCAGTTGATCGTCAGCCGCCCTCCCTTCGTTCTCCACGAAGGCGGCCAACACACCGACGGTCAACTCAGACGTTGACCGTCTGCGCCCTGCATATTGGACCTAAAAGGGCTCTTCTACAGTAATAGGCCTGGCTCACTCAGGCCCATGACCCATCTGGAGGCTGACGACGGATACCTTTCATAAGGGTGGCCAACACGCACGTAGACGGTCAACTCGAACGTTGACCATCCGTGCTTTGCACGTTGGGCCCCAAGAAGCCTTTCAACAATAATGGGCCGACCTGTTTAGGCCCCGCCAGTCATAAAAAGGCCAACCATGATCCTCCGAGGATATTCCACGATCTCAAAAGGAATATCATCAAGATTGGCGCCCTTCAAAGAAGGAAATCGCCAGATCTTTCCAACTCCTTGCCAGCCAAGGAATTCCAACGGTAACATATTGGGGAAGAAAGAAACCAACTTGGAAAGTAGTTGGCCGCCTCAGAAGGAAACAATCCTCCACAATTGGACAACAAGCATCAGCCTCCAAAAGGAAGGCCAGCAGCAGATCACAGGGACGATCACTCCTCCCAAAGAAGGATGATCGCCATCTTTACCATAAAAAAGGCTATGGATTCACCATCTAGGGCATGCTTTGATTGATGCTTTCAATGAGGCTTTCATTGATGCTCTGATTCACGCTTTCATTGAGACTGAAAAACCCTAAGTGCTCTGAGAAACGGACTCTGTTTCCTGGCAGCCAAACTCTCAAACACAATCAAACTCCAGGGCAACGAACGAGTCTTTACGGCCGTTCTCTGCCTTCCCACCATCCAGATACGAGGAAGGCCTTGCGCCTCTCTGACATCTGGAACAAAGCACTCTCTTCCCCTCTCTCATTACTCTCTCTACTTTCAGTTCCTTCCATTGAAGGCTGTTTTACTTACTTGAGCGTCAGAGTGTTTTCGGTGGAATTGCCTCCCGCCGTTAACGCTGACCTCTTGTTCGTTTTAGTGGTGTGCAGGATTCGTGCTTGGTGAATGGAGCCGGTTCGCATCATCCAGAAGAATCCGAATCTCTTCGAAATCGGATCCAGGTACGCATCAATATGGTTAGTATTCCAGCCACTCAATGATACAGTATTTTGGATCCTATGATTTGATTATTTTTTTTTCTTTGGGTCGGTTGTAATATCAATTTATAAGTCACATCTAATGTTATTTAGGATTATAAATTTAAAATGAAATAATATCGCTAATTGTTTTGGGACCGGTTAAGGGACTTGATAGGCGTTACAAAATTGAGGGTGCCTAAAAAAACCCTTGGATCTTCTAAATCCATTGATGGCAAAAAATTGGCAAAAATCAGTACGTCAAGATATGGTCACCTGACGCGCACTTGAGTGCATTTTCCAAAAAAGGCATGCTTGAGAGGCATCCGAGTTGGCACTCGAACACAAAAAGTAGTAAGGTTGTGTTTGAGGGGTGCTCGAGGCAGCACTCGCGCGTAGCGAAGGTGTGAGATCTTGATTCCAAAGACAAGATAATTCCTAATTATTAAATTAATATAAATATGTTTAAGGTAATTGGATTAAAGAAAAGTGGAAAAAATTCAGTTGGGAGGCGAAAAAATAACTCTAGGGCTCGGTGCCCGGGTGGTGCCTTGGGCGCACTCAGGGCACAAATAACAGAAGTCCGTGCTCAACGGGCGCCTAGTTGGCGCTCGAGCACAGGCATTGTTGTCTGCCGTCCTTGGGACGTTTTACAAAGAGGATACTGTTCTAGATCCCATGGAAGGGATTGATCCCACGAGAAGGGATCTACTGTTACTGTTTCTGGCCTTAAATTGTATTGAGTGAATACAATCTATCCTCGATTATTCGCCCCCTCTGCTAGTAGGGTACGCTAGTTGGGTCCTTAGGATATTTAACTAAAGTTTCTAACAAAAGCAAATGAGATTTGAAACTGTTTTATAAAACCGCTGCTTGTTTAAATAGAATCATAGTATGCTCCTATTTCCATGAGCTGCTTCTATTTTTCTGATATGATTTTAAGGTGTTTTTCTATCCTAGCATGACTTATATTTCCTGAGACCTGTTTAAATAAAAATTATAATTTCTTCATGATTATTGTACGTGTTTCTACTCATCTGCACATATATTCTACATGAAAGCATAAATAAGGATTTTTGAAGCCTGTTCACGCTGAATCGTACATTTCTCATGCTTTCTGTATATTGTCTCTACTCTTTGACAGTTTATAGAACCTTCTGTATCTATATTCAGCATGAGACTATTATAATCTGCATGTTTTAGTACCTTACTAGGTTTTGACTCAATATTTTATTTTTCTCCCTTCAAATAAGGATATAGAGAAGATACTGGAGGACCATGTGCTGCTAGAGATTAGCAAGGAAGGTTATGGAGTCTTGGTAAAGTCTCAAAGATTTATCTTAAAGCATTTTGGGAGATCTAATAGTTCTGTATGTGCCATAGAATTTTATAAAGGAAATTATGTATAAATGACTGTAGTAGTTCTACAAACTGTTAAAAACTATATTTATACTTTCGCAGATTATATCTTGGATATAGATGCTTCCGTTATATGTTTTCTGAATTTCTGTATATGTCCTAAACGACATCTCTTGTCTGAATTCTGGTTTAGTTGATAGGGTTGTTAAATTAAGGCCATGGATAGCTCTTATGGTCCTGTAAATACGTGTTGTAGAAAAATTGTGGTATTGTGGATAGTTGTGTGCTTGTATTGATTCTGCTTTTGTATTATGATCAAGATTTTGAGGTCTGGATATTATGTATGCTCTGCATTGATGTAAATAAGTAGGTTGTATATTTGAATTTTTGTCGAGTTTTAGATAGAACTTTACTAAAATTTCTGTAGAATTTACTGATGAAAATTTATGATTTCTGTTCTGAATCTGTCTGACAGAGTTCCCTATGAAAATTAGGATCCATTCCGTCACAGAAGGTTTAGGGCGTAGCACTTGACATGCACCAAGTGCTAATATAAGGTGCAGTGCATTACTGTTCGGTCATTCGCACGGTAAAGAAAGAGAAGGGGAAAGAGAGGAGGAGAGTGAAAGAGGAGAAGAGATAGTTCGAAATATCCTTCTGTTAGATCTACTTAGTGGGAGTTTAAGACAAATATCCTTACACCCTATTTTTATTCTGTTTTTATTTCTGACTATTTTTATTTATGTTTGGAGGTTTTAATATACACACATATTATTTACTAACCCTATTTGCTTCCTTCATACTTGTATGTCCTTTTTATTGATTGTTTTGGAGTTTTGTTTTAGTTTTATTAATATTTAAAGATTTTTACTATTTTATGAAAAATGGATAAATATTTTGAGGTTTAATATTTATATATTAGTATATTTGCAAGAAGAAAATCATAAAAACCTGCATATAGGCAGTACATGTGTTATCAATGTATTGCTACTTCAGGTCAAGCTCTATCTCCATTATGTGATTCAGTATGTGATCTTTCCTGACGGGAAAAGTTTTCTGATATGTGACCTTCTCGATTGGAAGTTTTGACCTTTTCCACTAGTAGGAAAAGTTTTGTGACAGATTGTATTTTTTTGAAAACAATCATAAGGAATTAAATAAAACTAATATATTCAAATATTTTAATATATCAAATAAATTTGATGACTGCACCTATCTCTGCGGATGGCAAAAGATAATGGCTTTGTTCCCTATCTATAGGAGATAGTTTGTAGATGGCCCTATCCATGGGTCTAAATAGTAGTTGATATGGATCAAATTTACCAAGAGTATGTATAATCTTTCCTCAAGTTAGTCTTTGGTTCTTCGATTTATATATGTTTTGAATTTTGATATATTTTTCTACATTGATTTGCATTGAGACTTCATTTGAGATTTGTAAGTTTTGCTCCCAGTTAAGATTCGGCCAGTTGTTTTGGATTATTCAATTTCATTTCGGGTTACGCTTCATTCAGATTATGCTTACGATTGGATTATTCTTTTGAATATGAGACCACATTCGAGCTTTCGTTGTTAGGAATTTGAAATTGTGATTTTACACATTTTGTATATGTATTTATTGCCTTTCATCCTGATTTTGGACGCATAAGTATTATATTATGTATATACTATAACTTGCTGAGCTTTAGGGTCACATTTTTATTTTCTTTTCCCCTTCAAATTAGTGGATTTGGATACGTTGTAGAAGATTGGATGTAATTTGATCGAAATTTCATCTATTATTGTAAGTATTAGCCCTTAGATTGAATTGCATTTGTATTAGTGATATTTGGGAATTAAAAGTTAGTTGGATGTTGGCTTATAATTTTGTATGAAAACAGTTGGGTCATTGTGTTATTGGATATGTATGTAGTTGGTTTGTTCCTCTCTTATGATATTGTGGAGTAAGTCACATATATTTTATTATTCGAATGAATTATTTGATGAGATTGTGATTGATTTTGTGTTCCAACTCATTGTTATTATTAAATATTGAAGTTACATGATTTGTCATCATGTCACACTCAGATTTAGAACTTGATTTGGTCAATTTTAATTTTATTTTGGAATTTTAATTTTATGAGTAATAATTATTTAGATTTGCTTTAGTTCTGGGCCATGACACAACCAAGGTGCCAACTTCCCCAACAACAGCCTCTGGTAGAGACTCAATGAAGAGCCAATTTTTCTTTTTGGCTTACGTGAGGGATATTGGTGACAGCCTTCTCACTCAAAACTACCTACCATTTGACACTGTCTAGTGTCTTTTAGGTCAAAAAATTCCTAATCTTTTGCAACTCTGTAAAATTATTCTCTATAAGTCTGGCTAGGGCTTCGGACATATGGCTTTCATTGTCCAAAGCTAGACCAGAATAAGTAGAGTTGACATCTTTTCAATTATTAGAAAAAGTCTAATCAGAGGAAACCTCCATGACAAATTATCAATCCTTTTATTCTTTTATAGTGTAAGGTCTGAGTTTCTAATTTATAATAATCTTAAATTATTAAGCTAATATAATTAAAATCAAGATCAAATGATATAAAAAATTTAACTAAAGAGTCAAAATTAGACCGGATGACTTGACACCTAAGGAGGCCCGACCTATGCCTCAGTACCAAAACCCATGGGACAGCGACTAAGGGATGCCTAATCAGCACTCGAGAGGTTGATTGGCAGATTTGATGCGCTGGATGTACACTCAAAGGGCACTGGAGTGGTTATCAACAGTAGTTACGTGCTCGAGACATGCCTAAGTTGTGCTTGAGTGCAATGAACCAGTAACCCAGCGCTCGATACTCGCTTGAGTGGCACTTGAGCGCAGTGCAGTACATAAGGGACCTCTGGCTCAATTTTCTATCATTTTTTATAGTTTTCTAAGTCTAGAGAGAAGTAGTCGAGGAAAAGAGATAGAGGAAGCCAAAGAATTTGAAATTTAGTTGATCCAAGTGAGAATTTGGATAAACCGAAGTCAAGACAACATTCTAAGCTCCTCTTTCATTTATTGTCGTTATTTTCAAATCTTCTAAGCATTTTTACTCTAATACTCATTCAAATTATAATTCTAAAATATTAATATTTGTATTAAGTATGCATGTTAGCTTTCCATGATTATGTCGCATAATTTCACAAGAATTATGCCTAAGTCCATGTACTATGTAGATATGTTCTTGAATCTGCATTATAGCTTCATGCATGATATGATTTCCACATGGTGAATTTCATGCATGATATCATTGCATGTTTGAAAACTATAATGTATATGCTTTAAATATTTTGAAAACTTACATAATGTTCCCCGCATGCAAGCTATAATAACTAAGATTTGAAGAATTTTTTTTCATTAGTAATTTTTGCTAATTTTTGATGAATTTTGATTCTCACATGTCTTAAATTTGTACAATAGCTTATACCTTCTTTAAACAACCAAATATATATCTTGTATGAGCTAGAAAATATGCACAATTTAATTTGCATGGTCTAAATTTTAATATAATTACTGAATTATGCATTGCATGCTGAATTTTCTATATTATATGCTATTTCAGCATCCTATAAAAAGAATAAGTTTTAAATGATATGAATTTATGAAATTATAAAAAGAAAACTCTACAATTAAGTTAAAAAATACAATCATTTTCTCGCGGAGCGAGAAAATTAAAAACTATGAAGAAAAGTATAGAGTTTTTTCTAAAAATTATATTGGACCAAAGTTATAATTTAGTAGGTAGTATATTATGGTATGTCTTAACATATTATAGTAGTATATCAATATTCGAATCTATCATCCATGGATGAAAAGTGGCGTTTGGCACCGTCTATAAGGTGATATATAGATGGTCCATCTACAAGTCTTGAATAGTAATATATGATATTTAATTACGTGAAAGTATACACAATCTAGGCTTTGATTATCTGCTCCTTTAGTCAGTAAAGCTTATTGGCCCTGATTCCTAAGAAAAATTAGAATGAAACATGATTTGATGATTTGATTTGCGTTAGAGCAGGATGAAATTTTAGAAATACATAAACCTCATTTCCTGCACAAGTCTTATGAAAATATTATGTCGTTGTATTTGATCATTATGTATATTCCTTCTGTTATGTTTTTAATGAAAAGATATGTATATGTTCATTGTTTTACCGTGCCTCGTTGAGCTCTTGGCTCAATCTCTTACTGTTTTATTACCCCCTTAAATGAGATATATGAGTTCTTATCAAATAAGTAGGAGTAAAAAATTAGTGAAGTTCGAAGAGTTTAGTTTAGAGTTTTATTAATGTTAAATGTTATTTTATGTTTTTGGATAGTAGTTAATGGGATAAATGTTATAATTTTAGCTGTATTTTGGTCTCGGATAATAGTCATTGATGATTATGTATTTAGATAGCAGTTGTACTGATTATGTTGTATGTTGATTTTGTTTAGATAGATATCCTACCTTACATAAGGTTTGACATCATGTTTTAGGTCGGCGTCAGAGTCATAAGTGACGTGGCATATATTTTGTGTCTTGTGTGTGATATTGTGATAATTTATTTGTGGTCAGTCGAGCTATTGACTTGGAGTTCACGTTCGGATAATTAATTAAAGAAATAATTGGTTAAGTAATAATAATAATGATTAAGAGTTAATTCGGGATCAAGATTTTGGACGTGATAGGCTAAAGTGGTATTAGAGAAGTCGTTAGGAGATTCCTCGGTTGGTTTAAGGATTGAATTTGATTGATTTTTCTTTGAGGTTCTAATCTAACAATATTCCCATGATATGATTAAGAGTTGGCAGGATATGGAATCAATGTTACACCAAGCTCTCGCCCAGACATGGAGGAAGAATATTTGAACATCATGGCAAGGATGACTAACATAATAGAGTCAATGGTTCGAGGTCAGAATAACTCAGAGCCAATTCTAGCACAAGTAAACTCGGGGACAATGGCTTATGATTGATTTACTAATGAATGAGTACCAAAATTTTTAGGTGATTTGGACCTGACGAAAGCAAAAATTTAGATTCGGAGGATCGAGAAGGTGTTCATGATAATTCATTGCCCTAAAGAGAATAAAGTGACATTTGCTACCTACAAGCTTGATGGTGAAGTTGATTATTTGTAGTCAATGAGAAAGAGAGATATGGGCTTGGAGGATGATGAGATCACGTGGGATATGTTCGTGGAGGTATTCATGGACAAATATTTTTCAACAAGCCTTTGAGAGCAAAAAGAAGATGAGTTTTGTGCTATTGAGATAAGGGAATCATATCGTGGCTGAATATGATGGTAAGTTCGTGGAGTTGTCATACCATGCACCACATATGGTGCATAACGAAACAAGAAAGGCAAGAAAATTTCAACAAGGTTTGAAAGATGAGATTCAGAGGCAGCTTATGATTGAGCTCTATTATTCAAGAAGGAACTTGAAAGGGAGAAGTTCTGCAAAAAGAAGTTTACAAGTCAAAAAGGAAAAAGTTTAAGGCATGATTTGGGATCAGGAGGATCCCATAAGAAGCCAAATCAGGCAGAGAAAGGGAAGAAAGGTGCAGAAATTTAGCGAGTACCGGGCCAATAAATAGTAATGCCTGTGTGCCCCCGTTGTGGCAAATCGCATGAAGGGAAGCCTTTCTACAACATTTTAGAAGCTTATTTCAATTGTGGTCAACCCGACCATATGATTAAAGATTACCCTTATCCTATGAGGCCAACGGCGAAGAAACCCAATGTTCCAAGAAGAGCTTTTACTATTATGGTGCAAGATGTGGAGGCATTGCCTACTGTGGTGGAAGGTAAACTTAGTATCTTTGGCACTCCAACTCATGTACTTTTAGATTCAGAATATACACATTTATTTGTGTCATCAAAGTTTATTCGTCATTTGTTATCACCCTTGAGGTTTATGGATTATGTATTGGTTGTATCAACACTTACGGGATTATCTTTGATTACAGATATTGTTTACCTTAGGTGTGTCATTTGGGTCAATGGTTGGGAGCTGGTCATAGATTTAATTTTGTTAGACATGTATGACTTTGATGTAATTCTAAGCATGTATTAGTTAGCAAGTTACCATGCTAGTATTGATTATTTCCACAATAGAGTATATTTAGCTATTTAGGGGTGGAAAACATTTTATTTCCAAGGTGTAATGTATAAGGAATTTCCCCTATTAGATTTCGGCCTTGCATGCTCATCACTTGATGGAAAGTAGTTGTCAAGCCTATTTAACTTATGTAAGCACAATTTGGAGTCATACTATCCCTTGCTAAGACATTCCAATGGTATGCGACTTTGAGGACGTTTTTTTGGAAGATCTACGGGATTACCACCGCATCGTGAGATTAAATTTGAGATCGAGATCATGCTTGGAATAGCACCTATATCGATGACACCATATTAGGCACGTCAAAACTTAAGGAGTTAAAGAAGTAATTGAAAGAATTATTGGACAAAGGATTTATCTTGTCAAGTATATCTCCATGGGGTGCCCCTGTATTATTTTTGAAGATGGATAGATCCATGCGGTTATTCATTAATTACCGTGAGCTGAATAAAATTACTATTAAGAACAAGTACCCATTGTCGAGGATTAATGATTTATTTGATCAATTGTAAGGGTCTAAGTGTTTTCAAAGATCGATCTCTGTTTAGGATATCATCAATCGATGATTAAGAAAGAAGATGTGGCAAAAACAATATTCTGAACGAGATATGGGTATTATGAGTTTTTAGTTATATCATTTGGGTTAACTAACGCCCTTGAAACTTTCATAGACTTAATGAACCGAGTGTTCCAGCCCTATCTTGATAAGTTTATGGTAGTAATCATAGATGTTATCTTGATATATTCAAAGAGCTATGATAAGCACTAGATGTAATTAGGGATTATGCTTTAGACACTTTAGTAAAGGACATTATATGCCAAGTTGAAAAAATGTGAGTTTTGGCTCAAAAAAGTCTTACTTCTGGGATATGTTATATCAAAAGGAGGCATTTCAGTTAATTTTAGAAAGACCGAGGCTATTATTAATTGGAACTGACTGATGACGGTAACTAAAGTCAAGAGTTTCTTGGAAAAGACAAGCCACTATCGGAGGTTTGTAGAGAATTTTTTAAAATTGCTATGCCGTTGATTCAATTGACAAAGAAAGAAGTTAAATTTGTTTGGACGGAATAATGTAAATAAAGTTTTCAAGAGTTGAAGAATCAATTGACAACCGCCTCGATTTTGATGATTCCAGAAGGTTTTGGCAAATTTGTCGTTTATTGTGATACTTTTTAGACCAAATTGGGTTGTGTTCAGCTATAACATGGGAAGGTGATAGCTTATGGGTCGAGATAATTGAAGACTCATGAAAGGGACTATCTGACTCACCATTTGGAGTTAGCGGTAGTGATTTTTGTATTAAAGATTTGGAGATATTATTTATACGGTGAGAAAATTTTGGTGTATTCAAGTCATAAGAGCCTCCATTATTTGTTTTCTTAGAAAGAATTAAATATGAGGTAAAGGAGATGGATAGATTTTTTGAAGGACATGATTGTGAGATTCAATACTAACATAAAATAGTTAATGTTGTGGCAGATATTAAGTCGCTAAATGAGTTTTGTGGCTAACTTGAGGATTAAAAAGATGGAAATGTTAGAATGTATGAGATAATGTGACATTAAGAGGCATTCCTAAGGCAACCAGATAATTTGGTCGTATTTTCAAATATAGCCAAAAATTTTGGAAAAGATGAAAGGAGCTTAAATAGATGACCCATTTTTTATGGACATAGCTGGAGATTTAAATAGGGACTTTAGAGCTGATTTTAGTGTTCAGGCTAATAGAGTCGTGAGGTTCTAAGAAGGGATGTGTGTACCAGACATTGGAAAGTTGAAAGAAGAGATTATGAATAAAATGCACTGATCTAAGTATACTATCTACCTAGGGATTAATAAGATGTACCAAGATTTGAAGATATTTTAGTGAAGAAATATGAAGAAAAAAATTACAGTTTATGTAGGTTGATATTTGATTTGTCAATTGCTAAAGGCTGAGTACAAGAAGCCACTTGTTTTTTTGTAGTCAATGGCTACACCAAGCTAGAAATAGGAAGAATCATGATAGATTTTGTGATGGGATTGTCAAGAACGCCGAGGACCATAATGCAGTTTCGGTAATCGTTGATCGGCTTATGAAATTGGCACATTTTATAGCTATATGGATGATGTTTTTAAGAGATTAGTTGGCAAGATTGTACATCAACGATGTGGTAAGTTTGTTTCTAAATTTTGGAAGAGTTTGCATCATGAATTGAAAACTAATTTAAAGTTTAGTATAGCGTATTATCCCCAAACAGATGGATAATTAGAGCAAATAATTCATATTTTGGAGAATATATTAAGAGCTTTGATTTTAAAGATAAAAGGTAATTGGAATGATTATTTAATATCTATGAAATTTACATATAATAATAGTTTTCAAGTAAGTATTGGTATGACCCTAGTCGAGCTGTTGTACGGAAGAAAATGTCGTTCCCCCTATTCATTTGGAAGAGACTAGAGATAAAAGATTGTTGGGACCGGAAATCATTCAGGAGACATCCGATAAGATTCGATTGATCCATGAAAGGTTGAAGGTTGCACAAAATTGGCAAAAAAGTTATATTGATCAGAGAAGATCAGAGCTGAATTCTGTGGTTGAAGATCTCAAATGGAATTATGAGATTTGGAATTAAAAGAAAATTAAAGTCAATGTTTATTAGGCCATATAAAATCTTGGAGAAGATTGGTGAAGTGGCCTATAGATTGGCTTTACCACAAAATTTGGGAGTTGTGCATAATGTTTTTAATGAGTTGATATTACGGAAGTATGTATATGATCCGACGCACATCATTGAGTTCAAACCGTCGATATTAAAATTGGGGTCAAAGGAAGTGAAAAATTGGGTTAAAGAACTAAAATTAAATCGGATGACTCGGTGCCTGAGGAATACTTTGACCGGCACTTGAAAGGTTGATTGGCAGATTGATCACACTTGATGCACGCTTGAAGGACACTTGAGCGATTGTTAGCAGTAGCTACGTGCTCAAGGCACGCTTGAGTTCTACACAAGCACTGTTAACCTAACCCAACGTTCAATGCTTGCATGTGCGGCGCTCGAGCGTAGTGCAGTATATAAGGGACCTTAAGCTCAATTTTGTAATATCCCGAATCTCCGTTTGGATTATTTCAATATTAATTGTGATTTTGGATAATTTGGATAAGAAAAAAATTTATTAAATATTGTAAACTTTCATAGGATATTTGGATCAATTTGGTTGGCGTTGGAGGTGCATTTATGGTATTGTCCAAGTACTGATATGGATTTTAGAATAAAAGAAAAAGAAGATAAAAAATATAAATAATATATAATAATAAAAATAATAATAATAATAATAATAATAATAATAATAATAATAATAATAATAATAATAATAATAGAGGAAAAGGGGATAAGAGAGAGAGAAAAGTTGGAGGAAAGAAGAATAGAGGGGAGAAAAGAGGAGAGAGAGGGGACCGGTGTGAATCGTCGCTGTCGTCGCTGCCAGACTTGTTGACGCTTGAAATGGAAGCTGGCAAAGCCTTCTCCATGATGCTACCTTCCATTTTGTGCATCAGTGTGAGTAGAGAGAGTATTGAATCGAAGCTAATAGCCGTCATCCATTCGCTGTCATTGTCAGAGGAAATCGGTGAAATCGAGGTAAGTAAATCATTCTATTCTCCTTGTAGATACTAATTTTGGGGTTGTATTTATCGATTTTGAAAAAATTGGTTGAATCGGAAGAAAATAGATGAAAGAGAGGCGCGATGTGAAGAGGAGTCACCGATGGTTGCATGCACTACCGTCCGTCACCATTGCTGTCGTCGAGTGCTGCTGCCACCGTCACCCTTGTCGGAGCCACTGTAGGTGAAGGAGGACGCGAAGAGAGAGAGAGAGAGAGAGGTAGAATCGTGTGATGGGAGGACAGAGGAAGGGGCGTGTGTTGGCAGAGAGAGGGCCCAATTTAGGTACCTCGGATCATCCTTTTGGCAAATCTGCTCAGAATAAAGTTGAGGCAAATATCTTCTATGAGACCTCGGAACCAAAAAACGTAAAAATTAAAAGTAATTAAAAGGATGAGTATCATTAAGAGGCCAAACATGTAGTGAAAAATGATGATTGAAAGTAAAAAGTTGGAAAAATACCCGAGTTCAGCAAGTAGCCAAGTGGCACCTGCTATGCACCCGAGGCGCTGCAACGAGTGCAAAATCCAGTAGCTATCCCGCTCGTCGCACGCTCGAGACGCGCTTGAGCACGGCCCCGACCTTTGCCCGCGTGTTGACTTCGTTTTTGTTATAAAATGAAGGGGAAAAGAGGAAAAGGGAGAGAGAGAGAGCAGACGACGCACAAAGGAGAGGGAGAAGAGGAAGAAGAGAAGAGGAGAAAGGGAAATCACATGTTCCAATCCGCACCCGGTAAAAATAACGGTAGATCGGGCCAAGGCAAGTGTACTTCGAGCGTTGTTTTTCATTTTTACCAATTTATCTTGCTTTAAAGTTAATAAAAATGCTCTAAAATATTGTTGATGCCTGTTTAAAGTAAATGAAGCATGTTTCCTTCGATTGTTCGGTTAGATTTTGTATTTACCCATATTTATTGCAAGTTTTGGCTTCGATTTCATAAATGAGCATGTGATTAGTGTTTAATTTTGTCCCGGAATCTTATGATGAAACCCTAGCTCGAAAATGTTGGAAATTTTTGGGTAAATTGTATGATTTAATGTATGTGTATGGATTTATGGCATTAATTTCATGAATAAGTACATATTTAGTGATCGATTTGAGTCCGAAAGTTTTGGCGAAGCCCTAGGTACGAAAATGAAGGGGTTTTGATGATTTTTAATCATAGTTCCTGTTATATAAAAGTTAATTGACATTGAAATGAAGCTCGCGGTATAATTTATTTTTAAAAATTTTATAGACTTATATCGATAAATTTCCACACACTGTTAAAGTAAAACTGAAGGGGTTTTTAGACCGTTACCGTACGTTCAGAAGTTAATTGAAAATAAATTATGAAACTCTAATTTTGAAAGAAGGTTTTTAATAAAGAAGTTATTTCTGATACTGTTATTTTGAACCCGAGACTGACTACAGTCCGGATAAGTTCTCCGGCATGCCTTAAAACTTTACGGTGGTAATCGTGGATAACTCCGTCAATGGAGCTATATGTGGTCCGCCCTTCCTCAGGGCGTTACGTCAAGAAGAAAGCATAGTTACCGGCCTACCTTCGGCTGGCATACTTTACCGATCCCGTGAGATGGGATACCTCTGTTACAGTCATAGGCCTTGGATTGTGTGGAGTAAACACAATTTATCCTCGATCATTCACCCCCTCAGCTAGTAGGGTATACTGGCAGGGTCTGTTACTGATATGTTATGTTACCGTTTATCGTACCGATTTTCGATTATTGAGTACTGTTTACCGTTTACCGTCTATTAAGTATTATTATTGTTTACCGTTTGCCGTCTACTGAGTATCGATTATTGTTTACCGTTTACTGATTACTGAATACCGACTATTGATTTACCGTTTTCTGTGTACCGATTACCGAATACTGTTTACCGTTTACTGATTACTGATTATCGACTAATGATTTCTGATTTCTGAATTAATATCGTCACAGTATGCTTTCTCTATTTCCTATATTATACTTTATTTAACTGTTCTATTTCTGCACAGTTATATGACCGTTCTGCATAATTGTTTTACCACTCATATGCATGTACCTTGCTGGGCCCCGACTCACTGTTTTATTATTTTTTTCCCTCCAGATGAGACAGTAGAGTTAGTGCCTGACGAGAAAGAGTGAGCGAAAGAAATTTCTGAAGACTTTTGAGGACCTGAAGCATTTTGGAGCCATTTTGGGAGAGCCTGTTGACGTAAAGACTTGACTGATCATGTGATTTTTTATACTAATCGTGTATTTATGGATGTTCATGCACATATGGATTTTGTATAGAATTCATATGATGTATGTGATGGTAAAAGAAAACTATGCTTCTGCAGGTTATTAGTTTAGCTTCCACTCTAAACTTCTGGATATACTGCACAGGTCCTAGACGACATCTCGTTATTGAACTGTTAGTATAGCTAATGATTTTATAGATTTATACCATGGATGGCACATGTGATCTTGTGTATGCATGTTGTAGGAAGAATTGCGGATAATTGATAGATGTGTGCTTGTGATAGATGATTGTACATATTGTATTTTTGTGTTTTCATGCAGTTATAGAGGAGATTCTGTCAAAATTTCTGCAGAAGTCTTGCATTATATTTTAGTACCATTAATCCTGTTTCTGTCTTGACGGAAACTTTTGAGGAAAAAAAAATCTGTTCCGTCACATTTTCTAATCCTTTCATTGGTCTAATTTCATGTCTAATAATATTTGACTAGTATTTAGAGATTTTACTAATAAGGATGTTATTTTTATACACCCCATATATTTATTCTGTATATATATGTGTTTTACTGATTGTTCAGTGGTTTTACAGAGGTATTCTTGATTTGGAAGGTTTTCGGACACACGAACAGTATATATATATATTGGTGTATCCATTTGTTGTGGAACCATGAATCAAGCCATGCATAGGTTTACATGCATGTTATCGGGGGACGAGGTCACTACTTTATGGGACCATGATAGTCCGAGACCCTAGGGGTTGATTTGTGATCCGAGGCATTGGGTATTTGTGGTGCCTCTTCCAATGGGAAGACTTTGATCCCGATGGGGACGTATGTGATATCTGATCTCCCTCCCGCTGGCAAGATGGTGAGCTTTGTTGTAGTTAACCTGCCCCATATATTTTAATGAGAACCATCATAAGAAATTGAAAGAAAACTAATATATTCGGACATCCTAATATATATAACTAAACTTGAGGTTGCAGCCGATATAGTCGTGGTTACCGGACGAGGATAACCCTTCTACAAGTTAAAATTATTAATCTTTGGTTCTCTAATTTTGTACATACTTTGTATTTCTGCATGTGTTTGTGTGAACTATGATTTGAGATATGTGATTTGGCCTACAGATGAGCGATATGAATGTCTCGTATGTATTGATATGTTAAACCCTTGAATATGTTTTATATTTATATATTTTGGTTCCGATATTTCCTTAATTTCAGCATATGAGATATGAGATTTGGATCCAAACGATATTATGTATCCCACACGGATGTAGTGATGATTGTGATTATGTGATGTGACCTCGGATCTTATTATATGATATCGTTTATGAGATTCGACCGGATTGTTATTTATTATGATTATATTTTGGATGGACTATTTGATACGGATGATGATTTAGTATGAGATATCTCAGTTTTTGGGATTTCACGAACATTGTGTTTTATTTTACGTGGTTGGTATGTGATATCCCTTCCTCTAATTTATGTATACTATTTTATACGATGATAATACTTACTGAGCCATCGTCTCACATTTTCATATTTTATCCATTCAGACTAGTGGTATAAATACGCTTGTAGGAGTTCAAACATGATCTAACATAGCATGTCTCTATAGGTGAATGGAGATGTTTATATTGGGTATATTTTTTATCTCGGTGGTGTATTATGGTTGTTGTTTATGGGTGGATGAGGACCCTGATCCTTGTATTGAATATATTGGAGTTATTATTTTATATTGATGAGTTGAAATTATATTTGGATACCTTCTTATGATATTAGATAGCAGGTTGTATATTATATTTATTCAAATTTATATCTGATAAGGTTTTATACGGATTTTATTATGTTTGATCCTATATATGTATGGATTGTCATGCCCATGTTGGGTTTTTATGGTTAATGAAATATATTATTGTTAATTTTATTTTTGACCTACGTATATTATATTCTTAGGTCATGACAGATGTGGCATTAGAGAGAAGGTCATATGGAGTGGTATTTTTAGGTCATCTTCGGTAAAAAAAATGGATCAAATATTTGGTGTAATAAGTACTGCCTATGGTAAAGATTGGAAATTTGGGTCATAAATGTTTGAATTCAAATCAAAAGGTTAATTAATTGGTTGTGATGAGCCGCACGAGTGACATAATGGGTGACTCGATCTAACAGCTAGATGAGAGTTTGGTTGTTATGTGAATGATGGTCAGTTAGGGGCAAAATGGAGCATCATTCAAATGATTAAGAGTGAGCCAATTTAAAAAATTTTTGGGATATTTGATTCAATTAATGCTTAAATTAGGCTTTAGAAAGTGGAAGATGTGTTTAAGATTTTTGATTATTCAGATGAAGTTTGATCTACTACCATAAGTTGGATAGTGAAATAAGCTAGTGGTAGGCTTCTTAGTGCCGTATGTCACTTCTTGTGATATTTTTGTAGAGGTAATTTTTGAAAGAGTCCCTCTCCGTTGGGCATCTGAGATAGTAAGAAAGGTAAATTCTGCTTGAGGAAAGGGAATAAGTCTGTGGTCTTTAAAATTGTGTGTAAATTTTGTATATATATTTTTTAATTTCTAGAACGAGCTTGGATGATGTCTACCCTTGATGGGTAAACCTTGGCTTGCAAAAAATTATGAACCCTGGTGTCTGGTTTGAATTTATAGATATAAATGATTGACTAATTTGATTCTATTTGAGATGTCAAACTTTAATGTGATATTAGGAGTGATTTGGTTAGCAAGTCTCCATATTAGTGTAGATGATTTTAGTAAGAATATTTTGATTTGTAATTTGGGTTATGAATTTTGAATATAAAGAAGAGTTGATTGAGAGGCAATGAAATTGATATCGTTTTGCCTGCAAGTATCTGATGAAGATATGTGCTGAGTCTATTTTGCATATGTGACCACATTAGGGAGTTATTCTATAATCATTATGGATTTTCTAATCATATAATAATTCGAAGATATTTCTTTGAGGAAATGATTAGCCCAAATTATCTTCTGATTGTTAAATTGAGGTTGCTGTTGAAGTTGCATTAGGATTGGCACTAATTTTGAGGATCCTGCATAGAATTGATAAGGCATTGGCCGAGTGTTTTTCCATGGAATGCTTTGGTGCCTATGGGATGAGTAAAATGAATCGATGAGGTTATGTATGGATTATTGAAAAGTTAATTCGTTTGGAAAATGAATCGTTGGATAAGCGAATAATGGGAGTGATAGGTGATTCACTTGATCTATTGCGAGAGTTTGACGTTTTCGAAAGCCGATCTTCATTCGGCGTATTGTCAATTGAAGATGATCGAAAGATTGTGTCGAAGATAGCTTTTAGGATAAAGGTGCGACCATTGTGAGTTTCAGTGATACATTTTGGGATATCGATTTCATTGAAGTCTTTTGTGGATCTTGGGATTCGAATCTTTTGGCCATATTTTGGTTAATTTTGTGATGGCTTCATTTATGGTATGTTGATTTGTTCGAAAAATTATGAGGGGCATTAGATCCGTTAAGAATTGTATCGTAGATTGTAAAGGGTAGTCAGTTGTTTGCCCATTTGAGGAGATGCGAGTTTGATTGGAGAAAGTGTTATTTTTGGACGTGCTGTTTCTTCGATGGTCGATTGGGATAGGCTAGCGAATGTCACGAAGTGCACAATTTTTTGGGTCCAACTGAATTTGGTTAGTGATTTGTTGAGGATTCCTCGAGAATTGCAACGTCCGTGGGCCATTTTGCTCAGATACGATTGGTGTTCGTTGGAATTGTGAGAAGAGCTTTCAAAAAAGAAATGAAGGGTGGATTGTTTACAATGTCGATTTGGTCGATCCTTGATGGATCAAGTTAATTTGTGGTAGGTTGTGATACTTTCAAGGAAGATTTGATATTGTGTTCTGATGCAGCGTATTTGGGTGATTGCCTATGGGTTAATCGAATGAAAGTCTATGATCAGAATTGCTCCACTTATGGTTTGGAGTTAGTAATTGAGATCTTTGCTTTGAGGATTTAGAGATGTTATTTGTATGGAGATAGTTATGGTTCAATTTAATCATGAAGGTTTGAGAAAATTATTTTCAAAAAAGGGAGTTGATTATACTATAGTGTAAGCGGGTAGATTCGCTTAAGGACTATAATGGTGAGTTTCGGTGTCAGATAGAAGGATCAGGAATAGCATTACTATGTCTCCAGTGCAGTCTGTGATTTTGAGGGAAATGAATTTAGGTGATAAGTTATAGTTGATAAGCATTTCGTGTATCAGAGAGTTGTCAAAGTTTTAGGTAGTAAACTTCTAGCGGATCTTAACGTTCGAGCAAGTAAGATGCTATACTTTTGGGAAAGGAATTGTATGCTGAATATCGAGGTTATGAATTATGAAGGAGAAGCTTACGTGGATTTTGATTTCGAGGTTGTCAAGGACCATGAGAAATATGGATACAGTTTGGGCATTTGTGGATTGGCTGACAAAGTTAGCCTATTTCTTACCAATTCAGATAGTGTGTTCATGGAATAAGTTGGCTCGTTGATATGTTATTGAGATAATGAGGTTATAAAGTATTCCAGTTTTGAGTTTTCAATTGTGTTCTAAGGCTTGTGCTGAATTTTTGGGCAAGTTCGTATAGGAAATTCGAGTGTGAAGTTAAATTTGATATGGCAATAATTTATCATTAAATAATCGATCAGAGTGGCGCAGTGAAAATTTGTAGGTCACGGTCGTTAGTCACGAGATTTGATTTGGATTTTGAAGTCGGACATTTGATTTAAAAACTGATTTGAGGATATTAGTTTTGGAAAGTGAGAGGCAATTGGGATGATTAAATTATTGCTCTCTAAGTTTGCTTGCAATGATAGATTAAGATTGAAATTCTTTAGACCATTCGAGGTTTTCAGTGAATCGAAGAGATGACCTATAGATTGGCATTGCCCCGAGCTTGGCAGATTATTATGATGTATTTTATGTAAATATGTTGAGAGAAATATGGGTTGATCCTTCGTGTGTGATCGAGTGTGAATTGTTGCTATTGTGATGAGCTATTTTATGCTGGGGTTTCAGCTCGAATTTTGAGGTAGAAGGAATCAAGTGTGAGAAATAAGATGACCATTTTGGTTAGATTGTTTTCAGAAAATCTTTCGGTTGAGAAAATATGTATATGATCTGTCACGTGTGATTGAGCTTGAGCCGTTGGGAATTGACGAAAATTTGTTGTCTATTAAGGTTTTGGTTTCGATTTTTGGATAAAAAGGATCATGTGTTGAGCATCAGATTTTTGGAGGAATCATTTGATCGAGAAAGTCTATTGAGAAGATCAAAGATGAAATTCAAAAGAATATTCTCATTATTTGATAATTGAGCTAAAGATTATGATGTATAAATTTCGAGGACAAAATTTTTATAAAGAGAAAGAATGAAATATCCCAGATCTTTGTTTGGATTATTTTAATATTAATTATGATTTTAAGTAATTTAGACGTGGTAAAAATTTATTAAATATTATAAAATTTTAGATGATATTTGGATCAGTTGGGTTGGCGTCTGAGATACGTCTATATTATTACTCGAGTAGTGATTTGAATTTTGTAATAAAAGAAAATGAAAATAGTAAATATAAATAAATATAATAATAATAATAATAATAATAATAATAATAGAAAAAAGGGGATCGGGGAGAGAGAAAAGAGGGAGGGAAGAAGAAGAGAGGGGAGAAAAGAGGAGAGAGAGGAAGACCGACGCAAGCCGTGGTCGCCACCGTTGTCGGACTTGTCGACATCGAAAATGGAAGTTGACGATGCCCTCTCTGTGATGCTACCCTCCATTTTGTGCATTGGTATGAGTAAATGGAGGAATAACGAATCGAAGCTAACTGCCATCGTCCGTTTGTCGCTGTTGCCGGAGGAAACTGATGAAATCGAGACAAATAAATCCTTCTATTCTCCTTGTCGATATTGATTTTGGGGTTATGTGTACCGATTTTGTGAGAAGTTGGTTGAATTGAAAAAAAATGGGTGAGAGAGAGGCGTGATGGAGGGAGGAGTCGCCGATGGCTGCATGCGTCACCGTTCGTCATCGTCACCGTCGCCATCATTGGGTGCTGCCACTGCTGTCGCCACCATCACCCGTGTCAAAGCCGCCGTCGATGAAGGAGGATGTGAAGAGAGAGAGAGGCAGAGGAGTGCGAAGAGAGGAGAGAGGAAGGGGCACGCATTGGTAGAGAGAGGGCCCGATTCGGGTATCTCAGAGTATCATTTTGGCAAATTTACTCGGAATAAAGTTAAGGCAAGTAACCTCTAACCCTGTCCTTGATCTGATTTCGTGTCTAATAATATTTGATTAGTAATTAGATATTTTACTAATATACATGTTATTTTTATACACCTCATATGTTTATTCTGTATATGATGTATGTCTTCCTAATTGTTCGGTGGTTTTACACTGGTATACGGGATTTGGAAGGTTTTCAAACACCCAAATAGTATATATATATATTTGTATATTCGTATGCTATGGAACCATAAACCGGGCCATGCATAGGTCCACATGCATGTTGCCAGGGGATGAGGTCGCTACTTTATGGGACCATGATGGTCCGAGACCCTAGGGTCCGGTTGGTATTCTGAGGCATTGGCTATTTGTGGTATCTCTCCTGACGGGAAGACCTTGGTCCCGATGGGAACGCATGTAATGTGTGAACTCATTTTCGCCGGTAGGAAAATGAGTTTTGTTGTAAGTGACCTACCTCATACGTTTTGATAAGAATCATCGTAAGGAATTGACGAAAAACTAATATATTCGGACGTCCTAATATATATAACTAAACTTGAGGTCGCAGCTGATATAACCATGGTTATTGAATGAGGGTGACCCTTTTTCAAGTTGGCATCATTGATCTTTGGTTCTCCAATTTTATACATACTTTATATTTCTGCATGTGTTTATGTACACTATGATTTGAGATACGCAATTTGGTATAGAAATGGGCGATAGGAATATCTCATATGTATTGGTGTGTTAAACCCTGAAATATGTTTTATATTTATATATTTTAGTTCCAGTATTTCCTTAATTTTAGCATATGAGATATGAGATTTGGATACGGATGATGGTATGTCTCCTAAATGGATGTAGTGATGTTCACGATTATGTGATGTGACATCTGTTTGATACTGATAATGATTTAGTACAAGACATCTCCTCGATTTTTTAGAGATTTTACGGACATTGTGTTTTGTTTTACATGGTTGGTATGTGATATCCATTCCTCTAATTTATGTGTACTATTTTATACGATGATAATACTTGTTGAGTCCTCAACTCATATTTTCATATTTTATCATTTCAAACTAGTGGTATAGATACGCTTGTAGGAGTTTAAATGTAATCTAATACAGCATGTCTTTATCGGTTAGTGAAAATGTTTATGTTGGATATACTTCTGATCTCGGCGATGTATGATTATTGTTTATGGTTTAAAGATGGCACTAATCCTTGTATGGGATATATTAGAGTTATTGTTTTATATTGATGAGTTGATGTTATATTTGAAAACCTCCATTGTTATATTTGGTTAGCAGGTTGTATATTATGTTTGTCCGAATTTATATTCGAAGAGATATTGTAGATATTTTATTATATTGGGTCATATATATGTATGAATTGTCACTTGTAGGTTGGGTTTTTATGGTTAATGGAATATATTATTATTGATTTTGTTTTTAACATGCGCATATTGTATTCCTAGGTCGTGACAAGTTTTCTATCAATTTTTTGAGTTTTTTGAGTCTAGAGAAAAAAGAAACCAAGGAGAAGAAAGAGAAGAAACTAAGGAACTTAAAATTCAGTTGATCCAAGTGAGAGTTTAGGTAAATCAGAGTCAAAGTAAATGCAATCTAAACTTCTCTTTCATTTGTTGCTATTCTTTGTCAAATCTCTTGAGCATTCTTACTCTAATGCTCATCCAAGTTATAATTTTAAAGTATTAAAGTTTGTATTGATCAAGCATGTTAGTTTTCCATGATTATGTTGCAAAATTTTACAAGAATTATGCCGGAGTCCGTGTACTAAGTAGATATGTTCTGGAATCTGCATTATAGCTTCATGCATGATCTGAATTCTTGATATATGTTTCCACATGCTTAATTTAGTGCATGATATCATTGCATGTATGAAAACTACAATGTATATGCTCTAAATATTTTAGAAACTTATATAATTTTCCCTACATGTGTGCTGTAATAACTGAGATTTGAAAATTTTTTTCCCTTGCTAACTTTTAATAAAATTTTGAATTTCACTTGTTTTAAATTTGTGCAGTAACTTATACTTGCTTTAAACTGTCAAATATATGTCTTGTGTGAGCTAGAAAATGTGCACAATTTAATTTGTATGTTCCAAATTTTAATATAATTGTTAAATTATGTATTACATGCTAAATTTTCTACATTATATGCTAATTCAATATCCCACAGAAAGAATAAATTTCACATGACATGAATTTATTAAATTACGAAAGGAAAACTTCACAATTAAGTTAACAAATATCATTATTTTCTCGTTGAGTGAGAAAATTAAGGACTATAAAGTAAAGTGTAGAGTTTTCGCTAAGAAGTGCATTGGACCAATGTTATGATTTAGCGAGTAGTATATTATAATATATCTTAGTATATTATAATGGTATATCGATATCCAAACATATCATTCACGAGTGAGAAGCGGCGTTCGACCTTATTTATAGGGTAATATGTAGACGGCTCACGTATAATTTATAAATAGTAGCGTATGGTCTTTGATTATATGAAAGCAGATACAACCTAAGTTTTGATTGTTCGCTCCTTTAGTTGGTAAGATTTACTGGCCTCGGTCCTTAAGAAAAATCAGAATTAAGTATAATTTGATGATTTTAATTACATAAGAATATGATAAAATTTTGGAAATACAGAAACCATTTTTTATGCACATTTTTTATAAAAATGTAATGTCATTGCATTTGATCATTGTTTATATTCCTTCCATTATGTTCTAATGTAAAGATATGTATATGTTCATTGTTATATTGTGCATTGTTGAATTCTTAACTTACTCTCTTACTATTTTACTAATCCCCTCAGATGAGATGCACAAATTCTTTTTAAATGAGTACAGTTGAAGATTTGGTGATATTTGAAGAATCTAGTTTAGAGTTTTATTGATGTTAAATGTTGTTTTATATTTTCGTATAGTAGTTAATGGGATAAATGTTGTATTTTTTGTTGTAATTTTAGTCTCGGATAATAGTTGTTGACAATTATGTATTTAGACAGCAGCTGTACTGATTATATTGTATGTCAGTTGCATTAGTAGTTTGATCATTGGCCTGTCCAGTCTGAAATGATGGCCATTTTCATAGATTTTATTTTGTTGCTTTTGTTTAGATACGCATCCTAGCTTGCATAATGTCTAACGTTATGTTTTAGGTCACTGTCAGAGCTATAAGTGACGTGGCATATGTTTTGGGTCCTGTGTATGATATTATAGTAATTTATTTGTGTTTAACCAAAGTATTGAAATAAAGTTCATGTCTAGATGAATAATTAAAGGAATAATTGGTTAAGTAATAATAACAATGATTACGAGTTAATTTGGGATCGAAATTTGGGATGTGACATATAGAGTCTAAATTTTCTCCACTTATTTTAAATCCCTTTTTGGGGTCAAAGAAATCTAATCACTTTTTTGGTTAAACATAAAAAAATATTAATTGTTCGAGCATCTAAGCTGAGTCACTGACGGTGCAAAAAGTTTCAAAAGGTATCTTATGACGTTAAGGTGGAGACAAACAATTGGGATTTCCAAGGCCTCTATTATTTCAAAACTTTCCCTAACCAGTGCAATTCTAGGGCCTTCCTCTATATGAATCTTATAAATGATAATGAAGACGTGCACCATAGAGCTAACCCTCTTAGAAGGTGAGGGAAGTTAAAAAGGAATGATAACAAGGATATGATACATCTCATGAATCTTCTATACTTGATCAACGGTAAGGCAAGAAGGAATATCAGTGACCTACTCGGTAGTGCTTTGGGGAGCCATGTTATTCCAAAATCAACAAATCTTAAAGCTTGGTTGGGAAGAAAAGTGCAGAGAGTCAAAAGATGAAGCAGAGAAAAAGACGTCGTTTTCACTGCCACAATAATGATGATGCTAACATCATTTTTGAATTATCAAACTGATAGCCAACGGTCAACATTAAAGTTTCTATATTTCCATAGTTTCTATTACATATCATACATTTAAAAAAAATAAAGAAAAACTTTATATTTATTTTGATAAAGAAAATTTTTTTTCTAGTATAATAAAAATAAGAATATGTTCGTATTTAAGTAAAGTTTTCAATTTGAATAAGTAAAGATCATTATAAATAATTGGTGAAATATGTTTAGACATGTTTTATTATATAGTTAGTAAATCAAACGTCGAACCTAATATTTATGAGTCAAAAATTTGGCGTTTAGCCTCAACTATAAGAAATAATATGTAGTCAGTCTACCCATAAGTCGTGAATATTAATGTTTGACATTTGGCTATACAAAAATAATCATAATCTGAATTTTTATATTCACTCTTTGTTAGCGAGGCCGTCATTGAATTTTAGTCATTTACATGTTAGTATAATTTATGTATTTGTATACATTTTGACAAATTTAACATCAGTGTTCAACTTTCACATAATTTTATCAAAAAAATAATGATATTGGCATTTAAAGTTTTGATCATGATATAATTATATTATGTTTCATTTCATATATTGCAACATATAAAAATATATATGTATTATTGAGCATTACATTTATTTATTCTTGCTAACCTTATAGATCAGCGGATTCGAATTATATTGCAGATAGCTTTGATCAAAAGAAGGCTATTTAGAAATTAGTTTTAGGGTATTAGAATGATTTAATATTTTATTATAAATTAACGATTTAAAATGTCTACATTCAATTTTTAGTTATTTCAATTGATATTATATTCGGCCACTGGCTGATTATAACGATCATTTAAGTTTAATTTTAGATTTTAAAAGTTTCGTTTTGACACTCTAATTTTTAATTAAGATATTTTTTTTTACGTATGGTATGATGTTAATTAGTTATCGATATTCAAAGTCATTTTTTGATGTGGCTTTTAGATTTTGTGATTTGATTATTATATTTATTTTGTGCCATTCAATGGTACTTGTTATTGGTTTACATTCTAGTATTAGTTTGAATTTAAGTTGGTTGAATAAACAATTAATTTTTAGATATTAATTAAAAATTTAAAATTAATATAATTACGTATTAAGGAATAAATTATTTTGGCATTGGGTCAGGGACATGATAGTCATTGTATTGAGAGTAAAATTATTTATATTTTCAATTATATATTTATTTATATCAAAATTATCAAAAGTAAATATAAATATTATTTTATTTTAATTTTTTCCCCACATCTCTCTATGCCAAATTTGACAACTCCAGTACGAGTTAATGTACAATTATATATATATATATATATTATTTCTCTCAAATTTTACAAGATGAAGACTAACGACATATTTGGTTAGTAGAATAAAATAAAATAGGAATAGAATAATTATTCTTAATGAATGGAATAAGATGAAAATAGAGTTAAAAATTTCTATTCATGTATTTTGTTACTTATTTGGAATAACTATGAATAATGTGAGAATTAATATTCTAATATTTGATTTATAGTAATAATATAAGAAAAAAGATATAAAATTTATATAAATGATTTTTTTTACCCTTATTTAGAGAAAAAAATTCTAGAGACTGAAGAGTATGAACAATGCCTATAACAATGGTTACTAATAATATACATAGGTATTTATTCCCATCCCCACAGCTTTCGTAGCATTATTACCACATCTAAAAAGGGTCCGTTCAGTTATTTTTGAATTGTCAAGTTAAAGTTTTGGGTTTACTTAAATTAAATGTTTTTGAGTAACCGAGTTATCAAATGATCCAAACTGTCAAATGGCCAGATTGATAAAAAGTCTAATATTGAGAGATGAACCAGTCTAGATATTCAGATAGGCTATCTTCTTTTGAGTAGCAACCTCAAGGATACATAAGCACCGAAAACCATTGGTAGAAGAAACATTTTCATTATAATAGCTTTATTAATCAATGTTTTTTGAGACTTACAAACCTTAACAAGGGAGATACATGTCAAAAAAAAAAAAAAGAAAAAGATTGAAAAACTGTGATCCGGATAGAAAAAAATAAGAACTTCTTCACAATAAAATGTTCGTGTGCACGAATCTGTGAGGTTGAAAGCAAAGAAAAATCAGCTACATGGTAGGGAAGTAAAGCCCCTCCTCTAATGGCAGCCATTCAACATATGCCAGTTCTACTCCATGGAGCATCCATCTATCGCTGCGTCTCCTACCTTGCAGCACCACCAGAGGCCAAGGAGGTAGAAATGGCAATAGTGGAACTAGAGATAACTTTAATTTTGAATGAGATGTAAAAAAGGGAAACTAAAATGACTTCTTCAATAAGAGAGGATAATCAAGACAGACTTTAGATACATCCTCAGTAAATAGTAGCGGAACTAAAAAAAATCTCTTCTTCTAGTCTCGACAAATATGTACTCCATTGAAAGGTAAAGTGACATGTCTAATAAGGGCATAACACCATTAAATATGGTAGAATATGCTTTGTGGAGAAAGAATGGAGAGAAGCCCTCAATTTATAGTCGAAGCGGAATCAGCTTGCAAGTAAAAAACAATGCATGTCAAAGCAAAGAATCTCAGTAAAAAATGGCAGGGAATCAAATCCTGCTGGACAAAAGTGGTCATTTCCAAAGAATCTTCCAATAATGGCGTGTGTAGTTTGCTAGGCACACATGCAAGTTGGCTTTCCATTTCTACATTCTTGGATCTTGAATTCAACTATCAAGCATGGAGGATTGGTGTTGGGTACGGTTTAAATATAACCTACTTGAACCAATTGAATAACGGGATTTGGAGGTCTGCAACCCCAAGACGGGAACCAGGGAATAAACCGACCAACCGAATGATCAAGTAATAATGAGCACAAAAGATTGAAGCAGTTAATAACCCAACAAAATAATTAATAAGGTATTAAATTCTGATAAACGGTTATATATAATCAAAGTATGATCAGCCATATTGAAATAAGTACTAATAGCCTAATAAATGCCAAACATTTATGATTGGACAATTATTGAAACAACACAAGTTGTGGTTGTACAACTATTATAATAGCTGGCAAGTAGTGTAATATAACATCTCCAATTACAAGTGCTAGTTCTGGACAGACATACCGATTTGAGCCTAATTTATAAATGCAAACCCGAAACCAGGGGTGGGGACAAAGACTTATTCTAATAAATAAGCACCGATAGCAAGTATAATCAAACGAAGTACAATCCTTTAAACCCACAAAACTCTATGTTCATTCCCCTTCCTCTTTCTTTTCACATCTTTCAAATTACCTCTGAAAGATTGCTAACTTGAATATTGGATCATATATTAGGGAATAAATCCTATATACCTCTAACTTCTTAATAAGTCATTATGGTATACCAGATCAGGTTTTATAATTATGAAGACTAGATCTACTGCCTCTTAGACCTATCAAAGGTTCTGTCCAACTCTCTAATTCGTATAACAATTCGAATCCTAGGTACACATCATATATATATATATCATCCTTGTATATATTTTTAGATTAAACTTATATTCGCATATTTCAATAAATTTGAAATGCTATTATAACAGATAAATTTAAAAAATATATATATCTTTTCATGGTTTAAACAATAGATTTATCATATAATTTTTGCTTTAAACTAAGGTAAAAATATATTTCAATTAAAATACTATCCTACATTTAAAAAAAAAAACCAACGAGTATAAATTTAGATTTAAAAAAATAAATTTGCGTAAAAGTGATATACGGAAGACAAACTGTTTAATCTATATAATAAGTATATAAGTCATAGCTTTAAAAGGAAAGTTTGGCATATAATTGCATACTTAAAAAGGAAAGAAAAAAATACGTATATCAATTAAAATATAAAAACAAATCAAGAGATAAAAAGAAAATACAAAGTGAGTTTAATATAGTCCCTCAATAAAAATACATTAAGATATATAAATTTTGAGTAATATGCTAACATGTTTAATGGCATCGCAATTTTTTAAGAGACTGATATTGGATAACTGTGACACTTCTGAACATGAATACATACATTATTATGTATTTAGTTAATATAGATTAGTCAACACGTAACAAGTACAAAATATCAAAATTAAAAGTTAGTTATTTGATAATATAGGTGATGTATATCTAAAATTTATATTATAATTCAAATTAGTTCAGCTAAAACTATCAATTTTTTTTATCTAAATCCTGCATACCAAAATATTAAATAAAAATTTAATTGATACGAGATTCACTCCTAATATATCTTTTGACGTATAAATTAGTAACTTGTTCTTTAAAATTGAAAAGTGGGAAAGAATATTAGGATATGAGAAAGTAAAATATGTAGGACTTGGCTCTATTATATGTGAAAGATTTAATATTTAGAGAGCTTTTACTTTGTTTTTACTTTTTGGCTTCCATCCGAATTTTTAAAAAAAATAAGTATATTTATAACATCGTTGCCAATTAATTATTGATTTTTGAAAAAAATAGTAGACTATAATTTAAGTGGTTATACTAATTGAAAAACTGAATAGTTACCCTTTTTTATGTATGTTCTGAGTGAGAGGCTTTTTGAAAATAGTTAAGTCGATGGTGACATCGAGCAACAAGACTTAATTGGAGATATTTGCCTAGGTTAAGTATACGGCATGTTAACTGCTTGCTTAATTTAACTATTCAATTCGGTTGACCTCTTAATTTATTTAATTGCTTGATGTGATTATCCATAGGGTCAAATTAATCAATGAATTTATAATTTGGATGCCTAACCATTTGAGTTACTCATATTCTATCTTTTCTTAAATTCCAAATATTAACATTCCATGAAGCTAGTTGGATATTGTAATACTATTTAATTTTTAGTGGATTAGATAGAAGAGAGCTTATCCTGATGTCATAGCATATCTCCAAATGGTATAAATGAAATCACTCTTGGTTATCTTTTTTAAATAAAAATCGTCATGGTTTCTCAACTTTACATACATCGTTAGTTGGAGTAGATTTTTACCTGGATAGTTACTCTTGAGATTTTATACCACTTAGTGCATCTTGGCTCATGCATTCTTCTTTGATGAGATTAGCATATGCACTTGGATGCATCCGGAGTAGAGGATCTATTTGCCTACCATCAGTTTATTGGAGTTGCCTGACTGGATACTGTTCTTTCTCTTTTAATTTGCATTAGTTGTTTTTGAAGAGACATGTTGAACCTCTTACTTCTGCTATTGATGAGATTTATACTATGATTTTTGTGCCTTCTATTCAATCAGCTTAATGTTATCATGCACGAATATATTTTTCTATATAATTCATCTAAGAATGAATAAAAAGAAATAGTTTTTAATTTTCATAATTAAATTGTATTTGTTAATCTGTCATTTTCATATTTAGACTTGTGTGCCATCAATATAGAACTTAAAATCTTTAAAAGTTTAGATTAATCAATAAATTTGAATAAAAAAAATTTTTAATTCTTGGTTTTGAGGTTTGAGAGTTTATCAAGCCATAATTCAACAAAAAATTTAATAATTCAATCTTTTGACAAATTGAGACTCCATATTTAAAATTTAAAATATAAGAGTCTATCTAGTTTATCTCCTGAGGCCAATTGGATTTTTGTAACATTGCAATTTTATAAATGATAGGATGGCAGGTTGGTTGACATCACATCTTGATGACTCTTATAATTGAAAAGACTCATTGGTAGCGCACTAATGTAGTATCAGGCAGTTTTCTCCCTCAAGATACATAATGCATGATTTAGTATTCATTCTACGATGGTTTTCATTATGCATCAGTTTATTATTAAGGAGAGCAGGAGACAAGTCTTCATTTGAGATAATTTAGGAAATCAATATGTTATTTGGATCAGCTTTTCTGTTCAAAACACACCATTTTCAAATGTAGTTTTTTTTTTCAAATTCCAATGTCTCCTTTTCTTCTACCTCAACTCGAGTCATGTCTTCTTTTCATTTCTACATTTTTTTGAAACAAAAATCTTCAAATCCTATATATTTGGAGTCATTCGACCACCTAGTTTTCTATCTCCCATGGCTACAAGAAAGAATGTTGTCAAAATCATTTCATATTTATTACTCTCCAATATCCATGACATCTATAAGTAGTTCAACATTCCATCTAATATCCCTTTCATTGTCCCTTATCTAGATGAGAAGGTTGGTTCTCCAAGAAATGACTTCATTACTATTTATAAAGCTCACTTGAAGGATGGGCTTTGTATTCCTTTTGCTAAAGAATTCATAGAAATAATAGAGGCACTTGAAATCCCTATCGCCCAACTCTATCCCAATGTTATTTGATATTTGGTGACATTGTCTCCTTTTGGCATTAGTAGCTTATGTTAGATACTTGGATGGTAAATTTTTTTTTTTAATTAGAAAAGTGATTGGATTTATTTGATTCTCATAAAGGAATTTAAAATAAGTAGAGAGAATATAAACTCTATAAAGAATTGGAGTGATTAGCTCTTCTTCATTAAAGTTTAAAATGGCTTGAATTTGTCTAAAACTAGGACAATCTGAACCCATCTTTTTCCAATATGGTGCTCGAGAATAAACTTTTAATTACCAGGTATTGATCAAATATGTTGAAAGGAAGCACTACTAAGTTTCACAATACTAGCAGCTTTCTCACATTTGCCGTTTTAGATGCTATAAATTAGTATTCATTTTTTAGGGGGTGTTGTTGATTTGCCTTCATGTCCTTTGAAAAAGAGGAATGACATTTTGATAGTTTTTCCTCCAAGGACATATTTTGATTGGTCAAGTAACCATCTAAAAATTTCACCGGTTTCTCGTATAGATGAAGATGTGTTAAGGCTTGTCGACATAGTTTTTGAAGATAGTGTGCTTGAAGGGCTAAGATGAGAGTTGAGGAAGTTGCACATTTTTTAACTTTGGCTCTCATCTCTTCTCCTGTGAGGCCTTTAGAAAAGATGCCTATTTTGCATTTTGAAGAGAGAATCCTTGTTGTTTCCTCAAATGAGGCACACAACTTTTTACATCATTCCTCTTTTGAAAATGTACTAGTAGTTGCTGCTACTATTATAGTTGAATATATGATTCTTATCATATATGGATCTCCTTCTTTAGTCGGATCGGTAGTTAAGACTCCTATCATTCAAGCTATTTCAATTGAACTGGAAGATAATTTAAATAATATTCATATTGTGAGGGAGACAGATATTCATTCTTTATCTTTTTCTTTGAGTTGTAAGGAGTCCAAAGCTTCATAAGGAGTTACAGGTTTTGAAATTCCTTTGTTTTGTCCATCCTTGCCACTCCTTTGTTGGAGATATTCTTCCTCTCTAAACACTGATAGTGCTGGATCTTCATCTAATGTTTCAACCTAGGAGGTGTATTTTTATACATTAACTTCAACTCGTTTATTTATTTTCATGTTGCTAATTCACTCTTTTTGTAGTCCAAGGATCTAGTGAATCAAATAAGGTGTAGACTATACTTTAAAGATATAGAAATTAATTGCTTGTCCCTATCTTATATTGATCCAATTGTTTTTAGGGTTCTGGAGTTCAAAGCTGTGGCTACGAAGCCAAAGCATCGATCTTTGAGGATAAATCAATCTACATGGAAAAAGAATTGGTTAAATGGATGGGCAAAGCTCAGAATTATATAGGCTGAGCTATTGTTATTGTGGAGAAGATTATTTCTTTTAAAGATAGAGCTATGGAAGCCAAACACATGTTTTTGTGGTAATGAGTATTGTAGAGGGAGTAGAAGCAGATTGTTCACAACTTGATGAGTCATTGAAGAAGGGTATTCTCCTAGGAGAACTTGTGTAACATATCCCAAAAAAATATTTTAATAATAATTAATTTAATTAAATTAATAGATTGTTGAGATTAATTGAGATTTTAGATAAAATTTAAGTTTCAGATCGATATAAGTAAGGTTGAGTGGTATCTCATATATGCTTGACCTGCACATAAGCACATTTAGGCAAAATGTATGCACTTAAAGTGCAATCAAATAGCATACGTTCATGTTTAGGACATAATATTGGTGCTTGACATACACCTGAGGGTGCTTGTGCATGGTGCTATTTGCGCATCACCGTTTGATGTATACTTAAATGGCACTCGAATGTCAATTTTCTATAAATAGGTCTATTGACTGATTTTAGGTCATTTTTAGTTAATTTTTGAGAGAAGAAAGAGAAAGAAAAGAGAGAAAGAGAGAGAAGAAAAGAAAGAAAAAAGGGGAAGATTTAAAAAGAAATCTATAGATCTTTAAGTAAAATCAAGTAAAGGAAAGTACGTTTAAACCATTCTTTTTTTGTCACTATTTATTTTTAATTTCTTTAAATATTTCTTATTTTAAATACTTATATATATGTATTTTATTCTTAAAAGTTATTATACTTTATATATATGTGATTTTACTATTTTTTTATAAATTTTTATAAAATATATGTCTTAAATCTATATAAATTATATTTAACTACTCAATTTTTGTAATAATATTCTTACATGCTTTTAAATTCTATTTAATGATCCTATATGTACTTTTTAAATACGTACTTTTACTTGTCTTAAATCACTACATAGTTATTTATATATTTTATAATTGAGAAAAATTATATAAATCATGTTCAATTTTTAAAATTCTAGTTTTAATATTTCTACATATTTCCTATTTTTAAGAAAGTATTAAAAATTAATAAATTATGTTAATTTTTTATAATTTTTGTATGCATACCTTTAAATATCATATTAAAGTTTTTACATATTTATAGTTTTTACTATATGACATACATTTGTAAAATATCTATGTATATATATACTTCTATATAAATTTTGATGAAATAAGCATTTTCTCTGGTAGGAAAAAATTAAAAAATATTTATATTTGAGTAAATTTTTCCATTGGATCAATTATGATTTATTGGAAAAAATTAATGAAATATATTTTGACATATCCTAATATATTATTAGTAAATCAAAGATCAAATCTATGATATATGAGTTTGAAAAGATGTGTTCAGCTTTGACTATAGAAATTATATATAGTTAGCCTATATATGATCATAAATAGTAGTATATAACCTTTAGTTAAGTAAAAATAATTATTATTTAAATTTTAATATTCACTCATTGTTAGTGAGGTAATCACTAATTCTTAATCCTTTTATATATTAGCATAATTTTAGCATTTTTTTTTTTTGTATTTTACACAAATCGGCTTGTTTACCTATCAATGTACTAATTTTTGCATGATTTATCTAAAAATATTAAAATCTTGATCGTAACATAATTCCGACATGTTTCATTTGATATATATCCACAAATGAAAATATATATGTATTACTACGTGTTAGGCTAACTCTTGTGTTTGTGTTTGTTAACCCTCCAAATTAGAGGGCTTGAATTACCTATAGGAGATTTAGATCTAAGATTTTGCTGTTAGGAAGATTGTTTTTAGGATATTGAATATTTGAATATTTTTAATGAATGGTTAAATATAATTATAATGGTTAGTTGATATTTTTTGGTTATTTGAATTTATATTGTATCCAACTAATGATAGTGATAGAGTTGTAATAGTAATGGGTACACTCATAGTGGGATAGCCCAAGAAAGAGAGATGGCTCAAATCCACAAAGGCCTATATATGCTCCTGGACGGTGAACGTGAACCGTTAACCGGACAAAAGATTAAGGAAATTGGTCATGCCTAGCAGCAGGGAGGATGACTGGTTCAATGGGACGGTCAACATTTCTGTTGACCGAAAGCGCTGTAGTAGGCCGGCCACAAGAGCAGGCCTCGTGTGGGCCAAGCCCAGTTTGGCCCACATTTTCGCCCACGACCAGCAACGGTCTTCTCCCCTGATTTTGTGCTCTCCCAAAAGGCAATCTCCATGGTAATGGTTACCAGTAGATTCAACGCACATCCCGTAAGGAAAGTATCTGATTCTCTCCCTTGTTTGTAACAAGCTCTAGCAGTTTATAAAATGCGAAGGAAGGTAATCCATCCAAAGAACCGTTACTACCATTAAAACTCCACGCCAAGAAAGGAAGTCATCTCAATAGAGTGCGGAAATCAAGCCTTCCTACCCAAGGAAGGTTGCCTAGCATTTCATCTATAAAACCCCATGGAGACCTCACTCCAGGGCACACTTTTAACCTAAAGTATAAACGCTCTTAATTTTAGCATTCACCTTCATCGTTAAGTTCTCTCTCTCTCTCTACGGCAAAGCTATCATGCTTTCGGTGAACGACCCTATCTATCACTACATTTCTTACGAATATAGTGCCAGAAGTAAGAGCTCCTTTCGAGCCACCGAAAGCCTCTCACAATGATAGCAAAACCCCAACCACAAACACTCTCTGCGTTTGTTGTTATTTTTTCTTTTCACCCTAACCTTCTTGTTATTTGAAGACCGTTTATTGATTTGAGTGTCAAAATATTTTCAGTGTGACAACATCCCATCGGCGCCTGACCTCTTGTTTGTTGTAGTGGTATGCAGGATCCAAACTCATTGAATAGAGCCGAATTTAACGATCGACTTGACCCGAACTTATTCGAAGTTTGGTTCCATGATGCATCATTGGCGCTGTTTGTAGGAACACTTATAAAAAGCCTACCACTTTGCTCAGACACTTTCCTTAGCTTCACCTTCTAAGCCGACACCATCAACTAAAATGGTGAACACGATGGCGCAAGCCAGCGAGCCCACCAGAGATGTGACCTCGCCCGACCAGGACCACGCTGCAGGTACCTTGGTCAACGGGATGGTCAACAAGGTGGCCACACCCTTCTTTCAAAATCTGGTGGAGCATATGCAGAATACGAACAAGATACTCCAAATGCTCTGGTCCCACAAGGAGCACACACAGTAGGGGGCTCCGCCAATAGCAACCCCTACACCGGTCTCCAAGAGAGGAGGCCAAAGGAAGAAGAAACTGGCTAAGAAATCCAGAAGGCCGGTCGACATTCAGACACATGAGTCCTCACAAGCCCAAAGCCAACTAAGGTATGAGGAACGTTCAGGCAGCATGACTTCGAAGGAAGCCCGAAACAAAAGAACCCCCAATATTCTCGGGCGGAATCAAGGCCCCGGGTCCAAGAAGGGGCCTCCTAGGCCATCAAATCCATTGGTGGTAGTAGCCGGCCGGCTACTGGCCACACCAGAGGAAGGACAGAATTGAGAACATAACTCAACTCCAAAAGATTGGTCAACGTAGCTCGAACAGATCCAAGACGGGAGAAGATTTGGAACCGTGTCCTCAAAGACGTTGAACATGCGATGGATCTTGACAGATCTCCTTTCGCAGCGGAGATCTTAATGCTAGCCCTTAATTCATACGATGGGATTGCTGATCCCATGGATCACCGCAATCACTTTCGCACCCATCTAAATCTGCAAAGGTTGGAGGACGCAACCATGTGCCGCTATTTCTCGCTTACTTTGAAGGGGGACGCTCGCATTTGGTTCAATCACCTCCCCTCGAATTCGATCTGAAACTTCTGGGAGCTAACTAATCCCTTCTTAGCGCAATACGCCTCCAGCCTCCGAGAAAAGAAGCAGCCCTGACATCTATCTCACATCAAATAGAAGCACGGGGAGAATCCGTAAAAATTCCTAGATCGCTTCATGGTAGAGGCCAGACGGATCCCTAGGCTCATTCCACCCTAACATATGGAGACTTCTTTAGGTACCTGTCGCATAAGAATTCGTAGACCTTCCAAAAAACGGAATCTATCACCAGGGCCTACGTAACAGTTGAGGAGGCCAACGAGGCTAAGCATCCTAAGTGGACCAAATGGCCTCGCTCTTTCCCAGTTAAAGGAAAGAGGAAGTACAATGGCGGTGATCATTCCCACAAAAAGCATCACAAGACCAGACTGCCAGATCGTGAGGACTATGGGCCGATCAACCTGATGCCCCTGATAGACACGTGTTCGAACGTCCTCATGCAGATTTGTGGGGAGAAGTTCCTTAAGTGGCCGAAACCACTTAAGAAGGCGGAGGGAGGAAATCCGATCAAGTATTGTGATTTCCATCAATCTCTCGGACACTTCACTAAATATTGTAAGACTCTTCAGTGGGAGATAGAAGAGTTGATCCAAAGATGCCACCTCACTAGGTTCGTCAAAAGCCCTGGCCAGAGCTCTGGCACTGTAGGCGGAGAAGGAACAGAGCCTTATTCTCTACGGGATAGGGTCGCAGTAGGAATGGTCAACATAATCACGACTCAACCGGCCAAGACTCTGGCTGACCACAAGGAACGGCAAACTAGGATGAAGAAATAGTGCACAGAAGACAATGTCATTGGTTTTAACAACGATGACTTAGAACACGTAATCTCCCCCCACGTCGACCCCCTTATTGTATCCGCGCTCGTTTCAGATGGTAGTGTCGACTACTAATTAAAACAAGTATTTATTAATAATGGAAGCTCACGTGATTTGCTTTACCTTGACATGTTCTTTAAACTCGATTTAAAAAAGAGTCAGTTAAAACCTGACGAAGGCCTGCTATACGGCTTTGACAACGAGCCCGTGCCCGTCTAAGGGACGATCAAGTTAGAGATCACCGTAGGCACATACCTAAGAACGGCGAGTCGCACACTCACCTTCTTTGTAGTTGACCTACCATCAGTGTACAACGCTATACTAGGCCGCTTGTGCCTAACAGCGTTTGGAGCCATCATGTCAATACCACATCTCAAGATGAAATTCTGAACAGCATACAGTGTAGGCGAAGTGTTGGAAAACTAGGTCATTGGATGGACATGTTACATGTCCCAAATCGTTCCAAGTGGCAGCACGAAGTTGGCAGAAGAACTCGACTATCGAGACGAAACAACTCTGCAGCAAGCGCAATCTAGTGAGGTAACCGATCTGGTCTCACTGAACCTGGAAGATCTAAAAATGTGCATACAGATCGGCGGCTCACTCGCCGGGATACTGCGCGATGAGCTGATTACGTTCTTACGATAGAACGCAGACATCTTCCCGTGGACTCCCACTGACATACTTAGAATTTTAACCGGTGTAATGGTCCACAAGTTGGGCCTCGATCCCAGCCGCAAACCCATCAGGCAGAAGCGACGAAACCACTCAGTTGAAAAGCTGATCGCCATTCGAAAAGAGGTGAAGAAGCTGCTGGACGCCAACTTCATCAGGGAAGTCTAATACCCAGACTGACTCTCCAACATCGTCCTGGTAAAGAAGAGCAATGGAAAATAGTGAATGTGCGTCGACTTCATCAATATTAAGAAAGCCTACCCAAAAAATAACTTTCCTTTGCCCAAGATCGACTTATTGGTGGACTTCACATCCGGATACGAGTTGTTGAGTTTCATGGACGCGTGCTCGGGTTATAACCAGATCCAGATGAGCTTAGAGAATGAGGAGCACACCTCGTTCATGATGGATCAAGGTACCTATTATTATAAGGTGATGCCCTTTGGTTTAAAGAATGTAGGAGCCACTTACCAGCGGCTTGTGAACAAGATGTTCGAGAAACAGATCGGCCACAATATGGAGGTGTACATTAACGACATGCTCGTCAAACGTAGGACCACCAATGACCATATTCGTGATCTAGTTGAGTCATTTGAGGTACTTCGTGCACATCAAATGAAGCTAAATCTAGCTAAGTACGTCTCCGGAGAATCCTTAGGAAAATTTTTGGTTTCATTGTCTCCCAATGATGGATCGAGACAAATCTAGAGAAGATCAAGGCCCTTGCGGACATGGCTCCGCCCTGGAGCATCAAGGATGTTCAACGGCTAACCAGACGACTGGAAGCCTTGTCCCGTTTGGCAAAGTAAGGGGATAAGTACCGGCCCTTTTTTAAAGCACTAAGGGAAACAAAAGCAAATAGGTTCCAATGGACGACAAAGTGCTAGAAAACTTTCGACAAATTGAAGCGATACCTGGCCAATCCATCATTGCTAACGTCACCCAAGGACGGGAAGGAGTTATACCTTTACCTAACAATTGTCGAGGTAGCCCTCAGCTCCGTCCTCATATGTCAGGACTCTGATGTCCAACGGTTGGTCTACTAAGTGAGCAAAACGTTGAGCGGCCCAGAGACGTGTTACCCGCACACAGAAAAGTTAGCCTTGTCACTTATCTTCTCTGCCAGAAAGTTGAGACCTTACTTTCAGGCTCATCGCTTAATTGTTCTTACCAACCACCCTCTGAAGAACATTCTCCAGAAACCTGACATTTCTGGATGGCTGATAAAGTGGGCTATCGAATTGGAAGAGTTTGATATCAAATTTCCGCTCAGACCCGCCATTAAATGATAGGCTCTGGCCGACTTCATCGTTGAGACCACGACACACATTATCAAGGAATAGCCCGCTAAGGACGCAGAACAATACAAGGAAGAGCCGAAATGGGTCCTAAACGTGGACGGATCGTCCACAGACTCAGGCAGTGGAGCCGGAGTGGTCTTAAAGATTCCATATCAGTTTGAAGTGAAGTACTCGCTCAGACTCGACTTCTCAACGACCAAAAACATTGCCGAATAGGAAGCCATTTTTGGCTCGGTTAAGGCTGGCCAAAGAATGCTTAGATGGAAGACTGATTATCTACAGTGACTCTGAGCTAGTCGTCAACCAAGTTAACGGGAGTTTTGAAGTGTGCAACCCTCACTTGGCCAAATATTTGGCCAAGGTAAAGGAAACCACCCGAAGGTTCGACAGGCTAACTCTGATCCACGTTTTCAGAGTTGAAAACTGGAAGGCCGACTAACTGGCTCGGGTGGTGACGGCCGAAAACCCAGAGTAGTACTTGAGGGACATGCGGGAGATTCTAAGCGCTTCCAAACAAAGGAACAGGAAGCAATGCAAATCTTCGGAGCAGAAAATTTGATGACACCATACCAAAGATATCTAATAGACGGAGCACTCCTAGAAGATGTAGATAAAGCCAAGAGAGTCAAGAAGATGGCCAGCTGGTACACCATGGTCGATGGATGGCTATATCGTCATGGTTACTCGACTCCTTACCTCCGATGCCTTACACCAGAGGAGGCCGACTACGTCCTTAGCGAAGTCCATCTCGGGATCTATGGATCGCATATTAGCGGTAAGAACTTGGCATTCAAGATCATGCGTTAATGTTACTACTGACCGACAATAAAGAAGGATGCGCTCGAGTTCGTAAAGAGGTGTGAGAACTACCAGCCTCACGGTAATCCTCATCGCCAACCGCCCGCTGAGTTGAAATCCCTCTAGGCTCCTTGGTCTTTTGCACAATGGGGGCTTGATATCCTCGACCCGGTTCCCATTGCAGTAAAGCAAAAGAAGTTTATTATCGCAGGTATCAACTATTTCAGCAAGTAGGTTGAAGCTATCCTACTAGTCAAGATCACGGAGTACAACGCTCTTGAATTCGTCTGGCAAAACATAGTTAGCAGGTTTGGCATTCACAAGGTGATCGTCACCGACAACGGAACTCAATTCTCTGGAAAGTGTTTCACCAAGTATTCCACCAGTTTAGGTGTCAAATTGGTCCACACTTCAGTGACATACCCACAAGCAATGGACAGGTAAAGGTCATAAACTGCACGCTACTCCACAGTCTCAAGACCAAACTGAAGGACACCGGGGGGCTCCTGGGTAGACGAGCTACCCTTCATCCTCTGGTCTTATTGGATGGCTTCAAAGGAGCCAACTTGTAAGACACACTTCAGTCTTTACTACGGGACCAAAGCGGTAATTTTGGTTGAGATTCGGCTTCCAAACCTTAGGGTCCAACCCTTCGACTCGCTAGATAACTCCCAGAAAATTCGAAAGCACTTGGGCTTGCTAGAGGAAGCCAGCAACGCCACCAGAATACGAACCGCAGCCTACCAATAATGGATCATGCGCTATTACAACATAAAGGTAAAAGTGTGGTAGTTTAACATTGGGGACTGGTCTTGTGGAGCATTGAGGCCACGGGTAAGATTGCCAACCGGAATAAGCTTTTTCCAAATTGGGAAGGGCCTTTCTTAGTCTCCACCATCTTGTGGAACGAAGCATACAGATTCCTGACCTAGGACGGAAAGTTGGCTCCATGGACGTGGAATGCAACCCACCTTAAATACTACTTCCAAGTAAGGGCCAGGGAGGTCATCCGTGTGTATGTTTGTAATTATATATACCTATTATTTCCAATCAATAAAAGAAGTGTTTTCTCATGTGTACTGTGTTATAGGGTTATTTCTTTTCATGTTCTGTATGTATGTGTATTTGTATGTTTGCTTTGTATGATTACAGGGCTATGAAAGTGACCTAGGCTGCCCCTAAGTCGGTCGGATCTTTACCCGGTCATAACTAAACCCTAGTCATCCAGGCAACCCGTGAGCGGTCGTGTCTAAACCCCAATCATCCGTGCGGCCCATAAGTGAAAGAATTAAACACTGGTCATCCAGGTGGCCCGTAAGCGATCAAATCTAAACCCTGGTCATCCAGGCAGCCCATTAGTGGTCAACTAAACCTTGGTCATCCAAGTGACTCATTCGCGGTCAAAATCTTAGGGGGTTTGAACATGTGTGACGACCTCCTACACAATGAGATAGCATGGTCAGTCAACGACGGTTGATAGAAGTAGGGCAATCTGCCCCAAATGTTGGCCGCCCAGGTTTACGTTGGGGTAGCGCTACCAAGCCTTTACTCCCAAACGAGTATAGATCAGGCTTAGTACAACATCCAGGTCAACCCTGAAGTCTTCGCAAGGGTGTAAATCCCTCAAAAAGGGCTGGTAGCGCCTTAAGGCAGACAACCAGTTTACGCATAATATACCAAGTTGGCCAAACAACATAGCAAGACAATTCAAAAGGAGACCACAAAGGCGGAACACGTAATAGTCGTACAACAGTTTGTTTTATTACTTAGAATGTATTTACACGGGTATCCAAAAGAAAGAGAGAAGTACAAAAAAAACTATGGAGGAACGGAGCTCCTAGGAAAAGGTGCTGACGGTTTTTGACCACTCTAAGGCTCTCCCACAAGGCTTTTGCGACGCTGGGCAGAACGATTCTCTGGGCTGAAAAACTCGACTGAAAAATTAGGGTCAATCAACTGTGCAATGCACTAGCTAATATTGATCCCCTCCGATAACCGTGCCAACAGCATGTGTGAGACTCATGGGGATGAATGCGAGCGGTCAACTCGTTCTCCAGTGTAGTCATCTGCCCCACATGCTGATCAATACACCGCGTAGCCCGATCAACCTCTTCTTTCAGGTGGATGTTCTCCTCCCTCAGTTCGTCATTCATCTCCACTGGACTAGTCACCATGGCCTCTCTTAGACTAGCATTCTCCTCCTTTAGCCTGGCGTTCTCCGACTCTAGGTTGGCTAACACAAATCCTAGGGAAACTACATCCTCCTGGTGCTCTGCCTTCAGCGCCTCCAATTCCTCTTCGAGCTAGGCAATCACTCTATTTCTATCGGAGATCACCCAGTCTTGCTAGCCAAGTGCCTTAACAACTGTGCCCGTGACCTTTTCCGTCTGTAAAAACAGTAAGTGTCAGCAATGGTAAAGCTGAAGGGGAAAAACAAGCTGCGAAAGCTTATCTGCCAAATCCTGCATACCAGCAACTCTAGCCTGACACGAGACCATGGCTTTGGTGGCGGAGGACTAGAAGTGGAACCCTCCTGAGCAGGCCTAGCAGTGGCCTCCGCCACCGACCCCTCCGGTAGTTCCGCCATGAGATCCTTCGACCCCACCTGCTCTACGGCAGTGGACTCCTCCGGCCTTTCCATGGCCTGGGTAGGTTCTCCGGCAACGGCCTCCTCCACAATTTCCGCTCTAGCATCAACCACCGATTGAAGCTCTCCAATAGTTAGCGCTCCATGAGCATCCTAAAGCTCTCTAGAGGTGGGCTTCTCAGACAACGCAACAACCAGCGTAACAGGAGGCTCAGCAGGCGCCTCCTTGGGTTCCCCGGCTAGTGACTCCTCCTACAAAACAGCAGCCCGCTCTACTGTGGACTCCTAGGGGGCTTCAATGGCACCAGATGTCCTGGTTACGACAGGGCCAGCACGACGCAGCTGGTGGCAGAGCGCAATCTATCCCTATAAACCTCAATGGCGGACTCCTCGCCACGTACGCTAGAGCTGTCTCCTACTCCGGCAAACTGACCAATCAGAACACTCCCTGGATCGGGGGAGGAGGATGAGGAAAGCCTCACTGTTGCCGTCGTCGTCGTCCTCTTCACTACTGGACTCGAAGGACACCCCCCGCTAGATGGTTCCCTGATCACAAGAGCCTGAGCCTTCCTCTTCTTAGAAGGCTTTACCATTTTCTGTTCAGGAGAGGGAGGTCCCCATTTGGCCTTCTTGGCCTCATCACGAGAGACCAAGTAGTCTCTCCGAAACTCCCTAAGGTGGTCGTCCACCAGCTTGAACAACCACTCCAAGGACTCCATCTCTTCATCAGTAGGAGTCCCGGTGCAAATTTCGGGCACCTTGCCCCATTCTCCGGCCAGCGGCCAAGACTCATCCACACAAACAAAAGAGAACTAGTTCTTCCAGTTCTTTAAGGAATCGTATATGGCAGTACTAACCTCAAAACCGCCATGTGAAATCAGGAAAATCCACTTTGCTCCCTAGTTAAACTAGAAAAGCACCCTGACCATCACCACTGTCAGCTGTTTCGTGTGCTGACGAAGGAATATACAAAAGATGCTCAGGTACCGCATAAAGTTTGCATGATACTATGCGATGGGGACCTAAAGGGCTGTAAAAATTTCTAACAATTCACCAGGGACTAGAACATGCAGGCCACTCCTTAAGTGGGCCTCATAGATGGTAACAAAGCCCTCCGGCAGCGTGCATGCCCTGTGTTCCTTAACATGGACTCTGAAGACTATCTCCTTTGGAATGTTGTACTCCATGTACAACTCTTTCACGTCAATTTCTCTAAGAATGAAAGAGATTTTAAGAACGGAAGCCATGGGAATGGAAGAAGGAGGAAGGCACAACATTTAGAAAATTTTTAGGAAAGGAAAACAACGGAAAGCGTGGGGAATTTAAAAGTGAAATGGACGGACAACTTAAAGGACGATGTGAACGCCAATCAGAATAACCGTCTCATAAATGTGTGCCATCATTGCTGCCAAGTGGTGTTTCCTGAACGAATGCAATCGAATCAGATCCTCTAGCGCATTAATTACCGGGATCTTCAATTCACCGCGTGCAAACACGTGGCCACCATTTCATCTGATAGAATGGTTGATGATGGAGCGTCGCTCCAACTCCCACAAGTTCTCCGGATTTTGGCCTAGATGGTCAATGAAGCTGGTCAACATTTCCTTCTGCAGTTTTCTGAATTTTGGCCTGGATGATTAACAAAACCTGGCAACATTTTCTTTAGCTGTTCTCTAGATTTTGGCCTTAAGAATTTTGGCCTGAACGGTCAACGAAGCCGATTAATATTTCCTTCAGCAGTTCTTCGAATTTTGGTCTGGACGGTCAACGAATCCATTCAACATCTCCTTTAGTAGTTCACCAGATTTTAGACCAAATGGTTAGCAAATTCGGTCAACTCCCTTTATAGGAATTCACTAGACTTTGTCTTAGACGGTCAACTGTTTTAGTCAGTGCTTCCTTCTCCAGAACAGCAGATCTTGGTGGACACCAAATCACGTGACTCATCATGAACATGCTGAAGGTTAGAATTCAGACTACCAGCATAGGGGGCTAGTGATTGGTACGCCCATAGTGGGGTAGTCCAAGAAGGAGAGACAACCCAAATCCACGAAGGCCCATATACGTGCCTAGATGGTCAATGGGAATCGTTGACTGGATGAAAGGCCAAGGAGATTGGTCATGCCTAGTAGTAGGGTGGACGACTGGTTCAAGGAGATGGTCAATATTTCTGTTGACTGAAAGCGCCGTTGTAGGCCGGCCATAAGAGCATGCCTCGTGTGGGCTAAGCCCAGTTTGGCCCACAGTTTCGTCCACAACCAGTAATGGTCTTCTCTTCTGATTTCGTACTCTCTTAAAAGGCAATCTCTATGGTAACGGTCATCAGCAAATTCAGTGCACATCCCGCGAGGAAAGCGCCAGATTTTTTACCTTGTCTGTAGCAAACCCTAACAGTTACAAAATACAGAAGAAAGGTAATCTACCCAAAGAGCTATTACCACCATTAAAGCTCCACGCCAAGAAAGGAAGCCATTCCAGCAGAGCGGGAGAATCAAACCTTCCTGCCCAAGGAAGGTCGCCTAGCATTTTATCTATAAAAGCCTATGGAGACCTCACTCCAGGGCACACTTTTAACCTCAGGCATAATTGCTCTTAATATTAGCATTCACCTTCATCGTCAAGTTCTCTTTCTCTACGGCAAAGCTCTCACACCTTTGGTGAACGACCCTCTCTGTCACTACATTCCTTACGAATACAGTGCCAGAAGTAAGAGATCCTTTTGAGCCATAGAAATTGTAATATTTTGAATATTTTTATGTGATTTATTTGGGTTTAATTATTTTTGGGTAATTTGGGTGTGATAAAAAAGTTAATTAAATATTATAAAAATCTTAGAGAATATTTAGAATTGTTAGCCGGTGACCGAAGTGCACCCATTCGATTATTCGAATATCGATTTAAATTTTGGGATTAAAAAAAGTTATATAATAATAATAATAATAATAATAATAATAATAATGACGGAAATCAGAAAGCAGAAGATAACAAGAGAGAAGGGGAGGCTCGGGAGAGGGTTTTGGTGAAGAGAGAGAGAGAGAGAGAGGAGGAGAGTGGCGCCGGCAGAGGCAGTTCATGGGTCGGCAGTGGCCGACGACGGCTATGCGTGGTGGTGGCTGGCTGGCGGCGGCATGGAGCAACGGTGGCAGCCGTGGAAGATCGGAGAAGGAGGGGAGCCACACGAAGGAGAAGAGGAGAAAGTAGAGGCTTTCGGGTCTGAATCCGTCTGAGAGCCAGTTAGAAAAGTGATAGATCGGGTCAAGGTAAGTGCACTCACACTCTCCTCAGAAAAGTGATAGATCGGGTCCACGTAAGTGCACTCACACTCTCCTCTTTTATTTTCTTACACTTTTGTCTTATTCTCTTCGAGTATCCTCATTTCGATACTCGGTTAAATTTATATTTTATAATCCGCACACCCTCAACATGCATATATGTAAATCTGGAGTCCAAAAATGTAGATTTGGTATAATTTCGGACAAAGCAAAGCCCTAACCCCACCGCTGGACTCTTTACCTTTGGGAATTTGGGGTTTTTGTTAATTTTGGGATTAGAAAATGTTTACCCAACACTTAGATATGATGATTTACTGATTCAGTATCCGGAATTGTGATTATGTCGGAAGTTCCGTTCGTGGAGACCCTAATCTCACGGCTGGACACCTAACCCATGAAATTTTGGGGTATTTGCTATATTCGGAATTAGAATATGATTAATTATGATCTAGATATGTTAATTTATGGATTGGGCATCCAGATTGTGATTATGTGTAAAGTTCTATTCATAGAGACCCTAACCCATGCCCCAATCTTGTTAAGGGATTTAATTGGGTTATGATGTATCGATTGACTGAGGATAATGATTATCCATGACGTGAATTTGATGATATGGCCATCAGATGTTTGAATTATTGAGAATTAACCGATATGTGCATCCGAACACCGTTTACATGTTCTGATCACGAGGGTACCATATACCAAGGATGTTGAACAATAATCTACATAATTTCTCATGTTTAAATGCCAACCAAGTTATATGTATTTGTATAAATTTAATTGTACAATCTGAAAGTTTCAACATGTTCAATTGTAAAAGAATTCGTATTCGAAAGTCTTTCAAGTCAATCTGCTCCTTCTAGTAAGAATTCTAAATCTGGTCAATTTATTCTACTTCTTTTGATAAGAACTTTGAATAAATTATTCATACGTACATGAAGTTAAGTTATAAAAAGACTTAAATCCACAAGCAAGATGATAAGAATATGAATAAATTGGAGGGAGACTCCACATATGGAATTTTGATGGATTTGACTCTCCAAGACGGAGATATTTAGAAATAAGTTATGTTTTTGAAAGAAGTTTGATAGAACCCTCCCTCAAAATGAATAAGTAATCATAAAATTAGGACCTGAATTGATAGGTAATGTGTCCTGGCATGTCACTAGTATGATAGTGAAAACTCAAAGAATAGTTTTGACCGCATGTTGTAGCAGGTTATACTATGGAACATGTCTTAGATATTATAGTGGTAATCAAGGATAACTCCATCCATGGAGTGATACGTGGTCCGCTGTCCTCGGGGTATTGTACAAGGAGAAAATAATATGATATGACCGCCGTCCTCGGGGTGTTGTATAGGGAGAAAATGACATAATATGATCATTATCCTTGGGGCGTTGTACAAGAAGGAACTTATGGCCTTTAATTGTGTGGATTGAATACAATCTATTTTTGATTATTCATTCCCTTTGGCTGATAGGATCTAATAGCCCGGGATCGCAAAGATGAATAATCATGTTTAAATTATGACCTAAAGAAAATAAGAACAAAATAAAGAAGTAAATTGTGCTCCAAGTATATCCAATCAAGTTCATGTTTATATATTTTCCTTCTACTTAAACTTACTTATATTGCTTCTACCTTTGTTTATGATTGTACTTGTTGAGTTATTAGCTCACTCTTACTTCTTCCTTCCAAATGTGAATTACGAGCCAATACCCAATTAGTTAGAGTAAGAAGAGAAGTTACTTAAGAAGAATTGCTACTTTTAGGAGACATGGAATTTTGGTTATATTTAATGTATTGATATGTAAATAGTTGAGTAGAGTATGGAAATGTATTAAAATCGTAACATGTTATTATTATGGTTTATTGTTATACTTCCGCTGGTTGTTTATGGATATAATTCTGCTTTCGCATTCATTAGATGTTTTGGATTTGTTTAGGCCTAGATGGCATCTCCCTTTAGATTTATGTAGTAGTAGAGATATTGTGTTAGTGCCATGGATGATATGGCAATTGTGGATCCTATGTTGTGAATATATTGTAGAGTAATTTGAAAAGTGTTGATATTTATATGTTTGTACAGGTTCAAATTAATAGGTTGTATTTTTTATTTTCATCCAGTTGAAGAGAGAACTCTACCAAAATTTCTACAAATTTTATATTTTAATTATTGGGGCATTTGTGTTTGATTAAGTAATAACGATTAACGGAAGGTCCTTTAAAAATAAGGATCCGTTCCATTACAAAAAGCATCTCACAATGAGAGTAAAATCCCAACCACAAACACTCTCTGCATTTCTTGTTTTTTTTTCTTTTCACCCTAACCTTCTTGTTATTCAAATGTCATTTGCTAATTTGAGCGTCGGAGTGTTTTTGGTGGGAGAACATCCCGCCAGCACCTGACCTTTTGTTTGTTATAGTGATGTGCAAGATCCATATTTAGTGAACGGAGTTGGATTTAACGATCGACTTGACCGGAACCTGTTCGAAATTTGGTTCTAAAATATATCAAATAGTTTAACAATAATTTTGGTTAAGTTTACAATTTCAATGTTCTGATATTAGTTAAGATGTTTTTATTGGTGTATAATTCAAAGTCAAATAACTTTTGGTATTTAAAATCATTTTTAGGTATGGCATTTAGGTCTTGTAATTTGATTATTATACTATTTTAGGCTATTTAACGGTAATTGATTTATTTGTACACATCTAGTGTTCATTGTGAGTTTTAAGTTGATGGAATAAATAATTAAATTATTTAGTCTTAAGGATTTAAATGGTAAAAAAAATTATTGAACTGAATATCAATGAATTAATAAATTTGATTTTGATATTGGAGACGTGACAACTTGGCCTTTTACTTGATTTCCGATTTAATGATGGCATTAATCTTTATAGGAGGATAATTTCTCTAATAGCTCATGACTTCCTTGTTAGCTATTTGGATGTAAATAATTTCAAAGCTACTTCAACTTCAAAAGTTAAAAATTTTAAGGATCAATCAAAATTTCAAGTACTAGGCTTTGAATTTGAACACCAGCTATAAGGCTATCAATTAATTTCAATCCCTTAATATGTTGTCATCCGCAGCTTCGTAATAGGATAGTGTAACTTGCTTTTCAATGAATATTTTCTAAATTTTATGTCTCCATATCCATAGTTGCATTAAATTGCTGCTTGGATATCATGCACTGGTTATAACCTGCTATATAATCCGAAAGAAAAAATGATAGTCCAAATAGCAAAATCATATCATCACTCCTACATAATCCATAAATTGCTACAATGCCAATATCAAAATAATCCAAAAATGCCTCTATCATAATATCAGTTTATAAATAATTTCCTCCATGTTAAAAATACATTGAAATATAGATATAATCAAACTACAAATCTAATAATCATAAAATATAACTAAAGTCACCATAAGCATCTTATCCAAGCTCCCTACAAGTAATGTAAAGCCCTACCATTTGAAATTGTTAAAAATAATAAAATTATGAGCAGAATACTTAATAAGCATATATGTATATATATAACGAAATCAATACATCCATAACTCATGATGAGGAAGTAAAACAATAAAATATGTACAAAATTTCATATATGTTGTTGTTATTGTTTCTGCTATTATTATTGTTATTGTTGTTATTATTGTTGTTATTGTTGTTGTTATTATTATTATTATTATTATTATTATTATTATTATTATTTGATGTAAAAGACTCTCTAAATTTTAGTATTTACTAATTTAAATACTATATCCAAATTATGCTAAAAATATAAAATTTATAATTAAGAGGGTCTTTCTAACTAATAATTAAATATTGGAATAATTGGTTAAGTTCAAATGCCAATTCATCCTTTGAAAAATATACTTTTATAATACATTTAATCTTCTAAAAATCAGCATAAGCCTAACAATGTTATATTAGTTTTAAAGGACTTATTTGTATAATTTTATTTCATAGTTAGTGACTTTTATTAATTTCAGTTCAAAGCATCTAACTTGAAATTTTGAGTAAAGAAAAAGCTACACTTAGAATTGTTTCCAAAATGACCAAGATATAATTTCTCATCCTCCTTAGGACAAGTTAATAGAAGCAGATGGTCCTAATACTCTTTCAAATCTTGAATATTCTATTTGTACCCATCCTTCTATCGAAAACCATTTGTCTTTGCTCATCTAAATATATTGAAGAATAATAAATATTTTTCAAATAATTTTGCTATAAATCATGATAAAGTTGTAAGTTACTAGTTATCTTTTAGATATCTTTCATCATTCGATGTGGATTCGTATACATTATTACTTTAATCTTCTTTGAATTAGATTGTAAAACCTAAAAACTTAAACAAAGATACCTCGAAGGTGCACCTAATTGGTGTAACTTCATCCAGACATCTTGAGTACATTAAATATCTTTGTTAGACCGCTAATATGGTCAACGACAAATACACTTTTGATAAGCAAGTCATCAATATATACATTTATTTTTCTTTTTGATTTGTTGTTAGAACATTTCATTTACCAATCTTTGATATGTTGCTCTAATATTCTTTAAATTAAAAGGTATCACTTTGTAGTAATAGGCCCCTTATTTATCATGAACAAGGTCATCTCTTTATCTTTTGAATTCATTTGAATCTGATTATATCATGAATAAATATCCACAAAGCTTAGTAGCTAGTGTTTGAACAATGAATCTGCTAGTTAATTGGTCCTCAAGATTGGAAAACTATCTTTCGGATGTGTCATATTCACAATTGTAACGTTGACACACATCGTCTATTTTTCATTACTCTTCTTTACTGGACCACTTTGGATAGCCAATCTAAATAATTGACTTTTCTAATGAATCTAGTATTAGTTAAGTTGTTGACATCTTCTTGATTTACGATGAGTTTTTTAATAGAGTAATTTCACCTCTTTTATTTGATGAGCTCATTTTCAGAGATGATGCTCAACTTATAAATCATTATTTCCATTAAAATATATTGCATGTTTGTTAGTATCTCGATAAAAATGTCTACATTGTCAATTTTTGTTTCAATTCTTGATTCGACAAAGATCTGTTCTAAATAAACTTATCCATATCTATTGAATTTAAAGGAATATAATGTGGTGATTTTCTAGGTTGAGCCTGTTGAAAGGAGGTCTCATCCAGAAGGTCGAATTCCTTTACTAGTTGTGGAGAAATCCGGCTAATGATTTATGTTAGGTAACAACATCACCCAATAACCTATCCTTCTTTAACTTCTTAGATCTAATATTTAATGTGAAACTTTATTTTAAGATGTGGGATGAAGGTGACCGTTTTGAAAATTATTAGGCATGGTTGGCTAAATATAGCATTGTAAACTAATGAAAGATCTACCATTGAAAAAGAAGTCAGTGGGAGGCTACCTTTGGATATATTATGAAAGTAATTTCTAAATGTACAATTCCCTTTACTTCGAGTAGTTCATTATCAAGGCCATATAGCAGTACATTGGACGAGTCCATTTGATTACTTGTAAATCCTAATCTAATAAATGTATCAAAGTAGTGAATATTTCTTGAGATTCTATTATCAATGAAGACTTATTTTAATTGATAGTTTTAAACCGTATCTGATTCAAGTATAGTTACAATAAAAGGATTATAATGAGAGGATATTATATATATTATATTTTCGTAACTAAAACTAATAGCAACTTTCTCTATACCTAATTTATATCTCTTATTAGAGGAAACGTCTTTAAGATTATTAGGAGCTATTAAACTAACCGATCTAGTGGATACCATGTTGATGACCCCTGTCACTACTTGATTTTGTGGTTGCTCAAACAAGTCTTTGTCATCCTTATCTTTATTTGGGGCAAACCAAAGATTCTGTAAATTCTTTATAAGATATCCTTTTAGTATCAAGATCTTAATCTCCTTCTAAAATGTTCAATAATCTTTTAAAGTTGTGCCCCAGAGATTGATTGTAACACCCAATTCTCCCATTTAATTAATTTGATATTGTCAATTTATTTTGAAATGATTTTTGATATATTAAAAACAATTATATAATGTAAATTTGAAAACAATTTAGAGAAGGAAATAGGCTTGGTGCCTAAGATGCATGTCTAAGGAGGCACTTGAGAGTAATTTTTGCACATTGCTCGCATCCAAAGAGCGCTTGAGGCAATGCTCATATGTGATTGGGGTTAGGCGCGACACCTCATGCGCACCTAAGGCGGCATTTGTGTGCTATTTTATTTATATAAGGAGTTACACACTATTTTTAGGCATTTTGCATAGGAAGGAAGAGGAATGAGAGAGAAATAGAAGGGAATGAAGAGAGAGGAAGAGAAGAAGAGGGATCTTTAATTATCTTTTGATCAGATCTATCAAATTAGAGGTTAATGGCAAATATCCTTATACCCTATCATTGGTCTATTTTTATTTCCTTTTAGTTTTGTTTACATTTGAAGTTTTTATTATACATACATATCATTTTTACTTACCTCATTTGATTCTTCATGTATGCATATAATTTTACAAGTTAGATTGAGGTTTTTGTTTGATTTTATTAAATATTTGGAAAAGTTAATGATTAAAACAAAATGGGTAATTATGTTAGATTATTAGACTTATATTCAAAATATTTGTAAAGAAAAATTATAAAAACTTGTATATAGGCCTTGCATATGGTATTCCATATAAGTGTTTCGGGTTGGGCTTTATTTTGTATTCAATTTGGTATTTATGCTTTCCCTTAGGATAAAAAGTTTTGTATTTTTACTTCCCATAATAGGAGTTTTGTACTTTTTGCCAGAGAGAAAAAGTTTTAAATTTTGTTATAGAGACCTTTTTGGTTTTGCATTTTATAAGAATTATCGTAAAAAATTAAACAGGACAAATATATTCAAACATCCTAATATATTTAAACAGATTTGAGGATTACATTTATCATCCACTGGTGATAAAAAAAGTGATATTTATCCTCATTTATAGGGAAAAATATGTAGATGGCTCATCTATAGATCTAAATAATAGTAATTTAGCTTAAGGTTACTAAAGTATGTATAACCATTCTTTAAAGTCAATCTTTTGATTTTTGGTTCTCTAACTTGAGCTTGTTTTGGATTTTCTATATGTTTTACTTGTTTTAATTTAGATACTCAAGACTTTGATTTAAGATTTGCATATTTCAACTACTTTTTGGATTTGGATATACAATTTGGTTGGTTTCCTACATTTAGATCCTTTGATATATGTTTTGGATTATACATTTTGTGTACGAGACCACATTTAGATATTTAATGACTCATCAAATTCGATATTTAGATTTCAACTCTTATGAATTTTATACATATTTTATTGATTTGTCTCTTTGCTTTGATTGTGCATGTACTGAATGTACAAGTTTATTATATATATATATTAATACTTTCTAAGCATTCTGCTCATGGTTTTTATTATTTCTAATTCTTCCAAATCAAAAGGTTATGCATTGTAGGGAACTTGGATGAGGATTTTGATAAAGATTTTGTTTATATTATATGATTATTAGTTTTGTAGTTAAATTATATTTATATTGGATGTATTTTGATAATGAAGGAATGATAGATAGATTGATGTTAGTATATTTTAGTGTTATGGAGTTAATGCTTAGATAATTCTGTTATTTGGTTATTATGGCATTTTTGTTTATGTTGGGTTGATATTATGGATTTATAATTTTTGGATTTATCATTTGTTTCTTATAGATATTTTGAGAAGGTTGTGACTAGCTGGACATGTTGTTCAAAGAGATCCTATGATGGCTCACATTATTTTTATTATTATTATTGTTGTTGTTGAGATTATGTAGATATTTTGTTATGTCCGATTTGGATTTAGGTATCGTGTTTGGATGTTTCTATTTTGGGATTTTATTTTGAGGATTTAAATTATTAATAATTATTATTAGTATTTACTTTTGGTTTGAGTTTGTAACATTGATGGTAGAAGCAACACTTTGATCGATCTCCCCCTTCTACTCCTTAACTAGTTTTGCCCATTTCAAAAATTTCTCATTTTGAATCAACGTTAGAATGTTTGTCAAGATATAAGTGAGGGGTATTAGATGTAGCGACTTATATTTACTACAAATACCTGACTCAGTCCTCTATTATTTATGATGATCCCGAGGGTACTGATTGCCATAGTATCTCTTTTTCCTCCTCCATTATGTCCCATATGGTGCTCATAATTTGAGCATTATCAGTGTTTGGCTTCATTCTTCTCCTCAGTTGTAATGTTAGCTCGGGTTATTACCTCCACCTCAAAGAATGTCTTAAGGCCTTACTAAACTAGCAACTTAAAAAGGTCACCCAATTAAATTATCACCATAAAGACATTTAATTTTACTTCATCAATGAGCTTAATAATGTCCTTAACCTTAGCATTGAATCTAACCAAAAAATATTTCAAACTCTCATTAGGAGCTTGTCTTATTTAGATAAGGTATCAAAGTTGTTTCTGTTCCCTCTGGCTAGAGGCAACGTAAGATAAAAATTGATCAAATAGTTTATGAAAAGTTCTAATAGAATTTGGTCTTAACAAGGTCAAAGAAAAATAGAGGAAAAGCATGGTGTCCTCTAGATTTTGAAAGCTAGGTAGTGTGGGAAGTGATCTAAATAGTCTAAAGGATCGATGCTTTTATCGTAGGGCTCTAAAATAAGAATTTTGAATTTAACAGGGAGCCAATTCATCTTATTTTTGATGTGAACGATGTCCAACCTTGTTGGATCATCTATCTAGGAGTGTATCCTAGGAAGACATGTTGCTAGGATCATCTATCTAGCAATGTATCCTAGAAGACCCATTGCACTATTTTCTTAAATTGTTCCTCAACATCAGTAGTGGTGGTGATCTTTTTTATATTGAGGAATGTCGTCAACTCCAAATAATTAGCAAATACGCCCAATATTTATTTGGCTGGAAAGGTTTAGGGTATGCCACTATATGACCCTTTCTCCCAAATGGAAGGGCATTTGAAACTTTGGGTATACCAAGAGTTTTATCACTCGGAATTTTCTTCTCTGGTTTTGAAACTTAAACATCCTTCGAGGCTGAAAAGAATCACACAGTTATGGGAGCTATAAGCATCTTTGGTTGAGGTAGCTCTCCCTTAAGATGAATTTCTATCCTTCGACATTGTAATACCCAGTTCTCACATTTGATTTATTTTAAATATATTTTTATTTTGGATTAATAGGATATATCAGATTAATTGTATTTGGTAAAATTTTAAAGGATATTCAAAATAGTGGGTTGGCACCTAAAGCGTGCTTGGGTTGCCCTTGAGGCGCAAAATGCCGAGAATGGGAGCTCGAGGGCGGCCTGAGGTGCCATTTACAAAGAGCTGGCACTTTGAAGAGTGCCCGTGGCCACACTCGAGTACTAATTTGAGTATAAATAGAGAGGCTGCATATTGTGTTTGTCATTTCATGCGTTATAGAGTAGAAGGAAGAGGTGAGAACAAGAAGAGATCGGGTAGATCGGAACATTATTTTATCAGATCTGTTTGGTATAAGATTAAGGTAAGTATTTAGAAACCCTATCTTTAGTCTATTTTCATGTCTGAAAATATTTGCTTATGTTTTGGAGGTTTTATGTATATACATGTTATTTTATTCATCCTATTTGTTTCCTATGAGACTACATGCTATATTTACTGGTTGATTCAGGGTTTTGTTCAGGTTTTATGATTTTATGAAAACTTGTATAAATATCTAAGACTGTATATGTTTAGTACAATATACTTGTATTGAAATGGGCATGGAACTTGCATAGGTGGTACATTGGTTCACATGCATACTACCCGAGGATAAGGTTACTATTGTTGTGATTCGTTATATGATCTAATTTGGATGTGTTATGTGACACTTCTCTCGATGAAAAAATATTTGTAACTCCCTTTTCCACTGGTAGGAAAAAGGCTTTGTTTGTAGGAAAAAGGTTTTGTTTGTAGGTGGACCTAATGCATTTTTATTTTGATTAGAACCATCGTAAGATAATTAATAAAATTAATATATTCGAATATCCTAATATATCAGATAAATTTAAATATTGTATCCAATGCCACTTGTGAAAAAATATAGTGAGCCTATTCCATATCTATGGGAGGCAATGTTCACGGATGGTTTAACTTGTTGGCCTAAATTGTAGATGAATTAGTTTATGATTGTTAGGAGTATGTGTAACTCTTCCTCAAGTTACACTTTTAAAATCTTTAATTTCCTAATTTCGTGCATACTTTGTATTATAAAATGGATTTGTATTCACATTTTTATTTGAGATTCACAGGTTTACCCATGAATGAAAAATTTGATTAATCTTATACATTTAGATATGTAATTTGTCCCAAAAACATATTTCGATTTATATGATTTCATTTCAGCATTTATTTATTTATATGTGATTTGAATTTGAATTTCATTTCTTTTAGTATATATTTTGTAATATCGAATATTTTTACACAATTTAAATGGGTTTATTTATTTATTTATTATTTATTTATTTTTAGGATAATTTGGGTGTGATAAAAATTAATTAAATATTATAAAATTTTGAAAGATATTTAGGATTATTGGGCCGGTGCCCAAAGTGTGCCCGTTCGATCACTCGAGTATCTATTTAGATTTTAAATTTTAAAAAAATAAATATAAATATATATATATATATTATAATAATAATAATAATGTTATTATTATTATTATTATTATTATTATTAACATTAAAAGAATGGATGGGGAAGGGAATTCAGTAACTCAAAACAGAAACGTGACGGTGGCTTCGGGTAGAGAGAGAGGGAGGGAGAAGAGTGAGAAATGGGCAAATTGAGGCTTTTAGGTTCGATTTCAAACTCGAGCTAGTCGGGAAAGCTGTAGACTACGTCGAGGGAAGTGCTCCCATATCCTTTTTTTTCTTCTCTTTTGATTTTTAATCTTTTTTTCGATTATTTTTGTCTCGATACCCACCCAAATCATAAAGAATATGTAACACATGATTATTGTTCAAAGTATTTATAGTTATTTATCCAATTTGCCTTCCGTTTGGCCTAGTTTGGCTTCTTGAAATCATAACCTGTGCCCAAATTTAGGATTCCCCTTATTCCCTTTGTATTATACTAAATTGACCCCAAAATATAAATCACCACGTTCTAATTATACATATATATCAGTCGGGCGTCCGATCTTACAAGTAACGACCCATTCATAGCATCCGGATACTCTAAATCGACACTGTTACTATTCACCCGAGAATAAATAGAAAATTTGTATGCTTCCACCCTAATTAATTGTTATGACAGTATGATTAATTTCATGTATTTAATTACAAGCTCCAAAAAAATATGATTGTGTTTTGTGTGTTGAAAAAATGTGTTTCAGAGGTCCCTAAAGTAATAATTGTCTAATATAGTTAAGAATTCTAATCTTTCCTATGCATTGTGCCATCTATGCATCCAAATTGACTTGTGAAAAGATTTAAATTCAAAGAAAAGATAATAATCATATATGTAATCGGAGGGAAGTCCACAATGTGATTTGGGATCAAATGGTTCTCTCGGATGGAGATATTGAGGATTGAATGGTGGTAAACCTTCCCTCAAATGAATAAAAACCCGTGAAACTATGACCATGGAATTGTGATACAAAGGTAATACCCCTTAACCTGCCCATTATATTATAATAGAGACTCAAGGATCACCCTAGCTACGTATTTTAGCAGGTAATGCTCTTAGCAAGTTTTTGGATATTATTATGGAAAGGATGATGACTGCTATTGAGCCTCGGGGATACATGTGGGGGCCTTGTGTTATCGACTTATCTACAGGCATGATATGTAAATGGCCCTTACCTCTGGGTGGATAATAGGAGCTAATGACCTTAGATCATTATGGTATATCATGATTCATTTTCTCGTTCTCCCGCACCCTTAATTAGTAGGGTTTACTGATCCTACTCCGTAAAGATGAACAATCATGTATAAAGTATATTTCAAAGAGAAGTAAATTGTATTCCAAAACATAATTGATCATATTCCCATTTATACATCTCTTTCATGATTATATCTCTTTTCCTTACTTATCTTTGCTTATATTGTCTACTACTTTTGATTATGATGCACTTATTGAGCTGTTAACTCACCCTTACTTATTTTTCCTTTCAGATGAGCACACTATTATGCCTGGCGAGTCCAAGTAGGTTATAAGCGTAGGATAGGCAGCTGATATGGATTGAAAAGCCTCCAAGGATTTAGTTTTGTTATTTTATATAAGGTATGGATATTGTAATAATTATGTTGATACTTATGGTTATATATATGTATGTCATGTTAATGATGGATGTATAGTTAGTTTTCGCTGTTCATTGATAGATGTGATAGCTTCCGCAGGTATCTTTTTTTGGTTGTGATTGGTTCCTAACTGGCATCTTTTCTGAGCCGGCATCATACCGGAGTGACGATGTCGGTACCATCCATGTGATTGTTGTGTCTTTTTGGGGATCCCGTGTATATGTTATTGGTTTTTGTGGTTTATGTATAGAGTTTTATACATGCTTGTATTTGGCGGATGTCTGTTTTATAGACGAAACTCTGTCAAATTTTCGATAAAATTTTCAATCCGTAACAGTTGGTATTAGAAAAAGGGATGCCTTAGGATTTATCTGAATCTTATGCTGAAATTTAGGATAGTATAGGCTAAAGCTGAATAAGTGAACATAGATATAGAATGACCAAGTTAGGATAGATAGCTCTAGTTACTCTAACTTGCATAACTTAGACTAGGACCAAGATAGTACGATAGTTTTATTTAATTGTGTAAATAGTAATGTCGTAATTAGGGTTGATCTTTAACTAACCCATAATCATTCTTATTTAAGAAGTATTTTCTAAAGTTAAGCATGCCGCCTAGACGTGGAGGTTTGCAAGGTGGTGGTCGGACCCAAGATCAAGATGCTGAATATCTGAATCTGTTGGGTCATATAGCGAACATCATTGAGAATATGGAGCAACAAAATCTTGCCCCTATTCTTGCTCCAACTCCGGTACATGCCTCTGTTAATCTGGGACCATCCGCATATGATCACTTCATCCGGGAGCAAGTTCCTACATTTTTAGGGAGCCCGATCCCTATAAAAGCGGACACATGGTTTAAAAGTCTAAAGAAAGTGTTCATTGTGATCCATTGCCCCGAGGAGGATCGGGTTCTATTTGCGTTCTACCGGTTAGAGGGTGAGGCCCATCATTGGTGGATGATGAAGAAAAGGGCGTTGGGAGTGCCTGAGGATGAGATCACCTGGAAGATGTTTGAGGAGGTGTTCCTGGAAAAGTACTTTCCTTCCAACCTCCGTGTTCAAAAGGAAGAAGAGTTACTCCGATTGAGACAAGGTAGTCGGACCATGGCTGAATATGATGCCAAGTTTACTGAATTGTCACGGTTTTCTTCGTATATGGTAGAGGATGAGGAGATGAAGACAAGAAAGTTTCCATAGGGCTTGCGGGATGATATCTGTAAGTAGTTGATGACCCTCATGTTGACAACTTATGCCGATGTATTGGATCGTGCCCTGATCCACGAGTAAGAGCTCACAAAGGGGGAGTTCTATAAGAAATAGTCATTGAACAAAAGTGGAGTTAGTGCTAGTTTTGGAGCTTGTTCGAGGAGTCCATTCAAAAAGTCTAAGCAATCAGATTCTAGTAAGAAGAGTGGTCTGATCTCGGCATCGTCTCAAGCTTCAATTGGCCAGTGTTAGCATTGCGGAAAGATGCATGAAGGTAGACCCTATTTCAAGTTTACGGGTGCCTGTCTCAACTGTGGTCAAGTGGGTCACAAAGTTAAAGAATATCTTTAGCCACTGAAGGTCCGTACTCCAAAGCCTGTAGTACAAGGAAATGCTTTTGCAGTACCCGCCAGTGAGGCCAAGGCATCGGACAACGTAGTGCAAGGTATACTCCCTATTTGTGATATTTCCTGTACAGTGCTTTTTGATTCTGGGTTCACGCATTCGTTCATTTCTCTTCGTTTGACCTGTTGTGTTGCACCCCCTCCTGTGACCTTTGATTTCTCTTTGGTCGTATCCACACCCACAGGATCTTCTATTATGACTGATATCTCCTACCCAGGGTGCATTGTGGAGGTAAATGGGTTATCCTTGGTTGTTGATTTGATCCTCCTTGATATACGTAATTTTGATGTCATTTTGGGTAGGAATTGGTTGTCTAAATATCACACAACTATTGACTGCTTCCACAAGAGGGTCGACTTTGCTATCTCGGAATGTGAACCATTTCATGTTTAGGGAGTTTGAAGAGTGGAGGCATCTAGTTTCATTTCTTCTCTCCAGGCTCACCATTTGTTAAAGAGTGGGTGTGAAGCCTTTTTAGCTTATGTGGTGGAGAGTCGGGAGCTGTCCGCGAGGGACATTCCAATTGTGTATGAGTTCAAAGATGCGTTTCTTGACAAGTTGTCTGCTTTACACCATATTGTGAAATTGAGCTTGGGATTAATCTTGTGCCGAAATTGGCACCTATATCGAGGACCCCCTATCGTATGACATCTGCTGAGTTGAAAGAGTTGAAATAGTAGTTGTAGAATTTGCTTGATATGGGTTTTATTAGACCCGGTGTTTTGCCATGGGGTGCTCTGGTCCTATTTGTCAAGAAGAATGGGACCTTGAGGTTGTCCATAAACTATCGCAAGCTGGACAAGATCACAATTAAGAATAAGTATCCGTTGTCACGGATCGATGATCTCTTAATCAGTTATAGGGGACCTGAGTGTTCTCTAAGATTGATCTTTAGTCTAGATATCATCAGCTTCGCATCAAACAGGAGGATGTAGCAAATATGGCTTTTCGGACCAAGTATGGTCATTACAAATTCCTTGTGATGCCGTTCGGATTGACTAATGCTTCAACCGTGTTTATGGATCTGATGAATTGGGTTTTCCGACCATATTTGGATAGGTTTGTAGTGATTTTTATCGACGACATCTTGATTTATTCCAAGGATTGTATCAGTACGAAGAGCACTTGAGAATCATGTTTCAGACCCTTTGGAGCATTAGTTGTTCACGAAGTTGAGAAAGTGTGAGTTTTGGCTTAATGAGATAGTATTCTTGGGCCATGTCCTTTTTTATGGAGACATCTCGGTGGACCTAAAGAAAGTTGAGGTGGTGATTAGTTGGAGTCGACCCACGATCATGTCAAAGGTCCGAAGCTTCTTGGGGATGGCTGGGTACTATCACCGTTTTCTAGAGAATTTCACTCGGATCGCTTTACCTCTCACCTATTTGACAAAGAAGGAAGCAAGCTTTGATTGGACTGAAGAGTGTGACCGAAGCTTCCAAAAGTTGAATGATCAATTGACATTTGCACCAATTATGACTCTTCCTGATAATTTTGGTGGGTTCGAGGTGCATTGTGATACCTCTAAGGTGGGGCTCAGTTGTGTCCTCATGTAGAATGGGAAGGTAGTTTTTTGTTGGTCTCGACAGTTGAAAACCAACAAGAAAAACTACCCAACCCCTAATATGGAGTTAGCTGCCATGGTTTTTGCGTTGAAGATTTAGATGCACTATTTATACAACAAGAAATTTCTAGTGTACTTCGACCACAAGGGCCTCAAGTATTTGTTTTCACAGAATGAGCTGAATATGAGGCAGCAGTGATGGATAGAGTTCCTCGAGGATTATATTGTGAAATCCAGTATCAACCGGAGAAAGCGAATATAGTTGTGGATGCCCTGAGGCCAACTTGTTTGCTGGCGACGATACAGATTAAGCAGATGAAGATACTAGACTGTCTGAAGTCTTGTCACATCTAGTGCCACGTCAAGGGTAATAGGATGATGTTGTCATTTTTGTATGTGCAATCCAAGATCCTTCAGAGAATTAAGGAAAGGCAGGCAAGTGACCCTTTTTTTATGGACATTACTGGCAGCCTTAGTAGAGATTCCTGAGATTAGATTTTGAGATTTCAAGAGCGATTTTGTGTACCAGATGATAAAGATTTGAAGAAAGAGATCATGAAAGAAGCTCATAGAACTCGATATACTATTCACCCCAAAATAAATAAGATGTACTAGAACTAGACAAAAATATTCTGGTGGAGAAAACATGCGGAGGGAGATTGTTGCCTTTATTAGTCGATGTCTTATCTGTTAGCAGATAAAGGCTGAAAAGAGGAAGCCTTCCGATTTACTACAGCCGTTACCTATCCCAAGTTAGAAGTGGGAGGACATTTCAATGGATTTTGTAACTGGATTGCCTAGGACTCCAAAAAACCATGATGTGATCTCGGTCATTGTGGATTGACTAACAAAATTTGCCCATTTTATAACCATTTGACTACGTATTTCCATGATCGTCTAGCACAACTGTACATCAGCGAGATCGTTAGGTTGCATGGTGTGCTAATATCTATTGTGTCCGATTGTGATCCATGGCCCGTCTCTAAATTTTGGCAGAACTTATATCAAGAATTAGAGACGAATTTAAAATTTAATATAACTTATCATCCTCAGACTGATGGCCAGTCTGAGTGGATGATTCAAATATTAGAAGATATACTTAGAGCCTTGGTGATAAAGATGAGAGGAAATTTGGATGACCACTTGGTGTTGGTTGAGTTTGCTTACAACAATAGTTTTCAGGCAAGCATCAATATGGCTCCCTATGAGGCACTTTATAGTAGGAAGTATCGATCTTCCATCCATTGGATGGAGATAGGGGATAGGCATTTGCTGAGTTCGAATGTAATTCGAAAAACATCTAAAAAAATCGTAGTGGTTTTTGAGAAGTTAAAAATCACCCAGAGTTGGCAAAAGAGTTATGTTGATCAGAGGAGATTGGAACTTATATTCGAGGTCGGTGATTTTATTTTTCTCAAGGTTTCGCTGTGGAAAGGAGTCTCTAGATTTGATGTTAAGGGAAAACAGAAGCCGCGATTTATTGGACCCTTTGAGATCCTTAAGAGAGTTTGGCTGAGGTGCACAACGTCTTCAATATTTAGATATTGAGGAAGTGCATTTACGATCCAGCGTATGTGATTAATTATTGCCATTTGGCTATCAATGAAAATTTATCATATGTGAAGGAGCCGGTGGAGATCTTAAATCACAATGACCAAATTTTATGCTTGAAGATGATCCCTATCATGAAGGTTTTACGGAGGAATCATTTCCACAAGGAGGTGACGTGGGAAAGAGAGGACGAAATCTAGGAAAAGTATCCCCACTTATTCTAAGGTACGTAGGTTTAATTGATTCCTAAGATTCGTTAATTTAGAGAATAAAATTTTTATAAGTAAGAAAGAATATAATATTCCGAATATTTTTACTCGATTTAATTGGCATATTTATTTATTTGTTTATTTATTTTTAGGACAATTTGAATGTTATAAAAATTAATTAAATATTATAAAATTTTGGAGGATATTTGGGATTGCTAGGCGGGCGCCCAAAGTGTGCTAATTTGGTTGCTCGAGTATCGATTTAGATTTTAAAATTTTAAAAAAATGAATAAATATATAATAATAATAATAACAACAACAACAATAACAATAACATTAAAAGACAGGATAAGGGAAGGGATTCAATAACTTGAAACAAAAACGTGAAGAAGGCTTCGGGTAGAGAGAGGGGGAGGGAGAAGGGAGAGAAACGGGCAAACAGAGGCTTTTGGGTCCGATTCCGAGTTCGAGTTTGTTGGGAAAGATGTAGATCGCATCGAGGCAAATGCTTTCATACCCTTTTTATCTTCTCTTTTGATTTTTATTCATCTTTTTTAGGTATTTTTATCCCGATACCCACCAAATCATGAAGAACATGTAGCCCATGATTATTGCTCAAAGTATTTATGATTATTTATCCAATTTGCCTTCCGTTTAGCCCGATTTGGCTTCACCAAACCCAAACCTGCGCCCAAATCCGAGATTCCCCTTCTTCCATTTATATTATGTTAAATTGACCCCAAAATATGAATCACCATATTTCAATTATGTATATATATCGGCTGGGCATCCGATCTCACCAGTATCGACCCGTTTGTGACATTCGGATGTTCTAAACCGACATTGTTACTGTTTACCCGAGAATAAATGGAAAATTTGCATGCTTCCATCCTAATTAATTGTTATGAAAGTATGATTAATTGCATGTGTTTAATTACAAGCTCTGAAAAAATATGATTGTGCTCCGTGTGTGGAAGAAATGTGTTCCGGAGGCCCCAAAGTGATAATTGCCTAATGTGGCAAGGAATTCTAATCTTTCCTATGCATTGTACTATCTATGCATCTAAATTGACTTGTGAAAAGATTTAAATCCAAAAAAAGATAATAATTATATATGTAATCAAAGGGAAGTCCACAATGTGATTTGTGATTAAATGGTTCTCCCGGATGGAGATATTGAGGATTGAATTATGGTAGACCTTTCCTCAAATGAATAAGAACCCATGAAACTAGGACCATGTAATTATGATACTGAGGTAATACCCATTGGCCTGCTAACAGTATTACAGTATAGACTCAAGAATCACCATGACCATGTATTTTAGTGAGTAATGCTCTTGGCAAACTTTTGGATATTATTGTGAAAGGACGATGACTACTCCTGAGCCCCGAGGGTATATGTGGGGGTCTTATGTTATCGGCCCTTCTACAAACATGATATGTAAATGGCCCTTACCTCTGGATCGATAATAGGAGTTTATGACCTTAAATCATTGTGGTGTATCATGATCCTTTTATCGTTCTCCTGCATCCTTAGTTAGTAGGGTTTATTAACTCTAGTCCGTAAAGATGAACAATCATATATAAAGTATATCTCAAAGAGAAGCAAATTGTATTCCAAAGTATAATTGATCATGTTCCCATTTATGTATCTTTTCATGATCATATATCTTTCCTTTACTTATATTTACTTATATTGTTTACTGCTTTTGATTATGATGCACTTATTGAGTTGTTAGCTCACCTTTACTTCTTTTTCCTTTCAAATAAGCATACTAATGCCTGATGAGTCTAAGTAGGCTATAAGTGCAGTTTTGTTATTTTGTATAAGGTATGGATATTGTAATAATTATATTATTACTTATGGTTATGTATATGTATGTCATGTTAATGATGGATGTATAGTTAGTTTCCACTGTTCATTGATGGATGTAGTAATTTCCACAGGTATCTTTTATGGTTGTGATTGGTCTCTAACGGGCATCCTTTCTGAGCCGGCATTGTACTAGAGTGACGATGTCGGTACCACCCGTGTGATTGTTGTGGCTTTTTGGGGATCCTGTGTATATGTTATTGGTATTTGTGGTATATGTACAGAGTTTTAAATAGGCTTGTATTTGGCGGATATCCGTTTTATAAACAAAACTCTGCCAAATTTTTGATAAAATTTTCGGTCCGTTATAGGTTTCATATGAATATGATATTGAGCCACGATTTGTTAGATGATATGATTTGAATATGAGATTTGACTTCCGATCATGATTTGTTATAAGCCATCCCAATAGGACTATGATTTGATTCAAATTATATGATTTGACTATAGATTATGATTTGTTTTGAGTTCGTCCCGAAGGGATTGTGTTTTGATCTGACATATATTTTGATCTGATATACGATTTGGGTACGAAACTACCCATATGACTTTTAATTTTGGGTTATGATTTAGATTTGATAATTAACTTTCAACATCGGATTTTCAGATTTGTGATTTGACTTCTGATATATTTTTTTAGTAAGTAAAATTGTATTAAAATGAAAGAAATTACAAAATCTATATTCTATTTCAAGTGTTTTGCCGACTTAGAGTTAAAATATAAACGTTAGAGCAAACTCCGAGTACCATGGAACAAGTAAAATTAGAAAATGAAACAATCAGTCAAATTGCAGACATCCAAATCAGCCATTTGCCTTCAACCAAACCGGCCAAAATGCAGATATACAAAATGCACCAAGGCTTCCACGCTCTTCCATTGCAACCTTGGCTGTCCGCGGGCCCATTTTGCTCCTTGGCTGGTCATTTTGCTCCTTTTTCCTCCAATGTCGGCCAACCCATTGACCGGTAGTTTTGCACCAAAGCCTTCCTTGGTCCATCAGCCGTTGACTAGCAAGTTGTATCATTCTCGATAAAATGCTTAATCTCGGCAAACACACCAAACTTGTAAAATACACCAATCTAGGCAAAATCCACAAAAGTGCCCACAAAGCACCAAATTGACGATTTAATCTCAAACCACCCAAAAGCTCCCATACCGGGAACATAGACTCATACCTACATTCCAAGTAGGAATAAAGCATACCCAACCGGAATGCTTTTTTTTTTCAAACAGGCAATATGCGCCATACCTGCACTCCAACTAGGAATAAAGCATACCTTGCCGGAATGCTTTTTTTTCTTCAAATCAGCAAGTTACGCCATACCTGCACTCCAAATAGGAATATAGCATACTGTCGAATGCTTTTTTTTTTTTTTTTTTGCAACTGGCAAGTTGCACCATACCTGCACTCCAAGCAGGAATAAAGCATACCCTGCTGGAATGCTTTTTTTCTAAAATATTACTCCATACCGGCTAGTCGCACCATACCGATATAACCTAAATATCGACAAATAAACCAAACCGGTAAAAATGGGCAAGATGCATAAGACCACCCAAATGCACCCATACTGGCAAAAAGAAACATACCGGTAATCCAGACATAAAATAAAGCATTCTGTCCGAAATGCTTTTTTTTCAAAATATTACTTCATACAAGCTAGTAGCACCATACCGGCATAAACTAAATGTCGACAAATAATTCAAACAGGTAAAAAAACATTATACCAGGCAAAATGCACAATACCGTCAAAATGAACCCATAACAGCAAAAAACACATGGCGGCAATTCAAACAGGAATAAAGCATTCTTCCGGAATGATTTTTTTTTTTTAAAATAATCCAACCCAAAAAAATAACATCATACCGTGCAAATACCGCCCACAAAGCACCATATCATCATTATGTTCCCAAACCGACCAAATGCACCCATACCGGTAAAAAGACTCAAACCGGTAATCCAAACAGGAATAAAGCATTCCTTTCAAAATGCTTAGATTTTTTTTTTGTTCTAAACTGGAAAGTAGGATGCATTTCGTAATGCACCATTCCAAAGTGCAGTCCCATTCCGGAATGCAATTTTTTTTACATCGCACCCAAATGCAGGTCATATTTTATCCACTACGATAGCCAATAAACAGTAAACCCCATCTTGTCAAGAGAGATCTTTTGCTCTGATTACGATCAATGGAGATAACCTTAAGCTTTCGACGAGCAGCAATGTAAATCAGGTTGGCCACTTGGGATTCATCCCACGGAGTAATGTTATTGAAAGTGCGTTGGTTTCTTTCTTTCCAAATATAATAAACAGTTGTAGCTGTTGGGGAAGAGAGCGAACTACTTTTCCGATTAAACGAGACAGTAAGAAATGAGAGTGAAGAAGAACAATGAACATAAGATTTTTACGTGGAAAACCTTTCTCAATCAAGGAAAAAATCACGGGATGAACCGTCCACAGAAACGAATTTCACTATGTAAGATTTTGGAGACAACAGTAGAGAACAAAGAGAAATCGAAGAGCACTCCTTCACCGCGTGGTGCGCCATCACTCTACATACATAAAAAAATATATATGGGGTAATATTCAATACATAAAAGGACAGAAATAATTCCTTCCAACAATATGAATATTTCCCTGTCCAAGAATACGGCTCCTGCAAAACCGTCTGAGATCATGTATCTCCCGTAAAATCACGAGCAGCAGCCATTGGCGGGCACTTGTGTTCTTCTACAAGATGGGTCAACACCTCTATTGACCGGCAATTTGATCTTTTTGAAAATGTGAAAACCGCTTACTTCACCGCCAAAACCGGTACTCCCCCGTCGATCGCCCTTCCGGTCAACATCCGGTCAACATACTTGTTGACCGAAATTTCTTTTCTTTATAAAACGGCACCTTTGTGCTCCGCCCAAGTTATTCGATTACAAGAGCTTCTTCACGGGAGTAATCCCCAACAGTAGCCAGGGTGAGACAGAAGGAGAGGGCTATGATGTTCTGTCCATTCCATTTGTTTGCTGCCCAAACAATATTGGAGTGCCATTCATTATATGGCCAATATATATACCAGCACGTCAGCGCACAATCCTCCACACACCCGATGAAAAGGGACAGGAGAAGAAGATGTGCTCATGACTTTCACTTCCTGAGTTACACAAAATACAAGTCGCCGGTTGATGAATGAAGGAGTTAATATGGTCCAAGGTGTTGAATCGTTGATGCATAACCAGCCACAAAGTAAAAGTATAAGCTGGGATATGATATGGACCCCAAACTAGATTAAACCACTTCACTTTGTCCTTGGGCTGCTAGAAAATCAAATATGTCGATTTCACTGAGTAGACACCCGAAAGGCTAGCGCACCATTTTATTACATCGTTTTGAGAGGCATTAGGATTGTAATGTGTCATGTTATCTATTATGTCTGTTACCTCCATATCAAAATTGTTAGGCCACTTCCATTTACCATGGTGGATGACTTCTGATATTATGTATATCAGATTTTTAGATTTTTATTTGCTACCTATTTTACATTTGTATTTGTTACCATCAACTTTCTGAAATATGATTTGTATCTTTTATCCTTTTTGAATATATTTATGGACCCTCTATCTAATATTTATTTATTTATTTATTATATATGATATGATACTTGTTAAATTTTAGATTCACATTTTTTTATTTTTATCCCTTTAAATTAATGGGCTTGGATACTATACAGAAGATTGGATATGATCGGACACAACTCTAGTTACCTTGGTGAGTATTAACTTTGTTTCATCTATTTGTATCTATCGTATTTTGAACATTGGATTGGCCAAAGATAGGCCATTGGTTATGTATTAAGATCAGTTGGGATATTATGATATGCAATGGGCATTTTTTTGTCGATTTGTTACCCCCTTATGATGTTTGTGGAGTAAATCATGTATTTTATTATCTAGACGATTGTCTGATGAGATCCGATGATTGGGATTTGAGTTTCGTTTATTATTATTATTATTTGGATGATGAGTTTTATGGTCTATTTGTTTAGTCATACCCAAATTTAAAATTTTCTATTATTATTTTGGGATTTTAAATTTTATAAATAATACTTAATTAAACCTATTTTGATTCGAGTTTATGACAGACATCCTCTTTGGGGCTGAAACTCACAATTGGAGGACCTCGATTCTACAAGTCTAGCCATAAAATTTGTTCCAAAGGGACCTTAACACCCTTGACTTGTCCCGTATTTTGACGACCAAGACTATGATTGCTAGAATGACTAATGAGTGAGTACTTTCATGACTGTTTTCTTTTAGGAGGATGCTATAAGAGGGAACATCCTCCGGCTATTAGCTTGATTGTTTATAGGCCCTTGTGTTCACCACTTTTTTGGTGTTATTAAAGAGTCTGACTTAACATTTTTTTGGTGTTATTAAAGAGGTTTTCTAGTGAGTGTAATTATAGGAATGAATGGCTTGACTATATTTTTCATAAATGGTACTAATAATGTATACATAAAATCTAGATTATAATTCAAATTAACTTAAATTGAATTCTCAAATATTTTATCCGAGTCCTATATATTACAGCATCAAATAAAAGTTTAAATAGTACGATATTTATTTTTTGGTATATTTTCAAACACAAGCTAGTAAATTTGTCTTTAAAATTGAAAAGTGATAAAGATTATGAGCATGGAAGAGAGTGAAATATGGATGGCTTGGCTTCATTATATGTGAAAGAATAAGTATTTAGAAAGTTCTTGTTTTGTTCATACTTTCCGGCATTTGTTATCTTTTCATGGAAAGTGGCATATTTATAATTTCATTGTTAGTTAATGACAATTTTTCAAAAAAAAAAAATAATAGACTATAATATGAATGGTTACACAATTAAAAATTAAATAGTTCAACTGTATTTATATATTTTTTAAATTAGAGGCTTTCTAAAAGTAATTAATTCGATAGTGATGCAGACCGATTAGACTTACTTAGGAGATAATTACCTGAGTTAACTATATAAGATATCAACCACTTACTTAATTTAATCATTTAGTTAAGTTGTCTTATTGGTTCATTTAATTGATGGATGTGATTAATCATTTGATTAGATTAACCTTCTAATTTATAATTTGAATTTGTAGTTATTCTGGTTTGCAGTCTAATCTTTCCCATGTTGTTCTAATTATTCTACAATTAGGTCATTTAGCCACTTGGTTGTTTTTTTAATTTTGATTCCTATTGGTTAAGATTGGATTTTGTACTCGGGTTTAGATTTAATGAGCTGATAGACTCTTTCTTCTTTCTAAATTTACTATTTATGAACTCATTATATTAGTCAATCAAGTTGACCCTATTATAGGCTATACCTAACAATAGGTAGGAGTTGTTTTGTCGTGAAATCCTTTTTCAAACACTAATAGTCAAAAGAATAATATTATTTTTAAAGTTTATATAAATATTTTCTCTTGTTAGTGTATCAAACTTTTCTATATATATATATATATATATATATATATATATATATGTATGTATGTATGTATGTATGTATATGTATGTATGTATGTATGTATGTATGTATGTATGTATGTATGTATGTATGTATGTATGTATGTATGTATGTATGTATGTATGTATGTATGTATGTATGTATGTATGACATTTACATTTCCCAAAAAAAAAAAAAAAAACTAAGATTGGCAAAATACATAAGAATCTGTTCACATATTGTTTGGACTTGTGGTATAATGTTTTAATCCAACAAGCTCAATAATATTTTAAAGTTTATATACATATTTTCTCTTAATTATGGATGACATTTGAAACTCACAAATAGGCCTTGATTGGTCCGATACCGATACGTTGGCTAACCCAAAGTTTAAAATACAGCAAATCGACGGCCCATCAAGGATTCCCCAAAATCCAACTCAAGGTCCCAATAGGCCACCAAGAAGTCCACGCAACTTAGCCCAAAGAAGGCCTATAATTCAGCAAGTTCAACTCAAAAGGTAGGCCCACATGTCCTTGCCAGCATGCAGCTCCCACAGCGAAGCATAGGCCAGTAAGGAAAACTTGCCATAATGCAGACATGACAACCACCTTAACAATTTAGCAAATATTCTCATAATATTATCCCTGATCATGTGTCATTCTAGGTCTGGCAGCTATGATTCAACGAATCCTCGTGAACAACCGTCGCTAGCCATACACCCCAAGGCAAGCTTCGCATCCCTCACTCTACATATATCACATTTCCTCCATATGAAAGGAGGGAGCGAGAGAAAGGAGAAGATTCCAAAGTGCAGAGCCTAAGAAGAGAGAAGAAAACTGAACAGAGGAAAATGGGATCAATAGAGCATACTCACCCTTGCACTTCCTCACTCAGCTCGAAGGGCTACCGTGGCAGAGTAGGAGCACCCTTGGCTTTCAAAGCAACCCTCTTATCTAGACTTGCAACTATGTAGGCGACGCATTTGTTCCGAACTCTTTTGCCATCAAAACGGTGAAAATAGTTTGTGTAGCAAGTGTAGGAAGCCCCCCTCATTGGTAGCCGAGAGAGGTGTCCAGCAAGCATTCCTCTCTCCATTATCGCCCAGAGTTCCTTCCTCCTCTAGATAGCCATTCTCCCACGAGTACATCCATCTCAAAGCCACTCATTGGCCGAGCGCATTCTCCAGAGCCAAATCCTTTATATCTTAAAGCCGTCCCTTGGTCGGCTGCACTCAATGGAGCTCAATCTTCCATCCCAAAGTTGTCCATGGTCGGGCGCACTTATCAAGTCAAGTTCTCCATATCTTAAAGTCACCCCTGGTTGGTGCACTCAGTGGTGCACAATCCTCCATCTCTCTAAGCCGCCCCTTGGTCGAGTGCATTTAGCGGAACTCAATCCTCCATCTCTTTAAATCACCCTTTGGTCAAGCGTACTCAATAGAGCCCAATCCTCTTCGCTAAGCTGGCCCCTGGCCGGGCGCATTCATCGGAGCTCCATCCTCGATCTTCTAAAGTCATTCCCCAGTCGAACATATTTAAACACTCAATCCCCCTTTACACGTATCCAAGTATAATCCATTTACTCTTTCCTATCTTTCCATCTATCTAGAAAGGATTTTTAATTTGATTGTCGAAGGATACATTGAGGAACGAGTTTCTGCCAACATTTAACCTCTTATTTGTTCATTGTGATATGCAAGATTTAAATTCATAGTAATTGAGACCAAACCCGCATCGGTTCAACTACCCAGGAAAGATCAAGTTGCTCCCTAATCTATATCATAATCCGAATCCGATGATGCATTAGGCTTGATTAAAATCAAGTTGTTTGACCGTGACGATCTGATTAAATTAAAATTTTATAAGATTTGATCAATATATAAATGTATTATAAACTAACATAGTCACACAATTAGGCAAGATCAATTTTTAGATCGGTCACAATTATAAATGAAAGCATTTAGTTTAGCCTCAATTATGATTTTTTTTATAAATATATTTTTTAGTTTAAATAAATGTCAAGTTTAAAAAATTATATTAGTAGATTATATTTTTATATAATTAATAATTTTTATATAAAATTCTTCATTAAAATATACAATTACATAATATTTTATGTTAAATATTATAATTTTTAAAATATTGTATAATTTTAGATAGTTTTTATACTAGTATATATTTTTAAATGATACTAGAAATAAGAAAAAAATATCTATCAATCAAATTAAATCAACCTGGTTTGACTCATTGAAAGGCATGGTTAAGGCTTTTGACTCAACTAACTAGACTTTTTTGGTACGACCCAATTTATTGGTTATAAATTATCATTTAAATTTGACCCAAATCGGATTTTAATCAGATTTACTCACAACTATCTCTCTCAGGTAACAATTTGAAAAATTAAAAACAGATCAATGCTTTAAAAAATCGGAGAAATCAACTATCTCGCTTATTTACATTAGGGAAAGACTTACTCAATGTTTTGATTTCCTCAAAATTTAATAGGAAACATACCAAATTATCCTGTTATTTAATCCTAAAGACAATGCTTCAAGATATTATCAAAACTAGAGATTGTACTGATATTTCAAGTTAATATTTCTTTTTTTTTTTTATAAGTAAGTGAGTTTCATTCAAGATATTATCAAAACTAGAGATTGTACTAATATTTCAAGTTAATATTTCTTACAGCTCTCAGCAGAATTTTTCAAATATAAGAGGATTGGCCTCAATAGTAAATTACAGAATGATGGGTCCCAATTAAGGTGATCCGTCAAACACCTACTCGAGGCACTTCAGGTTGGGCAGTAGATTGGAGAACCTCTAAACGAAGCCGCCAGAGTTCCAGACTTGATCAGCTGGTGGCAGACAAATCGCATGAGCTACAAAATCGATTGAGAGGCCCAATTTGTCCGAGCAAGATCGAGTGCATTCCAGGCCATCCAAGCTCTGATACATGGACTGCCCTAAAACAACTAGATTGGCTGACCTTAGACTCTGCCCAATGAGCTCGAGGACAAGCCCTTCAAGCCCCAAACCATGTCTAGCTGTCTCATACCACTACACTCGTACCACTTGACCAAGCCCCAATAAAAATAGCCGAGTTCCTTGGACTAGTCCAACAATCTGGCACACCCAATAGGAGCGAAATATTCTCTAAAAAGTTGAAATGCTTTCCTATAAAGTAAAGACAAAACGAATCCTCAAAACATTAGACGGGTGACAGAATTAGTAAGAAGAGATTATTGACACAATAATTTTCCAAAAGATGAATAGTAAAGAACGTATCCACGTATGTGGTGTTTGACCAGTTATCAAAGAATGATAAAAGCACGGACTGATGGTCAAAGGATTAGTTTTTCTATGGTCAACACCACATCGCCATCTAATGAGAGGACCATTGGCCATGGCTCCTTTCCTTTATTTTTGTACTATAAACAGAGCGTCTGGCTACAAGAAATAAGAATTATATAGGAGAAAAGAAAAGAAGAAAAGGTGGTAATCATCCCCACTTCACAATAGAATCAAACATTCTGATTCTACTAAAATTTTCTCAACCCAAGATCAAGGCTTATAGCCTTACCGTCTCACCATCTTTGCTCACTAATCTCATCTTTGCTAGCAAGACATGTTTTCTTTTTGGAAAAGCACTTACATTATTCATTTGTCCTGGGAGTCCACCATATCCAACACATGATCCTCAGCATCACGAGGTAAAAAGGGTTAGGGACTGATCCTCCAGCAGACATTTATTATCTTGCCGAATATCAATACTCATCAGCCTCCCTACACACTCCCAAAAGGAAAATGTTGTACAGTTCCCCCTAGTCAGCTAATACAGTTGTTTTCTCCCATGGATTATACAAGCAGTTGTGGCATATGCCTACCTCAGCAGCCAACAAACTAAGCGAATTAATTGCCCATCAAAAAAGGATAAAATCCAAGGAAGAAAGTAACACGAACATCTAAAATCACCTGACCGCTTACTTTTACAGGCCAACAAAAAAGATCCTGGAAATTGAATTTCGCATCAAAATATATTGTTACTGTCGAAGCATGGACAAAAGTAAAAGGCAAATTCTTCGGAGCACCCTCTTAGGGGTTAGATCTAGCTAGATAAATAATCATCCCTGAAACACCCTTTTCACGAGTCCTTGCATAGGCCCACCCATGCCTGCGGTGACAGCTTCTGCTAGATACTGAACCTGCATAATATAATAAAGGGGTCTCAACTTGCCAGACCAAGTTCTGAGAGTAACTATGAAAGAGAGGAAGGAAATAGGATACCTCTTGCATTGTCTTTTTCAAATCAAATGCATCTCTGAGTCGAGCATCCAAGAATGCCCAAGTATCACGAAAATCTATCAAAAATCGGGAATACTTTGCATAAGAAGAAACTCACAATGGACCCTGGGGAAGAGGTATGCCCTACTGCAATTTACCTATTGAAATCTGCCACTGGAAGCAATAATTCAAACAGAATCATGTTGAAGTAAACAAACCTGGGGAGTTATCAGTCAGCATATAAACTTCAGTTGTCGAATATATTCCTCCAAGCACAGTGCGTTTCACATACCAATCAATGTCTCCGGTCACATCCCCAGCAGCATGCCAGATTTCATCTACCAACATTGCACGCTGCTTAAAGCTAGTAGGAATGTTCATTGGCAGCACCTGTTAATGAAGGTGCATGAAAAATATAATGTTGAATGCTAGGTAAATTAGGGAAAAAAATAAGTGAACTGGCCAACGAAAACAGAAAACCAGAAAGACCATTAAAAAGGTCATACCTGGATGCAAAGAGCCTGGGCCCATCTTGATATATAAAGAGCTTGCATCTCCAGCCGAATCTTGACAAGCTTTGAAATGCGCTCACTGGGAATCAGGTTTTTAAGGTCCTCTTGTGAATCAATTATATCAATAAGCCTCTGTAAACAATCATCGATGAAATACTGCAACGAGAAATAAGAAACAAAAAATACCTCGTTGTTAGACAGGCACCACATGATATATTGCATAAATAAGATTCTACCAGCAGAACCAGAATTCCTAAATAAAGAGTATTTCCATCTGCAACTCTCAAAATAAGAGCACCATAAAGATCAGAACATCAAACGTATAATTTTAAGCAATATAATTATACAGTATAAAAATATATACAATTGGACACTGAAGTATCCAAAAGTGTTGACACTGCAAAGCATGTACTTTTGTATTGAACCACCTGTTTTTTCCAATGATATAGAGGTCCTCACAGATGGATAGCTCAGGCATAAAGGTAATGGAAGTTTAACCCACTTGGCAACAAACAAAAACTTCTTCCAGGCCCTCCGTGAAACCTTGGTTGGATTCAATTTTCACCCCCCAACAAATGTCATCTCTGCTCCACAGAAAATGCTGCCTCTAAGCCAAACTGGTGACAATGGATAGAGGAGGGTTCCATTTCTCAAAGAGATGAAGGTATTTGTTTTCCCAACTTTGATCATCTATTTTTAAATAAATAATTATAATCTAATCATTTTAAAATAACTGATTTTAACCAATTTTTTTTATTTTTTTAAAATTAGTTAAATCACAATCATCCATTAAAAAAATAAACAGCTAAGATATGGAGAATAAATCTCTCTATCTCTATGAGAGATGGAGCACCCCCAAATTCGGCAACAACTCTCCCAGGAAAACATAAGTAAAAGAAAACTGCCTTGCATAATGGGATGAAAAGGAACACAAAAATCATATAAAATGCACTTGATATTGCCCAAGTAAAATATGGACGTGTGGAATTACTCTGAAGCACACCTATAGAAGAACAAACTAAGGGAATGGGTATTAAAATGGTTCGAACACTTACAACATAAGTCAAAATGAAGTGCTAGCAAGAAAATGTGACTTAATTGGGGTAATAACACAGAAGAACTAAAGAAGTGGGACCTAAAAAAACTAATTGATGTAACAATAAGTTAAATGAAATTGTTTCTAATAAAACGTCATTCAGACCCATGAACACTTAGAATGGGATGAATATGTAATTCTTCGTGGAAGTACAAAATAAAAATTTACAATTTTAATATACACAAAGAAATTACATATCCAGATGCTTAAATATAAATTATCACCATTCACATGCATATAACATAAAATAAAATGTATAAATAGAAAGAACAAAATATTACAATGACAAAAGAAAAACTCATTGACAATTTATTCACAGAAAAAAACATTTTAGGCTATGGTTTGTCAATTGATAACCCACTATATGATAATAGTTAACTTACAAGCCAACAAAAAGGCACGCTAGTCTCTCTAGCCAACTAACCCTTAACACGTGACTATCTAAGGCCTTTCTTAGATTTGATTATCTATAGCTACCCAAATATCCTTGGATTTCTTTGAGTAGATTTTTGATTGATTGAACTCCGATAGTCAATGCATGCCTCAAATCTACATACGAGCCACATATCGGAACTTTTTAAATTGCAGGCTAAAAATTTAAGATTTAGTTTTAAATCAAATAAAATATCTCAAGATAACAAAGCATTTATCTCAAAAGAAGAAAGATCTCTCCAAAAATATATGGTTTTCTCAAATCTCATAATTTTTCTCTTGGTTGTTCAAAGAAGGGTTACCCAAGTTCCACACTCACTATCTTCGTCACTCCCTTCATTAGAAGGTTGTTATGGTTATACAAAAAATATAGTGAACAATTTCGGTCAAAGCAGCTGGGTGGAGTAGGTAGGCAAAAACTGCATTTTCGCTTGAGCTTAAATTGCGTGAACCTCACACAAAGCAGGTACCAGGTAGTTTGCTTTAACTTTTGACGTGCAAACGACTTGCTGTCCAAATATCAAACTCCATAACATGAGCCAACGTCTCACAGACCACTTACGGCTTGACTTCTATCTAGCACCATCTTGTGAGTTTAGTACACAATACTGAGAGCTTGAAGACATGCAGAACAACCTACGAACACATGAACCGCTCAATAATTTCACTCAAGCATGAAGTCGCATAAAGATCATGCAAGCCATTGTTCATGCAAAAAACCTATCATTTCACTTTAACCAAATATAATTCTAAAACTTATACCTAGCACAAGACATAATAATAATAATAATAATAATAATAATATGGCAATTCAAAATACGATTTAATGTCACAAAATTTCCCAGCACTTAAAACAAACCTAACAATTCTTACCCTAAGAAAATGTTGCATTAGACTAAGAAGAATAGAGGAAGAGAACTCATATATTCATGGTGGGGATTGTTATTGTTGTTGTAAGGATATGGCAAGCCTTGTATGGTATCCCAACAATGCAAGTCAAATTGTAATATAGTGCCAACCAACAATCCAAACAAATAATAGAAGTACAATAAGGGATGGAGAAAAAGTAACATGATGCCAGATAACATATTTCAACTTTAAAAACATCCCGCAGAGTCATCATCATCCATGCCTAATAATATGCCTTATCAGAACTAAATGAGTCTTATTCATATCTAACTTTTTAAATCCCACAGCTGCTTCCATACCTAACTACAATTTAACTAGGGTATGGTCTTATGCAAACAAACATAAAGATAAAGAAAGAGATGAAAAGAGAGGAGCCAGACCAAAATCTGTGGGATCACAGACCACCTAATAATCATGACCACACAAATATGATAATATTCCCTATCTTAGAACTACATTTATTTTTCCAATCTGATCCTTGTATTGCAACACTGCACAATATGTTCTAAGACATGGCAAGGAGGATCAGACCCAGTAAGTACCACCTAATGGTAAATCAGGTTAAAAGAAAATAACAAGCCCAGCAAGTAAGAGATGTCATATTACAATAAGAGAATAGAAAGAGGTGAGTGCACCCACCCAGCTAATTTTTTTCATTCCAGGGATCAGTGACATTTAATCCCCTACATAATTCTTATATAAGCTGTACCATGAAATGATATATTCTTTGGGTGATTCATAATTTCTTAAGCAACAGCAGAAGTCTCATCGGGAAATATGGAACCATAGCAAATGTATGGACCATTCTAGGGTGCCAGGCTACCAACCACAATATCATGTTTAGGAACTTCTTAACCCATTAAACAATCATTTACCGGAATGCCTGCCATTTTCCCACCGCATAATGGTCATTACATTACATAATAGCTGCTTTTTAAAGCCATGGTTTCAAATCAGAAGAGGTATTTTTCTGCTCTTTTTTTTTTTTTTTCCTCTTTTCTTTTCTTTGGCTGATACTCAAAGGAATAGTTTGGTAAGTTCACTATGGTTGGTTGGTTTGCAGGCTGCATTGGGGTTTACCAAAGGCTAACTTCGGTGGAGATTTGCTGCTTGTGCAGTTTGAGGGTTTGCATAATAGACTGTGAGGAAAGTAGGATTGGGAGGTCAGCTACTGTGGCAACTGCAATAATTGGTTATGGCAACAAGAAGTAGAACTGACCACAACACTGATTGCAGCTGAAGCTGTGGATGGTGTTAAAGATGACCACATTTCTTTTCTCATTTTTGGCCATTGGATGGTGTATGCCAATGATCATAGCTTGTCGCAAAGGTGGTACCAATGGTGGCTCCTTCAAGTGTACCATATTGGTTTGATGCAGCTGCAAGTTGGTGGCCTAATTGTTGGCACTTGCAAATCGTTTTCAGCAGTCATATTTTACTCAACATGGCAGTAGCTAGTTTTTTGTTATAGGGCAACAGCACTGGCAGCAGTGTGGGATGACAGCTGGCAGTGATATCAACAGCAGCTGCTTGACATTGGCTAGATAATCTAAGCTAGACAAAGGACCAAAATTGTCATAGGAAAAGCCAGGCATAAACTCTGGAATATAGACAAAATCTGGCAACTAGTAATACTTAATTAGATGCCATGTGATATATACTGGTGCTGTTGCTGAAACTGAGCTATACATGTGCTACCACGTTAAATATTTACTCAGTCAGGCATTTAAGCTGCAATGTAAAAATTATTGGTCAATATTATAATAAGCTGTAAGCAGAATATTGCGTTCCATCATACAACCATGTAGTGAACAAATTAAAAACAACCAATAAAGCATCTCAATTATTTTTTCTTCAACATTCTCTTGATCAGAAATTAATTCCTTCAAATTTTCTGAGGGGTCAATCTTCCTAGAGTGTCCTTACCTTCATGAGCAAGAAAATAATATACAAAGCAAATTATATGACAACTTTGTTTATCCATATAATAAACAAGCACATAATAAAAGCATTAGTCCCGCTATATTTTGATTATATTCTACTATTTTTCTCCATACAACATAACTTTATTTTGTTACATTTGACTTCCCTAATCAAGTCCTCCCCCCATCCCAATGAAAACACCTATACATCAATGTGGAAACCCACTAAACTTTCTTACACTATCTATGAGTATTCCATTGTGGATGTTTTTGTTAAAAGAGAAAATCAAGAAAAACTAGCCTTTTTCAATTGATCAAAGAACCAACTTCTTGCAAGCCTATGTAATTCTTCTTTTCAATTATTATACCTCTCTGAAATTGTTCTTAGGCATAATCAACACTCAGGAGCAATAATTTCATCATTTTTAACTTAGATGGTGATAAGCTGCAGCTAGGAGAAAAAAATCAGGTCTGTTGCAGTTTACCTGAGAAGACATAAAGCTGCTGCTAAGTTGCTAGGTGACAGAGGTTGTGCGTGCAGTGCAGAAAGTGATAGAGAAATGGATCATAGCTTTGGCAATTGTGATGCAAGCAAATGAGGGCATTGGTGGTGGTTGATGGCAGTCTAGTAGTCTACATAGAAAGCTTTAGAGAAGATTATGCAAAGAAGGAGGAGAAGAAAAGAGGTACATTAATAAGAACTACAGAACAATCTAGTACTTTTAAGTGAGAATTCATGATAGACACATGTAACGAACATATTGTATGAAAAACATGAGGTTAAATCCAATTAAATAGATTGGAGATTATTTTGATTAAACAAGAATAATGTCAGATGCTAGTTCAGAGAGTCCTCATCAGTTTGGCTTTGTGTCTGCATATCAATGTCAATTCACGATATAACTTCTCAGAACAAATTTTTTTGATAATGTCTCATGGTATCTTGCACAGAACTGATGCTGATTGAACCTGTAAATGTGGTTTCCAGTAACACCTAGAGGCCTATCGTGGGTCATGCCAAGCACGGCTCATGATAAACAGTGTTGAGATGTGTATAGCATGATCCAACACTTTGGCCATGCTATAGCACAAGTTAGCTGGTCCACAGCACCAATCGTGTTGTGCTAGCCCACAGCACAATTAGGCCGTGCCTAGCATAGCCCACTAATTATTATTTTTTTAATTTGCAACAGTCACATGATTGTTGTTTTGTATTAGGGAGTGCCCCTTTTCTATATAAAAAAACTAATTAAAAAAAACTATGAATATCCTCACCCACCCTCTCTACTTACAACTCATCTCTCTACTCTCTCACTCTTATATTATAAGTGATAATATCATATTTGATAAAATTATATTAATTTTTATAAATTTTTGTGTAGTTTATTTATTGATATTATTATTGTATAACTTAATTATTAATTATGATACATAATTTTTCTAGTTTCGGTAGTAAAGAGATATGAAAAAATTATTCCGATACTCCAACACTAGTTGCATTGTATACACATACTGATAGTGGTTTTGAAATATCATAATCATATCCAACCCCAAATACTAATACTATTCTAATTCTAGTTGCCCTTAAAAAGTGTGCTAGTGATGTATGTTAATTTTTTATAATTAAATTAGCCAATGATTAGAAACGCACTATTTGTAAAAAAATATATATATAAAAAATTTACAATTGTGAAAGTTCTAAAGGTACCAAACACTTAAACGACATATGGAAAAACATGAGATAGTGACTATCTTTAGCTCAAAACTAAACCAATATTTTCAGACGACATAGGGTTAAGAGTATTTTAATACGTTAAGAGGATAAATCACAAAGGATTGATAGAATATATAATTCATATATAGAGCCTTTTTTTTTTTTATGGTAGAAGTCTACAAGTTTGAAAGATATGTATAGAAGTTCTTGTAAACCAAATATGTAAAAATATCCCGACATACTATTAAAAATGATACTATCGGTCTTTTAATAATTTAAATAAGAATTAATTTTAAAATTAATGATATGTGATGTATGATCATCACGTAATAACTTACATTATATTTGTATTATTACTCATGGATTTTTTAAAAATTGAAAATTACAAAAAAAAAAAGGGTTATTGGTTTTAAAGTTTTAAACACCCACACACTACTTTCATAATTTCTAAAACAATTAATACTATTATAATGAATAAAAATATTTTATAAGATTTTTTCTATTACTTTTGACAATGTTTCTACAACACCTTATTGTTTTATTTTGCATTATTGGACCGATGATCAATAGAGATTATTAATTTATGAGAATTAATATGCTGATGAAATTCTTTAGAGTTGATATGGTTTAATAGAATTTATACTAACTTTTTGAAGGATCTAAACGTATCAAATTACGTAATCCTTCGAAGGACGTTTTGGTAATTTTTGATCTCAAACAACTTATAGTTCAGTATTTAATTATCAATTAAGAAAAATTTTCTTGAGTTTGTTTATTATATTTTAGTATGATTTAAATAAAGTAATTTAAATTATTAAATGACTAGATTTTTATCCTCTAAATTAAATTATATCACTATGAAACTTAAATAATAAAATTCTCTTCCCCTCAATTACCCAGCCATCACCAATGCCCTAATTTTTGCAACAAAACAATCATCCACATTATGTCATTTTTCTCTCCAAGAAAATTCTATATAAGGAGTCCCTCGCAGCCAACAACGCCTGCATCTCCTTTCAGTTTCTCATTCTGTTGCAAGGCAACAAAATTTTGTTGAGGAGAGAAACCAATCAGTGAGAGAGAGAGAGAGAGAGAGGGGGGAGAAGGGAGAGGAGAGAGATGAGTGGGTCTAAGCTTTTGTAAAGTTGCTGCTGAGATTATCTAAGCTGTAATGCTGCACATGAGGCACCGTTTGTTTCTCCATTGAAGCTCGGTTGAAGTCCATTGTCAAGCTGCTGACGTTGAACTGTCGTGCTACTGTTTCCCCCACACTCTTACTGCTCTGCACCATAGGGAAAGAATCAGGCAAGTGGATTATTAAACTGCTCAATGCTTCATTCTCTTGCAAATATGTTCCATTCTCTGGAAAATGTGGGGCTCGTCTTCATGATTTTGTCTTATGCAATCTGTTCTCCATCTCGTGAAAACAGAGCACCGTTTTCTTGGTGTTAAATTCAAATTTAAGGCACCATTAATCAGTTAGTTGTTTAGATGTAGTAGAAATCGGTGGTTTGCAATTTAGATAGCTTGCGTTAAGAAAATTGAAACCCGTAAGTCTCGTGAACAGTGGTGGGACAACAGTGGAGAAGAAGGCAAACAATGTTAGTAGAAAAAAATGATGAAATTGGGTGATGGTTTTAGCATTGGAATTCTGGTAAGCTAAGCTGTCCATATAAATCTTGTTGAGTGTGATTCATTGACAAATTGAGCACCTTGGCATATTGGATGTTCCTCAAGTTGACGAGTGGTAGAACTGTGGCTACTGTTAACCTCGTGAAGCAAATGAAGTGAGGCAATTGTTGGGTTAAAATTTGCAGGCCATGAATTAAGATTTATTATACATAGGATACTGTATTATCAAATATATGAAGTGAGATATATCAATCTCTCGTTTTCAGCGTCCCCATAACCAACAGTGTGATATTCTTGTGGAAATGATACAATGTTTGTAGTCCCTGTTATTCTTCATGAACCAGTTAAAGAATAGAATATTTTGATTATGGTATCTTATTTAACTAATATTTAAGGTATGTTTTTGTATGCCTTTTTATTTTATAAATTATAATTATTTCTGTTTCCTTGAGCTGATGATTTGTTGCTAGAGTAAGGCCATCACTGGAACGCTGAGATGATTTCAGACAAAATAGATATTTCATGAATTCTGTTTCACAGTGAGGATATAGAGAGTATTTTTTTTTATTTTGAAAGTGAGATTAATAAATTGATAAAGTTTGGAATAATTCAAGGAAGATTTACGAGCCGGCGTGTGAGCAGGAGCTCAAACATCAGAGATCACTGATTAAGTTCTAGTCTAGTATGGGACATGGTGCTGAGGTGACATCGTAATGTGAGTCACATGGCTTAGTGAGCAGTCATGGGCTAGTAGGATGCTAGTAGTTGGAGTATAACCATTGATATTTTTCATTTCTCTCAATTATGATTTTCTTTATGTTAAAATTGATTACGTGATTATAGTCTTTATTAGCAACAAATATCACTTCTATTATTGCACGATGTGAAGTTTTTTGTGTTATACTCGATGAAGTGATTATATTATTGACTTTTTATGGTCAAAATAAATGAAATTATATGACAACATTAGGGTCTTAAGGAATATGGAACCTACAAAATATTAGTGTAATCAATAGCCATCCAATACTAATTTCCATATCAATGTGGTAATAAGGTATATTGTTTAGTATAAAAGGATACTTATAACCAAATAAGCATCATATAGTAAAATAATGTGAGATATTACGGTGAGGGATACTAGATTTGATATGTTGAGGTGATTCCCACACTATGTGAGCAAAGGGGAGTGGGCATAATAATTCCCATACCCTTTGTAGGTAGAGAAAATGCGCACCGGTGAGGCGTCTGTACTTTATTTAGCAGAGTTTCAATAAACCATGGATTTAGTGGCATGTTAAATTTACGAGTATCAGTTATCTTGTCGTATGTACCCAACCCATAGGAGCAAACAAATGCAGTCTTTAATTTACAGTGGCAGAATAAGATCTTGAAAATTTTTTGTTATATCTTATTATCATTGAAACCGCTTGAGTTCATGATTTAGTAGAACCTCTAAGTTGCATTTAGTAAAATTCATGGATTATATTCAATAAGATTCAAATTCTATGAAATCTATAATGACATATTATCCAGATTTAAAATATTTAGATCATTCACGCTAATATTCAAACCTAGAAATCCCTATCTTCTCATGATGTTAGACTTAGTGTGATCCCCATCCGTTATTAATCAGATTTAGGTTCTATAGAATCCTTTTACTTTTGAGATATGTGAGTTCAATGGGATCATTTGTGTTGTTTTTAAGTAGTAATTATAATAAGTTGTATAGTCTCGGATAAAGTTTATTGTTGAGTCTTATATTTCTATTATTGCTTTCGTATACCTAATATTATTTATCCAAGATGATCATTGATTATTATATATTATTTATTATCGCTTGTTAGACATTTGGCTCGCATTTGTATTTTATTGGCTCCAAATTCAAGTTAAGTACGTAGCGCTACCTAGATATCCTTCATTTACTGCAGGACATTCGGGCAATGAGAATTCTAGAGACTAATAGCTATTATTCTTTCGATGATGGACAGGATATATGGTGATAAAGACTTTGTGGTTTCCTCTTGAGCTACTACTTTTAACACTTAGTAGGTTTTATTTTATTGGTTATTTGTACAATGCTTTAATAAAAAATTAATTTTTTATTGATGAATATTTAAATTTATGATGAATATTTGATGGCATCTATAGTTTAAGGTTTCCTTGTGAGTGGTGCGGGTCAAGTCTGGTGATTTGAGTTTAGGTCACCACAATTTCAAATAATAACGTTGCTAATTCTTTATTTAAATCACAATTTTTTTCATTTTGAATGGTAAATTATTTCACATAAAATGTGTATGGTCTTATTATTAACTTTTGCGGTAAAGATGTTCCACAGTTTATTTCTCTTTATGTATAGAAATTAAAAATATTATTTTATTTATTATAATATATTTTTTTTAGAATAGCAATTCAAGGTATTATGCCAGTAAAACAAACTCAACTACAACAAGATAAAGATTGATTGTGCAATACGATGGAACTCTACTTACTAGATGTTAGACATCGCACCTCCTTTCCATTCTATTTTAATCATATTTCACAAAGGTTGAGCTGATTGCAGATGCCAATTGGAAGATGGTTGAATTGACTAAATATTTTTTAGAAATATTTTATTTGGTTACTAGCGAACTAGTAGATATCTATTACACAATATAAAATCTACTATTAAAACAATTGTTATCATTTATTGATAACTTTATACTTCATCGGGATGATTATAATTTTTGCTATATAGTACCAATAATAGAAGTAAATATAAAAATTATAAATAGCATATTTACCAATATTTTTCATGAAAAAATTTAAAATATTAGAGAAATTTTTCAATACTAATCTATCTCATGACAATTATGGACATTGCGTGAATTTACGTGAATGTTTATTTATCTTGAAGAATTCTACATCAACATATAAATGACCGATGGTACAAAAATAATAAAGGCATTTGTCTATCACAACTTAGATACAATGTACAATATGTATACATCACGGTCAACACTAAAACCATTCAGTCCAATAATAGAAGCATATAACGACAGTAGAGGTAGTTTGGGACCTCCCAGTAGACTAGATTTGCTTTCTTTAATATGAAATCGATATGGAACACGATCAATTAGTGAAAATACAACACTAATTAAACTTTTTTACTATTTATAATCCGACCACGTTTCCAACCTCACAAGCAACAAATAAAATTTAAGATTTTGGATTATGGGAAGGTTAATGAGCACACTTTCCACACTTGTATCAATGATATAAAATCTCTTAACCTCACACGTAAGTACGATATTATCAAAGCCAACCTTTAGAGCCATAAGTCGAATAGTTGACAAAAATAGAAATAGGATGATATCTAAAATAATAAAAATATATATCCATTTCAAGGATTGATAAGACGTAAAATATCACATTAAAAATTCAATCATTTTGAGTTCCAGTAAAAAAGATGAGTTTAGAAGTGATAGTTCGATCATATTTCCAACTTCACAAGCACTAGATTAGATTTCAAGATTTTGGATTAATGAAAGGCTAATGAGCATGCATTTCTTATACTCACATTAATGGCGCGGGATCTCTTAACCCCACCAACAAGAACAGTATCATCGGAGTCAGTTTTCAGCATCAAAGGTCGAGTAGTTAACAAAAAAAGGAAAAATGATGACATCAAAGACAATAGAAACGTGCATCATTTTCAAAGATTGGCTAAACAAAAAAATCAGGTCAAAAATTAAAATATTTTGAATTATATTAAAGATGATTGCTTCAGAAATAGTGGTAGAGATAGAAGTGAAAATATAAATAAAACTTAAAAATAAGTGAGTTTTTAAATGTATTTTTTTCTTTTGTAAATTATAATAGTAAAAACATTCGATAGAATATATAAAATATGATGTATTTTTTATAATATTTTATATAATTTTATTTTTTATCTTTTTTTTTTTTTAACTGCATCCGTGCCTAAACCGGCCCAGCATAGGCAGGCCATTTGTCATGCTAGGTTGGGACAAAATTGTCCCATGTCATGCTGTGCTAACACGACACGTTTACATGCCAATGACACAGCTCATTTAACAACACTAATAACAGCTATTGATTATTAACTACAGTATATCAGCTCCTTGATCACCGAAAGTCAGTGCATTACTCAGTTCCACTATTATGTATCGGTTGCATTACAGGAGTGATAATTTAACCATAGTATAACCGAAATGCAGACCAACAGACTTAAATATCTCTGAGAAGCATGTTCAGTGGCATAAAGAATGGGAAACATAAGATGCATTCCCATCTCATCCCATCCCATCCCATCTTAAAAGAAAAAAAAAAATGTACATGAATGGCTACGTTTTAGAATTACTTCATTTTGAAAGATGTTCTCAAACTATTCTAGTTCCTCGGTTATATAGAAATAAAAGACACCATATTTCTATGTTGGAAAAGAAAAACCATAGAATTGAAGAACTCATTTCTGCAATCCAATCAACACCACACAAAGACAATTTCAACATCGTGCGAATATCAACATTAAACGTCAACGAAATTTGCGGTACCTCAACAAGCGCAGCTTCTTTCCTCGGGAAAGATCCGACAATAGACGGCGACAACCCGACCTCTCTCGCACCAGCCATCATTGCTGCTTCCGTCCATCCCAACCTGGTCTGCACTTTCCGTATAAACCCACACATCAAAACGAATTCCCATCAGTACTAGGACTCGAGCTAGCTTCCACGAAAACTTTTGTTCAGAATAGATTCAAAGAAACTGCGTACCACGTGTCGAAGGGACGCGTGAAGAATACGGGCTTGTTCGTCCTTGTACTCAGTTCTAGGCGGCCGTAAATTGCTGGAGCTATAAGTTTCTCCCTCCGCCGTCCCGGATGATGACGAAGATGCCGATGAATAAGAGGATGATTCCGACGGTGACTCCGTCGCAGTTTTAGGAGCCCCTGGTTGGGTGGAATTGTGTTGGTTAGGGCTATGAAAATTTAATGATTGATTGGCAGCCGAAGTAGAAAATCGTGGTGCGATTATGATTGCCGGCGTAAGAAGAGTTGTTGGGAGACGAGTTTTGGAGGTGCGAAAGGAATCGATGAGGAGCCGCTTGGCAGCCGTTCGATACATTCTGGCAATGGGGACGAGTCGGTGGACTACTCGCGGTGTGAAGATGAGCTAGCCCGGATTCTGAACGCGGTGGTCTTAATGGACGCGCAATATCCAATGTCACGTTTTATATTTACAAAAATTAAAAATATATATATTTGTAGTTGTGTTTTTGTATTTTTTATAACCGATGATGGACTATAAAATATCCTTATCCAAGGCTGATTATGGGCTAAAAATATCCTCCCCAGGCTTGGTCTTAAACTAAGTCCAAGTTTCACCTTTGAGGCATTAAGTAAATATTATTTTCTTAATTCATATTATTGACTATAATTAAGAATATATAAATATTGTATTTCTAATATTATTTAAATTTAATATACATTTAAAAATGATTATTTTTATCTATGATTGAGTGATATCTCAAAAAAATAGACTCTAGTTATATATTTTTCTTTAGTTGAAACATTAATTTCAATAAGAATGCAAATACGATAACTTGTTCCTATAAATTTAAAAGTTTGGTTCTATACAAATTTGTTAGAGTTTATTTATCTGAAAAATAAGCGAGATCCTAATCTAATCCTAAACTTATAAAATAAATATATTAATTTTAAAATGTCTAAGTTTTGATTCGTATTGAATGATCTTACCTTATAAAATGAGACCATTGGAAATTGAGGAGGGCCATGAACCGAAAAGGAGAGGAAAGAACCTTGAACAATTGGACCAACCTATAAAAGAAAAAATACCTCCATAGCCATCACCTTTAAGGCGATTTCATATATATTGGTTGACCAAAAAGTCCATTTGAGAGAACACTAAGTTGCTCTCAGCCAACCCACATATCTCATTAACATAGTGGTATTATCTACAAAATTACATCATTATAGGGCTCGAAATTAGTTCCATAAATACGATCATTAAAATGTTTAACAAATGATCGATATGGTGTGAATAAATATCAACATATGCTTATTACCATTTAAGTCTGGTAAATTCTTCATTTATAATTTAGTGTCATTATAGCCATTTTATTCTAATCCTTATTTAAAATATTTTACTCATTAGCATCATTTTAGGGCCCCTTTCACCTCGTGTGATGTTATAGTGTGCCAAAAACCAATTGAGAACTTCCAAACCACGTGGTAAATGTTCATTGAAACGTGCACGTCATATTTTTGCACAAGGCTTGACATTGTTTGGTGCAAAGCAAGTGTTCCAAAGCATTAGCCCTTTACATGAATTGCAATGCGTAATAAGCTCATGACACAATATCTTGCTCGTGAAAAAATAGATCTCCAGCAAAACATGGGTTTCGTGTACTGCTGCTGACTAGTCAGGAGGCTCAAAATCTTATGTTCTATCCGTGCCCATTCTCTAGTCTCATATGAAAATGTTGTAGGGTTGTGGATACAACTTAAATAGAACTAACCCAATTAATTAGGATAATAAACCCATGAATAGTAAGCCCATAGAGAAGAAATAATCAACCAACATATTAAGTTCAGTTCAAAGAATACAATTCCATCTTGATTGAAGGAATCGAGATCAAAAAACGACTGAGTGACTAGGTAGTTAAAATAATATAAAAAAGATTATATTATATTCCTAAATAGTTGTATATCTGAACAATAAACCAAATTGTTAATCTGACTAAATGATAATCCTGTCAAACGGTTAATTAAATTAAAAGGTTAACTTAGGCGAAATGTTAAATCAAGAAGGTAATTAATATACCCTATAGTTAACCCAAGTAATGACCCCTAACTAAAATCAATCGCTCGACATTATCATCAAATGAACTGCCTCAATAAAATCTCTTACTTTGAATATGCATAAAAATAGTTAAATTATTCAGTTTCTAACTAGCACAATCATTTAAATTATAATCTATATTCATCTTTAGGAAATCAATAGTAACTAGCAATATGACAATAAATATGCTCACTTTTTTTTTTTTGAAAAAGAGGACAAAAGACAAAAACTTAGCAAAAGTAGTAACCATGTTAATACTTGATCTTCCTAATATTGCGGAACCAAGTCATCCATCTTTCTCTCTTACGTCCACATAATCTTTCTCACTTTCTATATTTTAAAAAAAGTTACTAACTTAAATATCTGAAAATATATTAGAGAGTAAGTCGCGTATCTTTTATATTCTTATTTAACATTGTAATATATAAGATTTGAATAGAAAGTTTCAAATTTCAAACTGAATTCATTCGAATCATAATTCAAATTTTAAATTTGTATTATTAACACCGCCTATGGGAAGCGCATTCAACCCACTCATTCCTTATCTTATCATATCACACCTACAAAGAAAAAATTCCCATTAAGAACTCTTTGATAATATTATAAGAATGGTAAACATAAGAGCACATGGATATTCTAATTAGCTATTGAAAGATGTCTTCTCTCATGGCATCCTCCCAAAAGAAGGCAGTCATAGAAGTGCTCACTTATTGGCCATTTCAGACATTGAAGCCTTGGTCGTTCAAATGTAGGACATGTTGAAAATTTTAAAGTCCCTTTAGGATAAATTTAAGGACTATACACGTAGAATTGAAGTCCTCCAATTGCAAATTGCAACCTCAATGAGGAGGACAAAAGGAAAGAAAGCTGCCTTAAGGGGGAGATACCCTCAATCAAAGATGCCCTTGGCTCTTAAAGTGTACATCCAAGTTATACCTTTCCGATTCACAGGATAGTGGAGGATCACTATGTAGGAGGGGTTATTTAATACCATATATGCATGCTTGATTCTAACAAAAGTCGACTACGCTCTTAAAAAAGCATATCTTGGCATTTGTAGAGTGCATATGGGAGGAAAAATTAGGCCTTTAAGATTAAGAGGTAAGATTATTATTATCTGATCATGAAGAATGATACAATGGAGCTTGTCAAAAAAATACAATAGTTATCAAATCTTTGGTAGTGTCTCCAATCAAACATATATGAAACTCCAAGCTTTACATGCCCCTACCGATTTGCATAATGGGAGCTAGGCATATTAGGTCAATTTCCTTTAACTATAGGTCCAATAAAATTTATTATCATTACAATCGACAACTTTCAAAAGTGGATAGAAGTGTCTTCTTATGCTAAGATTGCTAAACAAAATATAACAAAATCCATGCGTAAAAATATTATCTACAAATTTGGGATACCGGAAGTAATAATAATCGACAATGGTACTCAATTCTCAGAAAAAAAGATTTACAAAATATTATAAAGACTTGGGTATATAATTGGTTCATTTATCAATCTTGTACCCCCAAACAAATAGGAAAGTAGAGGTGACAAATTGAATGATAATTAATCACTCAAAGACCAAATTAAACAATGTTAGAGTTGTTTGAGTAGATGAATTTCCATCCATACTCTAGGCCTACCAAAAACTCCAAGAGTGCCTATACTGCCCAATTTTTCATCAAGTTAATTTGGCATTATAGGTTTATTTTGGGTAAATTTTGGATATATTGGAATAAATTGTGTAATATGATTTGAAGAAAATTCGAAGTATTGAAGCATTTTTTACACCTGAGGTACGCCCAATGTATGTTCATGCGTGTATTTCAATGTGGGTGTGTTTGTGGAGTGCTTAAGGTGGCGCTTGAGTATTGATTCCAAAGTAGTCACACTCGAGGGGTACCCGAGAGAGTACTCATGCGCTGGTAGGTTTAGGCATAGCATCTGATGTGCGCCTTAACAGTGCTTGTGTACCGATTCGATTATATAAGGGGCAACACACACTGTTTCAGTCATTTCACATGGAAAAGAAAAGAAAGGAGAGAGAAAGAGAAGGAGAAGGAAGAGTGAGGAAGAAGCAAAAAGGTATTTTGAAGCATCATTTTATCAAATTTGTAAGATTAGAGGTTGAGGCAAGTATTCTTACATCTTATTATTGGTTTATTTTCATTTTTGATTAATTTTACTTACATTTGGTGGATTTAATATACATGCATTCCATTTTACTTATCCTATTTGATTTTCACATGCATACATTTCACTTTTATCTATTATTTTAGAATTTTACTTATGTTTTATTGTTATTCGAGAATTTTATATAAAAAATGGATAAATATTTTGAAATATTTTATTTATATAGAAGTATGTTTATAAATTAAAAACCACGAAAACTTGTATATGAACCATGCACATGATAACCATGAATTGTGCTCCATTTAATATATTCGATTTAATATGTGTATTTTCCTCCAATGTGAAAAGTTTTGTATTTGGCTTTCTCAAATGGAAGCTTCGTATCTTTTTTGTGGTGAAAAAGCTTTGGAGTTGTTGGGTCCCATGTTCCGGCCCATGAGATAGGTCCAGGCCCATAAAGCAAACAGCGGCCCATGAGAAATGAGGAGCTCATGAGAAAGCGCCAGCCGACCCAACGGGAATAGGCGCGAAGTCACGTCAGCGGAAACCAACGGAAACCTGCAGCGCATTAAATGCGTCGCCGGGAACAAGCGTGAAAGGCGGAAAGGCTAGCCAATAGAGGCATGGCTGGCGCCACGCCAACGCCATCAGCTGCTGTCTGCAGACGGCCAACCACTCCTCTCTCAAGGAAAATCGAGCGTGGTCAACAGCGCACAGCAGCGTGCCTGGCACGCTATCAGGACAGCCGGCGTGACCGGCGGTCAACGACTGCGACCAACGGCGCAACGACCCAGGCAACGGGCGTCTTGGTGCCCAAGAGTCCAAACGGGAGGAGGCATATATAAGCACCCTCACCCTCCAGAGAAAAGGGGGGATTATTCTGCTCAATCTCGATTCCAACTCCGAGAACGATTTTTCCCCTCCGCGATCTTGCGACTAAGGGTAACCTTGGATCCCAAGCTCTAATCCAGCTTCCATAAGGCTCCAATCCTCTGAGCGGATTGGACCAAATCACTCTCCTTCTTCTCATCCCGCCAAGCGGGAAAGTCACCACTCATCGCAAGGCACCAAGGAAGCCAGGCCTTCCATCACCCGGCCTTTGCATTTCTACTCATCATCACATAAGCTCTTCTTACGCATTAAAGATTTTTACGCGCACCACCTTAGCGTGCGCATTTCCGTCAATTGCGGGAATTTGCCGACTTGGCTCGGAGTGGCCTTGTGGGAGAAATCCTACTGCACCCTTCACCTCTTGTTTGTTGTTTGTGTTGTGCAGTCCGTGTTCGAGAGACGGAGACGGATCCTTCTTCCCGAGCCCACGCGCGCTAGAACCAAGCTCCCTAATCCGTACAACAACCTTGGGCCCGGACGCAACATTGGCGCCCGTCGTGAAATCGAAGGAAGCCAAGTGTCACTTTCCTACCAAGAAATTGAACAACCAAGCACGGTAAACACCAGAGCACAAACGGTGCTCGGCCGGTGGAGACCGCCATCCAGATGGGGTTCCCCCACGGGGAACCAAGCAAACAACCAACCGAGCCGGCACCCACACCGGCCGCGGAGTTAGACGCCCTGAAGGAGATCCTCCTCGCCGTATGCGCGAACACCGGAACCGCCGTGCCAGGGGCTGCCCCTCTAGCGGCTCAGGCCTCTACTTCCAAGAGAGAAAGGCGCCGAGAAGCCACTCGCAGGAGGCGAGCCAACCGTCACGACCACGCAGCGGCCCCAGCCGCACCCAGTGGAAACGGCCAGAATGAGGCGGAAAGCCGCCACGCCGATGACGACAGGGAGGACAGCCCAGAAGGACGCTCCCCCCGCAACTCGCGTGGCAACGGGAGGCCACCGGCCGCGGGCTCCAATGGGGAGCGCGCCTCCCATGCAGAGAGCCGCCACCCCCGACAGGCACAGACGAACCCCCAGGGGAACACGGAGCTCCGCGCCGTCCTCAACGCGCGAAGGGGCTCTACGGATCCTTCGATGGAGGAGAAAGTCAAGGTGTTGTGGGACACCCTGCGCAAGGAGAAGCCCACGCCCTCCTCCGCCAATCTCCGCAGGTCGCCCTTCGCCATGGACCTGCGGACACAGCCGCTACCGAGCAAGTTCAGAATGCCGGTCATGGAGGGATACGACGGAAGCAAGGATCCCATGGACCATCTCAACTGCTTCCGCACCCACCTCACTCTACAAGGGGCAAGCGAGGCCCTGATGTGTCAGAGCTTCCCCGTCACCCTTAGGGGCGACGCGCTACTCTGGTTCCATGGCCTCCCCCCGAACTCCATATGCTCGCTCGACGAGCTCGGGCCGACGCCTTCCCGAGCGCCCGCCTCCAGCAGCGGGAGGAGAGGCAACCATGGCACCTAGTCCGCCTCCGCCAGAGGACGGATGAAAGCCTGAAGCGGTTCCTGGACCGTTTCATCACCGAGGCGCGACGGATCCCGCACCTCTCCGACGAATCAAGCTCAACGCCTTCGTCGCCACTTTGGCGGCGGGGACTTTTTCAAGCACTCGCCGCTGCCGCCCCGCAGACTTCGTGGAGGCGGAGACCATTGCCGGCGTATATCACGGCCGAAGAGGCCAACGGCGAAACGCCCGAGCGGCGGATCGGCCCGGAGACCCTCGCAGCCTCCGTGGAAGAAAGAGGGACGGGCGACAGCCAGGGCTTCATGGAGCGCCGAAAGCAAGCGGCCCCCGCCGGGCCTAAGAAGGATTACAAGCAGGCCTCCGACCCCGCCGAATGATAGCCGCACAAACATCCCGATGCGCATCCAGATGAAAGATTCTTCAAGTGGCCAAAGACACCCAAGGGTCCCAGCTGCGCGACTGTGACAAAGACGCCGCACCACCGCTTATGCTGGGGCACTGACCGAGAACCGCCGCACCTGCGGCAGGAGATTGAAGATCTGATCCGGCGAGGACATCAAGAGATTCGTGAAAGGCTCGGGCAAGAACTCCGCCCTTCCGACGGAGAACCCTGGGCCGAGCCACCAAGAGCACGACGGGGCCGGCGTAGTCCACATGATCTCTTCCGCCGACGCGCAAACGCTGTGCACTGACCACGGAAATAGCTTCCAAAGAGTGCTGGGCGAAATTAGGGTTAGAAATGATGTCATTAGCTTTAGCAAATAAGACATGGCGCATGTAACTTCCCCCATACTCGACCCCCTTGTTGTATCGGCCCTCGTTTCTCGCCGGGTGGAGATGACTACCAATTAAACGGTCTTCATTGATAATGGAAGCTCACAAAATTTGGCACAGATCTTACCGCTCACCAACCGACTAAAACGTAGCCAAATGAAGGCAGCAAACGGACCATTATACGGCTTGGACAACGAGCCTGTTCACAGTAAGGGATTATACGACCGAAGTCACGATGGGGACTCACCCGCTCTCATGACGCGCGAGTTGGCGTTTCCTCGTCGCCGACCTTCCGTCTGCCTACAATGCCATACTCGAGACCATTCCCCGACGGCCGGGCCGCCACGTCCATCCCACACCCGAAGGTGAAATTTCCCACCCCTTGGGGAGTGGGAGAAGTTCTCGAGATCAAGAAATGGGGCGGACGTGCTATTTGTCCCAAATCAGTCCTATGACACCATGCGGACTAAGTGAAGACTGGGACCTCCGCGACGAGACGCCGCTCCAACAGCCCAATCGTGGAGGAAACTCGAGGCGATTCCTTTCGATCCCTCCGATCCGTAACGGGTCTGGCGGCATAGGGAAATCCTTCAACCCGAGATCGCGACAGACTAATTACCTTCCTACGGACCAACTCCGATGTGTTTGCATGGGGCTCCGCCGACATGCCCGGATATCGGCCGGGTCATAGTCCACAAGCCGGGCCTCGACGCGAGCCGAAACCCGTCCGGCAGAGCGGAGGAACCACTCCCGTCCCGAGAAGTTGGTCGCCATCGTGAAGAAGTAAAGAGGCTCTGGACGCAGGATTTATCGAGAAGTCCAAGACCGGAGTGGCTGTCCAACGCCGTCTTTGGTAAAAAAGAGCAAGAAGTGGCGGATGTGTGTCGACTTCACCGACGTGAATAAGGCCTCGCCCAAAGATAGCTTTCCGCTCCCAAGGATTGACCAACTCGTGGACTCCACGTCCGGCACGAATCATTGAGCTTCATGGACGTGTACTCTGGATACAACCGAGATCGGGATGGACCCAGAGGACGAGGAGCACACCTCGTTCATGACAGATCAAGGGACGTATTGCTACAAAATGATGCCCTTTGGTCTCAAGAATGCGGGCGCAACGCATCAGCGCCTCGTAAACAAGATGTTCGCAGCCAAATCGGGGAATGTGGAGGTGTACGTCGACGATATGCTTCAGAAAAGCAAGGTCGCAAGCCGCCACGTCGACGACCTGGACGAGACCTTCCAGATCCTCCGACAGCATGGGATGAAGCTTAACCCCGCCAAATGCGCGTTCGGGGTAACCTCTGGAAAATTCTTAGGCTTCATTGTATCCCAGCGCGGAATAGAAGCCAATCCGGAGAAGATCAAGGCAATACTCGATTTGAACCCTCCGCAAGGCACAGAAAGAAGTCCAGAAGCTGACAGGGCGGATAGCCGCCCTCTCACGGTTCTTGGCCAAGTCAGCTGAGAAATACTTGCCTTTCTTCAAGGCGCTAAGGGGCACCAAGTCACACGGGTTCAAATGGAGTGAAGAATGCGACGAAGCATTCAGGGAACTGAAGACTTATCTTTCCAGCGCGCCGCTCCTGAGCTCACCGCCAAGGAGAAGATCTCTACTCTACCACGGCAACGCGCCTTCCGCCTCACCCCGTGTTAGTGGCGGAACATGAAGGCAAACAGCACTCGGTGTACTACGTGAGCCGGGTGTGTGACATAGAAACCCGTTATCCGCACGCCAAAAGATGGCGCGCACTGCCTATGCAGCAAGGAAGCCGCGACCTACTTCCAACCACATCGGATCGTCAGCAATGCACGAACACGCTCGAGGACGATTTGCAGGCTGCAGAGACGTCCGGCCGGCCGGGTCAAGTGGGCTGCCGAGCTCGGGAGTTCGACTCGGAGTTCCGCCGCGACCGGCCGTGGAAAAGGGCGAGCCCCGCGACTTCATTGTCGGGCGGCAACGCCAGAGCAAGCAGAGGACAGCAACGCGGAGAAGAAGACGGACGGAGATCCCGCCGTATGGACTCTCAACGTGGACAAATCGTCAACCCAGGGCAGTAGCGGAGCGGTGTTGTGCTAAGGACGCCCAAGGCATGGAGATCACATACCCGCTACACCGCCTTCCGGCCACGAACAACGTTGCCCAGTATGAGCCCTCCTCGCGGCCTGCGATCGGGCGAGGGAGTGTTCCGCGTCCGTTGGTCGTGCGTAGTGATTCCCGAGCTCGTGGGTCAACCAGTGAAAGGGAGCTTTGAGCCGCGAACCCACAACTAGTGAGGTATCTCGGCGAAAGTAAGAACCCCCGATCCGAAGTGGTCAACCCGAGATCGAGCATATCCCGAGATCAGATAACGAACGTGCTGACCGGCTGGCCCGGGACGCGGCCGCCAGAACCGCGGAGCAGTACGCGAGGGAGCCCAGGGAAGTCCTAAACGCACCCAGCATCGACGCCGAGGACAAAGAAGTAATGCAGATCGACACGGGAGACAATTGGATGACGCCGTACATACGGTTCCTGTCGGAGGGAACCTTACCAGAAGACGCCAACGATGCCAAGCGGGTCAAGAAAACGGCGGGATGGTACACGATTCTGAACGGAAGGTCAGACAGACACGGATACTCAGCTCCCCTCCTGAAATGTCTTACCCCAGAGGAGGCCGACTACGCGTTGGCAGAAGTACACTTGGGGCTGTGCGGATCGCACGTTGGCGGGAAGAACTTGGCATTCAATGTCATGCGGCAGGGCTTCTACTGGCCCACCATGAAGCGAGACGCTATGGAGTTGGCCCGCAAGTGTGAAAGCCAAGTGTCCACGGCAACATGACACACCACCGCACACCGAGCCGCACTATCTCCGCCCCCATGGCCGTTCGCGCAACGGGGGCTCGACATACTTGGTCCACTCCCAACGGCAAAAACGGACAGAGAAAATTTCCGATCGTCGGTATCGACTATTTTACGAAATGGGTGGAAGCTGCCCCTCTCGCTTAAGATCACGAGCACAATGCGACGGAGTTCCTCCGCCAAGGCATTGTTTGCCGCTTGGGATCCCCCGAGGTTGTGGTGATCGATAACGGGACCTAAGTTCGGGAAACGCTTTACAGTACCGCCGCGACCTCCGCATCAAGCCGGTGCACACATCCGTGGCGCACCCGCACCCAACGGCAGTCGGTTACCAACCGCACGTTGCTGCATGGGATAAAGACCCGACTGGAAGACGCAGGGGGCTCCTGGGTTGAGGAGCTACCATCAGTGCTATGGTCATACCGAACGACTACGAGGGAATCAACAAGGGAGACGCCTTTCAACCTCTCCTTCGGAGTTGAGGCAGTGGTTCCCGTAGAAGTGGGAATGCCAAGCCTGCGGGTCGAACACTTCGACCCAACCACCAACGCGCAGAAGCTTCGGGAGAGTCTGGACTTGCTCTCAGAGGTTCGGGACGCCGCGCGGCTCCGAACCGCTGCCTACCAGCAGCGAGTCGCGCGATACTACAACAAGCGGGTGAAGGCACGCCACCGGAAGTTGAGATCCGTCCTCCGGGAGCGTAGAGGCAGCGGAAAGACCGCGAACAGAACAAGCTCTCCCGTGATGGGAGGGGCCGTTCTTCGTCTCCGCAATCCTCCGGAGCGAGCGCATAAGCTACGCGCGCCTGCAACGGCAACTTGTCCCACGGACATGGAATGCCGCCAACTTAAGGAAATATTATCAATGACGCAGCGGCGATCGGGTAAGTCGCACGCGCATACATCATGATGAGTGCTTGAGCATGTTTTCACATCTTTTGGTTAACATTATCACTCTTATTGTCATATTGCATATTCATTCGTGTGAATTGATGGCATGCATTGCATAATCAAATCAAACGACCTAGATCGCCTTCGAGCCTCGGGAGGACAAGCGTCCGTCCGTAAAACCGATCCCTGGCTCGGTGCTGTGCGGACTGCAGCAGGCCGTCAGGACTCCGTCCTCACGCTAGATGGCCCTGGGACGGCTCTACTCACCATGGCTTCGCGCGAAAAGGCCCAGGCAGGCCACCCAGAGACGGCCCGTGCTAGTCGGCCCGGGAGGCGTCCCAGCCGTGGCTGAGACACCGGATCCAGCGATCCATTCCAAAGGCTACGCGCCACGACCCGTGCAAGGGCCAAGACCCATAGGCCCGGGGCTCTTGAGTCCCCACTCTACGGCCATCAAAACCTTAGGGGGCGTACGACCTTCTTATTTAAGAGAGCACCCGAGTCTACAATGGTCGTGGGCTAGGACCTCAACTTGGTGTTCATAACGCTTGAGCAGAGCGACACACCCCGCAATTATATGCGACCGAGGCCTAGACCCAGAGTCCGGTTAACGCGGCCCGACCGCTGCGCTAGCCCTCGCAGGCTCCAGGCTTGGCGACGACATCCGCTGCTGGGACGAGCTCCCCAAACGTGTGAGCGCGACGACATCCTCTTACGAAGGACGAGCACCACGCAAGAAGGCGCCCGATAGGGCCTTAATCAAAACGGCTACAAAGGGCCCAATACTCAAACGCGAAGCATGATCCAACAAGTAAAGCAAAGCAAAAGGCGAGCAACGCCGTATGATAAGGGAAGCGTGGGGACGCCAAGCGCAAGCAAAAGCTTCTCATTTATACGGACATTATACAAGCGACAAGCATGATACAACAACAAACCGAACTCGAAACTCAACGGGCATGTGGCTAATCGCCAGGACTCGACGGCCCACTTCCTGGAACGTCTTCAGCGCGACGCTTTCTCCTACCCCGGCGTTTCCTGGATGAAGGACGCCGGCTGGGACGTGAGGAGCCGCCAGGGAGACGATCCTGCGGCACAAGCGGATACCGTCCCAAAAGCGAGTATCCATCGCCGACCGCCACTCTGAAGGGGAGTGCTGCCCGACCGCGTCTACGACTAGCCCAGTGATCCTGTCCTCCGCTGCAGAAAGAAGGCCCTCCAGCTGTGCCACTCTCCGCCGCAGCTGCCCAACCTCCTCAGTGAGGGATGCGATCGAGGCAAGACTGCCGCGGGCGAGATGGTGCCCGTCAACGATGATCCGCTCAAGGCTGCCGCGGAAAGAGTCAGCGCGCACCTCGAGGGGGACAAGATCGCAAGAGCTGCCGCGAGAAAGGAAAGTTAGAGGCATGACCAAAATGGACAGCAAAGGGAAGAAGTCCAGAAGGAGACAACCGTACCAAAAGATGTTCAGCGCGCATGAAGCGTGTGAAACTGCACAGGAGAGCCTCTCTCTGGGGCTCAACTTCCTCAACAACATGGGGGAGGGCTGGTCGGGAAGGTTGTCGCCGAAGGAGCGCTCGCAGGCTCCTGCCGCGAGGACGTCCCGGCCGCCCCTTCGCTAGTCTGAACCACATCAGCCGCAGGAGCGTCGCCGACCGCTGAGCACGCGACCCGTGCATGCTCATCCAAAGGGGCCACTCCCTGGGGCTCCGTCTCCTCGACTGCATGAGGAGGTCGCTGGAAGGACTACGGCCCGCAGAACGCTCGGGGCTCCGCCACGAGCGACCCGGCTTCCCCTTCGCCGGTCCTGTTCCGAACAGCAGCAGGAGCCGCCCCAGCCTCCCGAGAATACCACGAGGACCCGGGGAGGCCCGTGACGCAGAGACGGGCTCGACAAGGATAGCCGGGCAACGATGCAGCCCCCGGCCTCCGGCGGCTCAGGCCGAAAACCGATGGCCTCTCGGGGCTATCCAACAACAACGTCCCCGACGCCTCGATACAGCCAGGGGAGGGTCCCCGCAGGTAGAGACTTGCCTCGCCGACTTCGTGAGCGGATGGCTCCGCGATCGAAGTCGACGAAGGTACGGCGATTTCCCTTTGGCGACGCGCCTGGCAGATCTCGTCGAGCCGAACTTCCCGCACTGAAGAACCGACGACTCGCCTTCTCAACCTCCTTCGAGAGCGCTCGCTTCCCTCAACCTTTGAGGGCTGCCGCGTCCTCATCAGCGCTCAAGAACGCAAAGAGAACAACTCTCCTCCGCAGCAAAGATCGTGCGGATGAGTCTCCGTATCTCCCGGACCTCCGGGATCGCCTGGGCCACGCCTGACCCGAGCGGGGAGGTCCCCATCCGGCAATCTCAAACGTGATAGGGGTAAGGTAGTGGCCCGTTTTAAAGTTCTCCTCCTCGAATCGAACGGCGGAGATCGCCTTCGAGGATTCGATGTCCTCATCAAGAGGCTTGTTCGAAGAACTCCGAGATCGGGCCCCACCCTCTCGGAAGCTCATACTCGAAAGGCGTACGGAGGAAGAAGAAGCGCTCCTTCCCGGCCAACGGAGTCGGGATTTGTGCCACGCAAGTTGAATCCTGCCCCGGGGTGAGCGATATCCAATCCTCCGACTCCGAGGCCCGAAAATTACACCCGGCCGCCTTCGTCAAAGTCGCCTTTGGTGCATGATGATGGCGAAGATACGGAGAGACACCAGGTAGCGTAAGGCGTTAGGGTGAAGCCTGGCCATGGGAACTCCCAGTGCATCGACTATTGCGTGCAGCAAGCAGTGCAATGAAATACGAAGTCCTCCCTTCAGATGGTACTCATAAACTGTTATAAAACCCTCTGGAGGGGCGTCGGCTCTATCTTGAGGACCAGGAGCAAAGGAAATCAGCTCGCCGGGAATCGCATAGTCTACCCTAAGGGAGGCTATATACGCCTCAGTCAAAATCGATCTGGTGTTGCGAACACCATGGCGTACAGCTCTGCGGACACGGGAAGAAGAAGAGCCTTCTATTTTCGCTGCCATTTGTTTTTAAGAACTTCAAGAATGAAGGAAGAAGAAGTCAGCGGAAGGAAAGAAACGATTGGCGTCCGGTTTAAATAGACAACGCCGAACAAAGAGGCGGGAAACTGAATTGCCACCGCCAGCGGAGGTTGAGGCACGTGGCAGCATCCCAGCACACCGCAGAACTCCAATCGAGTGCCATGATGGCTAGGCGACAGGTGCCAGCGTACACGTCCCTCCGTGGATCGGCTAGCACCAGCGTTGGCGCGCCCCAGATTAAATGCGGGCTCACGATAGCAGAGCCCCCAATTGACGTGCGCCAAAAAAAAAAAAAAAAAAAAAAAGAGAGAAAAAAGAAAGGGGCTACTTCTTTTATTAAATACTTCTTGAAGTACAAGGACCGCAACCATGAAGTCATGAAAGAGAAAAGCTGTGCGAAGCCCAGTATATCTCCCTCGAAGCCCTAGGAGAGCCGGCGGGCGACGGCGGCGTGACCAGTCGGAATTGCACGGCGAATCAGGCGGGAAGCGGGGAGCATCCCGGTGGGAGTCTCCTCAGGTGATCCACCGGGGTACGGGAAGCATCGAGTCAAGCACTCCGGGAAAGTCCGATGTCAAGCCGGCTTTCCTGAGGGATACTTACCACCTCGCCCCTTCTATGGCTGGTCGCACCGGCTCGGGCGCACGGGAGACTTCTCCTCCGAGAGCCGTCGAAGCGGGAGAAGATACTCGGAGAAGTCAAATCCCGCCCGGTGACCAAGCCATAACCAAGAAGGAGGTGCATGACAACGGCGGGACGATCGAGCCATTCTCGTTAGCAAAGGAAAAAGCCACAAGGCTTGGACTACAACGGTCTCCGTCGGGGAACCGGGCGTGCAAGTGGTCCATCCGACTCCTTCTCGAGTGCCCAGGGGTGGGCAAAGTAATCTCCTCATCGCCTCTCCGATTCTTTGGTAAGGGATGAACTCCACTCGGCCGAGTGACCCTATTTATAGATATAACACGAGGCCATCCCTTCACCGGGCGTGACACGGCATCCGGTGAACGTCTTTGCACGCGTGACATCCGCAAGTCGATGGAAACCCAAGACTTGCGAATCTCACGGGGCGAGGTGACGGGTCGCAATGTAAAGACAAAAGCTGCCCGGGCTAAGGGAAAGGCGCGAAATGGGAAGACGACAAAAGTGGCGCGGCACGGGAAGGCGAAGAGGCCGTGAAGTGGGCCCAATGGACATGCTAGGCGAGGCATGGGGGGCTAGTGTTGGGTCAGTGTCCAGGCCATGAGACAGTCTGTGCCCATAAAGCAAACAGCGGCCCATGAGAAAATGAGGAGCTCGCGAGAAAGCGTCAGCCCAGTCCAACGGGGAATAGGCGCGAAGTCACGCCAGCGGAAACCAACGGAAACCTGCAGCGCATTAAATGCGTCGCCGGGAACAAGCGTGAAAGGCGGAAAGGCTAGCCAATAGAGGCATGGCTGGCGCCACGCCAACGCCATCAGCTGCTGTCTGCAGACGGCCAACCACTCCTCTCTCAAGGAAAATCGAGCGTGGTCAAACAAGCAAACGCAAGCGTTCGGCACGCTTATCAGGCTGCCGGCGTGACCGGCGGTCAACGACTGCGACCAACGGCGCAACGACCCAGGCAACGGGCGTCTTGGTGCCCAAGAGTCCAAACGGGAGGAGGCATATATAAGCACCCTCACCCTCCAGAGAAAAGGGGGGATTATTCTGGCTCTGAATTCGGATTCCAACTCCGAGAACGATTTTCTGGTTCTGCGATCTTGCGACTAAGGGTAACCTTGGATCCCAAGCTCTAATCCAGCTTCCATAAGGCTCCAATCCTCTGAGCGGATTGGACCAAATCGCTCTCCTTCTTCTCATCCCGCCAAGCGGGAAAGTCAGCCACTCATCGCAGTGCACCAAGGAAGCCGAGCCTTCCATCACCGCTGTTTGCATTTCTACTCATCATCACATAAGCTCTTCTTACGTATTACAAGATTTTTACGCGCACCACCTTAGCGTGCGCATTTCGTCAAGTGCGGGAATTTGCCGACTTGAGCGTCGGAGTGGCCTGGTGGGAGAAATCCTACCAGACCCTTCACCTCTTGTTTGTTGTTTGTGTTGTGCGGAGTCCGTGTTCGAGAGACGGAGCCGGATCCTTCTTCCCGAGCCCACGCGCGCTAGGAATCGAAGGCTCCCTAATCCGTACAACAACCTTGGGCCAGGGGACGCAACATTGGCGCCGTCTGTGGGAAGCCGAGTAAAGCCAAGTGTCACTTTCCTACCCAATGACTCGAACAACCAAGCATGGTAAACACCGCAGAGCACAAACGGTGCTCATGCTCGGTGGAGACCGCCATCCAGATGGGGTTCCCCACTGGGAACAAGCAAACAACCAACCGGGAGCCGGGCACCCGCCACCGGCCGCGGAGTTAGGACGCCCGGCTGAGATCCTCCCTCGCCGTATCTGCGAACACGGAACCGCCAGTGTGGGCTGCCCCTCTAGCGGCTCGGGCCTCTACTTCCCAAGAGAAAGGCGCCGAGAAGCCACTCGCAGAGGCGAGCCAACCGTCCGCGACCACGCGGCGGCCCCCAGCCGCACTCCAAAGGGAAACGGCGTAATGAGGCGGGAAGCCGCCACGCCGATGACGACAGGAGGAGGAGCCCAGAAGGACGCTCCCCGCAATCCTCGCGTGGCAACGGAGGCCACTGGCCGCGGGCTCCAATGGGAGCGTGCCTCCATGCAGAGCCGCCACCCCGACAGCATGAGGCGAACCCCTGTGGGAACACGGAGCTCCGCGCCGTCCTCAACGCGCGAAGGGGCTCTACGGATCCTTCGATGGAGGAGAAAGTCAAGGTGTTGTGGGACACCCTGCACAAGGAGAAGCCCACGCCCTCTTCCGCCAATCTCCGCAGGTCGCCCTTCGCCATGGACCTGCGGACACAGCCGCTACCGAGCAAGTTCAGAATGCCGGTCATGGAGGGATACGACGGAAGCAAGGATCCCATGGACCATCTCAACTGCTTCCGCACCCACCTCACTCTACAAGGGGCAAGCGAGGCCCTGATGTGTCAGAGCTTCCCCGTCACCCTTAGGGGCGACGCGCTACTCTGGTTCCATGGCCTCCCCCCGAACTCCATATGCTCGTTCGACGAGCTCGCCGACAGCTTCCTGAGCCAGTTCGCCTCCAGCAGGCGGGAGGAGAGGCAACCATGGCACCTAGTCCGCCTCCGCCAGAGGACGGATGAAAGCCTGAAGCGGTTCCTGGACCGTTTCATCACTGAGGCGCGACGGATCCCGCACCTCTCCGGAGCGAATCAAGCTCAACGCCTTCGTCGCCACTTTGGCGGCGGAGACTTTTTCAAGCACACGTCGCACCTCCTGGCAGACTTCGGGGGAGGCGGAGACCATTGCCGGCGTATATCACGGCCGAAGAGGCCAACAAGCGAAACGCCCGAGCGGGCGGATCGGTGAGACCTCCCGAGCCTCTAGTGGAAGAAAGAGGGACGGCGACGGCTGGGCCGCTTCATGGAGCGCGGCAAGAGGCGGCCACGGGGCCTAAGAAGGATTACAAAGCAGAGGCCTCTCGACCCCGCCGAATGATAGCCAGACAAACATCATCGATGAGATCCAGGATGAAAGATTCTTCAAGTGGCCAAAGACACCCAAGGGTCCTAAATGGGCAAATGACAAAAAGCACGCCATACCACCGTTGTGCAGGGCACTCGATCGAGAACCGCCGCACCTGCAGCAGGAGATTGAAGATCCGATCCTATGAGGACACTTGAAGAGATTCGTGAAAGGCTCGGGCAAGAACTCGCCCCTCCGACGGAGAACCCAGCGAGCCACCAAGAGCCCCACACGGCGGCGGCGTAGTCCACATGATCTCTTCCGCCGACGCCGCAAACGCCCGCACGGACCACGGAAATAGCTTCCCGAGTGCGGGCGAAATTAGGGGTTAGAAATGATGTCATTAGCTTTAAAACAAGACATGGCGCATGTAACTTCCCCCCATGCAGCCCCCTTGTTGTATCGGCCCTCGTTCACTGGGTGGAGATGACTACCACCAAACGGTCTTCATTGATAATGGAAGCTCACAAAATTTCTTTGTATCTTACCGCGTTCACTGGCGGGACTAAAACGTAGCCAAATGAAGGCAAAGAACGGACCATTATACGGCTTGGACAACGAGCCTGTTCGGTAAGGGATTATACGACCGGAAGTCACGATGGGGACTCACCCCGCTCTATGACGCGCGAGTTGGCATTCTCGTCGTCGACCTTCCGTCTGTCTACAATGCCATACTCGGCAGACCATTCCTGACGGCCTTCGAAGCCGTCACGTCCATCCCACACCTGAAGGTGAAATTTCCCACCCCTTGGGGAGTGGGAGAAGTTCTCGGAGATCAAGAAATGGGGCGGACGTGCTACTTGTCCCAAATCAGTCCTATGACACCATGCGGACCAAGTGAAGACCTGGACCTCCGCGACGAGACGTCGCTCCAACAGGCCCAATCAGGGGAGGAAACTGAGGCGATTCCGCTCGATCCCTCCGATCCAGAACGGTGCGTCAGCATAGGGAAATCCCTTCAACCCGGAGATCGCGACAGACTAATTACCTTCCTACGGACCAACTTCGATGTGTTTGCATGGGGCTCCGCTGACATGCCCGGATATCGGCCAAGTCATAGTCCTGGTCAGGCCTTGACGCGAGCCAAAACCCGTCGGCGAAGCGGAGGAACCACTCGTCGAGAAGTTGGTCGCCATCGGGAAGAAGTAAAGAGGCTCTTGGACTGTGGATTTATCGGAGAAGTCCATTACCGTGAGTGGCTGTCAACGTCGTCTTCAAAAAAAGAAAGCGGCAAGTGGCGGATGTGTGTCGACTTCACCGGCGTGAATAAGGCCTGCCCAAAGATAGCTTTCGCTCCCAAGGATTGACCAACTCGTGGACTCCACGTCCGGCACGAACCGTTGAGCTTCATGGACGTGTGCACAAAGGATACAACCAGATCCGGATGGACCCGAGAGGACGAGGAGCACACCTACGTTCATGAGAGACCAAGGGACGTATTGCTTGCAAAATGATGCCCTTTGGTCTCAAGAATGCGGGCGCAACGTACCAAGCGCCTCGTAAACAAGATGTTCGCAATAAATCGGGCGGAATGTGGAGGTGTACGTCGGCGATATGCTTGTAAAAGCAAGGTCGCAAGCGCCACGTCGACGACACTGACGAGACCTTCCGGATCCTCCGATGAGATGGGATGAAGCTTAACCCAGCCAAATGCGCGTTAAAGGGGTAACTGAAAATTCTTAGGCTTCATTGTATCCCCGCGGAATAGAAGCCAATCCAGGAGAAGATCAAGGCAATACTCGATTTGAACCCTCCGCCACAAAAAGAAAGAAGTCCCAGCCGACGGGCGGATAGCGCCCTCTCACGGTTCTTGGCCAAGTCACCGAGAAATACTTGCCTTTCTTCAAGGCGCTAAGGGGCACCAAGTCACACGGGTTCAAATGGAGTGAAGAATGCGACGAAGCATTGAGGAATCAAGACTTATCTTTCCAGCGCGCCGCTCCTGAGCTCACCGCGCGAAGGAGAAGATCTCTACCTCTACCTGGCAACGTCAGCTTCCGCCCTCAGCTCCGTGTTAGTGGCGGAACATGAAGGCAAACAGCCGGCCGGTGTACTACGTGAGCCGGGTGGCGACGGACATAGAAACCCGTTATCCCACGAAAAAGATGGCGCTCGCACTCGCCTATGGGGCATGGAAGCCGCGACCTACTTCCCGGTACACATCGGATCGTCGTGCTAGCAGAACCCGCACTCGTTGAGGCGATTTTGCGCAGGCTGTGAGACGCCCGGCCGGGCTGGTCAAGTGGGTTTGTCGAGCTCGGGAGTTCGACTTGAGTTCCGACGCGACCGCCGTGGAAAGGGCAGGCAGGCGGACTTCATTGTCGGCGGCAACGCCGAGAGCAAAGGGAGGACAGCAACGCGAGAAGAAGACGGACGGAGATCCCGCCGTATGGACTCTCAACGTGGACAAATCGTCAACCCAGGCAGTAGTTGAGCCGGTGTTGTGCTAAGGACGCCCAAGGCATGGAGATCACATACTCCGTTACACCGGGCCTTCCCGGCCACGAACAACGTTGTAGGAATATGAAGCCCTCCTCGCGGGCTGCGATCGGCGAGGAGTGTTCCGCGCGGTCGCCGGTCGGCGTAGTGATTTCGGAGCCTCGTGGTCAACCGAGGTGAAAGGGAGCTTCGAGCCGCGAACCCTGACTAGTGAGGTATCTCGCGAAAGTAAGAACCCCGATCCTCGAGTTCGGCCAGTCGAGATCGAGCATATCCCGAGATCGAGATAACGAACGTGCTGACTGGCTGCCCGACGCAGCCGCCGTAATCCGCGGAGCAAGACGCGAGGGAGCCCAGTGGAAGTCCTAAACGCACCCAAAGATCGACGCCGAGGACAAAAAGTAATGCAGACGACACGGGAGACAATTGGATGACGCCAGACATCTGTCCAGTTCTGTCGGAGAGAACCTTACGGAAGACGCCAACGATGCCAAGCGGGTCAAGAAAACTATGGGATGGTACGATTCTCGAACGGAAGGTCAGACAGACGGGATACTCAGCTCCCCTCCCGAAATGTCTTACCCCGAGAGGAGGCCGACTACGCGTTGGCGTAAGTACGCAGGTCTGGCGGATCGTGACGTCGGGAAGAACTTGGCATTCAATGTCATGCGGCGAGGCTTCACAGCCCCACCATGAAGCGAGACGCTATGGAGTTCGTCGCAAGTGTGAAAGTTGCCGAGGTCCACGGCAACATGACACACCGGCCCAAGACACTGTGAAATGCACTATCTCCGTCCCCCATGGCCGTTCTCGCCAATGGGGGCTCGACATACTTGGTCCACTCCCAATAGCGGCGGACAGAAAATTTACGATCGTCGGTCGACTATTTTACGAAATGGTGGAAGCTGCCCTCTCGCTAAGATCATCGAAAGACAATGCGACGAGTTCCTCCAAGGCATTGTTTGCCGCTGGGATCCCCGAGGTTGTGGGTGATCGATAACGGGACCCGATTCGGGAAACGCTTACAAAGTACCGCCGCGACCTCGCATCAAGCTGGTGCACACATCCGTGGCGCACCCGCTGATCAACGGCAGTCGGTTACCAACCGCACGTTCTTCGCATGGGATAAAGACCCGACCGAAGACGAGGGGGCTCTGGGTTGAGGAGCTACCATCGAGTGCTATGGTCATACCGAACGACTACGAGGGAATCAACAAGGAGACGCCAACCTCTCCTTCGGAGTTGAGGCAGTGGGTTCCGTGAAGTGGGAATGCAACTGCGGGTCGAACACTTCGACCCAACCACCAACCTTGCGAAGCTTCGGGAGAGTCTGGACTTGCTCTCGCAGGTTCGGGACGCCCGCGGCTCGAACCGCGCCTACCAAGAGCGCCGAGTCGCGCGATACTACAACAAGCGGGTGAAGGCACGCCCCTTGGAAGTTGGAGATCCGGTCCTCCCGAGCGAGGCTGGGAAAGACCGCGGCTAGGGAACAAGCTCTCCCCGGGATGGAGGGGCCGTTCTTCGTCTCCGCAATCCTCCCGAGCGGAGCGCATAAGCTACTGGCGCCAGGCGGCAAACTTGTCCCACGGACATGGAATGCCGCCAACTTAAGGAAATATTATCAATGACGAGCGCGATCCAGTAAGTCGACGCGCATACATCATGATGAGTGCTTGAGCATGTTTTTGTCTTTTGGTTAACATTATCACTCTTATTGTCATATTGCATATTCATTCGTGTGAATTGATGGCATGCATTGCATAATCAAATCAAACGACCTAGATCGCTTCGAGTCGGGAGGACAAGCGTCCGTCCGTAAAACCGATCCCTTGGCTCGGTGGCAGTGCGACCGAGAAAGATCGTCACGGACTCCGTCCTCCACGCTAGATGGCCTGGGACGGCTCTACTCACCATGGCTTCGCGCCAAGGCCCCAAAGGCCACCCGCAGACTCGGCCCCGTGCTGTCGGCCGAGGCGTCCAAATTGGCTGAGACACCGGATCCAGCGATCCATTCCAAAGGCTACGCGCCACGACCCGTGCGGTCAAGACCCGTAGGCACAGGGGCTCTTGGAGTCCCCACTCTACGGCCATCAAAACCTTAGGGGCGTGCGACGACCTTCGCACGAAGAGAGCACCCACAGTCTACAATGGTCGTGGGGCTAGACCTCAAACTTGGTGTTCATGCGCTTTGGCAGGAGCGACACACCCCCGCAATTATACGCGACCGAGGCCTAGACCTGTGGAGTTGCGTGCGCGGCCCGACTGCGCTAGCCCGGCAGAGGCTCCAGGGGCTTGGTGACGACATCCGCTTTACCGGATCGAGCTCCCCAAACGTGTGAGCTGTGACGACATCCTCTTACGAAGGACGAGCACCACGCAAGAAGGCGCCTGTATAGGGCCTTAATCAAAACGGCTACAAAGGGCCCAATACTCAAACGCGAAGCATGATCCAACAAGTAAAGCAAAGCAAAAGGCGAGCAACGCTGTATGATAAGGGAAGCGTGGACGCGAGGCGCAAGCAAAAGCTTCTCATTTATACAGACATTATACAAGCGACAAGCATGATACAACAACAGAAACCGAACTCGAAACTCAACGGCGACAGAAGCTAATCAGCAGGACTCGACGGGCCCACTTCCTCAGGGAACGTCTTCAGGCGCGACGCTTCTCCTACCCCGGCGTTTCGGATGAAGGACGCTGGGACGGGCGTGAGGAGCCGCGAGGAGACGATCTGCGGCACCTGTGGATACCGTCCCAAAGCGAGTATCCATCGCCGACCGCCACTCAAGGGGAGTCTTGCCCGACCGCGTCACGACTAGCTTGATGATCTGTCCTCCGCAAAGAAGAAGGCCCTCCAGTCGTGCCACTCTCCGCCGCATTGCCCAACTCCTCGGTGAGGGATGCGATCTCGAGCCAGACCGCCGCGGCGAGATGGTGCCCGTCCAACGATGATCCGCTCAAGGCTGGCCGCGGAAAAAGAGTCGGGTAGCGCACCTCGAGGGGGACGAGATCGTCGGGAGCCTCGCGCAGAAGGAAAGTTAGAGGCATGACAAAATGGACAGCAAAGGGAAGAAGTCCGAATGAGACAACCGTATTTCAAAAGATGTTCAGCGCGCATGAAGCGTGTGAAACTGCACAGAGAGCCTCTCTCGGGACTCAACTTCCTCAACAACATGGGGAGGGGTGGGCTGGAAGGCTGGCCAAGGAGCGCCGCGAGCTCTGGCCCGCGAGGACGCCCCGGCCGCCTTCGCTAGTCTCGAACCACATCGCCCCGCAGGCCGTCGCCAGAGCCCGCCGGCATGCGACCGTGCGGGCTCATCCAAAGGGGCCTCCCAGGGCTCCGTCTCTCGGCCCCCGCATGAGGAGGGCTGGGACCGAAGGACTACTGCCTGCAGAACGCTGGGGCCTCGCCACAGCGCGACCGCTTCCCCGCTTTCCTGGCCATTAGAACGCGGCAGGAGCCGCCCCCGCCTCGAGAATACCACCCGAGGACCCGGGAGGCCCGTGACGCAGAGACGGGCTCGACAAGGATAGCCGGGCAACGATGCAGCCCCCCGGCCTCCGCCCTTGGGCCGGGCAGCCAAACCGATGGCCTCTCGGGGCTATCCGTAACAACAACGTCCCACGACGCCTCGCCGACGGCCCGCGGGAGGGTCCCCGCAGGTAGAGACTCGACCTCGCCGACTTCGTGAGCGGATGGCTCCGCGATCAAGTCGGCGAAGGCACGGCAGATTTCCCTTTGGCGACGCGCCCGGCAGAGATCTCGTCGAGCCGAACTTCCGCACCAAGAACCGACGGCTCGCTTCTCAACCTCCTTCGGAGAGGCGTTCGCTTCCCTCAACCTTTGAGGGCTGCCGCGCCCTCATCATCAAGCCAAGAACGCAGCAGAGAACAACTCTCCTCCGCAAAGATCGCCGGGCTGGGGATGAGTCTCCGTATCTCCGGACCTCCTGGGCCTGGGCTGGCGCCGCCAGCCCGGCCGGGAGGTCCCCATCCGGCAATCTCAAACGGATAGGGGGTAAGGTAGTGGCCCCGTTTTTAAAGTTCTCCTCCTCTCGATCGAACGGCGGAGATCGGCCGAGGATTGGCGATGTCCTCATCGTAGGGCTTGTTAGGAAGAACTCCGAGATCGGGCCCCACCCTCTCGGAAGCTCATACTCGAAAGGCGTCTCGGAGGAAGAAGAAGCGCCCTTCCGGCCCTCTTAACGGAGTCTGGATTTGTGCCACGCAAGTTGAATCCCTGCCCGGGGTGAGCGATATCCAATCCTCCGACTCCGAGGTAGAAAAATTACCCCCGCCGCCAAGGCGTCAAAGTCGACGGTGCATGATGGCGAAGACGCACAGAGACACCAGGCAGCGTAAGGCGTTAGGGTGAAGCCCAGCCATGGGAACTCCGGTGCATCGACTATTGCGTGCGGCAAGCGGTGCAATGAAATACTAAGTCCTCCCTTGAGATGGTACTCATAAAGCGTTATAAAACCTACGGAGGGGCGTCGGCTCTATCTTGAGGACCAGGAGCAAAGGAAATCAGCTCGCCGGGAATCGCATAGTCACCCTAAGGGAGGCTATATACGCCTCAGTCAAAATCGATCTGGTGTTGCGAACACCATGGCGTACAGCTCTGCGGACACGGGAAGAAGAAGAGCCTTCTGTTTTCGCTGCCATTTGTTTTTAAGAACTTCAAGAATGAAGGAAGAAGAAGTCAGCGGAAGGAAAGAAACGATTGGCGTCCGGTTTAAATAGACAACGCCGAACAAAGAGGCGGGAAATCAATTGCCACATCACAATGTGAGGTTGAGGCACGTGGCGGCATCCCAAAGACACCGAGAACTCCAATCGAGTGCCATGATGGCTAGGCGGCATGTGCCAGCGACCACGTCCCTCCAGGGATCGGCTAGCACCCGCGTTGGCGCCCGCCGTGATAATGCGGGCTCACGATAGCAGAGCCCCCAATTGACGTGCGCCAAAAAAAAAAAAAAAAAAAAGAGAAAAAAAGAAAGGGGCTACTTCTTTTATTAAATACTTCTTGTAAAGTAAAGGACCGCAACCATGAAGCTGAGAAAGAGAAAATCGTAGTGCGAAGCCCGGTATATCTCCTCGCGAAGCCCTAGGAGAGCCCGTGAGACTGACGGCGCAGTAACTAGTCAGGTGCCAGGCGGCGGGCGGAAGTGTGGGAGCATCCCGGTGGGAGTCTCTGTAATTCAATCCACTGCACAGAAGCATCAAGGAGTCAAGCACTCCGGGAAAGTCCGATGTCAAGCCCGGCTTTGAGGGACTTACCTCGCACCCCTTCTGCGGGTCGCACCGGCCAGCGCGCACGGAGACTTCTCCTCCGAGAGCCGTGAAGCGAGAGAAGATACTCGGAGGAAGTCAAAGAATCCTGCCCCTGACCAAGCCATAACCAAGAAGGAGGTGCATGACAACGGCAGGACGATCGAGCCATTCTCGTTAGCAAAGGAAAAAAGCCACAAGGCTTGGACTACAACGGTCTCCGTCAGGGAACCCGGGCGTGCAAGTGGTCCATCCGACTCCTTCTCGAGTGCCCACGAGGGGTGGGCAAAGCCGGAATCTCCTCATCGCCTCTCCAGTTCTTTGGTAAGGGATGAACTCCACTCGCTCGAGTGACCCCCCTATTTATAGATATAACACAGGCCATCCCTTCACCCGGCGTGACACGGCATCCAGTGAACGTCTTTCGGGCAACAAGAAAGATCCGCAAGTCGACGAAAGGCAAGAGCGCGAATCTCGCCGAGGCGAGGTGGCCGGGTCGCAAGCACTCGAAAAGCTCGCCCGGCTATGGGAAAGGCGCGAAATGAAGAGGCGACAAAAGTATACGGACGAGGAAGGGCAGAGGCCGTGGAAGTGGGCCCAATGGACATGCCGGGCCCGACCACCGGCCCGGGCATGGGGGCTAGTGTTGGGTCCCATGTTGAGCCCATGAGAGCGAGTCCGGGCCATAAAGCAAAATAGCCCATGAGAAAATGAGGAGCTCGCGAAAGCGTCGACCAGTCCAACGGGGAATAGGCGCGTCACGCCATTTAAAACTAACGAAACTGCAGCCGCATTAAATGCGTCGCGGAAACAAGCGTGAAAGGCGGAAAAGCTAGCCAATAGAGGCATGGCTGGCGCCACGCCAACGCCATCACCGTCGTCTGCAGACGGCCAACCACTCCTCTCTCAAGGAAATCGGCGTGGTCGGCAAGCAGACAATGACGTGCACAGCACGCTTATCTCGGGATGTCAGCGTGGCGTGGACTTCAGTCAACGATCGCGACCAACGGCGCAACGACCCGTGCAAGGCGCCTTGGTGCCCAAGAGTCCAAACGGAGGAGGCATATATAAGCACCCTCACCCTCCAGAGAAAAGGGGGGATTATTCTGGCTCTGAATTCGGATTCCAACTCCGAGAACGATTTTCTGGTTCTGCGATCTTGCGACTAAGGGTAACCTTGGATCCCAAGCTCTAATCCAGCTTCCATAAGGCTCCAATCCTCTGAGCGGATTGGACCAAATCGCTCTCCTTCTTCTCATCCCGCTTGGCGGGAAAGTCCGCCACTCATCGCATTGCACCAAGGAAGCGAAGCCTTCCATCACCCCTCACGCATTTCTACTCATCATCACATAAGCTCTTCTTACGCATTCTGACATTTTTACGCGCACCACCTTAGCGTGCGCATTTTCACCAATGCGGGAATTTGCCGATTTCGAAGGCGTCGGAGTGGCCTTAGTGGGAGAAATCCACTGCACCCTTCACCTCTTGTTTGCTTGTTTGTGTTGTGCGTCAGTCCGTGTTCCGAGAGACGAGAGCCGGATCCTTCTTCCGAGCCCACGCGCTTTAGGAACTGGCTCCTAATCCGTACAACAACCTTGGGCTAGGGGATTTAACAGAGTTAAGAATATAGAAACCCTCCCCGATTTGTATTTTTATGATAACCATCATAAAAAATTGAACGAAACTAATATATTTAGACGTTCTAATATATCAGATAGATTTAAGGAGTGCACCTATTCCACGAGTAATAAAAGATAGTGACTTCATTTCTATCTATAGAAAAAAATATACAAATGGCCCTGCCTGTAGGTCGAAATAGTAGTGATATGGTTTAGAATTATTGGGAATATGTATAACCATTCCTCAAGTTAAACTTTCGATTTTTATTTCTCCAATTTGAGCATGTGTTTGAATTTTGTGATGTTTTGCCTGCATTAATTTAGATACTTAAGATTTCAATTGAGATTACAGGGTTTCATTTACAATTGAATTCGATTGGATTCATACACTTGAAAATTTTGGTATTTGTTTTGAATTATATTTTTGAAGTACGAAATTACATTTTCATTTTCATCGATGAATTTTTGGATTGTAGTTATATGTTTTTTGTATGCGTCTTATCAATTCTCATTCTGATTTTGGATACATCTATTTGTTATATATGTTAATTATTGATATTTATTAAGCATTTGACTCATATTTTTATTATTTTTACCTCTTTAGATTAGTGGATCACGGATACATAATAGGGAGTTTAGACGCGGAGTTGACCTAAGTTTCATTTATTTGGTAAGTATTAGCATTGTAATCAGACTGCATTTGTACTAGGTATATTTTGGTATTAGTTGGATAAGAAATAGGTCGGTGTAGCATGTTTTATTATTAGGGAATTAAAGCATGGATTATTTCTCTATGAGATTATTATGGCATTTGGTTTACGTTGGTTCGAATTTGTGATTTCTATTGTTTGGATGATCACCCTTTCCTTTTGATCATATGGAGTAGGTCATGGTTAATTATTTGTTTGAATAGTAGTCCAAAGAGATCATGTGAATGAATAATAATATTGTTATTTATTATTTATTAAGACTATTTGATGTATTAGGTCATACCTGAATTTGAGGTTTTATATTGGTTATAGTTTTGTCTTTCGAATTTTTACTATGGATTATAATTATTCTTAATTATTATTAAAATCTGCTTTAATCCAAGATCGTGATATAAAATCTGCTTTAATCCATTTGAAAGATAACTTTTAGTTTGTGCAATGATATAAAAGCGATGATCCTAAATAAGAAACGACCTCCAAGTTATAAAGTAAAAACTTTTATTCCAAATCAAAATTCTCAACTCCACAAATAAAAGTTGGATATCTTGGAGAAAGTTGGAGAAGCAGCTAATATCGGAGTGATAGCCTACTAATAAAGAGTCTCTCAATGTTATAATATAAAGGTGAAGGTGTAAACATTCAAAATAGACAACTTGATGCTAAAGAACATCGAGGCTATTGAAATGTTTAATACAAGAATAAGTTATCCCAAATTTGAAAAGGACCATCCCTAGTGTTAACTATATTTTGTAATGGGGCATATAAGTTATGAACCCAAAATGAGAAATTATTCTCATGTACTTAGAACATCTTTTATCTCAAAAAATACTATCAACGAAGAGGCCAATATAGGAATTAAGAGATAAGCCCTACCCCTCACTTTATCGTACTTGTATGATATAAATAATTTTACACATTATCAATAAAAATAATTTTTAATTTAAATTCTACAAAATTTATATATATATATGCTATTAATATGACCATGACTAACCTTAAGTCAAACAATTTTGTTTTAACGCCCTACCTATTAAAACACACCAACCCAAGTAGGTAGTCATGGTGTAGGTGCAAAGAAAGTATATGGCATCAAATATGGTCACACACCTAAAATAAAATAAAACTTCAAGGTTTGAGAACCTAATATTCAATTCCCTTCAAGAGGTCAGATATTATGTGGGTTATGTAACGACCCGAGCTTGGATCCCCGAACCCTACCCGGACCGTCACGGTGAAAATTTTAAGTCATCGAAAATCATTAATTATGCGTTATCAAACAACTTTAATGAATTCTATAATATCATTTAAGATACAATCCATAGTCATCATAAATGCATCATCACATAAATATCCATAATAATGACAAATAAGTTTAATAAATGACCTTAATGTCAAAAATATCAATCTTCATAGAAAAATCTAATAAAAGTTAAACAGTAACTAAACTATCAAGATCTTAAGTCTCTATCCAAAAAGCCTCAATATCTGATATCACCTCTGCCTGGAGTCTACTCACGCGATCTCTTCTATCATGGTGTCAACCTGTCTACTCTGGAGTCAAGAAAACATAAGAGTGAGCCGAAACCCAACAAGTGATAATAATAAAAAATGGTATATAATAATAACAATCTCAGATACCAACTACAAAGTCTCAACATCACTCTAACCATCTACTATATCCGAGCAAATTACAACACGTCATAAATACAACTCTAGGCAAAATAGGTCCCATAAGACCTACACATCCAAAAATAACAAGAGTGCCAATAAACAACGATAATTCTCTGGAATCCGATATTACGAATAAGTAGGGATTCCCTGGTCCGAATGTTAGCGTAAACGACCTGAATATTAATATCGATAAACATGGATTCCACCAAATCCGAATATCGTAAAATTCGACCCATAGATTCTACAGAATATAACTTGTGGATTCAACCGAATCCCAAACTCTTGAGATATCAACAATGATGAAACATCACAATGAATCTCCTTGGACCTTATTCTACCATAGTGAACCAAAGGTCGCGTATTTACGCCCCCAACGGCTGAGTAAGTGCAACGAGGTTATCCATGGTATCCAACTATCCCTACAGTCCTCCCAGAGGCTGCCCTCGTAGCATGTTGATATCACCTCCGATACCCCTCGCCAATGATATCTCAGATATCATCTCCTATAATAATCACTAGGTTATAAGCATTCCTCTCAACTCACTGTACGAGATAACAAAAATTTGATTATTAGTTCAAATTGAGGTCACCACTGTACGAGATAATAAGAATCTCCTTGGATCTTATTCTACCACCATGAACCAAAAGCCGCGCATTTACGGCCCCAGCGGTTGGATAAGTGCAACGAGGTTATCCGCCAGATCCAACTATCCCTAGTCCTTCCAGATAATACCCATGTAACTGCAGATACCATCTCGCAATACCCATCGTCAAATGATATCCCTGATATCATCTCTTACGATAGTCACATGGCTATAAATATCCCGCCAAACTAGGCAATGTACTTCAACACCACCAGGACACGGAAATCAGTATCGGATAAGCGTAGACCACATTAAAGTACCAAAGCCTCCCATTCGACTAGATAATTCAATGTTTTCATACACTCTCCTCAACCTTGACCGTAAGAAGCTAACAAATACACACACTCATATATCGAGTATAACACAAAGAAAGCTTTGCAAGATCAACAACAGAACGTCATTAGGTGCTGACCTGATCATACACACACCATCAAATCTAACACAAAGGAACGTATTTCAAAACATCCAAAGGGGATACATGGATCAAGATATGATCAGCTCAACTACTTTACTATTTTATTTCGGAGCGATGCCTACAACTAAGGCCAATAATATTTTTATTTTAATTTTCATCCCCAATTAATTTTACAAGGTTCTAACAAATTAATTGACAATATTTATTTCTTCATACAATCAGTATCACTCCGAACACAGGCCAATACACCTTTATACATGCAATATACACAAATTGTAAATATCCTCCATATTCTTTACCATCTTTATTCTCATACATACATATATAACATTACATTAACATATATATATATATATATATACACACATAAACCTACACCTATACACACACGTATACCAACACTCCACACACCTACCCTCACCAACCGGCCCAACCCACGGCCCAACACCATACACGACACTTACCAGCCCATCACGCACACAGCCTTCACGCATTTGCTTCTGCTGCGCTCCACACACACACTGCTCACGCAGAGCAACAGCAACACACACACACACACAACGTCACACACTCAGCAGCTTCTACTGCTGTTTCCCTCACACCAATACACACACATGACGCCGCACACACATACCAATATGCACACACAGCAGCAACTTTTTGCTTCCCCTCCACACACACACACATAGCAGCTCTGCTGCTTCCCACTCACCAACACACGCACACAGCACCCCCTGCTTCTAATACACATACACACTAATTTCAGTCGTTCACTCATACAGAGCATGACCAAAAACACCCAAAATATTATCAACCCTTCACCACCAATTCTCGACAAAAAAAAGCACATGAGCCCCCTGTTTTCTTACCCAATTTTTTGAACCGCCACAAGCAGTTAACATCTGCTCCCTCATCAATTTCTCAACTTAACACACACCATCCAATTTACACATCAAAATTGAATGGAATTAGAGAGAAAGATTGATGATTCAAATCGGCTTCAATTCAAACAACACAATACCCAAGAAATACAAAGGAAGAGAGGGATTCATGAGGATTTATCTGTGATTTGAAATGGAAACGACATCAGAGGTTCACTTGCCAATTGAGTAGAAATGACAGTAAATGGGATTCACTTGCCTCAATCATTGCTTTTCTTCCGGCAACGGCGGCAACTCCACGAATCGACGACGGCGACATCGACGGCAGCGTCAGTAGAGAAGAACAACAACGACAGCTAGGGTTTTGTTCTCCACTACCTTCCTCAACTTCTCCTTAAATAACGAAAGGAAAATCGACTCTTTCCTTTTCTCATTGCCCAAATCTCGCTCACCATTCCTCTTTTCTTTCTTTTTCCTTTCTCTGATCTTCCTTTTTCCTTCTTGTTCTCCTTCGTTCATTTCCCTCCTTTCTCTCTCTCTACCCGTTTTCCTCTTTTCTTTTTTTTGTTTATTATTATTATTATTATTATTATTATTATTATTATTATTATCATTATTATTATTTATTAGTATATTTTTCTAATATATTTATTTATGTATATTTATTTATCTTTCTTTAAAATATTTATTCTTTAGTTAGTTATCTAATTACCTCTATTTAATACATTAACCTAAATTTCTAATAATTCATTTATTCATTTATATATATATATATATACTTCGTCAACGAATAATTAATTCACTATTTAATCTAAATTCAAATTAACGGTCCAAATATTCAGACCCAATCCATTAATCCATCTAATTTATTAGGCCTAAATATCAGTCAAATTATAAGATTTTAAGGCTAAAAGTAATTACGAATAATTATAGAAACTAACTTATAAATATTTTTTTTTTTTTTGATTTGGGATATTACAATCTTTCCCCTTTAAAAGATTTTTATTCTCGAAAATAAAATTAAAATTATTCGAAATATTACAGGTTAAGTGCCTTTAAAACTCTATTATCAACACAGTAATCCGATCTATTTAACCTCAAGGATACTACATAAGCATAGGTGATAATGACCTCTCTACGAGATATGCACGATTAGTCATGCAATCAAAGATTAGAGTCTTCTTTCACCAATAATAATAGTTTAAAAACTTAATTAGGAATCAATTATATCGTCTCATGATCAAATAATCATAGATTATATACTTGCGGATTATGTCCCTCAATCTGCATCCATGAAAAGCACTTAAGGATATATGGAGGGAAAAATTATGAAGATATTCATTAAAGAGCAAATTATATCATCTTATTATAAAGTTATGACACAAAATTATAAACTAAGGGATAAGAATTAAACAACAATCTAATAGCTAATACTAGGATTTAGAGTCAGGAACTTGCAAATTCAATTCATCCTCAAAATCTTTAACTTTGGAAGTTGGAGAAGCTCTAGAATCCTTGCGTTTAAACTGCCAACAAGAAAGTTAGATGTCACCAAAGAAATTATCCTTCTGCAAATATTGATGCCCATATTAAATCAGGTATTAGGCAACAAACCAAGTTCCACTAATCAAATACTCCTTCTCATTGACTCCTCAAGCTATAAATAATCTATTTGTTGTCCCTCAATACCGTTCATAGCCATAGAAACATAACATTTTGCTTCAATAGCTCTATTCTCGAAATACTACCTCCAAAACAGTAGCTTGGTTTTTAAAATCTTGAACTTTATTAATCCACTCAGCCAATTTTTCTCTAAGTAGACCAATCTATCTTCAAGAATCGATGCTCTTACTTCAGCAGCCACAACTCTACGCTTTAAAACCCTAATTACAAGTGGAACAATATAACACTTGGACAAGCTAGCAATTTCTCGTCTTGAAAGATAGTTTAGAGAGGATAGCAACTAGATGTTCTCGAGTGGGAACATCCTCTTGATGGGGATCACTCCCGTGAAGAAGCTTTTGTGATCGAAGAAATTGGGCTGAGCACGAAGGTGCTGTTTTATAAAGGAAAGAAGTTCCGGTCAACGGGGAGTTGACCGGATGGACGGTCGATGATTGTTGACGAGGATGAACAACTAACGGAAGTTGGCAGTTTGGCGGCTAAGTGTTTCTGCAGATATACCGAGAGATTCCAAAGCCTTGAGTTTTAGACGGTCAATAAGGGTGTTGGCCGTCTGCCCAGGAAGAACGCGGATGGCCAGCGGTTGCCGCCCGCCTGTGTCACAGAGCAGCGGCCAAATTTAATGAATCTTACGGAGATACATGATCTCAGACGGTTTTGCAGGAGCCGTATTTTTGGACAGGAAAATATTCATATTATTGGAAGGAATCGTTTCTGTCCTTTTATGAATTGAATATTGCCATATATATATATATATCCTTTTTGATATGTGTGTGTGGAGAGGGTAAGAGAGAGAGTAGGAGAGAAAAACGGTGAAGGAAGCAGAAATCGATAGTATTTGTGTTGCTATTGCTCTGTTCTTCAATCTTTCCTTGTTCTCCACTGTGTAACGGGGAATTTGTTCCCAAATCGCCCACATAGTGAAATACGTTTGGTGGACGGATCATCCCGTGGTTTTTTCCTTGATTGATAAGAGTTTTCCACGTAAAAATACTTGTATTCATTGTTCTTCTTCATTCACTTTTCTTACTGTCTTGTTTAATTGGGAAAGTAGTCCGCCCTCTTTTCCCAACAAGTGGTATCAGTGCCAGGTTTCAAATTCTGTTTAATGGCATCATCGTCGTCAAAGAATCTACCGTTCAACATTGAGCAGTTCAACGGGTAGGGTAACTTCATTCTCTGGCAAGAGAGGGTGAAGAACATTCTGACGAGGGAAGGGACAGTGAAGGCGTTGAAGAAGAAGGACGAAAAACCTGAAAATTTGACCGACGATGAATGGCAAAACAAGAGATTTGTAGAACCGTACCATTAAAAAGTTGGTCGCGGACAATACTCTCCAAAAAAGTTCTCGGGTCTAACGCGATCCTGGAGGTGGAGAATGCAGGGCGGAGAATCGTTACAAGTCTAAATCTCTGACAACCAGACTGCACGTAAAGAAGCAATTCTATGGCTTACGGTTGTCAGAAGGAGGGAGTTTTGAGAAACACTTGGACGAGTTTAACCGGATATTGACGCAGATGTCTGCTCTTGATGAGGAAATCAAGGAGGAGGACAAGGCGTTGGTCCTGTTGGCTTCCCTGCGGGCCACTTATGATCATATCGTCACAACCTTACTGTTCGGCAAGGATACTTTAAGGTTGGATGAGGTTATTACCTCTCTGCTCATGAATGAGTCCAAAAGGTCACAAGGAACCTCACCGTCCTCTCATTCTAAGGTCCTGATGACCAAATCCAGGGGAAGAAGCAGAGGTCGCCACCAGAAAACCAGAGAAAAGGGTCGCAGCAAGTCACGATCCAGATACCAAAACCTGGAGTACCATCATTGCAGCAAAAATGGCCACATCAAGAAACATTGCTTCAAATGGAAGCGAAAAAATACAGAGAAGGAGAAAAGTGACAAAAGACGCGGAGAGGAAACGTCCTCCGTCTCAGTAGTCACAACTGGGGATCTCGTGTTGACATGTCAAGGGGAGGTGGCAAACCTGACAGACATGCAATCCGGCTGGGTAATTGATTCGGGCGCTACTCTACATGTCACGTCCAGAAAGGGACTGTTTACATCCTATACTCTAGGAGATTTTGGAGTAATTAGGATGGGCAATAAAGAAACATCTCCCATTGTAGGCAGAGGAGATATCATTCTGGTCACAAATAATGGCACGAAACTGCTGCTGAAGGATGTGCATCACGTTCCTGACATCCGTTTGAATGTTATCTCAGCCGGTCGGCTAGATGATGAAGGTTACTGCAACACCTTTGTGAAGGTGAGTGGAAGCTGAACAGGGGGTCTCTTGTTGCAGCGAGAGGGAAAAAGTACTCCGATCTGTATGTGATGAAGGTTTGTGCCATGGCCGGAGATGTGAATGTTGCAATTTGTAAGGAGACAGAAGATTTGTGGCACAGGAGGCTGGGCTGCATGAGTGAAGGGGGATTATCTCACTTGGCCAGGAAGGGTCTAATCAACGGGATGAAGGAGGACGGGATGAAAACGTGTCCCCACTGCTTGGCCGGGAAACAAAGAAGAGTTTCCTTCAATGGAGTTTTGTCAATCCCAACTACCAGACTACTTGATCTCATCCACATAGATGTGTGTGATCCATTCAAAGAGAAGTCGATCGGTGGTGCTCAGTATTTTGTTTCCTTTATTGACGACTATTCAAGAAGGCTGTGGGTTTACCCACTGAAGACCAATGATCAAGTTTTTGGTATTTTTGAGCAGCTTCATGCTCTTGTAGAGCGTCAGACGGGGAAGAAACTGAAGACCGTCCGAAGTGACAACGGCGGAGAATATTTAGATCCTTTGATGCCTACTACCAGTCACATGGTATTAGGTATCAGAAAACACCACCGAAGACACATCAGCGGAATGGAGTAGCAGAATGGATGAATCGTACACTCTTGGAGAGAATACATTGTATGCTCTCTGAAGCAAAACTTCATGCTTCGTTCTGGGCAGAAGCACTCCGGACGGCGGCCTACATTGTCAACAGGTCGCCGAGTAAGCCTCTGATGGATGAAGTGGCGGAGAAGATATGGACCGGCATAGAGCCGTCCTATGATCATTTGCGGGTATTCGGATGTAAAGCATTCGTACACGTTCTAAGAGACGAAAGGACGAAACTGGAGCCGAAGACGATGCAATGCGTCTTTCTGGGCTATGGAGATGATGAGTTTGGCTACAGATTTTATGATCCTGCCACCAGGAAACTTGTCCGGTCAAGAGATGTAGCCTTTGCCGAGAATGAGACAATTGAAGATATTGGCAAGAGAGCAAATTGTAATGATGAACAGATAGACAAAGTTAGTATAGAAGATGCCTGTCCTGTATTATTGGAAGGCAATAACCGTGGTCCTGAGGCAGTTGAGGATACCGGAGAAGAGGTCATGATACCTGATGATGACCAGACTGAGGCCATTCCTCAACCGGCCGAAGAAGTTGCCGTTAGACGATCTTCTCAGAACAGACGACCGTCCGTTCGTCTGTCCCCCAGGGAATATATTATGCTTACTAATGCCGGTGAGCCTGAAGATTATGAAGAGACTGTAAACGGCGAAAGCAATGAGAAATGGCTGGAGGCCATGAAGGATGAGATGAGTTCTATTCATGAGAACCATACCTTTGATCTTGTTAAACTTCCTAAGGGGAAGAAGGCTCTGAAGAATAAATGGGTCTTTCGGTTGAAAACGAACGAGAACACCAAAGAGCCAAGATGCAAGGCTCGACTGGTGGTGAAAAGTTTCGGACAACGGAAAGGAATTGATTTTGATGAGATATTTGCTTCGGTAGTGAAGATGTCTTCCATACGAGTAGTATTGGGTCTGGCTGCCACCCAAGACCTTAAGGTGGAGCAAATGGATGTCCGAACTGCATTCCTTTATGGAGACCTTGAGGAGGAGATTTACATGGAACGGCCAGAAGGCTTTGAGGCTAAAGGAAAGGAACAACTTGTATGCCATTTGAAGAAAAGTCTGTATGGCCTAAAGCAAGCTCCTCGACAGTGGTACAAGAAGTTTGAGTCTGTTATGGCCGGCCAAGGGTATCAACGGACTACTCGTGACCACTGCGTTTTTGTGCAGAGATTTGCTGATGATGACTTTGTCATTCTTCTTCTATATGTAAATGACATGTTGATAGTTGGACAAAATGGTCTCGAATAATGGAGCTGAAAAAGCAACTTGGGCAGTCATTTGCTATGAAGGACCTTGGATCGGCGAAGCAAATTCTGGGAGTTAGAATTATAAGCGATCGGAAGGCTAGAAATTGTGGCTGTCTCAAGAAAGTTACATTGAGAAAGTGCTCCAACGGTTCAACATGGACAAATCGAAACCCATGAGCACACCCTTGGCAAATAATTACAAACTGAGCACTCGTTAATGTCCGTCCTCAGATGACGAGAAGAGATATATGAAAGGCGTGCCCTATTCCTCTGCTGTGGGAAGCCTTATATATGCCTTGGTGTGTACCAGACCGGACATAGTTCATGCCGTCGGGACAGTTAGCTATTTTCTATCCAATCCAGGAAAGGAGCACTGGTCTGCAGTGAAGTGGATCATGAGATATATTCGGGGTACTTCCAAGAGGTGTTTGTGTCTTGGAAGTGACAAATCGCAGTTGGTGAGATACTCAGACGCGGATATGGCTAGAGATGTTGACACGTGCAAATCCACATCGGGTTACTTGGTGAAATTTACGGGCGGTGCAGTTTCTTGGCAGTCCAAACTACAAAAGTGTGTAGCTCTATCCACGATTGAGGCTAAATATATTGCAACTACAGAGACATGCAAGGAGATGCTATGGATAAAGAAATTTATTCAAGAATTGGGTTTTCAACAGGAAAAGTATAATGTACTTTGTGATAGTCAGAGTGCAATACATCTTTACAAGAATTCTTCGTTTCACTCGAGATCTAAGCATATTGATGTTCAGTACCATTGGGTGAGGGACGTGCTAGAAGCTGGTCTATTATCACTAGAGAAGATTGTTACTGAAGACAATGGAGCAGACATGGTGACTAAGATTCTAACAAGAGGAAAGAATGAGGCATGCTGCAAGATAGTCGGGCTAATGGATCCAACTTCCTCACGGTCGTGAGGGGAAGTTTGTTAGGGATCACTCCCGTGAAAAAGCTTTTGTGATCGAAGAAATTGGGCTGAGCACGAAGGTGTTGTTTTATAAAGGAAAGAAGTTCCGGTCAACGGGGAGTTGACCGGATGGACGGTCGACAGGTTGTTGACTGGATGAACGGCTAACGGGGAGTTGACCGGTTTGGCGGTTAAGTAAGCCGGTATCACTGAGAGATTCCAAAAGAGTAAGTTTCAGATGGTCAACAGGGGTGTTGACCGGTCTCATGAAGAACGCGGACGGCCAACGGTTGGCCGCCAGCAATGTCTGAATCAAGCGCTTGACCAAGAGATCTTCCGGAGATACGATCTCGGGACAGTTTACAGAGTAGTATTTTTGGACAGGGAAATATTCATATTATTGGAAGGAATCGTTTCTGTCCTTTTATGTATTGAATATTGCCCTATATATATATATATCCTTTTTGATATGTGTGTGTGGAGAGGGTAAGAGAGAGAGTAGGAGAGAAAAACGGTGAAGGAAGCAGAAATTGATAGTATTTGTGTTGCTATTGCTCTGTTCTTCAATCTTTCCTTGTTCTCCACTGTGTAACGGGAAATTTGTTCCCAAGTCGCCCACATAGTGAAATACGTTTGGTGGACGGATCGTCCCGTGATTTTTTCCTTGATTGATAAGGGTTTTCCACGTAAAAATACTTGTGTTCATTGTTCTTCTTCATTCACTTTTCTTACTGTCTTGTTTAATCGGGAAAGTAGTCCGCCCTATTTCCCCAACACCTCTCTTGCAATGAAATTTGGCAAAGATCTAACGACATCAGGGTCTAAGAGGATAAAGGCCTCCAAGAAAAGAGTGACGAGGTTGGTTGAAACATGGGTATTTCAAAACCTAGAGTTCCCTAGGAAACTTCAACGTCCTTGATACTCAAAGAATAGGATATTGAATGAATCTCGGTTTCCCTCATAATGTGGATATTATACATATCACTTCCTAGTTCTGACAAAGTAGCTCAGGAGACTGGAATCTTCATTGCTGGTGAGACCAAAGGAGGAGAGCGAGGTATAATAAAAATACCATATTCAGCAATAATAAAAGTAACAACTATTGGAACACTTTCACATGTGGAGTGATGTTGAGATTCATACACTTCATCTGATAAAACAATTGGGATTTTTCTTCATTATGCAAGTTAGGCGTCTTCTCTAAGGTCCTCGTGGGGAGAAGAGGTGAGGATAGGAATCAAAAATTATACAACTTTCTCTGCTTTTATTTTAGCCCTCACTTCAGCCATGCAATCATCAAAAACAACATCAACCAACTTTAATACAACATCATCATCAACCAAAGAAGCTTATGGAATTGTTAGACGATTGCTAGACTAATCAGGATCAAAATAAGTCTCAGGAGGTGAACCTAACAAAATGCCCTTTCTTCGTTTCAAAGGATGTGAAGGCAAGTCAGCAAAAGTATCACCCCCAACAACAACATACCTATTTACTCTATCAAAAGCAGTAAGGGTAAGAAAACTACTAGTATTGTGTAACTTAAAGGTATTTTTCTTTGCCAAATCTACTCAATGCTTGGCATTGGAAAGTTCATTCTCACTTACTTAATCTAAAAAAGTTGGATTTACATTACTCCAATCATTAGATAAAACTCAATCATTTAAAACTTTAATGAAAAAGAACCAATTCTTCAAATTCTTCATGGAATCCGTATTTTTTTCACTTATTTCAGACTCCTTTTGAATAATCAAAGAAATCCAATTATCCTTCTTATTAAAATGGAAAATGATTTTCATCACTTGGGCATCTAGCCTAAGCTTTTGATGCTAGAAGGAGACACATAATGCTACTAAATAATGAATGATGTTGGGATGGAACCACATAATTGGAAACTCAAGCTCCTGTTAAAAGGGATGTGAAGTTTGTCTTTCAAATGAGTTTCATAAATACCAATGAAGCTATTTTGGTAAGAACAAGTTCCTCTCATTCAATGAAAGAATAGTAAATGAATTAGTAGTTAGAATGTTAAACCGATATTAAATATCATAAATATTTGATAGTGATAAACATGGAGAGATACCGATAATATTCTTAATAGAGCTTTGTGGAGCCATGGATGAAAGAAAACAAAGAGATCAAAGGACTTTGAAGATTAAGAGTTTAAATATTTTCATTTTAAGAAAGTATGAAATAAGAAGAATATACATTTCGGATTTAAATAGAAGAAAAGGAGATGTTAGAATTTGAATAGAAGATTGAATTTGGAAACTATGCATTTTAAATAAAAAAATTGATCCAAATGATCCATTGATTTTCTAAAATCCCTCAAGTAATGACACATTTCCTTTTATGTTTAAATTTAAAATGTTGTGTAATTATAACTAATGGAGAAAGGATTCCAAATGGTGCGTTTGTGTCTTGAGGGAGAACCATTTGACACCATATTAAATACACCATCAACGAGTCATCTCAGTCACAAGAATCATTATGATGATGATGTATCATCCAATTTGTCATTTGACCGATTGTCAAAATGCAATAATATAAAAATCCAAACAGCCTCAAAAAACGAATTGGAAAGGCTCTTAAATTTCAAAATTTTAAATTAATAGTTTCAATTTCTCAAAAGGTTGAGTTATAAGATTTTATAAAGTCATTTTTTTGGATATCAATCGGTGAACTCTCAAGCTTTAGGATCAAGAATTAAAGAAATTCTATTCGGATTATTTGATTACTTTAAATTTTTGATGACTTATAATCTCATATAAATAAATACAAATCCAAATATGAAATGAATAAATTAACAAATACATTTTGAATACAAAAATAAAAATTACATTTTTCATACATTATTGGAAAAGCTTATGTACAAAATATATTTTAATATAGAAACACTTAGCCAATTGGCTTGAGAAAATGACAAGATATTAGAATGTGAATCACATCAGCAATGCCAGTAGAAGTAGGAGGTTTAACATGCCTCTATCCAACAGTATCTGATGGAAATGGAAATAGAGAGTTGCACCTAGCAAACAGCTCCAATAAATAGATAGTAACCAACTAGATCCTCCGTAAGGAATACATCTTAATGCATACACTAGTCCCATAAAACGAAATACATGAGCCAAGATTAGTCCAGCTAATAATATCTCAAGGTCAACCACCTAGGCAAAAAATTAGTCTAGCTAATAATGTTGCATAAAAGAGGAAAGCTAGGACGACTTCTTCCCTTAAAGATGGTAACTAAGATAGACTTATTTAGTAACACCTGAGGAAATGCCACGATATTAGGATAGCCTCTCTTCTATCTGATCCACCAAATATGGAATGTAAGGCTCGAGTCCGAATATTATTATAATATTAACTAATTAAGTTGTTATAATTAAAATTAATGCATAAAAATAGAGAAAATTAGGTCAAAAGTTAAATCTGAACCAAATTACATCAAAATGAAGGATGTTCGATCGATGCTCGACATCGCCCGTACATGAAAGCATATTGCTTGACACCTGATTGAAGCATGACGGGCGCTTGAGCACTAAAACCTATTAGATCAGCGCTAAAGGCATGCCTAAAGGACGCTTGAGCGTCAAAAGTTGTAGGATTAGCACTCGAAGCACACACGAGCAGTAGTCGTGCGCCACAATATATGGTTTCAGTGCCTCACATGCACCTAACTCTACACTTGAGCACCACTCAGTATATATGGTAGGATTCGACTATTTTTTATCATTTTTTATTAGAATTTTTGAGAGAGAAGAGACAAGAAGATGAGTAGAAGAGAGAAAAGGAGAGAGGAAGTCTTAGAAATTCAAATTAAGTGGATTCAAGCTAAAATTTGGTGAGAATTAAGTTAAGTGTATTTCAAAACTTTCTTCTATTGTTGCTGATATTTTTCTTATTTTTTTAGTATTATTTTATTTTAAATACTCATACATAATATAAATTTAAAATTATAATATTTATATTTAGCATGCATGAGAAATTATATTCATTTTGCAACAAAAATGTATAAAATTCATGCCTAAATTCATATATAAAGTATATCCTAATTGTTTTCTATAATTTGATCCTCATGTATTTTCTAAAAATCTGATATTATGTCCCTGTATGCTTAATTTTGTGTAGAACTTTATTACATGTTTAAAAAACTATCAAATATATGTTTTATATGTTCTGTAAATTTATGCAGTTTCCTTGCATGTTGAATTTGCTGATTTTCTATATTTATTAAATTTTTCTGTATTATATGCTAATTTATTATTACATGTGTTAAAAATCCATCGATGTTAAATTTTTACAGAAAGTATAACTTTTAAATGATAAAAAACTATAAAATTTAAAGAGAAAACTCTATAATTAAGCTAAGAATTATGTACATTTTCTTTAAAATGAGAAAATTAAGAAGAATAAAAAAATATAGGGTTTTCATAAGAATATATATTGGACCATTGTTATGTTTTCGCAGGTAATATATTATGGTATGTTTTAATATATTATAATGATAAATTAAAATTCAAACCTATCATCCGTGAGTGAAAAGTGATGTTCAACCCCATCTATAGGGTTTATATATGACGACCTACTTAGAAAAATTGAATAATAGCATATAGTATTTAGTTGTATGAAAATAAATATAACCTGAATTTTAATTATCCACTCATTTAATCGGTAAAACCTGTTAGCTCTTAATCTCTAAGAAAAAAATTAGATTCTAATATGTTTTAATGATAAGGAATGAGCAAAAACATGATAAGAAATTTTTAAAAAGATTAATTTGAATTTTCTACATAAGTATTATGAAAATTTTATATCATTATATCAGATTAAGATTCATTGTCTTTTCGATAGCTTCAATACATTTTAAGTGCTAATTATATATGATCCTTTTTAAATTAAATGTCTTACTAAATTTTTAACCCACTATTTACTATTGTTTTAGAAACCCCTTCAAATGAAAAATTTGGATACTTATCGGACAATTAGGATTGATGTAAAGCAGTTTGAGGATATTAGTTTAAAATTTTAATGTTAATCTGAATTGTATTCCAGTTATGAGATAGTAATTAACATGTTTAATATTATATTTTCAGTTTTAAAATCAGTTTTGGATGACATTAATCGATATTTATATTAATTAGACAACGGGTTATAATTGTTAAGTTAAATGTTGGTCATTTCAGTATTTTATGTATGGTTTGTAGATATAAAACATTGGCTATCTAGCAATATATGTTATTGCGATTTTATGAAGATTTAGGGCTAACAACTATCCAACAAGTAAAAGTCGATTTCCAGTTATCAAACGTGGTTGTGTTTTTTAGTTTTCAACAATAGCTATGAATTTTATTTTCATAAATTATATATTCTGATTATTGATGACAGGTATAACTCCTTATATAAAATTTGATGTTACAATTTGGGTCAGTGTTAGAGTCACATAATGATGTGGCACCTATTTGGATCCTGTGTATGGTTTATTTTATTTCATTATGGTTGGTCGAGATACCAGCGTAAAGTTTACATCCAAATATTGTTAGATGATAATTTGGTTAATTATAATTGGTTAAATGTTAATGACTGGATCAGGACTTGGGACATGACGTGGAATGTCTTGATAAATCCGGCTAACTCTATTAGAAGTTAAGGTTTAGAAATCGGATGAACATAGAATGAGAGTAGTTCCTTTTATAGCTTAAAATTAATACTCAAGGGTTAGATTCCAACAGAAAGAAGCGTTCAAACAGCATAAAAGACAGACTGATCTAATCTTTTAGATATACTCGGAACTTAAATTTAACATCTAACCATGAGGGCTAGTGTTTGGTATAGACTAAATATGAATAATCCAATTGATTAATATAACGAGCTCATGAATATTAACCCCCGAAAAGAAGAAAGAATCACCTGACCCATTAGGACCAAATTCAAAAAATAAAATCTCATCTTGACTAAAAAAATGAAATTAGAAAGATGTCTTAGTAGTTGAGTAGTTGAAAAGATATAGAAAAGATTATATTATAGGTTTGAATGACTGGATATCCAAATAATAAATCAAACAGTTCATTTAATCAAGTGATTAATTGTGTCGATCGATTAATTAAATCCAGGATTAACTCAATTAAGCAGTTAAATAAAGTAGATTGTTAATATATCCTATAATTAACCCAAGTGAAGATCGTCTAAGGTCAATTGTTTTGCATCATTATCGGATGAACTATTTTTAGAAAATCTCACACTCAAACTTTGCATGAAGATAGTTAAACTATTCAATTTCTAACTAGTGGAATCACTCAAATCATGGCTTATTATTTTTTTTTAGAAAACCATTATTAACTGATAATATTACTATAAATACATTCATTTTTTCTAAAAATGGGATAGAAATCGAAAAGCCAGTATAGATCAGTAGTCTTCTTAACACTCAATCTTTCTCATATCATGGAGCTAAGTCTTCCATCTCTCCTTCTCTCAAATTCTCATAATCTCTCCCACTTTTAATAATTTAATAAATATTATTAATTTGAATGTCGAAAGATATATCATGAAGTAAATTTTGTATCCTTTAAACTCTTATTTGACATTATGATTTACAAGATTTGAATAAAAGATTTGACAATTTAATCTGAATTTGTTTGAATAACAATTCAAATTCCTGGTTCACATCATAGCTCAAACTACTTGGTTTAATGAACGGGGGTGTGCCTGGGTGTGGGCAAGTCAGACTTAGCTGTGGCAACCTGTAAAGGAACCAGATTGGTACAAGAGTCCTACTACGGTTTTCAGCCTTGTTCTATGGAAACTTGCTTGGCTCAGGGTCCTCCAGACCAAAAAAAAAGGGGTAATCTTGTCAGAAACTGGAAAGATAAGTGATGCACTTGTTGCAGTGACGGTATTCAAGCTAAATTCTCAAGTGTCTTAATGGTTTCATATTTCAAGCTCAGTGCTTAAAAAAGCTCATAAACTGGCAAAATGAGCTCTGAGAAGCAATCTTAGTGTTCTGCGTCGTTGTATTTATAGTACTAGCTGAATAATAACATGCGGTCTCTTGTTTTCTCTTTGATTCATTACTGCCTGCTTTATTTTTGTTTATTGCCCGTTGTATTCCTTCTATATATTTTCACGGTTTGATGAAATGAATTTTTCCATCAGAAGAGTAAAAAAAAGTAATCAAATCAATCAAGTGAGTTGAAGGAATCTGAGAAATTGAACAAGCAAATTAATAAACTAAAGTAGAAGTCACACTTGAAAATGGTAAAGAGATGAGATTGATTTGATAATGTGTTCTGCTACACAAATTGATGTCATAAACAAAAATCTTCCTGATACTGTTTCTTTACATTTCTTAAACCAAACAAAAAAAAATCTAAAAATTGCAAGTTTTTGTCGGGAAAATTTCAAGCATCAGCGTTAAATTGGATCATAAGGAAACGCCAAAAAAAGGGAAAAGAAAAATCTCCCTATCCCATTGCTTGAATGGTTCTTCACATCTCTCTCATTTGCGACACAATCTGCAGTAGGAATTTGGTTGAGATAGTGACACAATTCTGCCTGCCATACCCACGGCAAGCTGCATTTGATTTCTATAGTACAAATGGCAAGGCATGACATGCCTCAAATCCATATTTCGTCTAGATGACTCTCCGTGCAAGTAGCCCCAGCGTGAAGGAGGTGCACCATCTCACTTGCTGAATCGGTACACAATGTTATTATTATGGGTCAAGAAATTATGCATCTTCCTTATCCTCAGTGGTTGTTATGATCCAATGCAGGACATATGAGCCACCCTTTCCTGCACTTAGTAATGAGAAGGGAATTTTCCAGTTGGCGTTGGGTTGATTCGCTCACATTAAGTCCCATGAACCCTGGCATGCATGTGTATGTACACATTTTTTCACTGTTTTTCCTTGGTATTGATATTTGCGCATGATTAACACCCGAGTGACTAAAGCAAGATGTAGGCACATTGCAGGCACATAACCAAAGGTTAAGCGAGAGATTAATTAGCATATGTGAGGCGATTGATGCACAGGCAACAGGGGCTAAGCGCCATGTTAGTTATCTATATAGATCAAATGTGGTTTGTAGCTTTCCACCATTGTTCTCACTAGCTTCATTCCACATTTGAGATAAAACACGGGAGCGGGAGGGGGAGGGGAAAAGAATATAAAAGAAAAGACGTCATTCTATAATCTGAATTATATTTTTCTATCTTTTATATTTTCTGTTATATTGTATTAAATTGCATGTAAAATAACTCTACCAATTTAGATTTTCTTTTTATTTTTGTATTTTCAAGCTTTCACTTATACAATGATGTGAAACTATAATACTCTGATTTTCAAATTGGGAAACAATCATGATTAATGTATAATCTCCCGTTCTAGGTTGTAGATATATCCTTATTCAAGAAAAAAATTTGGGCATACTTATGATAACGAGGGATTCATACTTTAAATTACCTTGAATTATTTGTTGTATGTCTAAGCTTGGTAATAAGCTTATATTCAAGTTTAATATTTTTTTTTACTACCTAAAATTGTATTGAAGTCTTGAATATCCTAACTCAAACATTTAGCGGCAGGGGTTTAGGAGCTGGAGGTTTCCCAAGTTAACCTAATGTGTGGGTCATTTGGCAGGCTCATAGGATTGAAGTCTGAAACAATGCATAAAAAAATAAAAAGAAATCATGGTAGGACTTGTATGTAAACATAAAGGGGAGCCTTATTTTTCCCATCAGTCGATAGGGCTAGAAGAAGTAGAAAGAAAGAGAAGAAAAAGGGAGAGAGATAAAGAGGCGAGAGGAACGTTGACAAATTGGCAACCTTATTTTAATTATTGTAAGTATTATGCTTACGTCTCCTCAGCTTATTTTGCGTAGGTTATGTCGTGGCCTCACATATTTAATTGACTTCATGTATTGTGTATCTTGTTTGAATATGTAGTAGCCTTAAGTACTCTTCTTTATGTAGTTGCCTTGGTACATTGTTATCTTCATTCAAATATACTTCTTCTTCACATAGCTTCCATCCTCACTTGTCTTATGATTCTTTGGAATTCGTTGTGCAGTTTAAAGGATTCCAAGAATTTCTTTGTACTTTGGGAAATTATATAAAAAAATAACTAAATTATTTATTGAATCAAAGTCATGTTGTTAATACCAATATGAGATTTGTTAAAGTCATGACTTTGGAATGATTTCCTTAGAGTTTAACCTAAGTTTCTTCCTCAATTTGGGTAATTACAACCGGCAATTGTACTATGTCACTTTGTTAGATTTCCATAGCAAGAATCTTACTTTTGGTATTATGAGAATAGTCGTGAAGCACTCCTTTGCTATAATTAATTCCAATCCATTCATGTCCGGTTGATGAATCTCTATAGATTAGATTTTCACATTAAAATTGTTGCCCTTTAATATTGTAAAATTATCCTAATATAGAGATTTTGTTATAAGTGAACCATTTATTGTAAGGTAATTGATAATAAATATGATTTGTCACATATTCACTATATTATTTGCATGGAAAGCTTGTGAAGGCCTTGTTGGTTTTGGGGTCATTGTAATGTAAATTCTACACCTAATAAACGAATCATTTGGTAATTTGCACGATTTTAGCATGAGAATATTTGCTCAAACAGAGGATTGCTTTGGCAAAGGAGAATGAGACTTGATGGCTTTTGTACATCACTTATGCTCATTTGATATAGTGTTGGCATGCATAAGGGGCACTCATGTGCCATTTTTAGTGATTCTTCCGGATCATTCTTGCTTGATGCATGCATGAGTATTGTTGTCGCTGCTACTACCGATGCATGCATGTCGAGCATGCATGCACTGGTTGATATAAGTATTCGATGTGATTTTAAGGCAAGTATTTGAGAGCATTCAACATAATGAGTGTTACATAAAGAGAGAGAATGGAAAAGAGAAAACTAAAATATTTTTAACATTCAAATGAGGTCCAATTTGTAAAGAACTAGTTCTAAATTTTAAATTTTAAGTATGATTAATAAGTTAACATAAACAAAGTTAAAGTCAAATGAGGAATAATTAGATCAAGTCAATTTTAGACAGGGTTATATTGAGCTAAAGGACACTTGACTGATACCTGACACTTACACATACATGTCCTAAGCAAAAATGTTGTACCTTATAGATGATTAATTAAAGCTCGAGCACGTTTTCCAAGTTGTTCATATTCGATGCATGCCCGAGAGACACTTGAGCACACTATGATAGAATGTCAGCACTTGACACGCATCCGATGTGATGCTCATGTGCCACAATGTTTGGCCACGGCACCTGATGCGTAGTTAGCAAGCACATGTACACCAATTTACTATATAAGCCATATTTGACTGATTTTTTGTCATTTTTTGTCAAATTTTGAGAGAAGAGAGAGAATGTGAAGAGGAGAAGATAGAGAAAGAGAGAGAAAAAATTAGAGAATGTCAATTGAAGTGAATCAAAGTAAAATTTTGGTAAAATTGAAATTAAGGTAAGTGTATCTCAAACTCTCTTTTCCGTTGTTACTAAATTTTGTTATTTCCTAGAGTATTTAATATTTTAAATTCTCATATATGTCACATTTTTATAATTAAAATATTTATACTTTACATGTATAGACTATCATTCTCATTCTTTTCCATTTTTATAAAGATTATATTTTTAATTCATATACATTTGATTGTCATATTATTTCTCTACAATTATATTTATATATGTGTTGAAAAGCTGGTTTAATACTCTTATATATTATAAATTTTGTATGTAATATTCTTACAAACTTAAAATCACCAAGTATAAATTTTATATGTTCTAAAATTTTATAAATTTGTCCCTATGAGCATGTCATTTGAAATGAAATGTTAAAACTCCATATTATTACTAATTTTTCTGCAATTTGGTTTGAAAATCTTATAATATGGCATTACATGTTTCAAATTAAGCATGTAATGCCAAAGTATTTCATGATGAGTAATAGAAATAATTTAAATAAAAATTCTACAATTTATTAAAGAATTAGAAATTTTTTCTTCAGATTGAAAAAATATAAAGATTATGTAAAATTATGTAAAGTTTTAAATTATTTACGCATCTAACAATTATAAGAAAATCAGCGGTGGTATATTATGATATGTTTTAATATATTATAGTAGTATCGAGATTTGAACCTATTATCTACAAGTGCAACCGGTGTTTGGCCATGCCTATAAAGTTATATGTATGATGACTCATTTACATATCTTAAATAATAACGTAAAGCCTTTGATTATGTGAAAATAAATATAATTTAAGTTTTAATTTAGAACCAAAAAAGTAAATTTGAAAGTTATGCATAGTTGTTATGAAATTTATGGCATTACATCTGAATTCGATCAATTATTCATTCTAATATATTTTAATGTAAATTATATATTTAAGTGTGTAAATTATATGCCTTACTCAATTTTTAACTCACTCTTTCTTTTATTTTTGCTAACCTTTTCAAATTAATAGCTTGAAATACTTATAGGAAGATAGGATCGTTGAAAGAATTGACCGATAAGAATAGGATTAGAAGTTTGAAATTTGGATGTTGTATTTGTGTTAAAATAGTAGCTTTGCAATGTTTGTTTAGTTGTATGGTCCCATATTGATTTACCTATTTTGATGTTTATGGTCAACGGTGTAGTGGGCTGTAGCTTATCCAGCAGCAGATATTGCGATTGTTGTTAACTCTAATTTCATTTAGATATATTTTATTACATATGAATTGACATCATATCGTAGTCAGTATGCAGAGCCACTAACATGTGTAGCAATTTTGGATCTTGTGTTTTGGCTAAGTATTACATGAAACATTGATGGTTGACAATTAACGAGAGATTTAGAGTTTGTTTTGCTATAGTAGTAGTGTACGTATTTTGAGTTGCAACAAATAATATCTAAGAGTAGGCTTTTTATTATAAAAACTACATTTAGCTGTGTGTCAATGTCGAAGAGCCTTCCATTATATATTGAGAAACAAATTGATAAAATAATTTTATTCTTTTGTAAGAAAGAATGATAAATATTTTGACTCACGAAAAAATAATAAAAACACAAAGAAAGGATGACATATAAGGGAAACTGAAGGATAAGCAGTTGCAAGATATAAGAGATTCGGTTAATTGCATAATCAACTTATATATTATAAGCAATACTTTTTAGGAAGTCATTGGTTCGTTAAATCTACTAGAGGTCTAGATAAAGTTATAGGATCAACACAAGTGCAAGTCATTTACGATGAGGTTTCATGTGAAAGAAAAATTCTATGGCTTCAATCGTTGAAAAAGGAAAGTTTTAAGAAATACTCAGATGAATTTAATCAAATTGCAATACAAATGTCTACATTATTAATAAGGAAGACAAGGCTTTGGTGTTATTAACTTCGTTATTGACCTTGTATGATTATATTGTATGATGATATCATTCAAAAAAGACAAGTTCAATCTTAATGAGATCATTGTATTTTTGCTTATGAATGCATTTAAGTGAAAAAAGAAATAATGATATTTCAAGAGAGTTGTATATCTTTGTGTCTACTAGTGGTCACGAACATAGAAAAAAAGAATAGAAGTAGTAAGTAAAAGATAAAAATGGCTGGTTCAAGCTCAAGGATATTGAGTGGTATCATTACATCAAGAAATGTCACATGAAATAAAATTGTTTCAAATGAAAATAAAAGAAAGTGGGAGGTGGGAGCAGCGAAAGATGAGAGACTATAACGATAATGATCAAGCCTCTATAGTACCTACAATGACTTTTTGATTGTTAACCTAGTGGAGACGTTGAGTTTCACGACCTAAGAGATGAGTTAAGTGATGGATAGTGGATTCATCATTCTATGGATATCAAGAATATCCTTTTTCACCTCCTATATGTTAGGAGATTGCAGGGGTGCTCAAGATGAAAAATGGGAGCTCATCAAGGGTTGTTAATATCAAGGACATTTGCTTGCGGACAAGCAAAGGAACAAAACTTGAGTAGCGAAGGACATGATTTGTATTAGATGTTCGATTGAATTTGATTCCAACCGACAAGTTTGACAAGGAGAATTTTTGCATGACATTTGGTAAAGGTTAATGAAAATTCATCAAACATTTCTCGATTGTGGAAAGAAAAAGCAAGTATTCAAGTCAATATTTAATAGAAGTTTCAATTTTTAAAAGCTACAATAAGCTAATTGGTAGGAGGCTTAGTCAAGATAGTAAAAGGAGGCCAAGGTGAAGTGCCAAGAAGAGTGAACCTACCAATGTAAAGATGCTGAATGAGAGTGATAATACTATAAGTATATCAATGTAGTGGAAGATGGTGATATTCATACTTGTAGAGGCTGATGTCGAGGTCTCCATGGAGGCTTATGTTGGGGTTCTTTTGAAGAAAAAGTTGTCAAATGATAAGACATGATGATCACCATAGAAGTGAGGGGTCCCCCACAAGATGATGAGGAGAAGTTTGTTATATTTTGAGCAAAGGAGTTTTGGTGTACTTAAGGGGAACTCTTGCACCTTTTCTAGTGATTTTTCAAGATACTTTATCCCTGATGTGCACATAAGCAACTTATTGCTACTACTTACCCCTTATATGCACATTTGGGATGCACATGCATTGGAACTAGTATAAAGTGTTTTGTTGTGATTTTAGAGCAAGAATTTGAGAGCATTTATCACAAAGGAGCACTATAAAAAGAAAGAGAATGGAGAAAAGAGATAAAAATAATATTTTCAACATCCGATTAAGGTTCAATTCAAATTTCATCATTTATCAAATTCGGATATATTATTCTAACTTTAGCTATAAGATATATTATCAATTGATTATTCATTTTCTTATTATATTTGTTTCTCTTATGGGTTATTAGATATATTAAAGGTTACATTCAATCAGTTATTCATGCAAATTATTATGAAGGATTTTCGGATATGATTGTTTGTAATAATGCATTTTATAGTGAATTTACTCAAATTTTATCCTGTGATTTTTTCTTGGTTGAAAAGAATATTTCATATTAAATATTATTGTACAACTTATATACTTGATGAATACTATAGTTCCTTGTATTCATATCGGAGATTGTAGTTAATAATAGAATAGGGATATTGGTTATTTCACTACATGGGTGGTGTGCGTGTTTTAAATCCTTGCATGCCCATAATCCATGGATGAGACTAGTACTGTTTGCTCCCTTCATAGGGTATAATTTAACACACTAACCTTCCGTTTTGGCGCTGCTAGGATATCATTAGACATTGGTTCAAATATGCGAGAGTTCATTTGATAGTTTCAGTATTATTTCTCATGCCCTCTTTAATAGTTTTAGGGTTGAGTCGCCTCTTAAGTTGATTAACTTAGACAAAGTATTGATTACATCAATGAGGCACTTTTTGCATTAACTCTTTGTTTCATTCAATTTATGACATTTGAATTCAATTTGATATTAGATTGTTCTTCTTTGTATTGTGATTTTGCTTTGTTGCACTTTGAGTTGCTTTATTTTTAAGGCTATCTTTTTGTTATATGTCCTTGGATAATGAGTTAAGTTATATATGATGTTAATGGCCCGCAAGCATTTTGTTACATTTTAAGACATTTTCTTGTAGGTACCATAATAAATGGATATGACATCTAAACGACATGTGATGTTCACGCATGGAACATTCAAGTGAAAATATCAAACAAGGGTCACATGAAAATTGTATGAAGGTCGGCCAATGATCGATTGAGGATCATTTGAAAAGGATGCTAAAGGGTTGAGTAATGTTTCTACAAAGGTTAACCAATTATTGGTTGAGGGTCAGCTGAGCGGTAATAATTATTACAGGTCACACTAAAATCGAGCAAAGGTCGGTTGAGAATTAATCAATTGTCGATGAAAGACACTAGAGTTTCACTCAATGTTCGTATGATGTTGGCTGAGAGTTGGTCAAGCGATGGAGCTTGCAAGAAGTTTGTGCGAATTTTGCATAAGATTTGTTCAAGAAGCTGTAGAATAAAAGGAATTTCTAGTAAATATGTGGTATGTGTGTCTAGTATGCACATATAAGATGGTTGTGCGCTTTTGGGATAGAATGGGCACACCTAATATACGTTGAAGGGATTCTTGTGTGCTAATTCCAATGGAACTAGCACTTGAAGTTCATGAGTAAGGATTGTCTACAGGGGGGATCATACCTATTGCATATAAAGAGCTCACGTATACCAATACTATTATAAAATTGTGTCTGATGCAATTTTAGGGTTAGTGTGTAATATCCCGGATTTTATTTGGACCAATTTAATATCAATTGTGATTTTGAGTATTTTGGGCATGACAAAAATTAATTAGATATTGTGAAATTTAAATTGATAAAAGGTTCACGTCTGGCAGATCCAACTCGGGTTTTGTTCGAATATCGATTTGGATTTTGTAATTCTAAAAACTAAAATGAAAAATATATATAATGTTTGATATAATAATAATATAATATTATATTTATAATAATAATAAAGATGGATAATGATGAAAAAAAAAATTAAGAAAAACAATTTCTCAGGAGATAAGGATGATCAAGGAGAGAGATTACTGGAAATCGGGCACCATTTTTAATTGATATAAGGAATTTATCCTAAATTTTTTCTTGGTTTGAAATGATTTTCCTTGTCAAAATTGGTGGCAATGTTGTTTTCCTTGTGGCGGTGGTTTAGGTGATTGAAATGATGGAGGTGGTGGTTTATTCCGAAGAGAAACCATCGAGGAGGCCAACGGCTTTGTCGCGACAGCGTTGGCTTACATATTTTTGCTGAATCCCAACACATTTTGATGGCTCCTTTGGATGCGTTAAGGCCAGAAGGTTTCACCCACAACTAGTTTCCCTGCAGTGAGAGACAAATTTGCAGTATTTCTATGTTCATGCAGTAGATAACACCAGCGTCTCATGCTATGATGATGGAGGTCAGCAGTAATGAAGTAGCACTTTGGCCATGCATAGGAGAGAAAGGGGAGTAATGCATAAACGATAAGGGAGAGGGTGGGAACAATTTAGGACCTGAATAGTACGATAGACAGTGCAGCGGAAGCAACAACCAGAGTCTTGGATGCCAGTATTTCTTCTCAGATTAATTTGTTGGCTCCACCGCTTATGCCATGTTCTGATGGCTTAGTTTATTTATTTGGAATCAATGTGAACCTCATCGCAATGTTTTGGGGTTATTCCAGGTTTTGTGATTTTGAGAATTTGATATTTTTCCTAAAGTCAAATAATTTATTGACATTGTATAATTTTAAATTAATATATTTGTATAAAAAAGAGCATAAACTTTGATTTCACGATTTGAAACGCCCGTGTCCGGGTTGCTCCTTTATTTAGATTTATATTGGAATCCTCAATGGGCAGTTGGGAGATTATTTTGTTGGCTGAAATCCCTTGCAGATTCAAATTACATTGAATGGGACCCTTCCCATTTGGACAATTTGATTTGCACTGCAATTGATGCGGACTTCCCTAACTTGTTTTTAAAGCGAAAGAGAATGGCTTGTTTTTTTACTTTAAAACTGCTGAAGCAACCTTATCTTTCAATTGAATTTTGCAAGATTCGGGATTATTGTCTCTTCCTCCTCTATTCTTCGAAAATATAGTCTTTAAATAAGAGAACTCAAAACTGTTGCAGTTTCAATTTTGAAGTAATTGGTATTAGATTTTGATTTGGATATGGATTTTTGGAGGCATTTGAGCACGAGATTTTTGCCTAATGTTAATAGTCTTTCTATAAAAAATAAAAATGATTTTGATTATAGATTTTGAAAAAAACCACTTGGAAAAAATCTGCCTGAGTTTTATCACATACGTTCTAAACAAGTTGGATCATCTATTAAAATGATGTCATTTGAGGATATTGGAATAGAGAACACGGGCAACTCGGGTCCCCAATTTTGAAATTGCTCTGACTCCTCATTTGTATATATATTGAGAAATTTGATATTATTTTGGGAAAATTTGGACATTTGTTTTTATATTTCATTTCATTATAAATATTAGATTTTTCTTTTGGATCTGGATTTTTTGAAACAATGTGTGGCTACTAGAATTTACGTGACGTTCACTTGAGTGAATATGAGAGGCAAGGCCTCCGCGTGTCTTTCACTTGAGTGAACCTGTGAGGCAAAGTTTCCATGCAATAACAGTTTGAGCATTCATCTAGAACAGATTTTCGGTGGGTATCTGCTAGATAATCGTGAGTTGACTACTTAAGCGGCCTAAATGGGTTATTTGGTTCTATCATGGTTTAAATTGACAATTGATTGATTGTAATATGGAAATTTATTTCTTATAGGCCCCATAGTAATGATTTGGAAGGTGGAGATATTTGCCATCTATTTTGGCTCCAATTCTTGTTTTGACCTTCGACATATTTGAGTATGTTATTACATTAATTATATTAGATATTTTACAGTAATTCTATTTAATTTTAATTTTTGTTATGTATATTTTGGTTTATCATACCCAAATTTTGGGACTTAGTATTATTTGTTTAAAATTATTTAAAATTTTAGATTTTAGAAATTATAATTAATCATTTAAATGGGTCCTATAGCTCATGGATTGGCCTAAGATCTGGCTTGCAAGGAAGAGAAACTATGTGAGTAATGTGAGTAACTCAACAACTTTAAAAGTGATTTTGATACAAGGAGCATCGTACAAGAGAGATAATGGAGAAAAGAGAAAAATAAAAAAGGTTCACATCTGGTTAAGATCCAACTCGGGTTTTGTTCTTCGTTTAAATTGGATATGTTATTCTAATATATTTTTAAGGCGATTATTGTTTGATTACTCATGTTCTCATCATATTTTTTTTCTGTTGTGGGTTGTTTGGTGTGTTGGAGATTAAATTTGACAATTTCTCACTCGAGTTATAGTGAATAGCTCTCAAAGCGGATTACTTTATAATTGATACTATTTTTATAATTGATATATTTAGAATTTGTCATATAATTTTTTCTTGATTTGAAATGGTTTTTCATGTCAAAAATTATTGTGCAATGTTGTTTTCCTTGTACTCAAGTATTTGGTGATTGACTTATGATGGAAGTTTTAGGTTTATTCCGTTGTGCTAGCTGTACATATTTTGGCTGAATCCCAACACATTTTACACTCCTTTTGATGCGTTAAGGCCAGAAGCTTCACCCACAACTAGTTTCCCCGCCCACAAATTTGCAGTATTTCTATGTTTCATGCAGTAGATAACACCAGCGTCTCATGTTCATGATGTGGAGTGTCAGCAGTAATGAAGTAGCACTTTGGTTGCATAGAAGGTAATGCATAAACGATAAGAAGTGAATTTGGGAACAATTTAGGACCTGAATAGTACGATAGACAGTGCAGCGGAAGCAACAACCAGAGTCTTGGATGCCAGTATTTCTTCTCAGATTAATTTGTTGGCTCCACCGCTTAAGCCATGTTCTGATGGCTTAGTTTCACGCTTTGGAAACAATGGTGAACCTCATCGCAATGTTGAAGCTATTCCATTGTGATTTGGATGTGACAAGTTAAAACAAATGAAACTGACTCTGCATAATTTTCAAATAACGCTATTTACATCTGATATACTCCAGATTTCACGATTTGAAACGCCCGTGCTCCGGGTTGCTCCTTTAATAGATATCCCAATCCTCAATGGGCAGTTGGCAGCCTGTTTCATTGGCTGAGAGACCACTACATATTCAAATTACATTGAATGGGACTAGTGAGCGGCTCACCAACTTCTGCACTGCAATTGATGCTTCCTTCCCTTACTTGTTTTTAAAGCGAAAGAGACATATGGCTTGTTTTTTACTTTCACTGCTGAAGCCACAGGTTCTTTCAATTAGGTTGCAAGATTCTGCTGTTGTCTCTTCCCTCCTTTATTCTTCGAAAATATGTACTCCTTAAATAAGAGAAAAGACAACTGTTGCAGTGTCAATTTAGAAGTCTTACAATTCATATCATTTATATATCAGAGGCAAGAGAGCACGAGGGTTTGGCCTAATGTTAATAGTTTTTTTAAAAAAATAAAAATTAAAAGAGTTAAAGATTTTGAAAAAAAATCACCATAAAAAATCTGCCTGAGTTTTATCACATACGTTCTAAACAAGTTTCCTCTATTAAAATGATGTCATTTGAGGATAGTGGAATAGAGAACATGGGCAAGGGTCCCCAATCCATGAAATTGCTCTGACTCCTCATTTGTGGCTATTGAGAAATTTGATATTATTGTTGGGATATGTTACTTTTTTTCAAGTCTCATATTCATTATAAATATTCAATATTTCTTTTACTTAATTTTTTGAAACAATGTGTGGCTACTAGAATTTACCCTGACTTCAAACTTGACATGAATATGAAATAGCAAGACAACCTCCTTAGAAGGTCTTTCACTTGAGTGAACCTGTGAGGCAAAGTTTCCACGCAATAACAGTTTGAGCATTCATCTAGAACAAATTTTCGGTGGGTATATGCTAAATGATCGTGAGTTCACTATTTAAGCGGCCTAAATGGGTTATAAATAGCTTGTTTCAAATTTAGGTCATTTAATACACAGTTTATTTCTTGGTAGCGGGTGTATCATGGTGAAAAAGAGGATAAGAGGAGATATTTGAACCATCCATTTTGGCCAAAAATCTTGTTTTGAATCGACAATTTGAAAACGTTATTACATTTATTATAATGTTATTTTGTGAATAAGATTTGGGTTTTCATCTTTGATTATAATAACTTATTAAGATGATATAATAAAACCAAAGGACAAGGATGTGAAAGATTGGGTTGCATTTACGGGTCATTATTTATAATAAAATTATATGGATTTGATGGTCCTATAGCTCATGGATTGGCCCAAGATCTGGCTTGCAAGGAAGCGCCGAGAAGTGGCTCAAGGAAGAAAAAGGTTCTCGTAGCCCTGGCTGCCGATGCACCTCTCGAGCGGTAAGCGAGGGTACGGGCCACAAAGATCGCTCTTCTCTCTCTCCCATTTTTCTAGTGCCCAACAATTGAGAGAGAGAGAGCCCAACTTAGAGAGAGAAGAAGGGTGATCGTACCATCGAGTCCCATCCGCTCGAGAAAAGTGTACAAAAGTGCCAATGAAGTAGGAAATGGTCTCCATTAGTGTTCTCAAACCCACGCAATCGTTCTCTTTCGATATTTTATGTATTTTCACTCGGTCTTTCTATAAATACCACCCTTTCCAAGGGAGAGGGAGAAGAGAGAGGGGAGAGAGAAGGGGCTTTTAGATGATCAAAAAATTTGAAATGAGAGAAAGAGAGACAGCAAAGAGAACACACACCTGGGGATTCCAAAGTTTCCTCCGAATAAGGCCTTCCCCTAATGTGAATCCCACGTCCCAATGATACATATATATTATCGCGGGTTTAATCCTCCATCTCAAAGACGCTCCCTAGTCCGAGCCTCTCGAGCTCAATCCTCCATCACCCGAGCTCCTTAGCCAAGTGTGGTAATTGAACTCATTCTCACCTTTGTAAAATGATGGAGCGATCGGAGCTCAAATGTGAATCAAAGTGTGTTCCAATTGTGCGCATATATTGAAACGGTCCTCCATCCCTAAGTTTTGACCCAACTAAGTGGCATCGGGAGCCTTAATAGTTCCTCTATTGTGGATAATCCGAAAACCAATGGGAACTTTGCAACTTCAACCCTCCATCTCTAAGTTAAATGAGCACACCCAAGCTCAAATCTTCATCTCAAGTGTATTCCCCAATCGAGGACGTCCAATTGAAACTCAATCCTCCCGATCAAAGTTCGACCCTTTCACAAGTGCGCTCGAGCTTAGTCTTCTAAACGGCGCCGCTTTCTCAGCCAAATACACTCTTCAAAGCTCAATTCTCATTCTAAACCTTTTTAAAATGATGGAATGACTCATCGGAACTCAATCCTGAATCCATGTGTTCCCTAGTAGAGCATATAATTGAGCTCATCTCGAATCAGAATATTTGATCTCCCGAAACATATATCTATATATTAATAGTTCCCATTTTGTGGATAATCCGAAAATGAATGAGAAAGTTTAACTTAAATATTAGAGGGTATATCGAACCCAAAACGAATCCCGTGTCCTCAAGTGTGTGTCTTATTTGCTACCGGAGTGTGCAATTTCCAAATATAAAATAATAAAAATTGGGTGTTTAAAAGGAAATTTGACCGTTTCGAGAAAATAAAATGAGAAATATAATGTTATGCTTAATAATTGTTATCAATATAACGTTTAAATGTTTAAATGCAAATGTAAGCTCCGAAAAGTCTAACCATCGTCCTATGAGGCAAAGGATGGAATGCTGGAGGCTCCAAAGTGATATGTGATCATCGGAGGTAAGAATCTAATGGCTCTCTCTCGTGAACTTGGATGACTTGTTTGGATTAAGAAAATAGAGTCCCACCGATTGTGATTAACATTGAGTCCCATTGGATATCGAAACCATTGGTACGTGAATGGAAGGGAGTCACATTGGGGCTTGTGATGATATAATCTCCTAGATGGAGACATCTAATGATGAGATGAAAAGTTGGAGATCTTGTGATGGGAATGGTGATTTCGAGATGTGATTGTGTAGGCGGCCACAAATGTAGGTTTCTCTCTCCAAGAGGGAACCTAATCATGAAACTAGGGATGAGTCGTATGGGTAGTATTCTTTAGTATACTCCCATGTCCGTAAGAGGTGTGAACCCAAGGAATACGTGTGGCCACGCAAATTCCGGTGACCTAAGAAGGTTATGATATTGTGAGTATATCTTTAGGACCATCTCCTGTGGAAGAATGAGGATTTCCCGGACCTTGGGGTGTGGGTGTGTTCTAATCCGACGATTACATATTGAGATGTAGTCCACGCATGATGGTCTCCATGGATGCTAACAGGGTCAATGTGCATTGACAAAGAAGGTAAAATAGGAGCCGTGGAGTTCATGTAGCGAACACATTCCTATCATCGTTTTCTCCGAAGAAGTCAGCTATATACACTACTAAGGCCATCCCTCAAAGATGATGTAATAATGAAAATGAATCATGTTTAAGATGTAATCATGAAGTGCAGAATGCAGTGATTCCAAATCACACTGGCCAAACAAGTGTAACTATGACCGGGTGGACAACCAAGTGACTTCAATTATTTTCATTCCCTCTCCTGTTTCTTGATTATGGAGAGTACTTATATTCCCTCCCTATTCGGTTCTTGAATATCAAGAAGAGAGATATGATTATGATTATACTTCTTTGAGCTGTTAGCTAATCTGAGGAATGTTGTTTCCTTTCGAGGCCATGAGAACACTTCTAGTCCCCAAAAACGCTTCCGACAGATAGAGTAAGGAGAAACTTGCTTGATGAGATTAGTGGACCTAGTCCTGAAAAGAGCATAGACTTAGAGTTGGATCGGATTGTGGACGGCCACTCGGAACAAGCGTGGCTCCTTATGATTATTGTTTTATGATTTAGTTATGCTTAAAGCGGGTATATATATGTTTTGAGTTTGGTGAAAATTAGGTGTCATCGTAACAGATCCACCTTATAAGTAGCTACCGATGATTTGAGCCATGATGATGTGTAAGGTGTGATTCCTAAAATAGGGTAATTGTGTAAGCCTTTTGATAGATGTGTAGGTTTAAGAGGATGTTATTTAACAGGTTGTAAAAATTTATCCGGTTTAGAGAAAAGGGAGTTCAATTTTTTGTATAGTCCTTGCACATAGTTTAATTATGGGCTTAGGGTCAAAATGTTGCTATTGACAGAGGTTATTCGATGGAGAATAATCCGGTCCGTCACAAGAGTAGGGCGAGCACTACTCCCATGACAAGAGGTGCTCGAGGAAGAACGAAACGTGTGGCACCTGCAAACTTTTTGTCTACCTAAAAAGGTTACCATTTGTGAGAGAGATCTGATTATTACCATCTCCTCGCAGGATCAGGGAGCCTAGCTTGGAGCTCTACGTTCAAAATTCCAATCCAATGATTACTTGGATCACTTCCACGCTTCGATGGTCTCCCAGGGATGCAGACACTCAATGCAACATTGACAGCAAGGTTGAATACCCTCGGTGGAGTTCATTGCCCCCTATATATGGCATTTCATGCTCCAAAACCCCTCCTGCTTTTACAAATTAAGGCCATCCCTCAATTTTTTTACCAGGTGATATATGAATAAGGACATGATTAAACATGAGTGCAAGGGCTACTGGAGTTCACGGTTTATTTTTGACCACTATGATTTTGTCTTATAGTGGGGCTCGGAATCTGTCTAGTGCCTGTCTCTTCAAGGTTGGAGGATGACCATGAGTGGGAAAATAAAGATCAAGAAAGTAGAAATTATGATATGAAAATAGTGATATTGTGAAGTATTTGATTAATGGATGTATTAATCGAGGCCATGGTCACCCGAAGAGTTATAGTCCCCAAAAAAATTACTAAGGACAACAAGAAGGCAAAAGATAAAATTTTGTGAAAGATAGTGGACCTAGTCCTGAGGAATAAAGAAGGAATGCCATTTATGTAAATTTGTAATGGTCTCTTGATGATCGGGGACCAAGAGCCTAAAAGGCAATCCTTAAAGCTGGGCTAAATTAATGTGAAAGAGTAAGAAAATTGAACCCATGGACTTAGAACACCTCCCCTATAAGTTGCTACCGATGATTTCTCGTAAAGAAGTACTTGAGGATGTAAGGTACCAATTCGTAAAAACATGGTAATTATGGTAATTAACTAATATAAGTAGGTTTAAGATAGGCTACCTTGGGAAAATTGAAAATTTATCAAAGTTGAGGGTTAAGGGAGTCGTGCTTGTTGTGTTACTATGAGCGATATGACGCGCCAAATCTAAAATCATCCCGCCCTCTCGACGCTCAAACACACAAGGACATGAGATGAAACAAATCATCTAGGGAGAAGAACAAAAACTATGGCCTTTGGGTGTGTGAGCGCCTCTAGAAACTTCCTACCAACTTATTTCATGATTTAAATAGGAAAGGAAGGAGAAGGAGGGAGTCCCTCAAGATAAAATGATAAGGGAGAAAGGGAAAGGAAGGAAAGATAAAAAGAGAAAGATAAAGACTTTTTAGTAGTTTCCATTGGTACATTACTTAAGAAAATACATAATTCAGGTAAAGAAAAGTATACCTTAACCCTTGTTCTTTGTTATTATTGTTTTTAGTGTATGCTTTTTATTTTTCTCCTAATATTATGAATAAGTATATGATTAAACATGAGTATTGTGAATGGTGAGTTTATTTTTAGTATATATTTTGTGTTACACGTCTGGAATGTGTCCGTGCGCTGTTCACCAAACCTTAGAACAAAAAATTGGGGAAATAAATATGAAAAAAATAAATTATGATATGAAAATATGATATTGTGAAGTATTTAAGTTAATGGATGCAATAATTGTAATATTGTTAAGAGTTATACTGTTAAAAATTACTAAGGATCCCAAGACGTGTCTGAAAGATAAAATTTTGTGAAAGAAGGTGGCATTTGAGGAATAAAGAATGAATGCTTCGTTATGTAAATTTGTAATGGTCATTGATGAATAAGGACCAAGACTAAAAAGTAAGAATTAAAAATTTCTAAATTAAAGTGGAAGAGTAAGAAAATTGAACCAATGATTGTTCAGCAAGTAACATTCTTAGGTTGTCACAAATATTGCGGTTGCCTTAAAATTGATCGATCGTAACACGGAAGCTTAGGTTTAGTTAGGTCAAATTGGGATAATAATAGATTAGATAGATTGTTTAGGAAATTGTGTAGGAAATTAACCTATAGGTTTAAATTTGAAATGTAATGAATGATTGCTATCCCTTCCCCCTACTTAGAATGTTCATAATTCTGATATCGGGTTATGTGATTTTAGATAGCTAGTAGAAGAAGGAATACAAACAATTGAGCCGGTACTAGTGCCCCTCAAGATTGAGAAACAGAATATTTGAATTTGTTGGGAAGAATGGCCCACATAATTGAAACAATGGAGCAACGTCAAATGGCTTCAATCCCTGCTCCAAATCCAGCCTTAGTGAATCTCGGCCCAACAACATATGAAAGGTTTATAGTCGAGCAGGTACTTGAATTTTTAGGAGAATCGAATCTAGTAAAAGCAGATATTTGGATCCGAAAACTAAAGAATGTGTTTACAGTTATTCAATGTTGTGAATGGGAGAAAGTCACTTTTGCAACTTATAAATTGGAAGGGGAAGCTGACGGTTAGTGGGCTATGAAGAAGAAGGCTTTGGGAGTTTCTAATGAAGAAATTATTTGGGAGATGTTTGAAAAATATTTTTATGAAAAAATATTTTCCTTCTAGTTTCCGGACTAGAAGGAAGAGTAGTTTATGCAATTGAGATAGGGAATCATACTGTAGTAGAATATAATGTAAAATTTACTGAATTATCCCGGTATGCTCCCTACATTGTAGAAAATGAGAAGAGGAAAGCAAAGAAATTTCAACAAGGGCTACGGGATGAAATCAAGAAGTAGTTGGTGACATAGAAACTTCAGACTTATGCTAAGATCTTAGATAGAGCCTTGATATTTTAAAAAGAGTTGGAGACTCAAAAGTTCTTTGCAAAAAGGACAGCTAGCTGAATGAATAGTAGTGCGGGATCAGGTTTGGGACACGCAGGATATCAAAAAGGATGAAAATGACAAAGAAAGGGAAAAGCTTCATCGAAGTTCAGTCTGTGTCTAGCTCCTAGGCATCAGTAGCAAGTTGTACTCATTGAAGGAGAAAACACTTGGCGGAAGCCATGTTTTAAAGTGACGGGGGCTTGTTTCAACCATGGATAGACAAGATGCCTGATCAAAGATTTCCCCCAACCAAAAAGGCTGGAAGGAAAGAAGCTTACTGTTCCAGCCAGAGCTTTTGCAGTGACAGCCCAGGACACCAAGGCATCCTCGAATGTGATCGAAGGTACACTTCTTATTTGTGGAGTCTCTGCTTCTATTTTATTTGATTTCAGGTCTACACATTCTTTTATTTCCCCACAATTTGCGTATCACACCACCTTATCCCGAAAATTTCAAAGTACCCTCTGGCTGTATCGACGCCCACGGAATCATCGATAATCACTGATATTATGTATCTGGAATGTATCGTTGAGGTAAATGGAATGCAATTGGCTGTTGACTTGATATTGTTAGATATGGATGATTTTGATATTATTTTGGGAATGGATTGGTGGCTAATTATCATATTAGTATAGACTATTTCTTAAAAATGGTGTATTTCTCTATTCTAGAAGTTGAGTCCTTTTCTTCCAAGGCATTAGAAGAAAGAGTATACTAGTGCTAATTTTGACATTACATGTCAAACACTTGATTTGGGGTGAATGTCAGGCTTATCTAACGTATACCGATACTATTGAGAGTCATAGTGTGCCAATAAAAGACATTTTGATTGTATATGAATTTGAGAATGTGTTTTAGAGGAGTTACCTAAGTTACCTCCTCACAGGGAGATAGAATTTGAGATTAAGGTTATTCCAGGAACTAGCCCCATTTTAAAGATAGCGCATCGTATGGCGCCGCTGAATTAAAGGAGTTAAAATTACAGTTGTAAGAACTATTAAATAACGATTTTATCAGGCCGAATGTATTTCCATGGGGTGTACCGGTACTTTTTGTCAGAAGGAAGGCCGGATCGTTGTGGCTATGTATGGATTATCATGAATTGAATAAAGTCACGATCAAAAGCAAATATCCATTGCCGTGCATAGATGATTTGCTTGATCAGTTGCAATGGTCTCGAGTGTTTTCTAAAATTGATCTACGATTGGGATACTATCAGTTGATAATAAAGCAGGAGGATGTGGTCAAGACCTCTTTTCGGATGAGATACAATCATTATGAATTTCTTATTATGTCGTTCGGCCTTACGAATGCTCCTACCGCCTTCATGAACCTGATGAATAGGGTGTTTCAACCCTATTTGGATAGATTTGTGGTAGTATTTATTGATGATATTTTGATTTATTCAAAGCGTCATGAAGAACATGAGATTCATTTGATGATTGTACTTCAAGTGTTTGAGGAGAAAAATTATATACTAATTGAAAAAATGTGAGTTTTGGTTAGAGGTGGTGGTATTTTTTGGGACATATCATTTCTAATGGTAGTATCCATGTAGACCCTAAAAAGGTTGATGTTGTTATTAACTCAAAAAGGCCTACCTTAGTGACCAAAGTTAGGAGTTTCATTAGCATGGTAGGGTACTATAGAAATTTGTAGAAAATTTTTCCCAGATTGCTCTGCTATTGACTCAGTTGATAAAGAAAAAGGCTAAATTTGAATGGATAGAAAAATGTTACCAGAGTTTTTAGGAATTGAAAGATCATTTGACTACTGCTCCCATATTGATTATCCTGGGGGGATCTGGTGGTTTTAAAATTTATTGTGATACCTCCAAGACGGGTTTGGGATGTGTATTGGTGCAGAACGGGAGAGTAGTGGCTTATGGGTTCAGGCAATTAAAGGTGCACGAAAAAAATTATCTAATCCATGACTTGGAGTTAGCTGCACTCGTGTTTGCCTTAAAAATTTGGAGACACCATATTTATGGTGAGAAATTTCTGGTTTATTCTGATTATAAAAGTTTAAAATATTTATTTTCACAGAAAAAATTAAATATGAGATAGAGAAAATGGATGGATTTTTTGAAAGATTACACCGTAAAATTCAGTATAAGTCCGAAAAAGCTAATGTGATTGTCGATACTCTAAGCTGTCGGTCAAGTTTTGTTGCAAGGCTGCAGATAAAACAAATGAAGATATTAGATTATCTGAAACAATGTGATATTCAAGGATATGTTCATGGCAATTGGATGATTGTATCGTACCTTCAAATTTAGCTAGAGAAAATAAAAGAAATCAAGGAAAAGCAGATAACTCATTCATTTCTTAAGAAAATTGTTGGGGAGTTGAGTGAAGACTCTAGAAAGGGCTATAATGTTCATGTTGATGGGGTATTGAGGTTTAAGGATTATTTATGTGTACCAAATGATAAAGAATTAAAAGAGAAGATCTTGAAAGAAGCCCACCGATCCCAATATACGATACATCTAAGAATAAATAAGATGTATCAACATTTAAAAAGGAAATTTTGGTGGCGAAATATGAAGAAGGAGATTGTGGACTATGTATGAAAATGCCTAGTTTGTTAGCAGTTAAAGCTGAAAAGAAAAAGCTGTCTAGATCATTACAACTAATGCCCATCCAAGTTGGAAGTGAGAAGACGTTGTAATGGACTTTGTATCAGGTTTACCTCAGACTCCAAAGTACCATGACTCCATCTGGATTATTACTAATTTGCTGACTAAATCAGCACACTTTTTAGCCATCCGGACTACGTATTCTCATGAAAAACTAATACGGTTGTATATAGATGAGATTGTCAGACTTCATGGTGTCCCTGCAACAATTGTATCAAATCAGCATCCGAAGTTTGTTTCTAAATTTTAGGAGAGTTTGCGTATAGAATTTGGGATATAGTTAAAGTTTAATACAGCGTATCATCCCAAAACTGACGACTAGTCGAAGTGCGCCATTCAGATTCTAGATGATATGTTAAGGGCATTAGTGTTAGAGATGAAAGAAAATTGTGACAATTCTTTAGCGCTGGCGAAATTTGCCTATAACAATAGTTATTAAGCAAGTATAGGTATGGCACATTTTAAGGTGTTATACGGGAAAAAATGTAGATCATCGATCCATTGGGAAGAAATTGGAGACAAAAGGCTTTTAGGTCCTAAAATTATCAAGGAGACAATGGAGAAAATCAAATTAATTTACGAGAATTTGAAAATATCTCAAAGTAGATAGAAAAGTTATGCGGATCAAAGGAGATCAGGGTTAAAATTTGAAGTATGTGATTTTATATTTTTGAAAGTATCACCATCGAAAGAAACGTTTAGATTTGGGGTGAAGAGAAATTGAAGCTGCGTTTTATTGGCCCTTCTGAAATTTTGAAAAGAGTTGGGGAAGTAACAAACAGATTGGCTTTACCACCCAGTTTAGCAGATGTCCACGATGTATTCCACGTATCGATACTCAGAAAATATATTCACGACCTCACACATGTTATTGAGTATGAGCCTTTGATGATTAATGAAGATTTATCTTATGTCGAAGAATCGGTGCGGTTCTTGGATTGAAAGGACCAGATGCTACGCTCAAAGTCTATTCCCTGGTAAAGGTTTTGTGGAAGAATCATACTTCTGAGGAAGTAACATTGGAGCGTGAAGAGGAGATCCAAAGAAAATACCCCAATTTATTTTCATGAGGTACATAGTTTCGTTAAATTTCGAGAACAAAATTTTATAAGTGGGGAAGAATTATAAGGTACCAATTCCTAAAAATATAATAATTATGATAATTAACAATATAAGTAGGTTTAAGATAGGTTACCTTCGAAAAATTTGAAAATTTATCAAAATTGAGGGTTAAGGGAACTGTGCTTACTGTGGGCTCAAGCGCAGAAGGAGGCGCTAAAAACAGAATGCTTCCGCCCTCTGACGCTCGAGCGCACAAGGAGGCGCTGTAAACAGATTCATCTGGGAGAGCCCGTGCCCAATGCGTGCTCACTGGGTGCTCGAGTGCGCTTCTAAAAACTTTTCACCGACTTATTTTATGATTTAAATAGGAAAGGAAGGAGAAAGAGGGGAGCACGCACGCTACAGCAGGGAGAAAAGGGAAAGGAAGGAGAGAGTGAAAAGAGAAAGAGGAGGAATTTTCAGTAGCTTTCAGCCCGGTTAGAGTACGGAAAATATTAAATCAAGTAAAGGTAAGTGTACCCTAACCCTTGTTTTTCGTTATTATTGTTTTTAGTTTACTCCAAAACCCTCCTCTTTTAAGATTTGTTTATAATGCCATATGTTTTCCATTTTTCTTTTGATATTATGAATTAGTGCATGATTAAACATGAGTATTATGAATGGTGAGTTTATTTTCAGTATATATTTTGTGTTATACGTTCGGAATGTGTCCATGCGCTGTTCACCAAACCCTAGAATGAAAATTGGGAAAATAAATATGGAAAAAATAAATTATGATATAAAAATATGATAATGTGAAGTATTTAAGTTAATGGATGCATTAATTGTAATATTATTACGAGTTATACTGTTAAAAATTATTGAGGACCCAAGATATGTTTGGAAGATAAAATTTTGAGAAAGAAAGTGACCTTTGAGGAATAAAGAATGAAGGTTTTGTTATGTAAATTTGTAATGGCCACTAATGAATAAGGACTAAGATTAAGAAGTAAGAATTAAGAATTCCTAAATTAAAGTGAAAGAGTAAGAAAATTAAACTAAAGATTGTTTAGCAGATAACATTCTTAGACCTGTCACGAATATTGTGGCGGAGACTCGAGAATTCCTTGACCCCGTATCCTGGCAGCTTAGTGAAGCGGGTGATATTCTTGGCAAGTTTTAGAATATTACAGTGATAATCGAGGATAACGCCATCTACAAAATGATACGTAGTTCACCTTCCTCGAGGCGTTACTATGGAGGACATGAACTAAGAATCTAAGATCATCCTGATCCTTGGGATATAAATAAGGAAGAAATATGAGATGACACATGATGATGAAAGAACAAGAATTATGGCATTTGATTGTGTGGAGTAACACAATCTATCATCGATTATTCGCTCCCTCAGCTAGTGGGATCTACTAGCCTTGGTCCCTCAAGAGAAAATGATAAGTGGGATAAATAAGTAAAAGAGAAGATAAAGCAAACAAAGACAAGACTTGACTATAGTTTTCGTTGGTACATTACTTCATGCCTTACTTCATTTGTATCATTTACACGAATATCATAATATATGTTTTTGCATAAATATGTACATACCGTTGTCATTATGGTACCTTGCTAAGCCTATTGCTCACCCCTCTGTTGTTTTTATTTTTCTCTCCCAGATAACCCTGATGAGCTGATACCTGATGAGAAAGAGTGAAGATAGGACTTAGCTGCAGGAAGAGTTGCCGAATTTTGAATACTTGTGATATTGTAGTTGTGTTAATATATATTATTAAAATGGTTTATGTTTTTTTTTGAAGGAATATTATAAAATTATGACATATCATGATGTATATATTGTTGTGGATATAGTTATGCTTCCGCAGGTATGATTGTTGGGTTTGTACGGGTCCCTAGAAGACATCTCTCTTTTGACTCCAATATAGTAGCTAAGAGTACTATATTAGAGCCATAAATGAAGGGCATGGATATTGTGATCCTATGGAAGTGTATGGATTTGTTGTGAAGGTGTAGTGGACGAGTTGTAGATGTCTATTTGGATTACTTTTGCGATTCATTTATTTATATGTTATGTAGAGAGTCTTGTGTATAGGTTGTATGTATGGGGTTCCTCCACTTTTTGGGAAAACTTTGCTGAAATTTCTATAAAATTTTAATATAATAGTGTATATTTATTTGGTTAAGTATGTTAATTAATGGAGGGTCATAAAGGGTTGTGATCATTCGTTACAATAGGTAAGTCAAGTGCATCTATGCAGATTGCTTGAGTGTTATAAACATGTTCATTTGCTTGCTCCATTCATCATGTCAAACATATAAATCCATTATATTTTCATTAATTTAAAGACCTAAACTACCCATAAGTCAAGCGACCTCTTTCACCTACACCTTGACTGGTTGCGACCAATCACAAAACCTTGGTCCTAATATTTGAGTGGCCCAATGGCGGTCTAAATTAAAGATCGGTCTTGATCATCAAGTGACCTAGATGAGGTCAAACATATAGCCTGAGGGACTTGTGGGCCAAGAGTCACACCTCCCCATCAAGTGGTTATTAAAATCTTATGGGGCTTTTTAGTATGTGTTCGACAACTCCCTCTTATAGGGCGAGCACCATCGGTCGACAATGGTTGGCAGACTAGAACCTGACATATGAAAACTACAACATCCTTTAACAGGACCGAGTGCCAATGGTTACATACGGGCAACGGCCTAGACCTTGCCAGAGTTTGGCAACTGCAGCTATGAAACCCAATCAACCTGTGTGATGTTCACCCATACCCTTGCCACAACGTCCTTCTATAGAAAAGAGTACAAATGGACGAACACATCCGGTTAAGCCCAATAATGATAGTTGAAAGGCTTAGCCAACAATCACATTTGCTCAGCATTACAGCCTCCTCACAAAAGCGAGTACAATTGATTAAATGTACCCAGCTAAGCCCGGTGATAATGGCAATAGCACTTAGTCGGCTAACAGAATCAATGTCGGACAAAGATAAATTAGCACACTCTCAAAGATATCAGCAACAATGATAAAGGTAATCTAGTTGATTCATTAAAGATTCAAAGTATACAAGTAGGGCATCCGAATGCCTCCAAAAGCTGCCTACACTCATGCCTCGACCAAATGACTATCCTATAGTTGGGGGCCCCTGATGAACCTAACGTAGGCCCCCCTCCTATTTCTAGGAAGTCCACGAGGTCAGCGCGACACCAAGCTCTAGCGTTCCTCAGGTCAATGAAGCCAACAAAGAAGCCTGGAACCACCAAGGATATGATATGCCAATTAAAGCAAATGCCTTCCTAAAACCTTTCATCCATGGAGATGCCAACCTTGTTAGGTTAGAGTTGAGATCTTATCTCTTCTTCAAACCAAGCGTTCTCATTTCAAAAAGAGCTGCAAATTGCTACCGCCTCCCAAAACTCATCCTTGAGCGAGACGATCCGATCTAGAGCTCGAGTATTTTCCTCTAAGAGCTCTTGGGATCTTTCCTCTGGTTCAGACAACTTCTAGACAAGGTAGGCTGCCCACTCTTGACTCCGCAAAGCCCCGGTGAAAGTAGCATTCATTCGGTGCTCCGCATGCTTCATCGCAGCAAGATCTACGTATGCCTGGGATAGCCATAGGATCTTGGTCTCCCTCCAATGCAATGCCCTCTCCCCCACTTGGAGTTCCTCTTGAACCTACCAAACAACAAATGACAGCCAGTTAGGAAATGCAACACGAAAGCACGATGATATCAAATCAAACAAGCCTATGGCATGGTACCTCATGATAAGATGGCCCTATCTTGTGTGACGAGTGAGGAGACCTTTCAGCTCCAGCAAGGATCGTTGAGAATCCCAGAGGCCACACATCATGAGGAACAGGTGCCTCAAAACCTGGGGGAGGACCGAGGCCACCCAAACTCTTGGGGGCTTGGACACGAACTCTTCAAGGCGAGATGCCCCCTTAGTAAGCGGCTCAGCCTCTGAGCCATCCCCAGCCACTTCTTCCTCAGCCGAGACTCTTCCACTGCCCTCCTTAGCAAAAGTAGCAGGAGAGGCCGACATAGATGCTTCTGGAGAAGAAGCCACCGAGATCAGGATTCTTCCCTCGGATGCGGCCGTGGCATCAGTCCAATCGCCTGGCCGCCTGCTGAGGGAATCCCCACTTCGTTGGTGGAACCCACTGAGGACTCCTTGCCCATAAGCCCTTTCGATGAGTCGCTAAGGTCTAGATCATCTGAGGAAGATTAATCCAAGCCTAGCCTCCTATATGGCTTGCTAGCAACCAAGCAGGCACCCTCGTGTAAGCCATGTCAATCCTTCAGCACTCCTCAGATAGGGTAGGGGGCAGAGGAGACACCTCGTCAGGAAACCACTCAGGAGAGTCTCGGGAGAGCAAAGCCCCGTACTTCCTCTTGGGATGATAACTTGACATGGCTAGAGGTGTCACCCTCTTCCGTCTGAGCCTCCCACTGCATTTCGTCTAGCGCACTCTGGGAGACCTAGTAATCAGTGCAGCGTAGGATACTGACACTCTCCTCGATTAGCATCATCAACGACCTCGCCATTAGTTCCTCACTTGCTAGAACATCCCTAACATAAGCACTATTGACACTGCCCCATTGATTTGGGACACTCCAGTCAACATCGACCACCACGAAGATGAAGTGCTTCATCCAGCCCATCGGCTAATCCGGGTTCCCCTTGTCAATCTCAAACCTCGCATAGGAAGCAAAGGAAACCCAGTCAACCTCTTGGTCGATTCAAAAGATCACCTTCAAGGCACAATCATCCAATATGAGCCCTTTGGTGTGAAAGAAGACCCACAGGGTCACTAGATACCGAATGTCGCTCGGGTGAAGACAAGCCACAGGTATCTCCAGAGCCCTCAAAATCTAGCATAACTCTATCTCAAGTAAAATGCGTAGACTAGCCCTCTGGTGCTCCTTGTAGACCGTTACGAACCCTGGACGAGGGAAGCAAGAGGTGTCATCAGCACTAGGCATAGCGTATCGCATGATGCTTGGGATGCGATACCAACTCCATAGAGACTCTATCTCCCTGACAAACAGAGTGGGTGGAATATCAATGATGCCCTAGAAAGCCATTTTAAAGACCATGCGAACCAGCAAAGAGGATGGCAACCTAGACTAGAGATGTTCCGAAAATAAAGAGATACTGGAAAGGTTGAGCACTAGTAGTTAAATAGCCAATGCCTCAACTCCACAATGATGTCATTCCAAAATATTGAATAGGCGCATCTCCATAATGACCGCAACACCTGCCTTCACTGCAGGGTGTTATGGCGTGTCTTTTCACTAGACTCATTATGATGATCGACGCAATGCCTCCCAACACAACCTAAGGATAGTAGACACCCTTGATTCCTAGGCTGCATGATGCAGGTAATGATGACCTAGCATTTCATTTTCTAAGATTGCAAACTAGCAGCATGCAACATTTGCGGGCTTGAGGTTGATCCAACCAACTCACGTTCCAACCTAGAATTTGGAACGGAACATCATGAGTCAGGATCGCTAGAAGACCGAGTCGCCACTAGCCTAGATTATAATTTTGTCAAATGTCAAGTAACGAAAAATAATATTTAAACACTTCAACTACTTACATCATACATAAGTATTGGAACCATGCAACATAAGAGTAAAAAATGCTTAGTAGTTCCACTCATTAATTCCTCTTTATGAAGTACAATCTTTCAATAGCAAACCTACAACATCGGAGGGAAATCAAAATACATGGAACAATAACCTAACTGCATTTGTCTGATCGGCTCTAGGGAAGACAACTATGATAGGAAAGCAAAATGTAACTACTCTCATCTGGGAAGCAATCCCCAAGAACTGAGCACTGAGACATGGCTAAACCCTTTGAGTCTGTGAGTCTCTGTTAGACCTAACGCGGCATCAAAAGTTAAAGCCCGACGTGGAAGTGCATAGGGGAGCTCCTCCCCTAGTAGTTTACAAAAGTAGTCCGCAAGAACAGCAGAGGGTAAAGTTGTTCTCTGGACTGGAAAAGTATTACCAACCCCATCAAATGGGTTGAGACTCCTCCTTTGAAGTCGCCTCCAGAGAGGACAACCGAACCCCAATTGGGAGAAAAGGAAAATAGCCACGGTACCCGGACCTCATCTAGAACAACATGAGGTTGGTTCAGGCTGAGTTCAAAAGAGGAAAACCAAGGCAGGTTACAAATGCATCCTCTATTTCAGCTTCAAATAATGGCAAGAGTCATTGCCAATTCTGACTAGTGGTTGTACATGCTCCATGCTAGCTTCGAATTCTCACCCCACCAAGCTGGTGAAGACGATTTGTGAAGTGAGGCATTGAGAGCTCCCCATTGATAGCCAGAAGAGGAGATTGAGTCACATTAAATCAAGCAAAGTACACTCGCACTAGAAAATTGCAAACAGCGGAGAATCAATTTGACATTGAATCTCCCCAGAGCTACATAGTTCATTGGGAAGGAGCACGCCTTGGAAAGAAAATCATATACCACATAACAATGTCCTGTCAAGAACATGTCAAGGGTTAGAATTTTAAACTTTCCGACATGAGGGGCTAGTAATAGATCCGATAATCTATGGGTTAAATAACCCATGGGTCGGCCCAAGATCTGGCCTATAAGAAAGATCGACTTGGAAGTGACAACCGAGAGAAAGGTCCTCACGGCCCAAGGCCTAGACGGAATAGCCCAGATTTGCTCAATAGGGTACAAGCCACAATTGTTGCCCTTTGGACAGGTCCACAAGTGCAACCCAATGATACCCACTTAGCAATCCTAACCAGCATGGAAGGCCACGTGACTACTAGTCTACCATGTCCCGACCGCCTAAAAAAGTGTAGAATGCTAGGGAAGCAGGAAATGGTCTCCATCAGAGGGATAGAAATTGCGATGCAATCAATACCCCTACAACAGTTAGCTAGTACTCTCTTTCTATAAATACCACCCTTCCTCCAGGGGAGAGGGAGAAGAGAGAGAGGAGAGAGAGGGGGCTTCAGAATGATAAAAAAGTTTAAAATGAGAGAAAGAGAGACGGTAAAGATAATGCACACCTTAGCTCCAATGCTACTCTCTGAAGAAGGCTTTCCTTCCTCTAAATCACCCTTAAAGTTGTATCCTAACCAAGCACACTCATTGGGGCTCAGTTCTCCATCTCGAATCTGCCCACTAACCAAGTGTACTTATTGGAGCTTAGTCCTCCATCTCTAAGTTGCTCTCTAACCTAGCGCACTCATCGCAACTCAATCCTCTATAACTAAGTTGCTTACACCGAGCGCACTATTTGAAACTCAGTCTGTCTTCTCAAAGCCGCTCCCTAATCAAGTTTATTTATCAAAATTCAATCTTCCATCTCTAAACTGTTCCATAGCTGAGCACACTTATCGGAGCTCAATCTTTCATCTCTGAGTCGCTCCCTAACCGAATGCATTTATTAGAGCTTAGTTTTCCGTAAACACTCAATCCCTCGAAATATGCATCTACGTATTATTCATTTATTCTCATATCTTTCTATCTATCTGAAAAATATTTCTAACTTGAGCGTCAGAGAATATATCAGGGAATGAGTCTCATCATCATTTGACCTCTTAATTGCTAGCTGTAGTATACATGATTCAGGTTTCAAATAATGAAGGTCGTACCCGCTTCAACTCAACCTATAAGAAAGATCAAGCAACTCTTTAATTCCTTTGATAATTCAAATTTAGGAACGTATTAGGATTTAATATCCAATGATTTTACTCGACATTAAAAGGGTTTTCACGAGAAATTTATTGTCTTACTCTTGTTAGTTATTATTATGGTTGTTGTGACTATACAAATTGTTATCATGTATTTTTGTATTTTCAACCAACGAGCTTGGTTTTCAATTTACAAAAGATTATTGTCTTGGCTTGTTTTCCAAGCTGTGTCCTCGGCCCAACAAATGGTATGATACGGTTAGGTTGCGTGTGTTGCTTGATGATTGAATTGATGGAGCATGTTAACAAAATAATTTATTTGAATGACATGAACTTTGCTATATGGGTGAGCAAGGTAAATGATATTTTGTTGTTAAGGATTTTGCATATTCTAAAGTTTACTACACAAAACTTGAGTCTAAATTCGACGAGATGTGTGCTTTTGAACAAAAAAAAAAGTATATGGATATATTCAACAATTCGCAAATAACAATATCTACAATCATCTTCAAAATGATAATCATGTAAGGGACTATGGGAGAAGTTTGAAATACTTCATATTTTAAAAATTAGTAACAATAAATTATATCACTCAATGAAATTGATATAAGTGAAATTTCAAAAAGGGGGTTCTATAGTCAATTATCTCAATGAGTTTTAAGGTAACATTAATCATTTGATTGATATAGACATAAAGTTCAATGATGAGTGGTAGACTTATGGTTATTGACCACACAACCAAATTCATGGGAAGTCATTTAGATTACTATTACAAATGCTGTTCCAAATAGTGCAATGGCTTTAGAGATAATCAATGATATGGTTCATAATAAGGAGATAAAGATGAGATCGAAAGACTTTATATCCTTGCATTCTGATGCACTTGTGTCAAAGTCACAAGGTAAAGGTAAGAGGAGAGGTCCTTAGTTTGGTGTGAAAAGTCATAGCAAATTAAGATTAAGATATCAAAATTACAAGTGCCATCATTGTGAAAAAAAGGGATCATATTAAAAAGTATTACTATAAATGAAAACGAGAGAATAGATATAGTGGGGAAAGGAAGAGCAAGAAGTACCAAGACAAAGAGAGGGCTGCTATTGCAACAAAATCCAATCTTTTAATTGTTTGTGAGGAAAAGGTTGTTAATGTTTAATTATGAGAAAAGCTGAGTGATTAATAGTGGTACATCATTTCATATTATATTGGGAAGACAAAGTTTTCATGTCTTATATGCTTGGCAAATTCGAGGCATTAAAAATGGGCAATGATGACTTGTTACAAATCATGAGCCCTAGTGATGTGTGTTTTGACCACTAGCTCCACCATGAGATTGAGTTAGAGGGACTTTCAACATATTCCAAACATCCAATTCAATCTTATATTCGTCTAAAAATATTGACGATGAACATTATTGTAGCACCATCAATGAAGGTTTTAGAAGGTTACTAGAGAGTCTCTAGTGATGGCACACGGCAGAAAAATATCAAATTTACATGTTTTGTAAGCTTTGATTACAAACGGTGACATAAATGTGGCTAATCGAGATGAATTCTCTGAATTATGGCACAAGTAGCTAAACCATATGAGTGTAAAGAGATTAAATTGTCTTGTGAAGAAAAGCCTTTTTCAAGAGTAAAAGAAGACAAATTAAAAACTAACCCTTATTGCATGGTAGAAAAGCAAAGGAGAGCTTCCTTTCATGGAAACTAATCCACAAAGAAGGTTGGCCTTCTTAAATTTGTGTACACTGACATGTGCGGTCCACTGAAGGAAAAGCTCTTAGAGGTGTACTCTATTTCATTACCTTCGTTAACAATTGTTTGAGAAAATTATTGGTGTATTACTTAAAATAGAAGAACCAAGGTTTTGAAGTCTTTAAGTAATTTATGTATTGATTGAAATATAAATAGGAAATAGCCTAGAGTGGGAGTGCCACGAGCGACATGTACGTGTCTAACCCTATCTGTGCACAAGCGTCATATCAGGTTCTTTTTGAGTATTTTGAAATTTACGCTTGAGTGCCACCTCAAACCCACATCAAGCGACCTCCAATCTACCCTAACTTTGCTCAAGCTGTCCAAAGGGCACTCTTCGGGTGCACCGACTTTGCCAACAACGCACAAGCACACTTCAAGCATGCCTCAAATGCAAAATCTACTTTCTTACTCCAATTTTTTTTTAAATTTATATTGTACAATTATTTTTAATATACCCAAAATAAACTGATAATATCAAGTTATTTGAACTAGGAACTAAGTATTACACTAATTGTATAAAATTGTCTAAAATTTAAATCATATGATTTCTAAAGGTTCAAATATTCAAGGTTAGATAAATTCAAATATCATGTAAACTCTATAAAATCTCAAAAGGCAAAAACATTTCAAAACACCAAATATAATGTAGGTGAAAATCTTAAAAATTTAAAACATACCAAAGCTAAAAATCAAAGTCTAAAAGACCAATTTTGATGAAGAGTTATACATATTCCAATAATATTAGGTTAAAATACTGCTATTTAGACCTATAAGTGAGCCGTCTATAATTATACTTTATAGATAAAGTCAAATATCACTTTTTTATTGTCTATGTGAATAGGTGCGATCCTCAAATGAACATAATATATTAGGATATCCAAACATGTTGTTATGTTAATTTCGTACAATGGTTTTTAAAGAAAATAATGAGGGGACTCTATAATAAATATTTAATTTTTTTTACTCTCTTAGAAAAGCATAAAATTTTCACATTATAAAATGGTACAAAGTCATATTAAATGAAAATAGGATTCTGACCAAATACTTAATGGGACTATCACATGTAAGGCCAAATATATAAGTTTTATAACTTTTTTTTCACAAATATTATTATATAAAAATATAATATTTTAAAATATTTATTTAGTATGTGAAAAATAAACAAATTTTTAAAACTTTTAACAAAACTAAATAAAATTTTAAAATATTCTATAAAAAACACATAAATATAATAATATCTATAATAATTGGATAAATGGTGACATACATGTATAGCAAAAGTAAAAATATAAGCAAAATCAATGATGTATGAAATAGATCAAAGAATGGTTTAGAAATACTTGTTTTTAACCTCTGATCTATCAAATTTAACTCGATAAAGCTACAAAATCTCATTCCTCTTCTTCTTCTTTTTTTTTTTTTTCTCTCTCTTCTCTCCCTTTCCTATATGAAATGACTGTGTACAGGCATAGGTTATATTAAATATCCAAATTGGCACACTAGCACCAAATAGACATAGCTCAGGTGCCATTTTAAAACCTCAAGCGTGTACAAATGCCGCATCAAGTGTAATTTATATCTTAATATTCTATCTCAAATACATATGACCATTGTAACAAGCATGTATTAGAAACTATTAATTTTACCTAAAATAAGTATGAGTGTTAATATAGGCCACATCAAACACTACTATACTGTCTAAACTATGCATGAGTGCTCCAATGGTGTCCATCATGTACAGCCTTACTGTCTAAAATAAGTTCGATAGTAGAATAGGTGCCAATTAGGCACTGGCCTACTTTTTCTATAATTTAATTGTCCTCAAATTTTATTATAATTATTTTTTAAATTAATCTAAAATTATTTTAATAACGTTATAAATTATAAATTAAAAATCAAGCCTTACGTAGAAGATGAGCATAGTGATGCTCATATGATACTATGATAATATCTTCGAGTCAACACTGGTCATTCCATTCTGACGATTTGTGAGAAATCAATATTTTTCCACTCGCCTATATGTTAATGAGTATGTGTTGCTTACTAGTGTTGGAAATGTAGAATGCTTAGATGAAGAGATAGAGGATTAGCATAACATAGAGTGGATGGATGTTATACTAGATGAAATGTTGTCACTATAAGAGAATCATATGTTTGAGGTGATAAAATTGTTCAAGGGTAAATAGGCACCCAAAAACAAATGGGTTTATCAATTGAAGTATGAAGGTGGCAATTTGTAGCTGAAGTACAAAGTAAGGTTGATTGTTATGAGTTTTAATCAATGGAAGGGTATTAATTTCAAGGAGATCTTTTCTCTTATGATGAAGGTGTATTTTATTAGAGTTGTGCTCGGTTTGGTAGCATGCCTTGATCTAGAGGTGGAACAATTTAATGTATGGACGACATTCTTTTATGGAGACTCGAAGGAGGTGATCTATATAAAACAATCGAAGAGATTTGTGATTGAGGAAAAGAAGTACATAGTATACTATTTAAAGAAGAGCCATTACAACCTTAAAGAAGCATTAAGGCAATTGTACAGAAAGTTTGAATTCGTCATGGAAGAGAAATGTCAAGAACCTGGACCCAAATAGATCTAAACAAATATAATTCATAAAAAATAAAATTTAAAAATAATATAACAAAAATCACTAAATTTCAAATCCGAGTGTAACAAAATAAATGTTCACATGACACAAAATGTTAATCATAATAAAAAGTAACTTACATAGGATCTTATTGGATAACCATTTGGACAATATAATAAATATGACTTGTTCCATAAATATTATAAGGGAGGAGACAAACTAACAATAACAACATAATCCAATGGTTGAATAATCTAACTGTTCTCAATACATAACTGAGGTCTACATCTAGCTAATCTTAATATCCAATATACATCTGATACATTTCAAATCCAAAAATGAAACTGACTCACCAATATAGAATAACGACAATCTAATTACATCCAAATTCTTATACCCATTAATCTAAAAAGATAAGAAGTAAAAATATGAGCCGAAATCTCAACAACTATCAATATCATATAATAAATAATAATATTTAAAATCAGAAGGATGGTCAACAAATACATTCAAAATGGGTAAATATACAAATCTTAAATTTGATATCGAAAATCATGAAGGTAATCTCGTACTCAAATATAATTTAAATCAAAATATAGTCCCATCGGAATGTACTTATAATATATCGTGATTTGGAGCAAAATCACACCTTCCAAATCATATCAGAGTTTATATAAAACATATATTGAATGAAATAAAGTCCGAATTGAAATATATGAATAAACAAAGGCCGGAATAAAATCATATAAATTAAAATATATTTCGGGATAAATTATATATCTAAATGTATGAGATTAACCAAATCTCAATTGGGGACAAACCTGCGAATCTCAAATTGAAGTCTAAATACAAATTAATATAGAAATACAAAACATGCATGAAATTGGAGAACCAAAGATAAATAGATCAATTTAATGAAGGTTTACACATACTCCCGATAACTTTAAACTAGAGTTATATACTATTTAAACCTTTATGTGGGGCTATTTATGTATACTATCTCCTATAGATAGGGAAAAGACTCACTATATTTTTCCACCTATAGTGTTAGGTGCAATTTTCAAATTTAGTATATATATTAGGATGTTTAGATATATTAGTTTTCGTTGAATCCCTCTTATAATGGTTCTCATTAAAATACGAATAGAGTGGGTTATTTATAAATAAAGCTTTTTTTTGCTGGTAGAAAAGGGAGCGACAACGTCGGGAACAAAGCTCTCCCCATTGGGAGAAAGTCACATATCACATCTCAAATCGTATCATGAAGGTAGAGACCTCGATTCCCAAGCAACAATATATGAGTACTAATGCATGACCTATGCAGGTTTTCATAACTTTTTTCATAAAAATATACAGATGCATAAATATACAGTTTTAAGTATTTATCCATTTTTTAATGAAATAATAAAACCTTCAAATACTTATAAAATTCAAATAAAACCTCCAAATAATTGGTAAAAATAACATACATGCATGATGGAAACAAATAAGCTAAATAAAAAGAGCATACATGAACATTAAATCTTCAAAATATAAACAAATTTTATCAGATATTAAAACAAATCAAAGATAAGGTTTAAGGACACTTATTTCAACCTCCTACCAAGTAAACTTGACAAAATGATACTTTGAATCACCACTTCTTCTCTTCCTTGCTCATCTTCTTTTTCTCTCCTCTCTTCCTTATCTTATGTGAAATGCTAGCAAAGTGCTCTGCAGCTGCTTATATAACCCAAATGGTGCTTGAGTGCCACACAAGTGCTCCTCAAGCACCACCCTCTCAGCAAACGGTGCTTGAGTGTAGTCTCGGGCACCCCTCAAGCACTAGCTCTCGATAATTAGCACTCAGGGCGCCAACCAACTATTTCAAAATTTTTTAAAATTTTATAATATATAATTAATTCTAATGCATCTAATATACTCAAATAACATATAATGCCAAAATAAATCAAATGGGAATCAGGCATTACAAGTAAAACTACAGGGAGACAACTTCAGATAATTGTGTTTTTGTGTAAAATTTCTCCAAGGGGAGACTTTGTCATCCTTTTATTCTATTTAGATGACATGTTCATTGTTGGAAATAATAATTCTTAGATTAGTAAGTTGAGAAAGCAATTAAACAAATCTTTTGTAATGAAAAAGTTGGGACTGGTAACAAAAATTCACAATATTAGAATTTTTCATGATCCAAAGGGAAAAGAAGCTATAAATATCCCATGAAAGTTACATCAAGAAAGTTCTTCAACACTCTAATTTGTATAGCTCTAACTTCAAGTTTAGTGTTTAAAAAATTTTTTTTATGAAGGTGGAGAATGTTGAAATCAGTAAGGTTCCTTATACTTCAGCGATTGGTAGTTTGATATATGCCATAATATGTATGAGGCTAGATATAACTTATACGATAAGTAATAAGCTAGTTTCTTTCCAATTAGGGGAATGAACATTGATCCATGGTAAAATGGATTCTTAGATATATTCGAGGCACCTCTAAAATATGTTAGTATTTTGGCAATGATAAATGTGTTTTGTTCAACTTTACGGATATTGTCATGACAGACGACATTGGTTTTAGGAAGTCCACTTTGGAATATTTAATCATATTTGTGGCAATCAAGTTGCAAAAGTATATTATATTTTCTACCATCGAAGCCAAGTTTATTGTAGTAACCAAAACAAGCAAGGAGTTGATTTGGATAAAGAAATTCATCCATGAGATCTACTTTAATTGTTGTTTTGCAATAGTCAAAGCACAATGCATCTTTGTAAAAATTTATTTTTTCATTCTCGATTTATACACATTGATTTAAAATATCATTGGATGTAGAACATATTTGATTTAGAATTATTGACGTTGAATATGACTAAGACGGACGATATGGTTTTGACATGTTCACAAAAGCATTGTAAAGAGAAAAGTTTAAACTATGTCGAGAGATTGCCAGGATGGTGATGGCTCTTACAAAATTGTGAAGAGAAATTTGTTAAGATATGTCACTATTTTATAAGTTTTATACTTATTGTATATATTATTTTTTTACCTAATTTTAGGAAACAATGGGTGGTGGGAGATGTCCATATGGCATTCAATCGAGTGAACTTGAGAAGCAAGTCCTCCACATGATGTACCTTTGAAGTTGACATTTGCTTTAGCTAACATGTAAAGACAAGATCTTTGTGCGACATCGATGCAAACAAACATGCAATGTAAGGCCTCCTCGCAACATACTTGTGACAGCTAATTTAGCATTCGTTTGGGACAATTTTTAGTGGGTATAAATTCACAACATGACTATGAGCCAACCACTTAAGAGGATTATAGGCTATAAATAGCCTGTTTTGAATTTAGGTCATTTAATTATACACACAATATATTTCTCGGCAACCAACGAGGAGAAGAAGGTGAAGATGCTTACCATTTATTTGGGCGTCGATTCTTATTATGTTCTTTAATATCCTTAAGTATATTATTCTATTTGTTATCTTGGATATTTTATTTGTAATTTTCTTTAATTTTTCAGTTTTATTATACTAATTTTGATTTATCATCGTTGTAGTGGAATCAAAATGACATATTTATAGTCGGTATATTCATACTCATTATTTATTGTAAAATTATATGATTCTATAGTCTTATAATTTTACTTTATGTTAAAAGGGTTCCCATGTGAATGTTAGTGTGCCTTGCTCTTATTAGTAATTATTATGGTTATTGTGATTGTACAAATTGTCATTTCATTTTCTTACATAGGATCTGTCATTGGTTTATTGTGAAGCATTGTATCCTTGAGCCAAGAAAATATATATATATATATATATAAGTAAAACACCATTTTATACCCCTAGAATATTCAATTCTAAAACAGTTGAAATTTGATATTTTAAAATTAAATCATAATTTTATTCTTTAGCCTCTCTTATCCTATTATTAGCTATGAAACCATTTTTTCAAGTGTATAGTCTGCAACTAGTAATTCAAGCTACTATTTATAAGTTTGTATATAAATAGAACAAATGATAATTAACCTAATGAATTTCAATGGATAAACTACTCAAACCAAACAAGCCTACCAACTTATAATTTAAGCAATTTTTTTTTTCAATTTAGCGGGTTGGTTTAATTTGATAAACATTTATTTTTGATTTAATTTACTTAATTATTAAAAAAAAGGTTTAATTTGGTAAACGATGAACGGAGATGCCAAATTTGATTATGGATCTCTGAATTACACCAGTTTGATCCATTATTAGTCTTTTCAACACAAGTAAAAGTATTCTAAAATGAATATTTAGTTTTATTTAATTTATACCCACCTTCGGCATTTAGATCCCCACTGTTTCCCATTCACTCTACAGCTGATGCGACTCCCTCGCCTGTAGTATACCCGCAGTTGTCATCATCCGTTCCCACATTCTGTTCAGTTGTCATCTTCCCTTCTCACCCACTCAAACTACTCCCTCCTTCAATTCTACCATACTCGATTCTCGATCATTACGAAGCTGTAAGTACTGCCAAACACCAAATGCCCATTGGCCACTCTCTTTCTCCAACTCCGCATTCTTCTTCTTCTTCTCTCTTCCTGTAACTGCTTCACATAGTTCTCCTTCATCCTTCTCCATCCTCAAAAGATTAATCACTCCCAGTCTTCAAACATACACATTTATTGCTCAATCTCCCTTCTTTCTGAAATTGTGTCAATTAAATCACAATGCTTCATCAACAAAGGCTCGAATTGAAACGGTGGGTGCCGACACTTTTGTCAAACCACAAAACCCTATTCGCAGTTCTATGGATCGTGGGGTTTGTATCGGTGTTCGTGTGGCAGCGGAACATCATCGAAGGGCTGTTAATTTTCCGGCGATCTTCGGCGCTGCCGATGCCGAGGCTGCGACCGGTGGCGTTCAATATAACGGATTTTGGCGCAGTTGGGGACGGTGCGACGGATAATACGGCGGCCTTTGAGCGGGCGGTGTCGGCCGTATCGAAATTCCGGAGTAGAGGTGGGGCGCAGCTGAATGTGCCCGCTGGGAACTGGCTTACTGCACCGTTCAATTTGACAAGCCACATGACTTTGTTCCTTGCTAAAGATGCTGTTATCCTCGGCATTGATGTGAGTTTGACTTTCTCTCTCTCTATCTGGATTCCAACATCTACTTCATGTTTTTTTTCCAAAGCGGCTTATTTGTTGGAATTTAATCACTCCCTTATAGATAACTAAATAAATAAAAAGTTATTGAAAAATTAGTATTCCAGTGCGCTTTGCACATGTGGGAAACGGGCCGGAGGTGTACTTGGTGCCAGGCTGATGAGGCTGGGCTGCCAGGCTGATGAGGCTGGGCTGCCAGCCTGCTGAAGGAGGCCAGCTGGCCAGCCAGTTGAAGGAGTCAGCCGATGCCTGAAGTAGTTGACCGGATGGAAGAGGCCGGCTGGATAGGCCAACCGGATGGAAGAAGAAACCGGCTAGGCCAGCTGGTCGGTTGGGAGGAAACCAGCCTGAAGATCAGCTAGGAGTAGCCTAGCCAGTGTGGCCGAGTTGGGATGAGGTTGTCCGAGTAAATGGAGTCGGGCCTATTTTACCAAAAGTGTGGGAACTGATGAAAGCGTGAGAAATGACAGTTGGTGTGACAAATCCTCTGCATGATCCAGAGTAGGTGAGCGGGTGAGTGATTTGGTGTAATAAATTCCCTGCAAGATCCAGAGCAGGTGAGCTGGGCAATTTGCGGGATTTAGACTGAACGTAATTATAAATCGCACCAAGCACTTTAGGATTATGTGTGGAAGAGGTGAGCGGATCTTCTTCTCTTCGCCAAGAGTCACTTTCTAAAATTAGAGTAGAGAGTGCCGTAAGTGAGAGATGAACGGGAGAAGAAAAAGAGAGAAAAGAGAGAAGGAGGTTTTTTCTTGCTTTTATTCTGTAGTTTCTTGCTCTGTCTCGGGTTGGTTGCAGGTACTCTGCCTTGGGGGTTTGTATAACCAAATTTTATATAGTGAAGATTTTTCGGAGTTTGTCCCATAGTTTTTTCCTTAGTTGAAAAGGGTTTTCTACGTTAAAAATCGTTGTACATTATTGTGTTCCGTGTGCTCACAATTTGGTGGTTGATGGCCGACGCGGAGGTTCGGGTGTTATTCCGCTGTGCCGGTTGGGTGTATCCTTGCCGAATTCCCAACACTATTAACTAGTGTTTGGTAATTCTGTTTCTATAAGATGCATCCCAAATACATCCTAATGAGTTTTTGCTGCCCAAAGCTGCCCAACTATCTATCAGACTTCCTATGAATTGCTTAGTTATGTACCCATAGTTGTTATATTGGATTTTAATCATATTTTGGACCAATCAACATCGGACAACACTTTGCCATTGTATTGTAAGACATACTTTGGGCTGAGAACTGGATGCGAAGAATAGAAAGGGGCTTTCCTTGCTTGAAAAATGTCTTGCTAATCTTTTGTACATGTAGCATAACATGAGTGGTTATCACTGGTATTTTTAGGAGTTTTGATATAAACTCGACTTATTTGATTAGAGGCTACGGAAATATGGATTGTGCTATTTAGATTTGGTCTGTGAATTGAACTTGCATGCTTGTGTTCAAAGCTGTATCATGTAGTAGGGGAAAAATCATTATTCATACAAGAGTAGATTTGCTTTTCCATACCTAGAACATGGCAGTACTAAACAGTAGCATTTTGAAGTGAAAACACTTTAATCTTTAAGTGGAAGCAACTTCATCTTCCAATAAAAAATATCTTTCTAGTACCTCCAAACAGTTGCTTTATGGATATAGGTGCCATTTCTTCTGCGGGAGAAAGTTTATGATGGAACACATTACATGGAATTCAGTGGATTATGTGGTTTTCACGTTCCATTTGTGGATAAGTTTAGGTCATGATTGAGCAATCAAAACATACGAAACATGGAGACTGACACAGGAGATGGCCCTGACACAACATGTTAAGTTTCTTAAAATTAGTGCACAGCATGCAGGGTCACAATAAACACAAGTTATGGCATGTTTCTTGTTCATCCATCCAATTATCCGTATTTCTAAATTTATCCTGTATATTTCAGAAATCTCCAGTTGACATGCTCTGAGTCTTTTCTGTGCCAATTTTCTCTGTAACTCTCGGCTGTATGCTTTTAATTCTTGAGTCCATACATGCTCTCTGTTATATCCCCCAAGGCTTTCCTTCGTTGAATGAAGGTACTCTGATGGGGATATGTGATTAAACTCATTGTGTTGTAAACAAATTGTTGTTTATAAAATTCCTCACACGATATGCTCAATTGCTGTCCAGACACCCCTGCATTTACTAGCAATTTCCAGATCTTCAAAATAAAATCATTCGTTACAGGAGTGCATTAATTTGTAGGTTTTGATATCCAAACTGTGCAGAAGTTATTAATTTGTAGGCTTTGATATCCAAACTGTGCAGAAGTTTAATGAATTACATATTTCATTTTGTCGATGCCATTTTGCAACATTTTGAAAGAAAGAATAGAAGTGTTAAATGGGTTGTGCCTTCCAGCCCATTTATATGGGTCGCTTGCTTGTAAACTAATTGTGCCAGCACGGCCCATAACTTCAAAGTCACTGCATAGCATAGCACGTGGCCTGCACTATGTTGGGCCAACCTATGGACTATGCCGTGCCATGGGCCAGAATAACACGGCCCATATATTAAGAAATAAAAAAGGTATAAAAAATAAACTTATACAAAAATATTATAAAAATACATCATTTTATTTATTTTGTTCAATATTTTTGATAATATAATTCAAAAAAGTGAAAAAATGCATTTAATAATAATTTAATTATTTATTTTTAAGCTTTAGTTACATTTTTACTACTACTACTACTTTTAGAGTCATCATCTTTACTAAAATTAAAAGTGGTTAAATTTCTTATGTGATATTTTACGTCCAACCAATCTATGAAAAGAATACATATTTCTACGATTTTGTTGTTATCCTGCTTCTCTTTTTGTTAACTACTCGACCCTCGACACTGAAGGTTAACTCTGATGACACTGTGCTTGCTAGTGGGGCGAAGAGGTCCTGTTTCATTGATGCGAGTATAGGAAATATGTGCTCATTGGCCTTCTATCAATTCAAAATCTAATACTCTGAATTGTTACTTGTAATGTTGAAAATATGGTCCAACTGTAAATAATGAAGAAGCTTAGATGGTGTTGTATTTTTACTAACGACTGTGCTCTATATCGAGCTTGTACTAACAAAAGCAAATCTCGTCAACCACTTTTGCTATTGTTTGCTTCTATTCCTGAAGTAGATAGTTCCGATATTAACTATAGTGCATACAAGTAATACATTGCATGCAAGTTGTGGCAGATATAAGCTTTCTTTTCTTCCGTACTGTTGGCCATCCCTTTGCTATTGTAAAAATTTTTAAGACATATATACACTCCACATAAATTCACTTGAGGGTTCATAATTGTGGCGAGATAGGCTAACATTTGAAGATCTCTCCATATTTTATTTTATTTTTTAAAAATATAGTTACATATAATATTAGTGATTGTACTATTTTTATTAATTTTAATAATCACTTAAAATTATTTATTTAAATTTGAAATAATATATTTACCTCCAATACCTGTATCATTTGGTAGATTTCATGTACATCTTGAAAAAGTACAATCAAGTTAGCAAATGACAATAATTTGCTTAATAGTATATTTTGAGTGATTTAGTAGATATTTTCAAATTCGTTAGTAGTAAAATAAAATGTTTCTAAAAAATATTTAATCATTTTAAACATCTTCTATTCAATATCTGTAATCAGCTTGGCCGTTGGGATATTTCATTGTAAAAGATGGTTAAAACATAATGAAAAAAATACACGATTTCTAGTATTTGGTATATAGAGTTCTATCTTATTGGGTAATCAATCTTCATCTTCTTATAACTCAGCTTATTTTGTCTGCATAACGTCTTAAATTAGTATTTTTGATAAGAAGACATTCTAATAAATAGAATAATATTTTTATTTTCTTCACATAAGAAAAAATAAATTACAAAATATCCTTAGCACAAAAGTTAATATTGTGACATGCATATTTTATATGGAATAATTCACTATTCAAAATTTAAAAAAAATTATGATTTAAATAAAGAAATAGTAGAACTATTATTTGAAGCATTATCAAGAGTAATAAAAAAAATCTTATTAAATATTTTGAATTCATTTATAATAGTATTAATTGTTTAAAAATTATAGAGATAGTGTGCGGGTGTTAAAAAACTTTAAAACCTCTAATTCTTTTTTTGTAATTCATAATTTTCAAAATCTAATGTGTTGTAATGCAAATATAAAATAAATTATCACTTGATGGTTATACATCACTAGTTAAAGAAATATTAGATTTTACGTGCATTTTCAGAAATTAAATTTTGTTTTAATTGTAAAAAAAACGAATTGCCTCACTTTTAACAGTTTGTCGGGATACTTTTACATATTATACACTTCTGCTGTTTGAACTTGTAGTCTTCAGCTATGAGAAAAGGACTATCCGACTGAACTATATATTCCACTAGTCTATCTTGATTGAGCTGCTAGTCATACTGAAATACTTTTGACCCTACACCATGTAAAAATGTTAATTCAGTTTGAATTTGATGTGTCTTAATAATCCAAATTTAATGTATGAATTAGATAGCCATGTAGTTGGATATGGATGTCTGAATTGTAACGGGTTTGGCCTTTGTATATCTGAATCCAAATCCTATGCACTACAAAAGAATGAATTAGAGATAAGGGGAATATGGGACTCGCTCCTGTATATTCTCCGACGCTTAAGTCAGTGATCGTTTTTAATAGACGGAATGATAATAAGGAAAAAGACGCCTAAATTGAAAGACGATGTGGATGAGTGTGGATTTGGAGGACTTTGCTTTGTTTAGTGCACTCGTTTATCGAGTGTCCTTTTTCTTCTTCTCCTCCTATTTGGGAGAATATGTATTTATAGCCTGAGGTCTTGTTTGACCAATCAGCATTTAAAATTGCTACACATGTCCAGAGTCGTTTCGGAAGAGCTAGGGGGAGGCGTTGCTTTTGGTATATAACTGTCATTTTAATTTAATAAAGAAGCTGTTTGGTCATTAATGATTGGACCATTTCAGTCATTTTCTAGATTGGGTCATTAATTGGCTTGTGATTATCCTTTGGTTTTTTGGTAATTGACTGCTCGGATTAAGCTTTTCAGTTAATGCCCTTGGAAGTTATTATTTGACTGTCTGGAATGGCTTCGTCACTTCTTTGTTTGTGCTGCTAGAGTTTTGGACCTAGATTCAAACTTGTGCTAGGCTAATCCTTCTCGGGCCATACCCATTATTAGCCATCATGTTAGGAGATTTGAATTCTCACTCCTACCATGTCACTGACAGGATGCTAGTTGATGCGCCATAAATGTGCATCTTTGTCACAGATATTCTGACTATGAAGGGTCTTGTCTGGTAGGATTTGATTCTTTGCCCTTAATGACAGTGATTCGATATCTTTTGCCCAAATGATAACTCGCTTTCTTTGCATGTCTTCAATATGTTTGTATTTTTTGAGCAGTTGATCTCGAGTTGAGTTCTTACCATGTGCTTGAATACCGTTTTTTGTTATTTAATTTCTGACAATATGACAATTCGGATCTCTGACTGTTCGGGCTTCTGGCAATTTGGCATGCAATAATTTAATCCGAATAAACACGAGATTTGCGTATCTGTGAACTAACTGAGTCGACTTTAATTAGGACCGAATTGTCTAATCATAATTAATCAAATGTTAGAATCGCCTATTACAGTTTGCAGCCTTTGGAAGAGTCACGTCCGGTCATCCTGCTGGTTTAGTGAGATCGACGGGCTGCAGAGCCTTCCTATATGACACGTGTCTCAGCCATTTTGATGATGTGCCTTATGGTATTTCCATGTGATGCTGTTTTGGGGTTGGATTCTTTACCTAATTAAATTCTGGCGCTCTTTCACTTCATCATCTCTTTATATTTTATTTCTTTCAGCCCCAATTCGCTTTCCGTTTCACCTTGTTTTTATGGCTACTCAAGCAGCCTCCAAGGGTGTTGCTGAGATTCTGTCCAACTTCATGGTCGAGAATGTGCTGAATATTTACGAAAAGTTTAACAATCCTGCTGCTATTCCCTTTTAGATTCCTTCACCTTTCGAGAGGACTTGTTCTCTGTGGTTTGGCTTCATCGTCATTTATAAAATGCATTTGAAGGAGGGGCTCTACATTCCTTTTATGAGGGAATTATATGAGATTCTGGAGGCTCTAGAAATTCCTGTGGCATGTCTTTACCCAACGCTATTAGGTATTTTGTGAAGACCCAAGCTCGAATCCCCGAACTTGACCCGGACCATCATGGTGAAAGTTTCAAATCATCCGAAATCATCGATTATACATCATTAAAAATATCATTAATGAACCTTATAAATGCATTATTAATTCAATATCCATAATAATAATAATAAATAACCTCAATAACATCGATGCCCAAAATATCAATCCTCATAATAAAAATCTAATAAATGTCGAATAGTAACAAAATCAACAAACATCCTAAGTCTCTATCCTGGAAGCCTCAATCTCTGAGATCACCTCCACTTGGAGTCTACACAATAACTCGCGATCTCTTTGAACCTGCTGTCAACCTGTCTACTTTGGAGCCAATAAAACATAAGAGTGAGTCGAATGCGCAGCAAGTAAATAAATCAACAAAATAATGGATGCAATAACACGTCTCGGATATTAATAACATAATAATTATGTAAGTTAAATCAATAATTATCCGAGATTCAACAACCTGTCGTATCCATGACTCACAAGCCATATGAACAATTGGATATCAAGAAGCAATATGGATTCCATCGAATCTGATCATTAGCTTAATACGAGGTCACAACTGTATGAATGACAGAAATCTTTATAGACCTTATTCTACCATAGTGAACCAAAGGCCGCGTATTTACACCCCCAACGGATGAGTAATGCAACGAGGTTATCCATGGTATTCAACTACCCCTACAGTCCTCCCAGAGGCTGTATCTGTAGCATTCCGATATTACCTCCGATACCCCTCGCCAATGATATCCTAGATATCATCATCTACGATGATTACTAGGTTATAAGCGTTCCTTTTTAATATCAACGACCTCATCCTTCGGAATATATAGTCAGTATCGAAAAAGTGTATACTACACTAAAATTCCATAGCCTCCAATTCGACTTGACACCTTAGTGTTTTCATACTCTCTCCTCAATTTAGCCATAGAGTGCTAATAAATGTACTACACCACCAAGGTTAACGTGAAGAATATTTTTATCAGATTTTATCAACGAGATACGGGAAGAATCACGTGACCGATTAATATTATTTCAACCATACCAACATACTTGCATAATTCCATATAAATATTTTCTACCATCAATATACATCAATATAAATATGCGCCATCTCATGCATAATTATATATACAATTATATACACACACACACACACACACACATAAACACAAACATATATATATATATATATATACAAATATTTGTATTTATATAAATACGCAGCCACACATTTGTACATACACGTATTATACCCATCTCTACTCTACATGTACACACTCTCGTATTTCTGCTTCTACTCAACTTTGCACACGGCAACGGCATCCCTCTCTTCACTGTCGGCTTTCAGCTCGGCGACGATAGCATCGCCTCTTCACGTCTCCCGCTCACAGCGCAGCCCCATCGCTTGTACCACAGCATTGCACGTCCCTACACGGTCTCTACACACCCAGACCACGCACGACACACAATGGTACACAGCTACATACGCACGAGGGCTACACACGGACGCCCGTAAAGACGCACCCACGACCGAGCCCCTGGTTTTCCCCAAATTTCTTGTTTTACCACCAAATCGGGATGACAGGCATAACTCTCCACATGAGGCAATTATCAACATCTAGGGGTTAAAGGGAACGATTCACTTGCAGAATACGGGTCGGAGCACACTCATTGCCTCTGGGTCATTGGACCCGTTTGGAATTAAGGGATGCTCTGTTTCCATTATTGCCCGAAATTCCCCAAAAAAATCAGGGGATAACATGTAAAGTCGGTACTTCATGATTCCATTAATAAATTTACAAAGCCCCAAGTCATCGTTGATTCAAAAGGGTCAGTCGCAACCTCACCGATGTCGAAGCTCTGCATTTGGGCTCCCTAATTCGTACCCTCCATTTTCAACAATTTCCCACCCATTTCAAAGCATAAATTCCGAGATTCAATAATAACAAGGATGGAGGAAGAGTTAATTTTGTGAAGTTGGACGTTTACTTTGCCTCAGTTTCGTGTCCTTCATCCGGCAACGACGGTGGCGTTACAAATTGACGATGGTGGCGAGCGACTTCTTACCATGCCCCACTGCGGTTTGATCACTCACGGCTAGGGTTTAGTGGTGGTTCCTCCTCTTTCCCACACCAATGTCCCCTTAAATAATGAAGGGGTCGATTTAGGGTTTCCATGAGCGCTATTCCCCCCTTTCCTTCTTCGTTGCCACCGACCGCGTTCCTTCTCTCTCCCTCTTCTTTCTTTTCTTTCTTTCCTCTCTTCTTTCCTTTCCTCTCTTCCTTTCCCTTCTTTCCTTCGCCTGATTACCATTATTATTATTATTATTGTTATTATTATTATACTTATATTTATTAATTAATCTAAATTTAATTTGGCGGTCCAAATATTTATTCCTAAATCCCTTGATCCAAATACTCTAATTTGTTAGGCCCAAATATCTAAACTCAATTCAACGGTTCATATACTTCAAGTTTATATTGTCAGCCCGAATTACAAAATTTTATATCTAAAATTACTAAAAATAATTATCCCAACCAAATAATAAAATTAAAATTATTTGGGGTGTTACATATTTATTCTCCCTGTGTGTTTTCCTACGTTGCTGGGGACTTCATCTGGATTCTAGGGTCAAAGTTATTTTCTAGTTTAGCCAAGAGAGTGACTAGATTTCGTTTATTCCTCGAAAGAAGTATAAAATAAGCGGTGGAAATTCAGATTCAATAAAAGGTTAGAAGGACTAAGTATTTTTTTTTATTGGGGTCCCTTCCGATTGGACTCTCTCTAACGACTGGCAATTGGTTAATTCGGCCTATTTTGGTGATGTCTTGGAGACTGAGACTTTTATGGTTGAATCGTTAACGGAATTAATAGTAGAAAATGCTGTCTCTCTTTGGAAGACTAGCAGCTTTTTGACTTTGCAAGAGCTCGCTGAAGTCCACTGGGAGGCTAGGGTTGGTGGTAAAGCCGTTGCTGACATGCCTGCCCACAAATCTAAAAAGGAAACCAGGGGGACTTTTTATTTAGGATCCTCTAAAAATGACGGCTGGAGAGACAGGTTCCCAAGCTCTTGGTTCGCCCTATCCATTCTCCTCTGATGGCTATGACAGGATGATTGACGAGGCCGATGATGAGATAACTACGTCAGAGGCTGGCGAGTCACCTCGGAGACCAGGTCCTATCCTTTCTTTGCTAGGTTGCCCAGTTTTTGAGGAGGTGCCCGAACTCCTTGACGATGGCGAAGCTTCACTTCTTGCTATTTTGAGAATAAATGACCCTGTTGTCTGTGGTTCGAATGAACCGATTGTTGCTCCGTTCATAATTGAATACGAGGCCCTTGTTTTTGTTAGCTCGTCGCTTGATGAACTTGTTTCCACACTTCCTATTGCATTGGTTGTGGAGCTGAATAATGATGAAGGAACGGCAGAGGATTTGCCTGCTGTCACCCTAGAAGCTTTGATAGAGTTTCCTAGATCACCTCGTTTTTTGCTTGAGGTTTCAGGAACTGAGGAGGTCCCTTAGGTTGATACCTTGCCATTTGGGTGTTTAGAGAATTCGGACGCTTTTTCGGCTCCTCTTGGGGTTGAGGTTCCTCACCAGCATTGTGCTCTGCCCCTTTTATGCCGGAGGACTTCACCCATTTTTGAGTTTGGTTCTTTTCCAGGTCCCTCTTTTCAGGGGGAATCTTTTGCTAGTGAGGTATCATTTATGTAGTCCTTCGTCTCTAAGCATTCTCCTTGTCGTTGTTATATCTAATTGATCATTTTGCTTTGTTTGGCAGTTGTAGGAGTTGGTATGTTTGATCAAGGATAGGCTGTACAAATGCGATACTGAAATTGCTCGCCTATCCCGAGCATATACCGACCCTACTGTACTCAGGGAGGTGGAGATCCGAATTGAGACTGCCATTGCTGAGGCCAAATAGATCCAGGATCAGGCCACTTACTTAGATAAAGAGTTATTTGAGTGGTTGGCGAGATCTCAGGAGCTATTAGATAAAGAAGTTGTAACCATGGATCAGATTGCCTCACTCGAGGATAAACTCCAAGAGGTTGCGCATTGTTCAATTTTGAATGCTAGCCTAATTGCTGATCTTCAAGATAAGTGTGCCCGACTTGAGGGAGAATTGAGGATACGCCTTTGATTAGAAGAGGTTAGGGCTACCCTGGATGATAGATTTCAGGACGGATTCTCTCTCTGTAGGCAGATCGTTTCCTTGGTAACTCCTAACTTTCCTTTAGGATACATTGATCTGAGAAATTCTAGGGTTTCTAGATGTTCCAACATGAGGGATTTCTTGGAGCCAGTCGGGGATCCATCCCTTAGGTCTCTGCCTAGTTCTCGACCTTAGGACAGTCGAGGCATTTATGCTTGGGCAATGGGCAATGTGATTGTTGTCATTATGTATTAAGCTTGGCTTTCCATTTTGTGGATACTCTTATATTTAATGGATCAGCTAAACTTTCCAATTATTGTTGCTGATATTGTTTTTGCTCATATTGAATTTTGTTCAACACGTTCTTCATTTGTCGGTTAGGCAAGGTTGCCATCGTTGCCGGGCTTTGTTGGACCCTGGTCCATTGATCGTATTTGACTGATGGTATTCATTCCTGTAGGAGGGTGTCATAGCACTCTTACTGAAAAAGTCCCCTAAGGTTTTTATATTTCGATAATTGATTTGACCTCTCAAAAAAGAATCAGACTTTTGTCCTCAAACACGCAGATCTTTATACGATTATTAGTGTCTAACCGATTTTCGGGTCATTTGGTTGCATTAACTAATGCCGTAACCATATGTTTGAACAGGTTGTTTCATTAGGTGAGTGTTCCACCTGACTTAGGGTTAGTCATGGTTGTTTGGATTCAAGCAAGCACCACACCAATAAACAATTAACGTAATGAAATAATTGTAATCTTATTGATGTAAATATAATTAAGTACACCATACGAGTACCCAATATGTTGTGTACAAAACATACCTCTATTTCGTTCGAGCTTGGAAGTGAGCTTACTAGTAATATTTTTTAAGGTGTAGGTCGTTCCATGCTCTTGGGACTAGTTTTCCGTTTTCGGTGTGTAGTTGAGACTAAGAACAGTCCTTTTTAATTTAGGGACAACTTATTTCTGTTTGTGATCTTCCCTATAGCTTCTATGTTCCTTAAAACTAGGCTCCCTATTCAAACTAGCGGGCCTTCACTTTTCTATTATAGTACCGAGCGATCCATTGTTAGTAGGCCGTTGCTCGTAGTCTTGCTCTGTCTTGGACTTATTTGAGTAGGTCTAGTTGTTTCCTTAAAAAATTGAGAGTTGCTATATGGATTGAAGTTTTTCACTCGGAGGTTGGATAGTCCGATCTCTGCTGGGCTGAATGTGTGACGGAACAGATTTTTTTTTTCTCAAAAGCTTCCGTCAAGATAGGAATAGGGCTAACTTACAAGCACACAACTAACAATTATCCACAATTTCCTACAGCAATCATACACAGGATAACATGTGCCATCCATGGCTCAAATCTATAAAAAACGTTAACTATACTAACAGTTCAATAACGAAATGCTGTCTAGGACCTGTACAATATATCCAAAAGTTTAGAGCGGAAGCTAAACTATTAACCTGCAGAAGTATAGTTTTCTTTTACTATAAGATACATCATATGCATTCTATACAAAACCTACATGTGCATGAACATCCATAATACAAGATCAGTATACAAAATCACATGATCCGACAAGTCTTTACGTCAACTGCTCTCCCAAAATAGCTCCAAATGCTTTAGGTCCTCAAAAGTCTTCAGAAATTTCTCTTGATCACTCTTTCTCGTCGGGCACTAACTCTATTGTTTTATCTGGAGGGGGAAAAAACAATAAAACAGTGAGCCGGGGCCCAACAAGGTATAGCATATGAACGGTAAAATAATGATGTAGAACGGTCATGTAGCTGTGTAGAAACAAAACCATTAAACTGTAATCGGTAAAGTTAAATCGTAAACGATAAATTATGAATAAATCAGAATCAGAACGATAAATCAGAACAGTAAAAGCGTAAAACAGAATCGTAATACATACACTATAAACTATAAACGAAACTCGGTAGAAATCAGAACATATCATAACATCAGCAGATCCGCCAGTATACCCTACTAGCTGAGGGGACGAATAATTGAGGATAGATTATGTTCACTCCGCACAATTCAAGGCCTATCACTGTAACATGTATATCCCATCTCGAGGATCAGATCGTATGCCACCAAGGTTGAATCGTGAATCCTCCTGACTTTAACGCCCCGAGGAAGGGTGGACCACAAATAACTCCATGGACAGAGTTATCCTCGATTACCACCGTAAAGTCCTAAGGCATGCCGGAGAACCTATCCGACCTCGATTCACCCGGGTCTTAAATAACAGTATCGAAATAACCTTTTATTGAAAACCTTTTTCATAATCATAATTTCACAATTTACTTTTAGCTTAACTTCAGACATACGGTAACGGTCTAAAAACTCCTTGATTTTACTCAACGGTGCATGAAATTTTCATGGTACAAACCGTGCAAATTTTTAGAAACAAATTATACAGGAGCTTCTTTTCAATATCAATTAACTTTTATATAACAGAGCTACGGTTAAAAATCATCAAAACCCCTTCGCTTTCGTACTTAAGGCTTCGCCAAAACTTTCGGATTCAAATCGATTTCTAAACATGTGCTTATTCATGAAATTAATGCCATAAATCCATACACATACATGAAAACATGCAATTTAACCAAAAGTTTCCAATATTTTTGAGTTAGGGTTTCACACATACTTTTGGAACCAAATCGAACACTATTTTCATGCATGTACATGAAATCGAAGCCAAAACTTGTAATAAACATGGGTAAACACAAAATCTAACCGAACAATCGAAGGAAACATGCTTCATTTACTTTAAACATGCATCAACATCATTTTAGAATATATTTATCAACTTTAAAGTAAGAGGAAACGGTAAAAACAAAAAACGTCCGAAGTACACTGGCCTTGGTCCGATCCACTGTTACTTTTACCATCAGTGGATTGGAACAAGTGATTCCCCTTTCTCCTCTTCTCTTCTTCCTCTTCTTCCTCTCCTTTATGCGTGGTTTGCTCTCTCTCTCTCTCTTTTCCTTTTTCCCATTCATTTTATAACAAAAACGAAGTCGACGCAATAGGAATGAGCGGGTCACATTTTTGCTCGAAGGGCCGGGCGATCGGATTTTGCGCCTAGTGCCTTGGGGGCACAAAGAGTGCCAGACAGTCACTTTAAATCGGATATTTTTTCAACTTTTTACTTTCAACCATCATTTTTCACTACATATTTGGCCTATTAATGATACTCATCATTCTGATTACTTCCAATTTTTATGTTTTTCGGTTTCGGGGCCTCACAGAACGCCTTTGTCTCATAACACAAGTGGAATGGTGTTTCTCGGGTCGGCTCCCTGTGGGTTTTTCGGTGGACTATAGTATGGAAGGAAGCTCGCTTACTCATGAGCCCCATGCATCTTCTAGTTTTATCTTTAACCCATACAACAGGGTCCGATTTGTTACCTCCACCTGCTCATTTGCTTCGGGGGTTTCGATTCCTAAACAGGACAAAGATTTGGTGAACCTGTTTTTGTGAATTGGGTTTCATTAACGGTTACTATGGCCTCAGGTATCCCAAATCTACAGATGATATTCTGACGAACGAATTCAGTCGTATTCTGTTCAATAATTCTTGCCAACGGGGAAGCCTCTACCCATTTCGTGAAATAATCTATTGTGACTATGATGAATTTTCTTTATCTTGTGGCAATGGGAAACGAGTCTAATATATGCGTAAATGGCCAATCAAGTTTGGTGTGAGGGATGAGAGAATCCGACGTGTTCTCACATCTCTCGACAAACTTCATGGTGCCTTTTTTTCATCATGGGCTAGTAGTACTGTTGTCGTATGACCTTGACTGCTAGTTTTTTGCCTCCTATATGTCATTTCGACTATAAAATTTGAGAGGGCCTAGGCTTTTATGGACAGCTATGTTCAGAACTCTATGTCAAATTCGTCCAATTTCACGGTCCATTTTATCAGATGTCTGGACACTTTGAGTTTTTGTAAAATTTCTTTTAGTAGTTGGTCAGTTAGGAAGACAATCATATATATTTGAAAGTATGGTAGGAGCTTTCTTGCGGAGTGGATCAATGCCAAATCGACCCTCTCAACATGGGAATACCAAGTCTCCGTATTTGTCAGAATTTTGGTGACTTAGTAGATCAGCTACTAAATTTCAAATTCTTGCCTGACGAGAACTGAACTTAATGTTGTATTAGATATGGCCAAATATAGATAAAATTTTTTGCCTTTTTTGGGAAGGACAGGAGTGGAGGGTTGGTAAGGTATTCTTTTAGTTTTTGGAAGGCCGACTAATACTCTTCGTCTAATAGAAACCATTCGCCTTAATCCCTCTCAAAGTCTTAAAGAAGGAAAGATACTTCTCTATAGATTTTACTAGAAACCGGCAGAGTGTGGTGAGTCTCTTGGCTAATATCTGGACTTCTTTCACAGTTTGAGGAAGATTCATATCCACAATGGCTTTTATTTTATCTGGTTTTGCCTTAATTCCTCGATAAGACACTATAAACCAAGGAACTTTTCGGAGGTTACTCTAAATATTCACTTCGTTGGATTCAATTTCATCTAGTATGTTTGGAGTACTCCAAAAGTCTCATCTAGGTCCCGGATATGGTCATTGGTTAGTCTATTTTAGACGAGTATGTCGTCCACGTACACCTCCATATTTCATCCCATTTGAGTTTTAAAGATCTTATTTACCTGCCTCTGGCATGTCGTACCTGCGTTCTTTAGGCCAAAAGGTATGACCCTCTAATAGTATGTTCCTTAATAGGTCATAAGCGAGGTTAATTCCTCATCTTTCGAGTACATTCCGATCTGGTTGTATCTTGAATAAGCGTTTATGAAGCTTAGTAATTTGTGCTCGGACGTTGAATCTACCAACAAATCAATTATTGACAACGGAAAACTATCTTTTGGGCATGCCTTATTTACGTCGGTGAAGTCGATACACATCCGCTATTTTCTATTACTTTTCTTGATGAGCACAGTATTGGATAATCAATTCGAATATTAGACTTCCCTTATGAAGCGCACATTGAATAGTTTTTTAATTTCTTCTCTTATAGCAACGAGCTTCTCTATGGAGTGGTTCCTCCGTTTTTGCTAAACCAATTTGTATCCTAGAATTAGGCCCAACTTGTGGACCATCACATCAGCTGGTATTCCTAGTATGTCTATTGGCGTCCACGTAAACATGTTTGAGTTTTTGCCAAAGGAATGCCATCAGTTGCTCTTGCTATTAAGCAGGAAGAGAGCTTCCGACTTGTATATGCCTCTTGGGGTCAATTGGATCCAGCAGAATTTGGATGGTTGATTTGCAGAATTGGCCTTGTTGTAGGGTTGCTTCATCTCGGAGGTTGAAATCCTCAGTCGGTTGATTTGAGACCGATTGGCTTATTTGGGCTTGGTAGTAGGTTCTGCCTATGATTTGGTCACCTAGCATTTTTCCTACCTTGCATAGGGTCATAAACTTTATTTTTAAGTGTGGTATAGATATTACCGCCCCGAAAGCCACTAGGCAAGGTTGACCTAATATCGCATTATAAACTGAAGGTATGTCCACCACTAAGAATGTCAGTGTTCAAGAAGCTATTTTCGGGTATGTTCCCAATATAACTTGCAATTGGATTGTTCCTTGGATTGGGATGGGTTCATTGTTTAGCCCATATAGAGGATCTCGGTCGGCTTCATTTTACTTCTTTGAAATCTAAGCTTAAAGAAAGTATCAAGATAAAGCAAATTCCAAGAATTTCCATTATCAGTTAAGATTCATTTCAACTGGTAATCAACAGTACCATTTAAAACGAGTGTGGATACAACAAGAGAATTAGCGTGGGGAGTCATTACATGAGTAATATCATTATCGCTAAAACTAATGATATCATTCTCTATTCCTAACTTCTGTCTCTTGCTGTTGGAAGCCTCTTTGAGATGGTTAGGAACTTTAGATTTGGGTGGCCTAGCCAATATCATGCTTACCACCCCCAATTACCACCTAGTTACAAGGTTGCTTGTGTTATTCTGTCCCATCATTTTTGGTGTTGCCGGAGTGTGTCATGGGTTTTTCAAGTATTTGTTGAGGTATCCTTGTTGAATGAGGGACTCAATTTTTTTCTACAAAGTTTGACAGTCTTCAGTATTGTGACCTAGGAATTGATGATAGAAATAATATTTTGACTGATCTCCTCCTTCTTGGTTCTTCACCATCTTTGGCCATTTTAGAAACTTTTCATTCCAAATTTACATCAAAACATTGGTTTGAGTATCGTTCAAAGGAGTGAGGTTCAGTGGCTTGTACTCCTTTCTGGTAACCAATCTGTTCTTGTTTGTTTCCTGTGACCTTTGGTGGAGGAGATATCGCCAGTCCTATTCTTTCCGCCGGTTGATCCCAAATAATGATTTGTACACTCTGGCCATTTTGCCTTGTTAGCTTCATCAGCAACAATATATTCTCGGGTTATGGTCTTCGCCTCAAGGAAGGTTTTGGGCTCTTACCTAACCAAATATTTAAAAAACTCACCTAACTGTACAGTTGCCATGGAGTTTATCTTCAACTTGCTGTTAAGTTTCAATATTCCTCGAGCCTATACGTTAAATCGTGTTAGGAAGCGCTTTAGATTTTCGTTTGGATCTTTCCGAATGCGAACAAGGTGCCATGGCTATTTTTCCTTCTTTTTGCTGGAGGCAAACTGTGACAAGAACCTATCTGCCAGTTCCTAGAAAAATCGGATTGAATTTGGTGCTAGACGGTAAAGCCAAATTCGAGCATCCCTTTTTAGGATTAATTGGAAGCAGAGACATAAGGTGGGGTTATTTAAACTCTGGAATCCCAATAGGGTGCGGAAGTGATCCAAATGGTTTTTTGGATCAGAATTTCTGTCATAAGGTTTCAGAGTCAGCATTTTGAACTTGAAAGGGAGCCAATGCGTCCTGATCTCCCTTATAAAAGGGGACATGCCTAAGTTGGCCGAATGTCCAACCATGCTTCCTCGGAACAGTTGTTGTTCAATTTTCCTGATTCTTTCTTCCACCTAGGAGGTGGATGCAATCCTCTTTGCATTGAGGAATGCCCTAAACTTTGAGTGATTAACAGATAGGTAGGATGCCTGTCGGCTTGGAGCATTCTTCGGTAGGTTACTGCGTGAAGCCTCATCCCTAGCTGAAGGCCTTCCCGCATCTTGGGAGCAGCGTGGATTTCGTAACTCAGGGCTTTCCTCCCAGGCTTAAAAATTAAGCTGACCCTCGACTTAGATCACGATCCTTTCAATCGAGACTTCTTGAGCTTCTAAATCTCCGGGCTATGGGGTCTTCCCCTTAGAAGGATTTTGTTTTCTTTGACTCTTCCTTCTAAAGTAGAGGCTTGTCACTTGGTGGGTGGAGCCCAAGCAGATGTTCCTCCATTCTATTCTAGAGAGATTTGAGTATTTTGGACATGGAGTCGACTTGTGCTTCCATGTTTCGATGTTTCCATTTGTGGATAGATGGACATCCCCGTGACTAACCACTTTTGGGCTGTTGCCACGAGAGATGATATCCTTGTGTGGTAAACTCGATTGGGTCCTGGTATTAACCATGCTCGCTTTTTTGTATTGGGTGTGATCTAGTTTTAAGTGTTGATGGGAACTGATAGTTTTATTACGTTCCCACAGATGACGCCAATAATGCATTTCAATAATCTAGATTTAACATATGAATTAGAGAGCCGTATAGTTAAATTTGGATATTTGAATCATAATGGGTCCAGTCTTTATATATCTGAATCTAAATCCTACGCACCATAAAAGAATGAATTAGAGGTAAGAGGAATACAGGATTCGCTTCATCATATATATTTCGACGTTCAAGTCAGTATTATCTCTTAATTGACGGAAAGATAATGAGGAAATGAATGCTTGAATTGAAAGAAGATGGGGATGAGTATGGATTTGAAGGGCTTTGCTCCTTCTGGTGCACTCCGTTATTAAGTGTCCTTTTTCTTCTCCTTCTCCTGTTTGTGAGAAGGTGTATTTATAACTTGGGGTTTTGTTTGACTGATCAGCATTTGAAATCGCTGCACGTGTCCAGAGTTGTTTCAGAACAGCTACAGGGAGCCGTTACTTTTGATATGTAATTGCCGTCCTAATTTAATGAGGACATCATCTAGCAATTAATGATGGGATCATTTCAGCCGTTTTTTGGATCGAGTCATTAATTGGATTGTGATTATCCTTCGGTTTTTTTGGTAATTGACCGCTCGGATTAAATCTTTCAGTTAATGCCTCTGGGAGTTATTATTTGATTGTCTGGATTGGCTTCATTTCTTCTTTGTCTGGGCCGTTGGAGTTTTAGGCCTTGATTCAAACTTGTGTTGGGTTGATCCACTTTTTTACAAATGGCCATTTCTAGATCATTAATTAATTTAATCTCAAAAAGTTGCCATACATTATTAGAACGTTTTCTAGGGGGCGGCTAGAGTTAGAAAGGGCAGTAGTGATATCTTGACCAGAATTAAGTTGTAATTTTCGTATAACCATTATTAATACATGTAACCGGTATGAGAGTATTGGAAATATTTTTTTATATCCCTTCACTATTAAAATTTAAAAAATTATATTCCATAATTAATAATTAGCTTATAAAATGATAATAATAATATATAAATTACAAATAAAAATTAATAAAAATTAATAAGAGAGTTTGTTGTGTGTGTGGAGGGGGAGGGGGTATATATAGATTTTTTTAAATTTTTTTAATAGTTAAGGGGCACCCATTTCTTCCCCTCGGCCCTCACTCCCCCCTTTTCCCTTTTGAAACCACAATGGTCATGTGACCGTTAAATTAAAAAAAAAAAAAAACTAAGACTGTGCTAGGCACGATCTGATGCATGCCGAGGCATGACTTGATCATGCTATGGGCTGTGCCAGCCCATGGGCTGCATAGCTCACGGCCTGGCACAATCCAAAATGGCGGGCCGTGCTATACTGCCCAACACTGTTTGTCACAGGCCCTATCATGTCACGGACAGCATAGCCCATTTAACACCTCTAAGAAAAAAAGGCCAGTGAAAGGAGGAAAAACTCATTACATTTCTATGTAGAAAAAATCTGCAAAAATCAAAAAAGGAAAATGGGGTAGGAAATATATTTCTTTATATCAAAGTTAAGAATTAATTACCTGCAGCAATATTGATGGCAGTGTGCGGGTGAGGCTGGGAGAGTTTATAGGAAACATCTTCAAAAGAACTGATATATATACATATTCATGGGCATACATATGTATTCTTGCAAAATGTTGACACGTAAATCTTGTTGTGGCAGACATCTACAACAAATAATAATAATATTATTATTAGTATTAAAACAGAAAGGAAATGACACCAAGCCCACTAAAGCTGTTTAGTGCTATGTTTTGTTATGCATATACATAGTAGAAGAAAAAAAAGAAAAAAGAGAACCGAAAGTAGGGATTGGCTTTGTTATGCACGAAAGGGGTGATTTTGTCTGTCCACTGGTGTTGCTCTAATTTTCTCTCATATACGGTCATTATAAGCCTATCATCCCTTGTATGAGCGCACATCCATTTTGTAGATATTGATATTATTGCAATTTTCTAGAGATTTGTAGTGGTGCAAAATCCCTACAAATATTAAACTTACTAAATTCTTCAAGTAATTAAGGAGCAAAAATTAGCACCTCTGCACTGCATTTTAAATCTCAGTTATTAAATACAACCAAGTGCTACTTATTTCCACTTGATAAAGTTTAATATTTGCATTACAATTGATCAATTTCCAATAGACCAGTCCATTTGACCAACCACTTGTTGACTTACACAGGTCCTTATTCACTTTTAGCTGCAGGACAATGTGAAGGTGTCTTATATGTTCTTTGTTCCGTGTTGTCAACCTCTTCCTTTAAGGAAACCAAATGGTATTTTTTCCTTATTTTATTGTGGCACGGAGGATTGAATCCTAAGTTGAAGGGGACTTAGATTGGCATGGCAGTAGTGTATTGTCTTTCCTAGGCCAATGCTTGGGTTCAATCCCTATAAGCTCCCCCTCACCGTCTTACCTGTGAAGTCACTTCAGCTGTTGGGAAGGGGGAGAGCAGAATACTTGTGTTGAAAATTAAAGTCCTGACCTCCATTCTTCTTTAATGAAATGATAAGTGATATTAATTGTTTTCTTTTGTAGCTATTAACATTGTATTTTTCTGGTAAGTTATTATATTTTCACTTAATGACACGTTGAGTTTTTTAACATTTGGTCATCGGAGAGATTGAGAGAATCCTCCCCCCTCCCTCCCAAAAGAAATAGAAAAAGAAAAGGGATATGGAGAGTGGGCAGAGACTTGCCCCATGTTTGGCATTGCTTAGAACTGTAATAAACTACCTTTTTCCCCTTCAAAACTACTTTTTGTTTGACTAGTAAGTAATTATTTTAAGTAAAATCAAGCATATGCTATTCAGCTGTGCTTTAGAAGCAATTGATTTTTTTGGAAAAAAATATCTACAATATTAATCTGAAGGAAGAATCATGCGTTCCTGTAAAAAATATCAATTCTGAAGGAAGAATGAGGTGCTTGGAGGCATGAACCAGGTTTATTAGTTGTAGACATATGCAATAATGCTGGTAAGCACCTCTGCAGAGGGGGGGGGGTGTAAGCAAATGCTGTGAAGCACTAATCACAGCTGTTGGACAAGAATCAAACATTGTTTTTATAAAGACGGTTGGGGATCATTGACCAAAATTAGAAGGTGAGATCCTAATCAGATGAAGGCTAGGATTGGAGATATGTTGATGAACTAGGCCAGGATTGGGGTATCAATGATATGCTATTATGGCCGACATCATTATGTAGTTTGTTTACAATTGCAACCCTATTTTGAAGTTATTCTACTTTCAGATACTATTATCTGTCATCAAAACACTGGTATGCACAACCCTGTTTGTATCACTTATCAAAAGGGAAGAAAAGTTTTGGTAATCTTACACACACCAATAGTTGCAGTGTTTTATTCATCAATTTAATTTATTTATCAGAAATCTCATTACAAACAAATGGTTGCATGCTAATTGTGGAATGATGATTTACATTTTGATTACATTCTAAAACAACATCAGTTCCTAGGCTCAGATTTATCTTGAATTTCAGTTTAAACCATTGCTTTTTGTGAATCTGTCCTATCTGGAATTAAACAGGATGAGAAGTACTGGCCTCTGATGCCTCCATTGCCATCATATGGATATGGCAGGGAGCATCCTGGACCTCGGTTTGGCAGCTTGATTCACGGTCAAAATCTCAAAGATGTTGTCATCACTGGTAAGTCGTGTTATATTCGAGTTTATCTTCTATTGCCTGTGCAATTAAAAAGCCAGCAATTATCTTTTCCATTTTCAGTGCTAACATCAGATAATGTTATAAGATGGTAAATAACACATTTGCTTTACAGCCATCCCCCATTTTGCTCGATTTATATTTCCACTCTCAAAATGAAGAAAATAATGTTTCTTCATTTTGAGAAGCTAGTCCTTGAAGAATGTTGCAGTGACTATCTTGCTTGATGGAGTAGCATATCATTGATGACAAATATTCCAAGTCCTACTTTTTTATTTATAATTGTTTTTGGATAAGCAACTAACGTTAATATGAAAATGAAAATAATAAGAATATGTGGAAGCATTGCTTCATCCTTTGGTTTAAGGCATACCACGGGACCTCAGAATGGAGCCACACTAGCTAGGATATATCCCAAGCTCAAAATTAAATTAAAACAAAACTAACACAAAACCCTGGAATTCAGCCATCCGAAGTGAACAACAAGTGGCCAGTCCAACATATCCAGAGCTGTACTACCAAATGCTGCCAACCAAAGCTTTATACATTGATAGCACATTTCTAGCATCCTTCTGTAACAATCAGTCGCAGAATCAGCTCAAAACCATGAACAAGATATGCAACAGTTGGATCCCTTTGCAAAATTTCTGCACATTTAGTTGACTGATTGAAGCTTAATAAGGCCCAGTTTAAGCATCAACATCTGTTAGTGGAATTCCAAGGCAAGACATGAGTAGCCCTGAGATCCTAATCAATGATCTTGTAATGCCTGGAACCCGTCCGATTTAATTTGGTATTATCAGTATATTTTGGGTATCTTTGAATAAATTGTGCTATGTGAATTTGAAGGATAATTGGAGGAAGGAAGCAGTTTCAATGCCTAAGGCATGCCTGATGCACGCTCGTGCACATTTGGTAGAGTGGGTGCACCTGAGGAGCACCGAAGGCCATGCTCAAGCACTAATTCCAGTGTGTCTGCACTCTAGGGGCGCCCAAGGTGGCGCTCGTATGCGCTAGGGGTTTGGCCCGGTGCCTGACGTGCGTTTGAGCAGCACTTGTGTGCCGATTCGATTATATAAGGGAGAATGCGCACTGTTTTGGCTATTTTGTGTGGAAAGAAGGTGAAGGAGAGAGAGAAAGGAAGAGAGAAATAGGGAAGGAGGATTTTAATGCATCCTTTCGTCAAATTTGTTACATTTGAGGTTGAGGTAAGTATCCTTACGCCTTATTGTTGGTTTGCTTTCAGATCCATCGAGTTTTATCTATATGTTGTGGATTTAATGTATATGCATGTCATTTTACTTACCCTATTTAATTTCCTCATGCATGCATGTCACTTTTGCCGGTTGGTTTGGGATTTTACTTTCATTTTGTTATTATTTAAGGACTTTTGCTTATTTTGTGGAAATGGGTATGTATTTTGAGATGTTATGTTCATGTATACAAGTATTTGAAATGGAAAAGTCATGAAAATGTGCATATGGGTTATGCATGTGGTATCCATACAATGTGTTTCGGGTAGGGCTTTATCTTTGTTATTCCATTTGATGTGTACCTTTTCCAAGTGGAAAGCTTTGTATTTGACTTTTCTGAGTGGACGTTTTGACCTGTTTTGCTCGATAAAAATTTTTTGGAGTTGTGATATAGAGACCCTCTCTGGTTTGTGTTTTCATGATAACTATCGTAAAAAATTGAATAGAACTAATATATTTGAATGTTTTAATATATTTAGATAAATTTGAGAATTGCACCTATCATCCTTGGCTAGCAAAAGAAAGTGACGTTTGTTCCTGTCTATAGGGAAGAATAAATAGACGGCCCGCTTATGGATCTAAATGGTAGCTTATGGCCTAAGGTTACCAGGAGTACGTGTAACTTTTCCTCAAAGTCAGTCTTTTGATCTTTAGTTCTCTGATTTATAGATGTTTTGGATTTTTGATATGTTTTATTTGTATCTAATTTTGGATATTTGAGACTTGATTTGAAATTCACAAACTTTAGTCAACATTAGACTCGGACATCGGATTTAGTTAGTCTGGTACATTTGGATCGTTTGGCTTTGCTTTGGATTATAGACTTCGTGTACAAGGCCATATTTGGACACTTTGTTGGTTTTACTTGATATTTGGATTTTGATTTTCATACATTTTATACTAATTTATTGAATTATTCATTTGCTTTGATTGTGAATGCATTATTTGTTATATATTAAATACTGATACTTATTGAGCATTTGGCTTATGTTTTCATATTTCTTATCCTTTCAGATTAGAGGGCTATAGGTGTCTTGTAGGAAGCTTGGATATGGATTTAGTTTAAGTCTTGTTTATATTTGGTAAGTATCTGCCTTGTATTTGGATTGGAATTTGCATTGGTTGTCATTTTGGTATCGTTTGGGCAGTGGCTGGGATGAAGATTTGTATATTGTATTGTTGAGGAATCAGTGTTTGAATTATTCAATTGATTTAGATAGTTGTGAAGCTTGGTTTGTATTACTTGGACTATCACTTTTTCTTGCGGACTTTTGAATTGGCAGTTCGATTATTTATTTCTCCGGATAAGTGGTCCAGGAGATCCTGTGATGCCTGATAGCATGATTATTTTTATTTTGAGTTTTGGGGATGTTTTGTCTGGTCTGACTCAGATTTGAGTATTGTGGAATATTGCCTTTTATTAATGGATTTTATTATGTAGATTAATGATTTTTGTAAATTATTATTAGGATCTGCTTTAGTCCGGGGCCATGACAGTGGATAGCATCAGAGAGAAGTCATAAGGAGAGGTGTTTTGGGTTAATTTTTGGGAACTAATCATTTCGATATTTATGTATGTTACGTCTCGATATAGCAGATAACAGAGGATTTGGGTGTGGAGGATCGGGTTCAAACCGCAAAGACAATTATCTAGCGATGATGGGCCGCATGAGTGATATTGTGGATCACATGATTCAGTGGAAAGATAAAGATTTAGCTGCTACGAGGAAAATGGCTTACCAGGGGGTCGGTAGGACACCCTTTGATTGTTTCAAGAATGAGCACATTTCGAAATTATTCAGAGAGTTTGATCCCATCAAAGTAGAGAACTGGATTCAATGAGTAAAGAAAGTATTTGAGGTGATCGATTGCCCTGAGGAGGACAAAGTGAAGTTGGTTGCTTATAAACTAGAAGGAGAGGTGAGTCGGTGGTGGCCTACCCAATGCTGAGTTTTGGGGTTGGATAATGAGGAAATTTTGTGGAACATAATTGTGGAGTCGTTTATGGAGAAATTCTTCTCGTCTAGTGTCCGAGAGATCAAGGAGGATGAATTTAGTCGCGTGATGCAAGGGAATAAAATGGTGGCGGAGTGTGACATGAAATTAACTGAATTGTCCCACTTTGCTCTCCACAGTGGCAGATGGGGCTCAAAGAGTTCGAAAGTTTTTACAAGGGCTTCAAAACTCAATTAGAAAGCAATTGTTGCTATTATGCCTATGGACATACAATGAGGTGCTTAATCAGACCCTCCTTACTGAGCAGGAGCTATTGAGAGAGAAATATTTTGAATGAAAATTGGAGAATAGAAGCCAGAGTTCACGGGTCGAAGGCTCCCACACAAAGTCCAAGGCTCATGATAGAGGAAAGGCAATCGGAGTGAAGTCTTTGCCAATGGAACCTTAATATTCGAAGGCGGTGTGTGAGTATTGTGGCAAGAATCATGTTAGGAGGCCATGTTATTGCCATAGCGGAGCTTGTTTCAATTGTGGTCAAGCTGGCCCCATGAAGAGAGATTGTCCTTTTCCTCCAAGGCTTTTGGAGAAAAAGACCACTATTCCAGGGAGGACTTTTGCGGCAATGACAAGGGATGCAAGGACGGACCCTTCGGTGGTGGAAGCTAATGTGCAAATTTTCGACTCTATAGCTCATATTTTGATTAATCTCAGGTCTACGTATTTTTTTGTGGTCCCTAAGTTCGTTTATAATTTGCTTGTGCCCCGTCAAATTTTGAAATTTACATTAGTGGTATCTACCTCGGTAGGCAAATCCTTGTTGGCCGACATTATGTATTCTCAGTGTCTGATTTGGGTCAATAGGTTTGAATTGTTGGCGGACTTGATCTTGCATGACATGCCCAATTTCGATGTTATTTTGGGAATGGATTGGTTGGTGTATTATCACACTAGTATGGATTGCTACAATAAGTCTGTGTTGTTTTGCACTCCGGGATATGAATCTTTTGAATTTCAAGGAAGAGTTGCAAAGGAGTTGACTGGATTGATTTTGGCTCTTCATGCGAGCTATTTGATAAAGGATGGATACCGAGCTTCCTTGGCTTGTGTGACAACTTTTGGAAGTCATAGTGTGGCCATTGAGGAGATTTTGGTAGTATGTGAATTTAGGGATGCCTTTCCAGAACAATTGTCGGGTCTACCTCCCAATCAGCAGATCGAATTTGCTATTAATGTTGTGTCGGGATTTGTGCCAATTTTGAGTACTCCTTTCAAAATGGCCCGATCAAAACTGAAGGAATTGAAGTAGTAATTGTAAGATTTGTTAGAGAAAGGGTTTATTTAGCTGAGTGTACCACCTTGGGATGCTCCAGTGTTCTTTGTGAAAAAGAAAGACTGATTGATGAGGCTATGTGTTGATTATTTGGAGTTGAATAAGATTACAATTAAGAATAAGTACCTTGTCCTGAGAATAGGTGATTTGTTTGATCAATTGCATGTAGCTCAGGTTTTCTCTAAGATTGATTTGCTTTTGGAATACCATCAGTTAAGGATCAAGTGTGAGGACGTACTGAAGACTGCTTTTAGAATAAGGTATGATCATTATAAATTTTTGTTGATGCCTTTTAGATTAACGAATGCACCGGCAACTTTTATAGATCTCATAAATCGGGTTTTCCAACCTTACTTGGATTAATTTGTGGTTGTTTTTATTAATGATATTTTGATATATTTGAAGAATTTTGAGAAGTATGAAATGCATTTGAGGATTGTGTTATAGACTTTGAGGGAAAGACAGTTCGCTAAATTGAAGAAATGCGAGTTTTAGTTGGAAGAAGTATCCTTTTTGGGACAGTTTCCAAGGGTGGTGTTTCAGTGGATCCAAAAAGGTTGAAGTTGTGGCAAATTGGGATTGACGGACTAATGTTACAGATGTGTAGAGTTTCTCAAGTTTGGCCGGTTATTATAAGCACTTTGTTGAGAATTTCTCGAGGATAGCTGTGCCATTAACACGTTTGACTCAGAAGCGAATAGTTTTTCTTTGGGATGAAGACTGTGAGAAGAATTTTCAAGAGTTGAAGGACAAATTGACTTTAGCATTAATATTATCCATTCCAGATGAATTGGGAGGTTTTGTGGTGTATTGTGATGTTTTAAAGAAAGGTTTGGGTTGGTTTTGCTGCAACGTGGTTGAGTGTTTGCTTATTAGTCAAGACAGTTGAAGGTTCACGAATAGAATTATCCCACCCATGATTTGGAATTGGCAACCGTGATTTTTACGCTGAAAATTTGGAGGCATTATTTGTATGTGGAGAAATTTGTGGTACATTTAGATCATAAGAGTTTGAATATTTATTTTCGCAGAAGGATTTGAATATGCGGTAACATAGATGGATGGATTTGTTGCAAGACTATGATATTGAAATCCAATATCAATTAGGGAAGATGAATGTGGTTGCCGATACTTTGAGCTAGAAATCTTTGAGTATAATGGCTTATTTGATGATCAAGGAATGTGAAATGTTAGATGGAATGAAAAGTTATACTATTTGTTTACATTCCCTAGGATCAAGGATGATTTTGTTGTATTTTTAAGTGCAACCTATGGTTATGGAAAAGATAAAGGAAATTCAAATGAATGATCTGCATTTAATGGAGATTGTCGGAGATTTGGACGAGTCGCGGGCAGATTTCAATATTCGGATGGATGGATTTTTTGATTTCGGAATAGGATCTGTGTACCAAATATTGAAGAGTCAAAGGAGAAAATTTTGAAAGAGGCACATAAAGCAAAATATACTATTAATATCGGAGTGAACAAATTGTATTAGAATATGAAGAAGATTTTCTGGTAGCGAAATATGCGGCGAGAGATTGCAGCATATGTGGTAAGGTGAATCGTGTGTCAACAAGTCAATGTCGAGTATAAGAAGCCTCTAGGATTTTTGTACCCTTTATCAATTCCTAATTGAAAATGGGAGCATATTACGATGGATTTTGTTTCAGATTTGCTTAAGATGGTGAGGAATTTCGATGCCGTTTGGGTGATTGTGGATAGATTAACAAAGTCTGCTCACTCTTTGCTGGTAAGGATGACATTTTCAAGAGATCGATTGGCGCAATTGTACATTAATGAAATTGTGAGATTGTATGGTATTCCTATTTCGATAGTTTATGATCACAATCTGAGGTTTGCATCTAAATTTTTGGAAAGTCTGCATAAGGAGTTGGGTACTAACTTTTTGACCCTGATATTATTTAGAACACATACAATAAGATCAAGATTATCCGAAATTGTTTAGTTGTTGCCTAAAGTCATCAAAAGAGTTATGTCGATCGATAGAGATCCGATTTGAGGTTTGAAATAGGTGACCTCATATTTCTGAAGGTATCTCCTAGGAAGGGAATCTCGAGGTTCTGAGTGAAAGGAAAATTGAAGCCGAGATTTATTCGGCCGTTTGAGATTTTGCATCAAATTGGAAAAGTAGCCTATAGATTGGCTTTGCCTCCGAGTTTAGCGAATTGCCATGATAATTTCCACATTTCTATATTGAGGAAGTACGTATGTGACCCTTCACATGTTGAATACGAACTGTTGTGGATTTATGAGAATTTGGCATACGTTGAGGTTTCGGTTTAGATTTTGGAAAGAATGAATCAAGTGCTGCATAATAAGGCAATTCGTTTAGTGAAAGTGCTTTGGAGGAATCAATCGATTGAGGAAGTGACATGGGAATATGAGAATGATATTTGAGAGAAATATCCCTACTTGTTTGAGTATCAAGATACGTAAATTTCGATGATGAAATTTTTATAATGAAAGAGTTGTAATGTTCGGTTCTCGTCTGATTTAATTTGGTATTATCAGTATATTTTGGGTATGTTGGAATAAATTGTGCAATGTAAATTTGAAGGATATTTGGAGGAATGAAGCAGTTTTGGCACCTGAGGCATGCCTGATGTGCGCTTGTGCGCATTTAGTAGAGTAGGTGCACCCGAGGAGCACCTAAGGTGGTGCTCAAGCATTGATTCTAGTTTGTTTGTGCTCGAGGGACACCCGAGGTAGCGCTCGTACACGCATGGGGTTTGGCAAGGCGTCTGATGTGCGTCTGAAGAGTGCTTGTGTGCCGATTCGATTATATAATGGAGAACATGCACTGTTTCGGCCATTTTGCGTGGGAAGAAGGTGAAGGAGAGAAAAAGAGGAAGGGAAGGAAGAGAGAGATGGGAAAGGAGGATTTCGATGCATCCTTTCGTCAGGTCTGAGGCAAGTATCCTTACACCTTATTGTTGGCCTGTTTTTGTTTCCGTCTAGTTTTATCTACATTTTGTAGATTTAATATATATGCATGTTATTTTATTTATCCTATTTGATTTCCTTGTGCTTGCATGTCACTTTTACCGATTGGTTTGGGATTTTACTTTCGTTTTGTTATTATTTAAGAACTTTTGCTTATTTTGTGGAAATGGGTATATATTTTAATATGTTATGTTCATTTATACAAATATTTGAAAAGGAAAAGTCATGAAAATGTGCATATGGGCTGTGCATGTGGTATTCATGCAATGTGCTTTGGGTCGGGTTGTATCTTTGTTATTCGATTTGATATGTATACCTTTCCTGAGTGGAAAGCTTTATATTTGAACTTTCTGAGTGGAAGCTTTGATCTCTTCCTGCCAGATAAAGAAAGTTTTGGATTTGTGATATAGAGATCCTCCGTGGTTTGCGTTTTCATGAGAAATTATCGTAAAAAATTAAATAGAACTAATATATTCGGACGTTTTAATATATTCAGACAAATTTAAGGATTGCACCTATTATCCTTGGGTGGCAAAACAAAGTGGCGTTTGTCCCCGTCTTTAGAGGAGAATATATAGACGGCCCGCCTACGGATCTAAACAATAGCTCATGGCCTAAAGTTAATAGGAGTACGTATAACCCATCCTCAAAGTTAATCTTTTAATCTTTAGTTCTTCAATTTGTATATGTTTTGGATTTTTGATATGTTTTATATGCATCTGATTTCGGATATTTGAGACTTAATTTGAAATTCGTAGACTTTAGTTGACATTGGACTTGGATATAGGATTTCTTTGGTCTGGTACATTTGGATCGTTTGGCTGTGCTTTGAATCATGGACTTTACATACAAGACCATATTTGGATACTTTGTTAGTTTGCCTCACTTGATATTTTGATTTCGACTTTCATAGATTTTATATTGGCTCATTGAATTATTCATTCGCTCTGATTGTAAACGCATTGTTTGTTATATATTAAATACTAATACTTATTGAGCATTTGGCTCACATTTTCATATTTCTTATCTCTTCAGATTAGAGGGTTACAAGTGTCTTGTAGGAAGCTTGGACATGGATTTGGTTGAAGTCTTGTTTATATTTGGTAAGTATTTACATTGAATTTGGATTGGATTCGCATTGGTTGTCATTTTGGTGTCGTATGGGCGGTGGCTGGGATGAAGATTTGTATGTGGTATTGTTAAGGAATTAGTATTCGGATTATTCAATTGATTTGGATAGTTGTGACGCTTGGTCTATATTACTTGGACAGTCACTTTTCTTTACGAACTTTTAAATTAGCAGGTCAATTGTTTATTTATCTGGATGAGTGGTCCGGGAGATCTTGTGATGGTTGATAGCCTTATTGTTGTTATTTTGAGTTTTGGGGATATTGTGTCACTTTTAAATTAGTAGGTCAATTGTTTATTTATCTGGATGAGTGGTCCGGGAGATCTTGTGATGGTTGATAGCCTTATTGTTGTTATTTTGAGTTTTGGAGATATTGTGTCACTTTTAAATTAGTAGGTGGGGCTATTGTGTCAGGTCTGGCCCGAATTTGAGTATTGTGAGATATTGTCTTTTATTAATGGATTTTATTCTGCTGATTAAAAATTTTCGTAAATTATTATTCCTACTTTGGTCCGGGGCCATGACAGATCTATCAGACAATAAACATTTAATATTAGGGTGGTGAGTGTATCACAATTTGTGATAATATGATCCACTACCCATTCAACGTCATGAATGGATGATGCATCAAACAAGTGTATTCCTTTCACACCAAAGGTAATCCCTTCTGTAGTTGCAAGAATCAATCTGTTAGCCACAGATCTCCCATTGAGCCTGTTAAATTTATTTGCAGCCCACATAATCCTTGCCTCCCATTCAACATAAGGCCATGAACTCCCTGCTATTACACAAACCTTGTTCCAGACTAGGTTTGAGTATTTGCATTGGAAAAAGAGGTGAGCATGGGATTTAGTTTCTTCAATGCACAGCACACATGTTGGATTACCTTGAGCAAAGAGCATAACACAATGCATAATAGAGAGTTTCTAACGGATTGCCAACCAGCACATAAAAGGATAAGAAGGTATATTCTCTGGATACCGCATAATTTTGCTCATGGGATAATGTTTTGCCCTGTTTGGAAAATTCTCAATGCCAATTTCCCAATGAATCTTCCATTGGCTGATGGAGGCCAAAAACCATCATCATTTGCAACTTCATTCAGGTAGTAGTTGGGCATTCCTTCTTTAATGCCCTTCAATTTAAATGATGTCTTTACTGGCAAGACCTAAGTATAGAAATAATGGCAGGAACTTTGACATCAATTGGAAGGCAAATTATCACAAAGAAGCAATGAGAAAATACATTAATCAGGGGCCTAGAGAATCTAATTATCAGTCCACAGGAAAGTAAGATGACCATCATCAATTTTCACTTGAACAAAGGGCCTCAGTGGTTGTCTAAGTTTCATCATTTTTTGAAAACTCCATAGCACTTTTTCTTGGATTTTAATGGTCCAGATACATTTATCTTGAAGTTCCAACATGTCCATACAGTGGAATTCTCATTTGAATTTGCCTCCATAGCTACCGAGCAAGGAGAGCTTTATTCCATGCAAAGATGTCTCTGGTCTGTAGTTCCCCTTCTCTTTTGGCCTACAAACATCTTACCATACCACTTTTGCTGAGATTTCCTCATCAATGTTCCCATGCCATAGAAAACATCTCAGCAAGCTGTCCACTTTCTTCAGTATAACTACTACGAGGATAAATAAAGAACCCAAGAAAACATGCTGAGAAAAGGATGGATGAGATAATTTTGAGTCTACCTCCAAATGAAAGCCATTTGTTGCACAAATTGGAGATCCACATATAAAAGCTCTCCACTAAATGTTTTCAGTTGTCAATCCAGAGCCTTGTAATAAGTGAAATGCCCAAATACCAAACTAGAAGCTTTCCGATTGAATTCCAGTCAGCTGCTCTAGTTTAAAACCAAAAAGTGTTCTTGCAAACCTGTGGAAATTTCACTCTTTTATAGATTTGGTTTGAGGCCAGAGCTTAGAAAAGATATCAAGGCAAAAGCTAGAGAATAGTATCAAAGTTTGGTTCTGCAGCCGGAAAGAGTATCAAGTAGGAATGAAAATATCGGTATCTATCGTGGTCATATTAATATTAGATATATGGTTAGTATTTATTAATATTTGATATATCAGAAAATAATTTTTGAGAATTGTGAGCTAATTGGCAAATATCGGCTAATAAATTGGGTATATCGGCCGATATTTTGAATGCCGGCCAATATATTATGATATATTGTTGATACGGCAATATTTGATGATTTTGCTGCAGTGTTGGCGTGCGAAATGTTGTCAACACTAGTATGCTACCAAAATATGCCATTCAACACCTCCATGGCAATGACAGAAGGGTTAGGGGAATTGGGTCCCATATTGAAGGCCCTTAGCATTTTAAGGAAGCTGACAAATTCACCATTAAAGAGATAATGAAAGCTGTAATGGAGATACATTGAACAAATTTAGGATGGTATCCCATGAGCTCCAAAGCAGCGAGAACAAAATCCATTCAATTGGAGATCCACTTTGAGTGCACGCCTGGGTGGTCTCTTGTTGGAGTGATATTGAAAATCAGCTCCTGAACTAGCAAGAGATTATCTCCAATGCACATGCCAGATATGAAAGCTGATTGGGATTTATCAGCCACATTAGGCAAAGTTGATTTGAGCTGTGTAGCAAACACCTTTGATATGATTTTGTAAATCATATTACAGCAGGAAATTGGACGAAAATCAGTCACGCTTGATAGAGAAGGATCCTTAGGAATAAGGCTTATGATGGTTTCATTAATTTGTTTGAGACCCCTTCCATGGATGGAAAAAATCTTGCATTGATCCAACAACAGATTGCCCAGCAATGTCCCAAAATTTTTTTAAGAAAGCATCCATAAATCCGTCAGGCTTGATGCCTTCATATATCCAATACAAGCATAGCTTTCTGTAACTTTCTCAGTGGAATCAGGCAGAGAATGATTGTTCCTTGAGGTTTCCTGTTCTCTGGAACAGAAAAAAGAATAAAGGGCCTGATATTTGATTTATCCATGTGGTCACAGTGGGAGGATGTACCCGGGAGGTTTGTGAAGAAACAAACGGTCTCAATACAAACCTCTCCTATTTTATTTTCCTGTCAGTCTTCTGAAAAAGAACTTTGTGCATTACCTTGGTCAAGCCAATTAACTTTGGAGTTATCTTGAGAAAAGATTCCTCCTAAATAAGATGATTTTGGAAATTCAGGCATATCTCTCCTTCTGATTAGGGTTTATATGTTAAGGAGAATCCTGGATTGCAATATGACATCGGTTGAGTACAACTTTTGATCTCCTGTCTTCAAGAGTGATGTCTGCCATGGAGGAATTTGGGCATTTCAAAGCAGCTTTAGCAGCTTTCGACTTTGGAACAATTCTCAACATAGGAACACCTTCCACTTCTAGATTCCATGCTACCTTCACAATATTAGGAAAGTTTTTTTGTGAGCTAAAAGAAAATTATCAGGTTTGAAATTACATTTCCTGGTACACTTTAGGTCTGGCAAAAAGAAGGCATGGTGAACGATCAGACACTCCTTAAGGTGGGTATGAAACTCTCCCTCCAACTTGTGCAGCATGACATTCTGCATTCTCAAGGATATGATCAAGTTTTCTAAAGGAGCAGGTATAGTTATCTTGTTTGTTACACCAAGTGAAGAAGCATCTCTCAAGGCTTAGTCATGGAGATTGCACCTTCTGTGACATCTGTTGAATGTAGTTGTGGACGGATGATTATCCATTCACCCCCCACTACTTCAGAATGAGAACATACTGCATTGATATCACCCACTAAAGTCCATGGATCAGAGTTGTGTGATGCTGCAAACTCCTCAAGGTCTCTCCAAAGGTCTCCTTTGGATCTCCATGTTAGCCCCATACACGAGTAGAACAGAGCCAAATTATCAATGAGATTGTAATTCTGCAATGAATAACGCTTTGTCCTTGAAGACAGATTTCCCATGGATTCCACCCCACCCAATGGGCCTAGCTGCTGCAGGGCTATAATTCATCACTCAAAGCCATCCTGGAAGAATTTGTGATGATATAGTACTTGCTTTAAATGCTTGGACTCTAGTTTCAACAAATGCACAAACTTGAAGCTATAGTGATTGCAAAAACAATTCCACAGAAATATGCCACTGATGTGTGTAAAGCTAAAGCAACAATCTACCTTGTTTGATTGGTCCATTCAAACCTCTACCATTGCAACGGGCCTTAGAAGATTTCCCTTCATAGTTTGCTCCATGTTCCTAGTCTACCTACATTCTGAAGTTTGAGATCTTCTTCATTTAGTATGGAGGATGGTAATTGATATGCGGTCCTTAAAGGGCCAAACACAACAGGGTGAAGAAGTTTGAGATCTTCATCCATTTACGCCCCTTAGAAGATTTCCCTTCATAGTTTGCTCCATGGTTCCTAGTCTAGCTACATTCTGAAGTTTGAGATCTTTTTCCTTTAGTATGGAAGATGGTAATTGCTATGTAGTCCTTAAAGGGCCAAACATAACAGGGTGAAGTATAATATTTCAGCCACTACTAGTCAGTTCATCCATAGTCTTTTTCCACTGAGGGTCAGCTTGTTTCTCTATAGATGTAGCCCCAGTTTTCTTGGCCTTAAGGTCCATCCCAGATGATCTCACTTGACTCCCGATTTCACCTTTGCCATTCCTCCCATCTGTAGGAGAGTTGATGGCAACCAAGGACTCCTTGCAAACCTCGCTTGCTTCAGTAGTTAGATTGCCAATTGTAGCATCCAGATTCTCAGTCATTTCTGCTAAGGATTCAAGAAGTTGGAAAGTCTTAGTAGTTGGAATATTATAGCCAAACGTTGTAGGCATAATCATCACATCATACTTTGGGTGTTTTTTGTCCAATGCAATGCCTCCACTCGAATGGTACACCCCATTGTCTTATAAACTAGTTCCTGCTTCACTCTGCAATGTTCCTAAAATTGTCCAAAGGATTTGTACTTTGAGCAACTCAGTGATCTCCATTGGTATTGTGCTTCTATCTGTACCTTGTAGTCTTAAGCTGTCACAGGATTCTGCCCAGCAATCAACTCAAAATTGTTAGGGAATTTGTCTCCAAAATTTACTTCCATGCAAACCCGAGTGAATCCCACTATTTCCAAATTTTCCTTTAGGGATTCAGCATATAGGGGCTTTCCAATTGCCCTTGCAATGTAGCGCATACTGGTTGAAGTCCAGAATTCCAAAGGTATGTTAAGAAAGTTGACCAACTAAGAGACTGTATTGTGCTCCTCTTTGGTGAGAACCATCCCAGATGCCAAACGTTGAGACCTAATGCTCTGCTTGCAATGTTCCAGCGTCCATTATTGAAACCCTTCATATTATCCTTGTTAGAGAACCTACTGAAGAAGAATCCTTTTGTCTTAACAACAATTTTTCAAATACCAAACTTTGCCTAGTTGTTGTTTGCAACTCTTTCAACAACAGGAAATGACATTGTTTTCTCTATGAAGTACTCAATCAGGATAGCTTCCCATCTAGCGAAGCCGAGGCCACCAACACTCACAGGTGGGCAGATGTTATGGATGAACCACAAATTTCTGGGGAAAAGTGAGAAAGAAGTGTTCTCTGCCTTAATTGGGGAGATGCCACCTCTGTAGACCATGATAGAGCCTTGCCTTGTGTGGGCTCTGAAATCACTGGATCCACTGCACGGAGAAATCTATTCAGCTTGTCAAGAGATGTCCATGTATCATGATCACAAGTTGGAGACGAATCTCACCAATTGGGGACATTTTCAAACCATGAGTACCGGTTTGGCTATGCTCTGAGGAAGCTGTGTCAACATCTTCAGGGTTGTTCTTTACTACAGCAGTCTTCCAGGGAGGAAATTACTAGATTTGCCTCAGGCTGCTCTCCTTTTCCTGCCAACAGAGATGGAGATTGCTTACCTTCCAGCAAAGCAGAAAGAGAGATTGCTTACCTTCCAGCAAAGCAGGAAGAGGAAAGGAAATCTCGATCTCAGAAGTGCAGATCTGCATGGAAGACTGCTCTGCACTGTCTGAGTTATTTGACTGAGTATCATGGGGAAGACATTGGTCTAAAAGCTTCACTTGCCAGAAATGGTTGTATATCAAAGCTACCTTTGTGGTACTAGAGATTTTAAGGCTTTAGGAGATGAGAAGCTAGACAAGGAGGAAGGAACAGGTGAGAGAGCAGGGAGCAAAGGTGGGGAGGTATTGAAAGGGCCGCCATAGGATGGGGGACAAGGGTAGGAGGAGATGGGAGTGAGAAAAGGGACAAGTTGTGTAAAATGGAAGCAGGCCAAACATCAGAGAACTTTTGGTCAAGATGTGTATCAGACAGTGAAGCAAATACGGAGCGGGGAGGCTAAGGGAGGAAGAAGGGCTTCCAGCCATGACTGCTGGAGACTCCAAATTCAGATTCTTAGAGTTAAGTCTAGAGAGAAAAACTTCAACTTCTCTCTAGATGTGGTCAAGATGTGTATCAGATAGTGAAGCAAAGATGGAGGGAGGAGGCAAAAGGAGGAAGAAGGGCTTCTGGCCATGATGGCTGGAAACTCCGAATTCAGATGACTAGAGCTAAGTCTAAAGAGAGAAGCTCCAACTTCTCTCTAGAAAAAACTCCAAATCCTTACAGAGCACAGAAGGGGACTAGTCCTGTGTTGCTACTGCAAGCATTGGTGGAAAATCTTTCGTAGTAGTTCAGTGTGCCTATAGTACCTGCAGCCTCCATTGGAACAATATATTAATTTTGAAAGATTGAAGGTATGATAGAGAAGCTCCACCCTTAGTACAAAGCTTTTTTCTTTTTGTCTCAATCTCTGGAATCAGTATATAGGATTTTGGGCCTTTCTTATAAATTGTTTTAGAGTTTTGACTGGTCAGACCAAATTCTATCCAATTTGAACTCGTTTATATCTTGATAACATACCTCATGCTGTTTTATTGGAAAAGTTTGATTTTATTCCCAAGTCATCATGATTTGGCGTTTATTCTAAACGTCTATTTGTCTTGATTTTATTCTAGAACTCTATTTTGGGCTCAATTTTACCTGTAAACTCTAGCTGGTTAACTTGAATAAGAATGAATTAACTAGTTAAATCCCATTAAAATACAAACTACTACATAAAAAAAGAAAAACTTAAAACATAGACCTCATAAATTACAATTAAATTAAACCTCCCCAAAGGCACCCCTCCCCTTACATGAACCCTACCACTAACGCACTGCCCTTCCCCCTGTGGTGGCCTTCAGTGGTGCTGTAACCTGCAGCGGCCATCTCCTCCCTCCCCATCCTTCTCACTTTTGCCCTATCGTCACCATGCCACCCCAAGCAACCCCTTACTAGTGGAAATCGCCACTCCCCTCACCAGCCACCCCTCTTCTCTCACCCTTTGCTCAACTATATATAAATCACAGAGGCAAGTTTACAGAGGCATGGCCTCTGCAAACTGAGATCACGCCTCTGTTCAGATTTTGCATAATGGTCACCAGAGAGGGGAGGGGATGGGTGTGGTTCCTGTAGAGGTGGGGGAGAACAAGCAAGAGAGGGGAGGAAGAGGGAGAAAAAGAGGGGCAGAGAGAGAGAGAGAGAGAGATCTTGGTTTTTTTTTTTTCAAAGGAATAGGGGAATAGGGTTGAGGTGAGTTGCTAGTGTTTTATTCTTAGCTTGTTGAATAAAATATAGCATTTTTTAATGTTAGAATGGTTAATATTTGAACATTTAGCATAGGTATTGCAGTGGCTATTTTCATGGAGTGATGTTGGTTTCTTGATGTTTACTGTTGTGATTTGTTCACTGATGGTGTATGGTTGAGACTTACGGTGATGGAGAACAGAGATAATTAAGTTAGGGTCTAATGAAGAAGAAGAAAACATTGGGGATACAGTGGAGTGGGCAGTGGAGAGGGAGATCTCTGATTGAGATTTGAGTGTGAAAGAGTGAGAGATAGGAGGGGAACAGAGTCTTTTGAAGGAGGAAAGGGGAGTGTGGTTGCCAGTGCTGCCCTTGCAAGTGATTAGCTGACAGCGGGGGAGTGTTGTGGGGTTTCAGAGGGGCGTGGAGGAGGAGAAGCTGTTGTGGCTGGGTAATTTTTTTAATTAGATTTTTTTTTCCTGGTTTTTCTGTGTTATTGTTTTTAAAGGATTAATATATTGTTTGTAACATTGATTAATTGTTAAGATTTTGGTCGATTGCACACATTTGATCAAAATATTAAGTTCTACAATAAAGCTGAGCCAAATAGAAGTTTCTGAATAAAATTGTCAAATCATGCCAACATGATATTTCATGTTGGCATATTAATTCGAAAATAACACTATGAATTGATTAATAAGGCTAACATGATTGTAAACTTAAAATCCATTTATCCATCTAAATTTTATTTAATAAACTTGTAATGGATCATGTATTATAAGTATGCCTTATTGTGTCATATTATTGTATTAAATATGCCTTATTGTGCAATAAGACCTTTTACTGAAACGGATTGTGTGTTGTGTTGTTTGTTCATCAAGTGGATTGTGTTTGTGTTTGGCTATTGTGTTCGTGTTTTTGATAGAAATATGCCAATTTTCACAAATCAAGGTTTAGTAATAGTTATTAGCAATGCATCGATCATTTGACATATGAATAGAATTGTTAATCAATCTAATTTTTTGGAGCACTGCTTAAAATTGTTTGTCAAAGCTTGCTTGAATTGACTCAATATGCTTAAAGAGTTTAGCTGTCTTTTTAATGAGCTTCTTTAGTTAATGGCCAAATTTTAAAAAATGCATCAATTTGTAGATTAATTTATTATAAGCTAACTAGTAATTATGTTGTGCTTGTGTTTGCATATACTTTATTATACTCGTTTCTTGACATGACACAAATTTGACACTTCAACATGAACATGGGCATGCTTAAGTTTTCTGTTCAAATTTGAAAGCAGTTTTCTGATTTCCTTTACCTTTCTACTTATCTATTTCCCCCATTTTCTTGAAAAACATGTTTATGTGTTTTTGATAGAAATGTGCCAATTTTTACAAATCAAGGTTTAGTAATAGTTATTAGCAATGCATCAATCATTTGACATATTAATAGATTAATGGCCAAATTTTAAAAAATACATCAATTTGTAGATTAATTTATTATAAGCTAACTAGTAATTATGTTGTGCTTGTGTTTGCATATACTTTATTATACTCGTTTCTTGACACGACACAAATTTGACACATCAACATGACCAAGGGCATGCTTAAGTTTTCTGTTCAAATTTGAAAGCAGTTTTCTGATTTCCTTTACCTTTCTACTTATCTATTTCCCCCATTTTCTTGAAAAACATGTTTATGTGTTTTTGATAGAAATGTGCCAATTTTTACAAATCAAGGTTTAGTAATAGTTGTTAGCAATGCATCAATCATTTGACATATTAATAGAATTGTTAGTCAATCTAATTTTTTGGAGCATTGCTTAAAATTGTTTGTCAAAGCTTGCTTAAATTGACTCAATATGCTTAATGAGTTTAACTGTCTTTTTAATCAGCTCGTTTAGTTAATGGCCAAATTTTAAAAAATACATCAATTGGTAGATTCATTTATTATAAGCTAACTACTCAAATTTGACATGTGATGGCTCAAAAACAAGTTGAGTTACCTAATTATAAGCTCATTAAATTAATAAATCTATTTTGAGCAAATTAATTCTTAATTGTTGTTAATTGTCAATAAGTTGAGTGTAACTATTATTGGAACATTAATAATTCTCAATACTGATGATTATTTAAATTATTAATAAGGCTATTGAATTAATGATGCAACCGAATTCAAGGCCAAAAAATTTCCTTCCACTACCATATAATAACTTTCTCTACTTGGAGATAAATAACAAATGATATCTGTTTTTAATTTTTTTTTTAAAAAAAACCACTAGCCAGTAACTTAAATATTGATAAAAGAACCCCACTTGTGGCTCCTCATATTTGGTGATAAAAAGTATTTTCCCATATTTCGGAAATTTTATTTATAAAGATTTAATAATTTATATGAATGTGTTAGATAATTTTTAATGAAAAAATATTTAGCAGTACAAGCAAAATTAATTATGAAATTAATAAAAAAATCCATCGTATATTATAAATAAACTTCAAATTTGGTGTATACTTATATTTATAAGCTTAAAAAACAATATTCTCACTATCACAAATTCTCAAAAATTGGTGTATAAGCTAGATTTGAAAATGGGGGAAGGCATTTTTTGAGCAGTGGAAATTTCTGGAAAATATTTTTGATATTTTTTGAGGTTTTCAAAAAAGCAGTTGCTTATATCCCATCCAATTATCCAACCTTCATCCAACTTTATTTTTTTTAAGTAAACTTATGTTCATCTATATCAACAAATTTGGGAAAATATTTGTGAAAGGTAATGTAAAAAGTTGTGTTTTAGTTAGTTAGATTTAATATAAAATTTTCATATTAAAATTAATGTAGAAAAATACATTTTTTATGCTTCACCTTTTTTAAATTATGTTCAAAATTTATTGAAATAGATGAATGTAAGTCTATTTTTTTTTCAAAAAAGAAAAAAAAAACAAAGTGGAATGAATGTTGGGTAATTGGGTGGGATAAAATTGTCAAAATCCAATGAGTTTTCGAAAATCAATTTCAAAGAGAACATATAGATTTAAACATTTGTTACATATTCATCCTTGAAATAGTTTCCGAACAACCGCCTCAGTTATTTTATTACTAAACCGGAAGGTGTGCTTGTGTTGATTTGGGGATAGCTATAGTTTGTTGGATGCTCTAGTTCAATTTCTAAATTTTTATATGGGATATTAACATGACTGAAACACCACCTCCCCCAACCCCAGGGGGGGAAAACTGAAGAAGAGAGCATTTCATAGGTTTTTTGAGTTGAGTATGTAAATCTTGTTGAACAGGCCACAATGGTACAATTGATGGACAGGGTCAAACTTGGTGGAGAAAGTATCGCCAAAAGCTTCTCAACAACACTAGAGGACCACTTGTGCAGATCATGTGGTCAAGGGACATAGTGATTACTAATATCACTTTACGCAATTCACCTTTCTGGACACTTCATCCATATGACTGCAAAAATGTAACAATTCAGAATGTTACAATTCTGGCTCCCATATATGAAGCCCCAAATACTGATGGAATAGATCCTGGTAAGTGAGTTATGTTTTGTTGCCAGAAAAAGGCATTTTGGCACTGTTGTATCTTGACAAATTGTCTTTGGATGAGCTTGACTCTTCATAAATTTTAACCAAGCTTGCAACACAGCTGAAGTCATGGGTCAATTTACATCTTCTCTGCTTCTATAGGTGATAGAGCTAAACCTCAATGAATGACTATTGTTATGATTGTTGAGTATCAAGGATTTGGAATCAGGGTTTTTCTAAAGTAGGAACGCAGAGATTTAATTCATTTACCTCAATGAACTATTAGGTAAAAGGTTGTAAGAAATTTAAAGAAAAAAAAACTATTAGGTAAAGGTTGTATATTGACCTGTGCAACAGACTTCAATGTGCCAAATCTTTATGATCTCTTAATCTGATTATCTCAAAATCCCCTCTTTGTTATGAAGGTTTCTTGTTTGTTGTTTTTGTAGTTTGTGCTATATAAATTTATCTCAAATAAGTTTATGGTCTGACAGATTCATGCGAAGACATGGTGATTGAGGACTGTTACATCAGTGTAGGGGATGATGGAATTGCAATCAAAAGTGGCTGGGATCAGTATGGAATTGCTTATGGTCGGCCTTCAGTGAACATTCTGATCCGCAACCTTGTTGTTCGCTCTATGGTCAGGTGAGTTTTTTTTTTTTTTTTTTTTTTTCCTTTTTGAAAGAAAAATGAAAATTCTAATTATTTGCCCAAAAATTTTGCATGTCAACTGATGTTATCTACCCAGAACTTGTTAGTCATATCAATGTTCAAATACTTATGGATGCTGAAGCATCTTTGTTTCTAATAATTGCTGGTGCATTCTTGTAAATTATGCCCTTTGTGTGTTCAGATTTCATTCATTTCAGGGCATGTCCCTACTAGAATAGCAGTATCTGCTGCCTGAGAAAATATGTTCGTATTCATACATTATTGTACTAATATTTTATGTGATGCTAAGCCCCTTTGTTTCTACTACATTGCTGAATTACCAATTCTGGAAACGGAACTGGGCATCTAAGACTCCATTTCAGAATAGTGCAGTTTTTACTGCTGCACTTTATTGTTGGGATCAAGAGGTCCTGCTGTTAACAATTGGGCTCAAACAACTTATTTTTATTTTTGCACCAAGGTTGAATAATCTCAATATCTGGGTTGGGTTTTAAATATGCTGTTACATACACTTTTTCTTTAGATTCGACAGAGTCTAGCTTATCTTGTTGATCAGAAAACCATTTGAAAAAAATCTTTCAGATGTGTTTGGCCAATAGCCCAACATGAAGCAGAATTGACCGATCCAATCTCTGCATTTAGTAGTACAGTGCTCTGATATCAAAAAAATGAACTCCTATCATAAATGATGACCTCCAGCATATCTGAAAAAGCACCTGCATTACATCACTTCTATAGTAGAGTGCTCGGCCCCTGTGGTAACTAATATCATCTTCCATGAATTTTAACAGTGCTGGGGTATCAATTGGGAGTGAGATGTCTGGTGGCATCTCAAACATTACTGTGGAGAACATTGTTGTGTGGAATTCCAGACGTGCTGTACGGATCAAGACTGCTCCAGGTCGGGGTGGATATGTACGGAAGATCACCTACCGAAATCTGACATTTGATGGCGTCCGCGTCGGAATTGTCATCAAGACAGATTACAATGAACACCCGGACGAGGGATATGACCCTAAGAGTGTCCCCATCCTAGAAGACATTAGTTTCACCTCCGTCCATGGACAAGGAGTTCGAGTGCCTGTACGGATCCATGGAAGTGAAGAAATCCCTGTGAGAAATGTCACTTTCCATGACATGTCGGTGGGGATAACCTACAAGAAAAAACACATATTCCAGTGCGCCTTTGTCCAAGGGCGTGTGATTGGGACAATATATCCAGCTCCTTGCGAGAATCTAGACCTGTATGATGAGCAAGGTCGACTCATCAGACGATCCGCATCCCAGAACATGACTGACATAGACTATGATCTTTGAGGAATTTGCCAGATTACTTGTATGGTTTTTAGTCTTTTGCTGGAGGTCAACTACTTGGCTCCTGGTATGGTTGTGCGCAACTTTCGTGGGCTGAGCAGTCAATGTTATTGATCTCTTGTTGCTTTCCCTCTTTTTGGCATTCTCTGTTTTTGACCCATTCCACCACTGTCTTGAGGTTCAATTTTGTCGATGCATATTGTATATTGGAGCAGATGAGCAACTTGCGAACTAATTACTGGTCTGCTCCCAGTCGGAATTTTTTTTTTTAGCTCTACGTAGATTTGTGATATTGTTTTGTCACCCAGCGCCGTGCAGAAGCATCACAGTTAAGTCTGTCGTTTTCAGAGGTGGTGGATACAAGGTAATCCAGTAGACCTCGACTGGTAAAAATGCACCTGTCCGCATCCTCAACCCAAGGTCCTGTTTAGTTGAGCTGAGTGCCAATTTGGTTAGCTTTGGAAACCCCTTCTGATCTGGAAGCTCAAATGGAGTCGATATAAAGATTTGTGTGTGTGTGTGTGTGTGTGTGTGTGTGTGTGTTTTTGGGGGGGGGGGTGGAGGGTGGAGATAAAGGCCTTTTAATTATTCCTCACGACGTTTCCCTTGGGGGGGTGGGGGACAAACAAACAAAGAAGAGGAGGTTAATTTCCCAAGTTCCTTTGGTGGCCATTTTTCTGTGAACTGAGAAAGACGAAGTTAACCTGTAACAACTTGAGTTTAAAGGTAAGTGTTGAGTCCCCAGTTGACACAAGAAGAGGAAGAGGTTAACATAAAGAAAGAAATGAAGAAAGCTTTGATGCAGAATCCTATCTAGCAGTAGACCAAATGATTTTGATGGAGAATCCCAAGTGCTAAAGGGGTGGTTGTTACAGAAACTGAAACATAGGGGAGCTTAAGTCCTTGGTTATTCCCTGGACGTAAATATTTGTGTCCATATTTTGCGTGCCAATTGTATGTTTTTTGTTGCTTTTTCACGGATTCAGACGCTGCGGTAGTGCTTAATGGTTGTTTTCTCACCCAATGTCTGGATCATTTTGTTACTACAATGGGTCAGGAATGCGCTTCCCATGCTTTCGGCTGAAGCCATTGCAGCTGACAAATCTGGCTGCGGCCAATGAAGTCAAAAAGTGAGGCAACAAATTAACTGAGTTGTGGTAAGATGATTTTGCTTTCTCCAAAGGATTATCGTCATTAGGAACTGGGGTCGGACTGAGCACGTATATGTATATATATATATATTCAGCTTCAGTTTCAACGTACGTTCTTGTCCTCCTTTATAATTGCATCAGATCAGGTTAATGCGTATTGGTAGCATTGCATCAGCTCTAACCTCCAACCTAACTCTAGCACAGGTCACCCAATGAATTCAGTAAATAGACAATAATATTTGGACTATGGAGATTAGGAGAATTCAAATTGTCACACGTGCAAAATATCGAGTAATGACAGAGTGATTTAGCGGATAAGTGGTTGGCTCTAGAGCCAGTAAGTCATAGAGTGCCAAATCACATGGATACCAGGTTGTTGAAATGTCAAACTGTCTTATCAAAATGGCACACACTGTAGAAAAATTCATGCTGTCAGATTTGTATTGTCAGTTATAATAAGATGTCACATTAGTTATGATATTTTAGACAACATTTAGATTCTAAAATTAATGTGTGGTATAAAATTAAATTTCAAACAAACAAAATCATCATCAAATCCCAAAAGCCACTTAGTACTATCAAAGAAAGAAGATAATAGATGCACTAATGACAATTATGGAGCCTCAATAAAGATTAATAAAATTGTGTTAAGTCACTCCTGTGTGAGCCTACATCCAATTGACAGATCAATCAGAAGGTTTGTCGATTACTTACATGGGTGCAATACTGAGGTGGAGCATTATGGTGTTCGACGCAGAGTGCACGTGGTAAAGCAGTCGATGGACAACCATTAGGGGCCGAAGTCAAAGGGTGACCAAGTTAAGACCGAGACCAAAGTGCAACAAGACCGAGGCCGAATGGAAACAAGGCAAAGGCCAAAGTGCAATTGGCCGAACTGTTGAGGTCAAGGAGCTAGCCGCACAGTTAGCTGAGGGTAGCCGGAGTGCCAAATGTAGAAGATTGAGGATGGCTGGCCAAATGAGGCTAGCCGGCAAGATAACCCTGGCCAACCAGATGTGCCGACAGGCTAGAAGAAATCGGCTTGCGAGATGTGACTGGCCAGCCTAGTGAGGATGGCTTGATGAGCCCACCGACCGCCTTCGTGAGGTCGGCCATGTTGATTGACTTTTAGGACAAGTGATGGACTTGCAGGACAAGTAATCAACTTGTAGGGCAGGTGATCAACTTACAGAGTAGATGATCGACTTACAGGGCAAGTGATCAACTCACATGGCAGGTGACCAACTTGCAGAGTAGGTGCCACCGAAGATGAGACTCATTTGTATATATATTGATATTGCTGCTACTCTGAAAAATAACAGTGTAATATGAGGAGTTGTACCTTACTCTTATATTCTATTCACAGAGTTTTTGTAACCAAATCTTTCATAATGAAATTTGTGGACTAAGTGTCCCGTAATTTTACCGCTTATTTAGAATAGGATTTTTATGTAAAATTATATGTATCTTATTTCTTTCCTTCCTTTTGTGATTCATAGTATTCTTTCCTTTCGGTCTAACTCTGGCCGGCCGATCTCTAATAAATGGTATCAGAGACAGGTTGTTAGTGCTAGTCATTGAACTGATAGAGGTCGAAAACAAGATGATTTATTTAAACGACACAAATTATGATATTTGACAGAGTAAAATGTTAGATCTGCTATTTGTCGAGACGATACACCTTTTAGTATTCGCTACTCAAAAGCCCAATGAAAAATCAGAGGAGGAATGGGTTTTTGAACACAAACAAGTTTGCGGCTATATTCAGCAATTTGTGGATGATAATGTATATAATCACATTTATGGTGAGACAAATGCCAAGACATTGTGGGATAAGTTGGGGACACTCTATACTTCCAAGACTAGTAATAATAAGTTATTTTACCTGATGAAATTGATACAGGTCAGATACAACGGGAGCTCGTCCATTATCGACAACTTGAACAAGTTTCAAGGATATGTGGACTGGTTGAATGATATGACTATCAAATTTGAAGACGAGGTGCTGGGCTTATGGCTCTTGACAACATTGTCGGACTCCTGAGAGGTGATAAGAATCCCTATCGCCAATATTGTACCAAACGACGTGGTGACATTGGAGATGGCAAAAGGAATTGTGCTAAATGAGAAAATAAGATGTTGGTCACAGGGCTCGTCCTCCCCTATGCACTTCGAATTGCTAGTCATTGAGGCACGGGGAAGGAGCAAAGACCACGGACCTAAGTCCTGAGAGAATAGCAGCAGCAAATCTCGATCGAGATATCAAAATCTCAAATGCCTCTATTGCGAAAAGATAGGCCATATAAAAAAATATTGTTACAAATGAAAGTATGACAACGCAGACAAAGAGAATAAAGTTAAGAAGGGGCAAAGTGAGGAAATGACCTCGGTCTCGGTCATCACTAAGGGTGACCTCTTATTGACATGTGAGATGGACGATGTGGTGAATTTAACCGAATACGAGTCCGATTGGATAGTGGACACTAGTGCATCCCTCCATGCCACGTCACAGAGGGGACTCTTTACATCTTACACTCCAGGTGATTGTGGAGTGTTAAGGATGAGTAATGAAGGGGTGTCCTAGGTCGTTAGTAGAGGTGATGTGTCCCTTATCACTAACAATGAAACTCGACTGTTACTGAAGGATGTACAACATGCCCCGGACATCCAAATGAATTTGATCTCAACAGGCAAGTTAGACAATAAAGGATTTTGCAACATTTTCTATGAAGGGGTGTGCAAACTGATTAGAGGATATTTAGTGGTTTCCCACGGAAGAAAGGTCTTTAGCCTGTATGTATTGCATGCCTCCGCCGAAGCAGGAGAGGTGTATGTTGTGTGGAGAGAGGACTCCTCCGACTTATGGCATCGCCGGTTAAGCTATATGAGTAAGAAAGGGTTGAACAGCTTGGTCAGAAAGGACCTACTCCAAGATATAAAAGAAGCCAAGTTAAGGACGTGTCCTGATTGCATGGTGGAGAAGTAAAGACAAGTTTTATTCCTTAGAAACCCACCCACTAAGAAGGCTAAACTACTTGATTTGGTTCACTCTGATGTATGTGGCCCGTTTAAAGAAAAGTTGTTCGGAGGAGCATAATATTTTATCTCGTTTATTGATGATTGTTCTCGAAAGCTGTGAGTTTATCCACTTAAAACTATAGGATCATGCCCTCCGTGTCTTTGAGCACTTTCTGCTCCTATGGAACAGACAAACAGGGAATAAATTAAAGTGTATTTGGAGTGATAACGGAGATATGTACATCGTAGCCTTAGATGCTTACTATCGGTCGCATGGTATTTGGTACCAAAAAACCCCCCATCGAAGACACCACGGTTAAATAGAGTGGCTAAGAGCATGAACTGAATGTTGATAGAGAAAGTCCATTGTGTACTCTTAAACACAAAGCTCCCTAGTTCATTTTGGGAGAAGTCTTTGAGAACGATAGCCCATATCATGAACAGATCCCCAAACAATCCATTAAATGAGGAAGTCCCAGAGAAGGTGTGGTCAAATGGGAAGGTATCCTATGACCACTTTCGAGTGTTTGGATGTAAGATATTTGTGCATATTCCAAATAATGAAAGGATAAAGTTGGAGTCGAAGTTGAGAGAATGTATCTTTCTTGGTTATGGAGAAGACAAACTAGGATATTGCCTCTATGACCTAGTTGAGAAAAAGCTCGTCCGGTCAAGAGATATCGTGTTCATTGAAGATGAGACGATCAAAGATATCAGGAAGAAACTGAAGGTTATAACCAACGACTGTCGGGTTTGTGATGCTAGCCTTGAGTCCGTCCGACCAACTCCAACCCATCAAGATGTCGATGACCAAGGCATTAACGAAGAGGAAGGTGACCGAGAGACTTTGATATCTGATGAGAATGAGGATGATATCACTCATAATATTGCCAAGTTGGGAGTCCATTCTAGTCTGGCGATTCTCAAGAGATCGAAGACCCTCTATTCGTCTATCGACCAATGAGGATGTATTGCCGATGGATGGAGGGGAACCTAAGAGTTTTGAGGCAGCTATGAAGAATGAGCGTAGAACGAAGTGGATGGAAGCCATGCAAGGCAGGATGAGTTTTTTGTATGAAAACCATACGTTCGAGCTGACAATGTTGCCAAAGGAAAAGTAAGTACTAAAGAACAAATGAGTTTTCCACCTGAAGGTTGATGAGAATAACCCAAAACTGAGATATAAGGTAAAGCTGGTGGTGAAAGCCTTTAACCAATAAAAGGGTATTGACTTTGATGAGATCTTCACCCCAATTGTAAAGATGTCTTCAATCTAAGTAGTGCTCGGATTGGCTACTATTCTTGATTTAGAGATCGAGCAGATGGATGTGCGGACAATGTTTTTTCATGATGGCCTAGAGGAAAAAGTTTACAAGGAGCAGTCGGAGGGATTCAGAGTCAAAGGAAAAAAATGACTGGTGTGTTGTTTGAGGAAGAGTCTATACGGGCTAAAACAGGCCCCTAGACAATGGTATAAGACGTTTGAGTCTGTCATGGTCGATCAAGGGTACTGAAAGATTATTTCGGACCATTGTGTCTTTGTGCAAAGTTTTTTGGAAGATGACTTTATTATTCTCTTACTCTATATGGACGATATGCTGATTATCGGTCGAGATACCTCCCAAATTAAGGAATTGAAGCACAACTCGAGAGGGCATTTTCCATGAAAGACTTAAGGCTGGCAAAGAAAATTTTGAGTATCAGAATACTATGTAACTTAAGGCAAAGAAGGTGTAGCTGTCTCAGAAGGGTTACATTGAGAAGGCACTCTAGCATTTCAATATGGAAAAATCAAAGTCAGTGAGTATCCCGCTGGCCAGCCACTTCAAATTGAGTAGTAGACAATGTCTTTCTACGGATGATGAAAAGACAAGTATGAACAGTGTACCCTACCCCTCAACTATAGAAAGCCTTATGTATGCTATGGTGTGGACAAGACCAGACGCTACTTATGCCGTCGGTACAGTCAGCCGTTTTCTATTCAACTCTGAAAGTATTGGTTTGCAATGAAGTAGATACTGAGATATCTTTAGGGAACCTCCAAATTGTACTTATGCCTTGGAGACAACAGGCACACCTGGTTAGATACACTGATACTGATATAACGGGTGATGTTAACACCCGAAAGTCCACCTTGTGATGCATAGTCAAGTTCACAGGAGGGGTTATTTCTTGATAGTCAAAATTGCAAAAGTGTGTTGTTCTTTTGACTATTGAGGTAAAATTTATTACTGTGACAGAAATGAGAAAGGAGATATTATGGATAAAAAAGTTCGTCCGAGAACTTAGCTACGGATAGGAGAGGTATGTGATACTCTTTAATAGTCAAAGTGCTATCCACCTCTATAAAAACTCCTCATTCCACTTTAGATCAAAACATTTTGATATCCGATATTATTGGGTGTAAGATATTATTGACTCATCATTGTTGACATTCGAAAAGATTATGACTGAAGAGAATTGGTTGGATATGATGACCAAAGTATTGACGAAGGAAAAGCTTGAGTTTATCGTTGTATTGTCGAAACGACGGATGTTAGCCCCACATGGTTGTAAGGGAGAGTTTGTTGGGATATGGATTGCTCCCGCGTGGACCTATATCCAGTTGATAGACCAATCAAAAAGTTTAACGGATTATTTACATGGGTGCAATATTGGGATGAAGCATTGTGGTGTTCGTGCGCAAAGATTGTCGGGCTAAGTTGTTGACGGACAATCATTTGGGGTAGAAGTCAAAGGGCGACCAAGTTAAGACTGAGACCTAAGAGGAACATGGATAAGGTTGAAGTACAATTGGCCAAACTATTAAGCTAAAGGAGCCAGCCGCACAGTCAACCAAGGGCAATCGGAGTGCCAAATATAGAAGATTGAGGATGACTGGCCTGCAAGATGACACCGATTGGCAAGATGTGCCGACCGGCCAGAAGAAACCGGCCTACCGGATGTGGCTGGCCGGCAAGCCTGGTGCAGCCTCCATATGGCCAACCACGCTGATGAGGTCGGCCATGCTTATTGACTTTCAGAGTAGGTGATCGACATGTAGGACAAGTGATTAACTTGCAGGGTAGGTGATTGATTTGCAAAACAGGTGATCGACTTATAGGGCAAGTGATCAACTTGCAGGGCAGGTGACCGACTTGCAGTGTGGATGACCGACTTGTAAAGCAGGTGCCACTGGAGAGCATACTCATCTATATATATTTTAATATCGTTGCTACTATGAAAAATAACAGTATAATACAAAGAGTTGTGCCTTACTTTAGTATTTTGTTTATAGGTTTTTGTAACCAAATTATTCATAATAAAATTTATGAATTAAATATCCTACAATTTTATCTCTTATTTAGAATATTTGAAAGTAGCGATGCATAAATGGAAATGCAAATCACGTGGAAGACATAAAAGCCTTTCAAAGCACGCCACCTTCCAAATCTAAATTATCAAAAAGGAATATTATTTGTATACTTAAATATTAAAATAATAAAAGTAAGTATTATTTTCATCATATTTTTATTATATTATTTTTATTATTATTAATATTAAAAATAATAAATTTAACATAATTAAGTATATAATTAAATATATAAATAATATTATTTATTTATTATTATACACGACACTGCATTCCTGCTACCCAAAAATATTGACGAATCAGAAGAAACTGACGTGGAGACCTGACCACGTCAGTTTTTGAAAAAAACAAAAAATCAAAAAATCAAAAAAACACGGGCACGGGAAGGTAAGGAAACGTGCTCACGCCAACAACCGATAAGATCCTCCCACGTCAGCCGTAGCGGTGCAAATTGCATGTGCGTCACCGTGGTTTCCACGTTTGCCCCTACCTCATCATGTAATTCCCACGGGAAACTAACTTGTCACGCATTTGCAGTGCCCCCGTGCCAATCTGTTGGTCCGCAGAATGTCCGGCTGACACTTGCTTTTACCAGTCAGGGTTTCTGCTGCCAATCATGCCGCACAATTTCCCAGTGCTGCATCTCTTTTTTATTTATTGAAAGTTTTAATTTAATAATAAAAAATTAAAATTTATAAATTTTTTTTTTATTTTTCAAAATAAACTTGATGCATTCTTAATTTTTAAATTATGTTACTGATTATGAAGCTTTTATTTATTCACTGTCGGTCGAATCGGAATGGGTCTAATCTCCGTCGCTATTAATCTGAAACTTGCACACCACAAACTACAAATAGAAATTAGAGGATGTCAGAAATTGCTCACACCGTATAACTTCTGACGCTCAAATTAAAAATCCTTATCTAAAAATAGAAAGATACTAAGAGGATGCGATAAATGTATGTGTGCATATAGCGGTGGAGCATTTAGATGTGCCAGCTGATGGGCGGTTTAGAGGTGCGCCCCACAAAGAGGTGGCTTAGAGGTGCGTCCGCGAAGGATGGCTTAGACGTGCGCCTGCAGAGGGCGGCTTAGAGGTGCACCCAGTAGATGAGAGGCTTAGACGTGTGCTCATGGTGGGCGTTTTAGAGGTGCGTCTGTGAAATGCGGTTTAAAAGTGTGCCCGATAGAGGGACAACTTAGAGGTGCACCCACATAGGGTGGTTTAAAAGTGTGCCTAGTAGAGGGGCGGTTTAGAGGTACGCTCGCTGAGGACAGCTTAGAAATGCGCCGGCAGAGGGGTGGCTTAGGGAATAAGGACTAAGCTGCATTGGTGGGTCAATATTCTAGTTACTTGGGTAAAGGTTGACTATTAGACAGCGAGCTCCTAACTCCGAAATAGAGGAATTGAGGCTCTAGAATGAAGGGCTCGTGGCTCCGAGACAGAGTGCTCCTTGCTCCGACCGGGGGGCTTCTGGCTCCAAGACGGAGAGCTCCTATGACGAAGAGCTCCTGTCTCCAGGACAGAGGTCTCGTGGTTCCGAGACGGAGGGCTCCTAGGACAGAGGGCTCCTGGGATGGAGGGCTCATGGCTCTGGGTTGGAGGGCTCCTAGGACGAAGGGATTCTGGCTGAAAAAACCATTTTGGTCCTAAATCGTATAATAAATGTTTCGACTCTCACAATAAATTAGTGAAAGCAGTACACAATCAAATACTTAATATACGTAAAGAGTATTTATATCTAGAGGATACAATCGATGTGAGTATAAAAATAAAGTAACAAGAATAATAAAAAGATAAATCTTTTAGTGACGAAGGAAAAACTCGATACTCACGATGATCGAGAAAAACCCTCCGAGTTTTAACGGCCAGGTAAGAAATGTACTGTAAAATTCAACTTACAGATCGGATAGTAACGACGCACTAACCTAACTGACTTACTCCTATCTTGAAATTCCTATTAAGGAACTTTTTGGATTTACCCATGGCAATGAAACGGGACGCCTTCTGGTCTTCACATCAATCTTTCCTCTCGAGCCCCTTGAATTGCCGAACTCACTGGAGCCCAGTGTTTACGCCATCGACGTAGTCATGAAGGTTACACAATAAAAAGAGATGAAAATAGGAGACCACGATAAGAAGAGAAAACTTTTTGAATAGAGAACGAGTGTTAGTTTCAAGTTTTCTCAACAAAGGAGTATAAGAAAGACGACTTTGCAAGAGAGAAAAACTCCTCAAAATTCTGCTGGCCGAGTTAGGGTTTCAAAAAACTTAAGACATATATATATATATATATGAAGCCAAAAATGATTTCAAAAATAAGGAGCCATTAGACACAAAGACCTGCGCTGCTCGAGCAGTGAGCAAGGGTTAGGTTTAGGGGATTTTGGGTGTGGGCGCTCCAGCGTGAATTGGGCGCACAGCGAGCGCTTGATTCTACTAAATGCACTCGTTGTGCGCCTCAGGCGTGCATCGAGCACACGCTCCATGGGAGCACGCCTAGTTTGCACCTTGGACGCCCAGTGGGCACCGGTCCCGGGAAGGGCCGAAACAGAGGATAATGCGGCGTGAACACTGAGAAGTGATGACAACGATCCTTTAGCATGAGGTAGATGTAAGTCTTGTAAGCAAGTGTGATGTTGCAGATAATCGAACGCCCCACAAGAGACTAAGGAAGCTATCCGACATGATCACGAAATATGCCAACTAAAAATATGTCTAACAATCTCCTCTTTTGGCAATTCTGTGACAAAACCCATACAAAAAAAATGTAAAGAGAATACAAGAGAATCACGAGATCAGATATCACCGAGATATAACCTATGTACATGAAAATCTACTCTTAGTAAAAGAAACACGTAAACATAATAAAATACAAGACGCATTGAGACAATTGACACGGTACAATGAATTACAAAACTCCAAGCTTCAGAAGCGGCTGCCTGCTATCCACCAGGAAAGAATAGCTATTCCTAAACAAACACGGTTAGTGCAGAAATAGCAAAAATACAATAGCAGGAGGTAAATACACATAAATATAAAACAAAACAATATACCATAAATGCAAAAACTCCCCAAAACTCCCCCTAGTAGAAATAGTACCATCTCCCCCTATCAAGAATAATCTCCCCCTATCTCCCCCTCACACCACATAATGAGACACGTTTATGTGGTATAAATCTACTCCCCCTTTTTGTCATAAATAACTAAATGGAAATGGAACTCACTCTTTTTGATTCATAATTTCTTGCCATATTTTATGGCATTGCTTAAATTCATTACCTGATTATTTAAATGTTAGATGTGGTGAATGAGATATTCTGTCTTAGAATTTTATCGAGACTTATTTTGACATAATGAGACGGGACAGTGGGGACGAATATGGTTAATAATTCCACATCCATGGCACGTTGGAACAAATTTGGCATAGCCATCAGAATGGTATATTTGCTTCCTGGTGGAACTAAGACAGAACTTTTTCATACTCGTTAAGTTTTGATGGTTTCGTATATTCGCACTCTTCTTTGGAGAACCATTTGATGATTGGTCACATCGGACTGACGATGGACTGTTTTGTCTAGGGAAGAACGTGGGTTGGAAAAATATAATTTTAGAATTACCAGTGGATTTCAAATTATTTCCAGAATAACCCAACCCCGTTTTATTTCCTTTTATTTTTCCCAAACTAAGCATATGGTCCAATTTTTTGGACCTCATTTAAAAATTATTTCAAGTCATTTCGAGCTGTCTCTAAATCAGACTCAAGAGTTGTGATTTTGTCAGTAAAAGAACTTTTGAATTTCTCAACTTCTTGAACCTTTATATCTAATTTGAATTTTAGAGCTAATTTTCTTTTTCCATTTTAGTCATTTGTGCTTGAGTGACACATTCGTTTTTTTAACTTGAAGGTATTCTATAAATGATTTATCAAAAGCATTCTAAAGGTCATACAGATCAGATTCTAATTCATTCTCAGAGTCATCGGATAGTTTAAGACTTGCTTCTAAGCGATTATCATTGTTACACATTTAGGTCATATAAAGGCCATCTTCAGAGCATTTTTCACTTTATTCTTCTTTGTCATCGCTCAAGGTCACATTAGCCTTATAGATTTGACATTGTTGGCATTTAAGGTTTAGACATTCAGTATGATAATGATCGGAACCTTTACACTTATGGCATTGAATACTTTGGGTGCTTTTCGATTTGGACTCTTTAATTTCACGTCGGCTTTTTTTATCAGATTTTAGAGTTCGTCTTAAATCCAAACTTGGTAAATCAGATGAAGATTTATTTTTCTTTAAAACTTTTTTAAAATTTCTAATAAATGTTGTAAAATCTTCATCGCTATTTGACTCCTCATCGAAGTCACGATCTCTCTCTTTCCTAACGGATTTTAGGGCAATTGATTTTTGCTTCCTTAACTATGGAAGTGTGTGCTCATAAGTTTGGAGGGATCCTACAAGTTCTTCGATATTCATTTTATCAAGGTTTTTGCTTTCTTCGATAGTGATGACCTTAGGTCTAAACCGTTTAGGGAGTGATCTAAGAATTTTTCTAATAATTATATTTTCAGGGATTCGTTCTCCTAAATTAAACGTGAAATTCACAATATCATTTAATTGTACATAGAACTCATCGAACGTTTCATCATCTTTCATATGGATTTTTTCAAATTTGGGCATTAGTATTTGCAATTTTGAATTTTTTACAAGTTTGGTTCCTTTATGAGTTATTTCAAGTATTTTTCACGCGTCTTTTACAGTCTCACACATAGATATGTGTTTGAACTCTTAGGGAGATACGGCCATAAAAATAGCATGTAATCTTTTACTGTTCCATTTACACGCATCAAGTTCTTCTTTTGACCACGAGAATAGAACTTTTGGTTCATCATTACTTTGGGGTGGAGTCCACCCAGTTTGGGTGCTTGCCCACATGTGTTCATCCATAGATTTGAGAAAGGCTCTTATCCGAACCTTCTAATAGGTATAGTTGCTCTCATCAAAGAAGGGAGGTACGAAGAGCGTTCCACTTGTATATATCAAGATCGGGAGTCGCGAATCAGGGTAAGTCTCTAATACCATTTCGGTCCTAAATCGCACAATAAATATTTCGACCCCCATAATAAATTAGCGGAAGTAGTACATGATCAAATACTCAATACACGTAAAGAGTATTTGTATCTAGGTGATATAATCAATGTGAGCATAAAAATAAAGCAACAAGAATAATAAAAAGACAAGCCTTTTGGTGACAAAGAAAAAACTCGATACCTACGGTAATTGAGAAAAACCCTTTGGGCTTTAATTGTCGGGGAAGAAATGCACTATGAAAATTAACTTACAGACCAGGTGGTAACGATGCGCTAGCCTAGCCAACTTACAACCATCTTGTGATCCCTACCAAGGATCTTTTTGGATTTGCCCATGACAACAGAACCGAACGCCTTCCGAATTTCACGTCAATATTTCCTCTCAAACCTTTTGAAATGCCGAACTCACTGGATCCTAGTGTTTACACTACCAACGTAGTCACGAAGGTTACACAATAAAAAAGAGATGTAAATAGGAGACCATGATGAGAAAAGAAAACTTTTCCAATAGAGCATGACTGTTAGTTTCAAGTTTTCTCAACAATAAAGTATAAGAAAGATGACTTTATAGGAGAGAAAAGCTCCTCAAAATTCTGTTGGCCGAGTTAGTGTTTCAAAAAACTTAAAACATATATATATATATATATATGAAGCAAAAAATGATTTCAAAAATAAGGAACCGTTAGATACAAAGACCAGCGCTGCTCGAGTGCGTGGCGAGCGAGGGTTAGGTTTAGGGGATTTCGGGTGTGGGTGCTCGAGCGCAAACTAGGCATACAGCAAGCGCTCCATTCTATTAAATGCGCTCGCTGTGCACCTCGGGCGTGCATCGACAACACGCTCCATGAGAGCGCGCCTAGTTTGACCCCGGACGCCCGGTGTGTGCCGGTCTTGGGAAGGGCCAGAACACAGGATAATACGTCGTGAATGCTGAGAAGTGACGACAACGATCCTCTAGCATGAGGCAGATGAAAGTCTTCTAAGCAAGTGTGATGTTGCAGATAATCTAATGCCCCACAAGAAACTAAGGAAGCAACCCGACACGGTCACTGAAGATGCCAACTAAAAATATGCCTAACACTAGCTCTAGGATGGAGGGCTACTGGGACAGGGGACTCTTGATTCTGGTACAGAGGTCTCATCGGACGGAGAGCTTCTAGGATTGAGGGCTCCTGGCTCCTGGGACGGAGGGTTCCTGACTCCGAAACAGAGGGCTCTTTGTTTTGGGACATGGGGCTCGTAGGACAGAGGGCTCCTGGCTCTGGGATAGAGGGTTCTTAGGACGGAGTGCTCCTGGGTCGGAGGGCTCCTGACTCCTGGCGGAGGCCAAATCCTCAATAGAGGATAGGCCCCCTTCTCGGGAATGCCGAGCTATTTAAAGCTTCATGAAACTCCTTAAAGCTTCTAGGGCTTGTCTTTCCAATCTTGAGGGTGCCTGAATTTATAGCGTGGCTTGTAGATGTGCTATTTTTGCTGGAGCAATGTGAGCTCTTCATTTTGAAAAAAATTATGTTGGATTGCGGGCCTATTATAGGGCCTGGCCTCTTGGGCCTATAGTTGTTGGACCCATCACTAGCCGCCCATATCGGTAGACCAAAATTTTGACCTCCGGCATGTTCATGATTGGATGAGACTGGTCATGTTGTCCCCTTAAGTTTGACCCGGATTCTCTTTTTCACTGTTCTTAGCTTGGTCGGAGAAAAAAGGGGAGGTCGTTGACCGGATTCATTGATCATAACGCTTGATTCTGGAGAGAGGATGGAACTGGATTGATGGTTGACTAGCTTGGTTGACCGCATCACTTGATCTAGAGAGTAAAACGGAGTCGGAAATATAGTTGACCGATTTTGTTGACCAACCCACTCGAATCCGGAGAGTAGTGTGGAGACGAAAATGCTAGTTGATCAGATCTATTAACTAGCAAAGTGCTCAAATCCGGAGAGCAGGGCGGAAACGAAAATGCAAGTTGACTGAATCCATTGATCGCCAAAGTGCTCGATTCTGGAGAGCAGTGTGGAGTTAAAAATCCTTGTTGACCGGATCCATTGACTGGCGAAGTGCTCAAATCCAGAGAGCAGTGTGGAGTTAAAAATCTTTGTTGATCAGATCCATTAACCGATAAAGTGCTCGAATCTAGAGAGTAGTGTGGAGCCGAAAATCTTTGTTGAGTGATTTTGACCGCGAGCCGTCCGAGTCTCAGGCAAGATGCAGGAGCGCACAGAGAGAAGGTCTCAGGCTCGAGATCAGATCTCCTCGCTCTGAGGATGCGCTTCGAGAGGTCGGGAGGCGACTTGCCTTAAAATAGTTGATCGTTTGAGCGGTGGCAATATGATGCACCTTGGGTTCCCTGGAAAGGTTCTTCTCATCGTATTTTGTTGTTGGCGACTCAGCCAATGAGACTAGGAGTGAGGATCCCCTAAAAAGCTCAGTTGCTAGAATTGGAAATCCTTTGGCTCTCCGGTCAAGCAAATCGGTTAATACCATGACCATGGCCAAGCCTGGGATCCCGATCTTAGTGACTCCCTCTTAGAGGATGCTGCTTTGCTTTCTAGCGGAGTGTCAGAGCTGTTCGGGATGACTTGCGTTGGATTCCAATTGTTCCCGTGAAGGGAAGTCGTGGCCCTGAGGAGACACGGTTGTCGTCTAAACATTCTGGCTCTGAAGAACATGTCTAGTTGGTTGCGCTCGCCCCTGCCAAAAGGAGGTCGTGGCAGTGAAAGATGTGGTTGCCGACTAAGCTTTAAGGCTATTGTTATTAGGCTTTTGCTAGCTTAGGCCGTCACCCGCATGTACCGTCAATGCTTGGTCCTATTTGAGGACGTCATAGCTTTCATCCGTCTGGTCCTAGTCCGCCAACCGTTGTTTACTAATAGTACTCTTTTCTTCGGGAGGAGATCTCCACACGCATGCTAAAAAGCCTTATAAGGTTTTGAGTTCGACCGTACATGGGCCGCTCTATGACAAGATCACAGTTTAATTATACTGCTAGTGGGCTGCTTGGATGACCAAGATTTAATTTAGCTGCTTACAGGCCGTTTGGATGACCAGAGTTTAAATCGACTGCTTATTGGCCACTTGGATGATCAGAGTTTAATTCAACTACTTACGGGCCACCTGGATAACTAAGATTTTATTCGACAACCTACGGGCCACTTGGGTGACTAGGGTTTAACTGCGAGTGGGTGAAAATTTGTCCGACTTAGGGGCAATATAGGTCACATGATTTTATGCAGTGTTATAATATCACTCGTATGAGCAAATAATATTACTATCATATTAACGAAAGCATAATTCAAGCAAGCGGTATGGTGTAAGCAAGACTTACCTAAATTCGGCGTGGAATCATCGGAATGTAAGTGTTCTTGTGACGTGCTCACCGCCCTGAGTGCACGGCTAGTATGCACCGCTTCAGAGGGTCGTCGGGGTGCTTCGGTAGGTGACCTAGCCTATGGCCCCTATGCTCTGTGGGATTTGGTCTTTTGCCATGAATTGGTTGGGTAGCGCGCTGCTACTGCACTAGGTTGCCTGTTGGCCAGTGGTTCGGGTCTCGTTGGCTGATACTGCCTAAAGTGACTCGACCGATGCAGCGCTTGGCTTGATGATGTTTTCAATGATGCAATGGGTGGTGGGTCGAGTATATCGAGCCCCTATTGCAAGTGTTGCCATAACTTTTACAGGGTTTGCTGTCATGCAATAGATCAACAAGAGGCGTTGTAGTAGGATCAGCCTACTAACTAGTGTGCCTTACTTGGGAGGATCGTTGAGGCTGAGGATGGCCCATTAACAAGGGAACGGCCGCTCGAGCTGGCGTCTCACATTTGTAGCCTGTACTCTCTGAAAGGTTGGGTTCACCTCACCGAGTCTATAGGGTTCGAGGTTAGTGCCTCCTGGCGACATTTAGAGCGGCGTGGATCATGCCGCTTTGGGCCTTCACCTGCGCTTCATGGCTTGGCTCACCTTCTGGCTGCCGCTAGGCCGTGCTGCTCATGACTGCTTAGGCCTCGAGGTTGTTAGGTCACTAGATCTTTTGCAGGTATTTGTCTTCTTTATTGGTTTAGGAGTTGAAGGGTAGAGCCCCCAACGCAACGTCTTCAATTGGACACGTGAGGTCCAAAAGTTGTAGGGAAAGCCCCCAGCGTGGCATCTTCGGACTGGCCTTGCTGTGTCCACGGGTTATGCTCTTCACTTTAGCAAGGAGCTCGCGAGTGCAAGATCGCACAATGGCTTGTCCGTTGATTTTGCCTCGGACCTCTCCAAATTTGTGGAGGTTGTCGGTAGTCTTGGGAGTGACAAGGCATTGCCGCTTATGGCTTTGGCCTGGCTCCCTAGGACCGGATCAATCATTTCTTTGGGAGTGGGCTCCGTCGTTCGGATCCTCTCAAATACTGAGGTCATCTGGCTGATGAGACAGGTACTGGGTGCCGTCCGAGTCCTGAGGTTGTCAGGCCGATTGATCCTCTGAGGATGCTGACTTTCTCATATTGCTTGAAAGCTGATCGGTGAAGCCCCCAGTGTTACATTTTTAGACGGTCCAGGGACAATAGGTCCAGAACACCCGGCTGAATAGCAAGGGCTTGCACGCTCAAGATTGATCGTCTGTCTGCATGGCTACTCGGCTAGGGGTTGTTGTCATTGGTGACTTTGCCTCTGGCTGATGCAATAGCTCGTATCTGGGATGTTGATCTTCTTCATCTATCTTGGAGTTAGAAGACGAAGTCCTCAGTATTGCATTTTTAGACGAGTGCAAATGGTCAAGAAAAGGGTGCTCTGCTGAGCGCCAGATGCCCATACATTTGGTGTCGGTCACCTATTGGCATGACTACCTTATGAGGGGTCATCGCCATGGGAGGTGATATCTTTTGCTGACGTGCTGACTGGAGCACGAGTATTGATCGTGTTTGTTTTACTGTTGTGATGTGGAAAGACTTTTTAGTTGTTCCCATAGACAACGCCAATAATGCGTCATTGGTTCTTGGGTTATGGTATAGATTAGGGAGCCTTCCTTCTTCCGTTGTGGGCTGAATTGGAGTGAGTCCAGTTTTCATCGCTATTAGCCTAAAACCTGCACACCACAAACTACAAACAAAGGTTAGAGGACCGTGAAAATTGCTCCCACCGTATATCCTTTGACGGTCAAATTAGAAATCCTTCTCTGAGAATAGAAAGATGTTAGGAGGATGCGATGAATGCATATGTGCCTATAGTGGTGGAACGTTTGGATGCGCTGGCTGATGAGTGGCTTAGAGGTGCAACTGCGGAGGGCGGCTTTGAAGTGCGCCCGGTAGAGAGGCGGCTTGGAGGTGCGCTCGCGGAGGACTGCTTAGAGGTCCGCCTGATAGAGGAGCGGTTTAGAGATGTGCCCACTGAGGACGGTTTAGAGGTGCGCCTAACAAAAGGGCGGCTTAGAGGTGTGCCCAGCGGAAGGTGGCTTAGAGGTACGTTCGACAGAGGGGCGTCTTAGAGGTGTGCCCATAGAGAACGGCTTAGAGGTGTGCCCGATAGTGGTGCGGTTTAGAGGTCAGTCTAATAGAGGGGCGGCTTAGAGGTGAGTCCGTAGATGGCGGCTTAGAAGTGCGCCCGATAGAGGAGCGACTTAGAGGTGTGCTTGCGGAAGGCGGTTTAGAGGTGCATCCGACAGAAGGACGGTTTAGAGATGCGCCCGTGGAGGGCGGCTTAGAAGTGTGCCCTGGAGAGGGAGGGTTAAAGGTGCACTTGCTGCGGGGGGGGGGTTAGAGGTGTGCTCGACAGATAGGCAGCTTAGAGAAGGACTAAGCTACACTGGTGGGTCAACATTCTAGTTACTTGAGTGGAGGGCTAACTCTTGGACAGTGAGCTCCTGACTCTGGGATAGAGGGCTCGCGGCTCCAAGACAGAGGGCTCGTGGCTCCAAGACAGATGGCTCGTGGCTCCAAGACGAAGGGCTTGCAGCTCCAAGACAGAGTGCTCCTTGCTCCGATTAGAGGGCTCCTTGCTCCGAGCCAAAGGGCTTCTAGGACGGAGGGCTCCTATCTCTGGGACGGAGGTCTTGTGGTTCTAAGACGGAGGGCTCCTAGGACGGAAGGCTCCTAGGACAGAGGGCTCCTGGTTCCTGGATGGAGGGCTCGTACGATGGAGTGCTCCTAGCTCTGGGACGGAGGGATCCTGGTTTCTAGGACAGAGGGCTCCTGGCTCCGGGACTAAGGGTTCTTGGGATGGAGAGCTCCTGGAACAGAGGGCTCCTAAAACGGAGGGCTCCTCGTTACAGGGCAGAGTGCTCCTAGCTCCCGGGTAGAGGCCAACTCCTCAACGAAGGATAGACCCTCTTTTTAGGAATGTCGAGCAATTTGAAGTTTTATGGAACTCCTTGAAGCTTCTAGAGTTTATCCTTTCAAGCTTGAGGGTCCCTAAATTTATAGCTGTGGCTTGCAAATGCAATATTCTTGTTGGAGCAATGTGGGATTTTTCATTTTGAAAAAATTATGTTGGATTGCGGGCCTACTATGGGGCTTGACCCTTAGGGCCTATGGTTGTTGGACTCATCAGAACTGTTATATATATATATATATATATATATATATATATATAAAGATATTAATATTTTTTTAAAAAATAAATAAATACCATTTTTTATTTTTTTGTTATAAAATTTTTACCCTTAAATTTTTATAGGAAATTGACATGCCAGTGCAGCCTCCTTTCTCCTCATATTCAATCCCAGTGACGCCAATTTAAAAAGCACTTTCAATCCGCCTGAATCCGGCATATTTGAGCACAAATTTTTCAAAACCTGCCTTCTTTTTATTAAATATGATAACTTTAGCGGAGAAAAACAGCCATTGTTGTTCTAATATTTAGTGTTTTGCCTTGGATATCACTTAATCTAGACTTGTGTTTTGACGCATATGATATTTAGGTGTGAAGATGTAGTTTGGCTGCTAATGTTTGATGGACGGTCAGCTCAAACAAGCATTGGATCAGAAAGTATCTTGTATGATTGGCTCTAGCAAAAATCGACGAGGATATTTCTCATGATATTCATTTGAGGCTGGGCTCGGCCAGGATGTATTGCTCAATGCTTGGGTCGAGTGAAATGTCAGTAGGGGCATACTCTCCGGCTTTGCTCTGGTACTGGCTCTAGCGAATTTTGGGGGATTTCTAGTTACTTGGCTTGAACAAAATAGATCCGGATGCTTCTCCTATCTAGCGTTGGCTCGTGTGAAATTGATCCAAACAGTTTCGTTCAAAGTCTGCAAGATCGTCGACAGAGTTAAAAAGGGTTATTGCCGCTATCCTCTCCTCGGGAACTGCAGTGATGGAATTATGATCTGACCTACTAGTCTTAACCTCTTCACAATGGACTGGGCACATCCGACAGTCGCCTAACTTGGTTTTTAAAGAGCTCCTGAGTTCTCTCTAGTGAGATCTGGGAAAATTTCCAAAAACTAAAGAGATTTTCATCTGATGATATGTTTTTAATGTCTTGTAAATCTTCCACCAAAACACTTGACCACATTTTCTATTCTATTATGTAATCCTATAGAGTTAAATGTGACTTGTGTTTAATTATTTATATTCTGTTTAGAATTGTGGCCGCATTGTTTGGTTAATGGACATCCATTTCTCTAGAAAAGTTCAAATATAGCTGTGGATTTATAGATCTAATAAGCTTATTATATAGTCTATTATCTCGTAATAATTAATTTGTGGCGGACTCATCTAACTAATATTTTATAAGGCAATTATTTTCATATAGTAGATTTTTAATTTATAAATCATTGAGGTTTTTTATTTTTATAACACATTTCTTATAATTTTTCATTCGCTTTGTGTTCTGTATTTAAATATATTTTAATTCTATATTTATACTTGTGAATGAAATGGTAATTATTTGCTCATCAAAGTAATGGTTTTTATTTATCCTTCACATTGCCACGTCCGATTACCCCTTTACATGTTTATTGGTCAGAATATTGATTTCGCATAGAATTTCACATTTTTTGGCACATTGCATTTTCTAAACAGTTACAGACAAAAATTTACCCTTACATAAATGAAATTTGTTTTTATAGGTTGAACTTTACGGTGACTCATTGTGGAATGAATCTTTATTGCATGAGTCTTTTCTTGTCTAGTTGTCACATAGGTTGCACTAGTATTGCATAAATTTTTGTTGGGACTTAATGCATACCTAAATAAAAGTTTATTTGAAGAGGTAATAACTTGATACCATGGTCGAGTCTAAATGTCTCTACATAGGTCCATCGCACCACAACAACAAAGTGACGATGATAGGGTATGCGTCGCCTTCATTAGGATTCTTCATGTAATATTTATTGGGGATTAATGACAAGCTTGCTGAAACCAATTCATTCTCTCGGGAAACTCTACAATCGATTTCTTTTGAGGGGACGTGCTCGCATGAGGTTTAAGGGTCCCAACATGTCGGTCATCAACCTTAGAGAAAGTATACGATCCTTGACAATTTTATCAGCAACATTGTTCATTACCTTTTATTGCACACCATGGTGCCCAAATTAACTTTACAATGTGAATGATTCCCAATACCTTTGGAACTATTTTAAATGCTCCTAAAATACTATGTTATTTGTTTTGTCGACGATCCATCTTGTTGTGTTTTGGCTAATCTAGGCTGCTCCAATTGGGAAAGTAAAGTGAAGAGTAAGAGGCCTATGTTGTTTTTGCTACTGATATTTACTCTAAGACCAAAGCTAGTACATGTAAAACTTGTCTGCGTTGGTGAATAATAAGTTTACCTTCTTGTTGGAGCAGCAGCACAAGAGCCGTGCGATTAGCTAAAAAAAAGGCAATTTTAGAGGCGCCTTAGTAAGTAAATATTTCAGGATATAAGAATACACAAGATGGTGTTTTCTCTAATAGTTTTTAGGGCATGCCTGGACGTCTCTGAAGTACAGCATCTGCTTAAAGAGATGCAACCCATGTATTTTCTTTTTCATCCGTTTAATAAAAAAAATTCAACAGATTAAATTAAAAATCTTAAAAAATATTCTAAATAGTTATTTTTAATATTATAATTAATATTCAACTAATATTAATATTTTTAAAAAAAAATATATATATATATTTTTATCTTAACATTTCTAAAATTAAATTTTAATCCAAAGGTGGGATGAGACTTGTATGGTGTACGTCCCTTTTGAAAGATATACCCACAAACTAAAAAACCTAGACTAGGGTGTGAAATAGGAATCATGCATCTAGTTGGATTCATGATAATTTCATCAATTAAAGGGTGTTTTGAAGGTAATTATATGGTATTATTGTTTAGAATATATGTTGGTTTTATATTAGAAAAGGACGATTAAGAGTTTATACAATAAAAAAATTAAGAAGACACTGTAAATTAGATCAAAGGATGCTATTAAAATGCCAAAAGATGATGGCGTAATTGAAGGTTGTCATTTGCCTTTGAATTAGAAGTCCGTTAGAAAACAGCTCGATGACAAAATTACTTAAACATAAATTTCTAAAATGGGACTAAAAAAATAAATAATATATAATTTTTTTCAAGAGAAATGCCACTGTATGTTTTTTAATTATTTTCAACATAATAATAATAATAATAATAATAATAATAATAATAATAATAATAATTATTATTATTATTATTATTATTATTATTATTATTGATGGGGACACCAGTAGCGGGTTTGCTCAAAGGAGTAAGTGGCCCAAGATCAACGACGACTAATTTGTACCTGGAACGGTCAACGCTACCGTTGACCAGAGGCGTAGCAAGTAGGCTGATCGTGGCCCAGGACGAACGCAACCCATGTCTAAATCGGCCCACACGCACCTTCGTAAGTTTCAACGGTCGTCTATCTTGATTCTCCGCATCTCCGAGAAAGACAATCTCCACTATAACGACAACCTCCCAGAATCAGAGCGCATCCTGGGAGGAAGGTGCACGAATCGACGTTCAATCAGAGAAGTTGTTTCTTGCAAGCATCCACAATCAAAGCCACTCCCTCCGCAAGTGCACCCCACACCATCGTTCTCAAACACATCTCTCGCATCCATCTTTACATTCACTACATTTTACTTTTCAATCCTTAGAAAGCTGTTTACTGACTTAAACGTCAAAGTGTTCTTGATGGGACTAAATCTCACCGTCACTTGACCTCTTATTTTAAGTTGTGGCATGCAAGATCCTAAACTTAGTAGATGGAAACCGAAATCCGATGGACCAGCTAAACCCGAACCCGTTCGATGTTTAGATTTATGATGCATCATTAGCGTCGTCTGTGGAAACTTTGACTAAAAGCCAATTAACTACATCTTTCAACTCAATATTATCCAACAAAATGGTGAACATCAGGGCTCAAGCTAGCATTCTCGCTAGAGAGGCTGCCTCCCCTGACCAAGACCACTCAACTGGTAGTCAGGCCAGAGAGTAGCTTGTCCCAATTTTCCTCGCTATGGTAGAGCAAATGAATAAATGTCTTAAATGTTCCAAGTGCTTTGCACAGACCAGGGCAAGAAGAAGTAGGGGGCTCAATCCTCCTCAACCCCCATTCTGGGCTCCAACCGAGGAGGCCAGAGGAAGAAGAGGCCATCCAAGAAGACCTTGAAGTCGGACAACTCTCACATTCTAATGGCCTCCAACGCCTAGAGCCATTAAAGGCTTGAGGGACGCTTAGGTTGTAGGACTCTAGATGAGAGTCCCGAAAGAAGAAATCCTTGGTACTCTCGGGATGAGCAAAGGCCTCACACGTAGGAGGAAGCCTCTCGGATCATCCGATCCACAAGCGGTAGGAGTCGACTGGCGACGCGCCGCATTGCAGAAAGAATGGAGTTGTGGACTTACCTCAACTCCAAGAGGTCAGGAAACTCCTCCCAAGTGGAGGAAAAGGTCAAGAAAATGGATCCAAACTCGACTAATGCCAGCCAAGTTCAAGATGCCAACCTTGGATCCCAATGATGGGAGCACTGATCCAATGGATCACTTAGAACACTTCCGTATCCTTCTAAACTTCCAAAGCCTGGAGGAGGCAGCAATGTGTCGATATTTTTCCCTCACCTTGAAGAGGGATGTCCGGATTTGGTTCCATCGGTTTCCTTCAAACTTGATCCGAGGTTTCTAGGATCTCACTGATCTCTTCCTAACTCAGTATGCTTCTAGCCGCCGAGAAGAGAAACAGTTGTAGCACCTTACCTATATCAAGTAGAAGCAGGGCGAGAACCCCAGGATGTTCCTGGAGGGGTTCATGGTAGAAGTTAGGAGAATCCCCAAACTCACCGAAAAGATGAAGCTCGACAGTTTCATCTTAGCGTTAGGGTCGGGTGACTTCTTCAAACATCTTGCCTACAAAAATTCACAAACCTTTCAGAAACGGAAGCCATCACCCGGGCATATGTGGCTGCTGAAGAGGCTAATGAGGCGAAGCGTCCAAAGAGGACCAACCAGCCTCACACTTTCTCAGCCAAGGGAAAGAGGAAGAACGGGGCGGTGACAACACCTGAAAGAAGCAACTCAGGATCGGGCCATCGATCCGGAGGGAGTACAAGCCCGTCAACCCAACTCTTCTGAACGACACACTGGCTAACGTCCTCATGCAAATCTATGGAAAAAAGTTTGTTAAGTGGCCAAAGCCATTGAAGAATATAGAGGGAGGAGATCCAGCAAAGCACTGTAATTTTCATCGATCTTCGGGAGACACCATGGAAGAATGCAAGACACTTTAGTGGGAGATTGAGGAGCTAATTTGAAGGGACCATCTCACCAGGTACCTAGGGAACCCTGGGCAAAATTCTGGCACCTTAGGTGGAGAAGGGTCTGATCAGCCACAATCGCAGATTGGGTCGCAATCGGTGTGGTTAACATAGTGACTACCAGGCCTCCCAAGGCCCACCAGACGGATCACCAGGAGAAGCAAGCTGAGCGCAAGAAGTAAAGGGTAGAGGAAAATGACATTAGTTTTAGCGATAACGACATGCATATGTAATTTTTCTACATATTGATCCTTTGGTTGTATCTGCACTCGTTTCAGATAGTATTGTTGACTATCAATTAAAACATATTTTTATTGATAATGAAAGTTTAAGGGATTTACTTTACCTCGATACTTTCTTTAAGCTAGGGCTTAGAAAGAATTAACTCAAACTGGCCGAAGGACCACTGTATGGCCTTGATAACGAATTAGTTACAGTCCAAGAACAGTACAATTAGAGGTAACCCTGAACACGTACCCTAGAATGACGAGTCACACACTCACTTTCCTGGTTATTGACATGCCCTCCATATACAACGCCATCCTAGACTAGCTGTGCCTAGTGGCGTTAGGAGCCGTCACCTCAATACTATATTTAAAAATAAAGTTTCCAACAGCATATGGTATCGGTAAAGTGTTGGGTGATCAAGTAATTAGGCAGACGTACTACATGTTGCAAATAACACCAAGTGGCGTTGAGAGACAAGCAGAGGAACTAGACCATCAAGACAAGACTACTTTACAGCAAGCGCAGTCTGGCGAGGATACCGACCTTGTACCACTAAACTTGGAGGACCCGGAGAAGTATGTACAGATAGGGGGCTCACTCATCGGACCCCTACGTGATGAACTGATAGCTTTCTTGAGACGAAACATGGATGTCTTTGCATGGACGCCCGCCGATATGCCAGGAATTTCAGCCGGAGTAGTGGTTCACAAGTTGGGTCTCAATCCCGACTATGAGTCCGTCAGGCAGAAACAGAGAAACCATTCGGTCAAAAAGCTTGTGGCCATCTGAGAGGAGGTGGAGAAGTTGCTGGATGCTGGGTTCATTAAGAAAGTCCAGTATTTGGATTAACTCTCCAACGTTGTCCTAGTCAAGAAGAGTAGTGGGAAGTGATGGATGTACGTCAACTTTACTGACGTCAACAAGACCTACCTAAAGGACAGCTTCCCTTTACCCAAGATCGACTTATTGGTAGACTCCACTTCAGGTCAGGAGCTGCTGAGCTTCATAGATGCATATTCAAATTACAATCAGATCAGGATAAGCCCAGAGGACAAGGAGCACACCTCATTCATGACCGATCAGGGTGCCCACTACTATAAGGTCATGCCTTCCGGTCTAAAGAACGCGAGCGCAACTTAGTAGATACTTGTGAACAAGATGTTCAAAAAGCAGATTGGTTCCAATATGGAGGTGTATGTAGACCATATGTTCGCCAAAAGTAAGACCACCAGTGACCATATTCGCGATCTGGCTGAATCTTTTAAGTACACACCGGATAAAGTTAAACCCATCAAAGTGTATCATTAGAGTGTTCTCAGAAAAATTCTTAGGTTTTATCATCTCACAACGAGGCATTAAAGCAAACCCAGAGAAGACCAAGGTTCTCACGGACATGTCATCGCCACGGAGTATCAAGAATGTTTAGAGGCTAACCGGAAGACTGGCAACGCTTTTTTATTTCTTGTCTAAGTCAGGAGACAAGTATTGGCCTTCTTCAAGCTCTAAGGGGTACGAAGGCAAACGGATTTCAGTGGACGGCAAATTGTCAGGTCGCCTTTGATGAACTGAAGCAGTACCTGGCTAGTCTACCATTGCTAACGTTACCAAGAGAAGGAGAAGAGCCGTATCTCTACCTAGCGGTATCAGAGGCAGTTCTTAGCTCAGTCCTGATACATCTGGATTCTGATGCATAGCGACCGGTCTACTATGTAAACAAAACGTTAACCGGCATAAAAACCTGCTACCCACACGCTAAGAAGCTCACTCTAGCGCTCGTTTTCTCGGCCCAAAAGTTGAGACCCTATTTCTAGGCTCATCGTTTGGTTCTCTTGACCGACAAGCCATTGAAGGGCATCTTTCATAAACTTGATATTTTTGGATGGCTGATTAAGTGGGCCATCAAATTTTGGCCTAGGCCGGCCATCAAGGGGCAGGCCCTGACCAACTTTATCGTTGAGATCATGACCCCAATCGTCGATGAACATGACAGGGTAGATATGGATCATCACCCAAAAGAGCCAGAATGGATCCTCAATATGGACGACTCATTTATCAGTTTGAGTAGTGGTGCCGGAGCGATCCTAAAGACTCCAGATGTGTTTGAGGTAAAATACTCCCTAAACCTCAATTTTACGGCCACCAATAATGTTGCAGTGTATGAGCCCCTGTTAGCTGGATTGCGACTAGCCAAAGAGTGTTTCACTAAGCGTTTGACCATCTATAGTGACTTGAAACTAGTCATCAACCAGATCAATGAGTGTTTCGTGACATGAAATCCTCTCCTGGCTAAATATTTGGTTAAGGTGAATGATACGATCTAGAGATTTGAAAAGCTAAACCTAGTTCACTTCCCCAGGACTGAAAATTGGAAGGATGACCAGCTCGCTAGAGTGGTAGCGGCCGAAAATTCAGAGCAGTACTTGAGGGACATGAGGAAAGTTTTGAGCACTCCCAACATAGATGAACAAGAATCGATATAAGTCTTTGATAATAATAAATGGATGATGCCCTTACTGGAGGTATCTAGCAGATGGTACATCGGTAGAAAGCATGGACAAGGCTAAGTGGATCAAGAAGAAGGTCAGTTAGTACCCCATAGTCGACGAAAGACTATATTGTCGAGGATACTTGACTCCATACCTTCGGTGTCTTACCCCTGAGAAGGCTGACTATGCTTTGAGCGAAATTTACCTCGAGATATGTGGATCACACATTGGCGGCAAGAATCTATTGTTTAAGGTTATGCCCCAGAGATATTACTTGCCAAGGATGAAGAACGCCTTGGCATTTGTGAAGAGGCGTGAGAATCGTCAACTTCATTACAATCTTCACCACCAGTTGCCCACAGAGTTGAGATCCCTCCAAGCACCTTAGCTTTTCAGACAATGGGGGCTCGATATTCTAGAATTGTTTTTTATTACAACTAGGCAGAGAAAATTCATCATCACGGACATAGATTGCTTCACTAAATGGGTTGAAGTTACCATGTTGGCCAAGATCATCGAGCACAACACCTTAGAGTTTGTTTGCTAGAGTATAGTAAGTAGATTTGGCATTCCCGAGGTGTCATCGTAACTAACAACAGAACCAAGTTTCGAAAATATAGTTAATTTTAGTAATTAAGCCAAAATGATTAAGATTAAGGTAAATGGTTTAAGTAAAAATAGTGAAAAAATTAAGTTGGAGGCAAAAAAATGGCCTCATGGCCTCAGCGCTCAGGTGGAGCCTCGGGCACACCTAGGGCACATTTAACAAAACCTCGGGCTCGAGGGTGCCTGGGTAGCGCTCGAGTGCGGGCATGTGAAAACTTCATGGAACCTAGTTGGCGCTTGAGCACCGGTCGAGCGCTCGACTGGGTATAAAAATTTTGTGCGTGTTTTCTTCAGCCATTTTTGGCGTTTCTAGTGAGAGAAGCAGCAAGCACGAAGGGGGAAGGGAAGAAAGGAAGAAAGGAAGAAAATTTTAGGTCGTTCCACTCCGATCCAAGTAAGAAAAACGGTAGCTCGGATTAAGTAAAGTGTACCTCCAACTTTGCCTTTCGTTTTTACAACCCCATTTTGTTATTTATGTTGAAAAACCTCCATGATTTGTTATGATTTATGTACTTTTCTCATAATATCTTGAGTAGATTTTTAGTTTATGCATATATATGTTAATGTATAACTCCAATTTCGTCATTTGAGGTGCATTTTGCATTCGTTTTGCATTTGAATTGTGGGCTTGAAACCTCTTTTTTTGATAAGTAAGGAAATATTTAATTAATAAAAAAAGAAAAAAACAAACAGAACTAACATTCTATCTCCAAGTGTTTTGCCGACTTGGATGTAGAACAAAGACATAGGGTAAGCTCCGAGCATTGGGAGAAATGTCATGAACTCTATGAGACAAAAAACTAAAGACCGGCCAAAAAACATGAGATTGAAAAAAGGAAAAAGTGGAAAGAAAAAGGCCTAAAGGCCATCGTTCCAAGATAAGAAAAAAAAAAAAAAACAGTCCAAAGGCTAGTAGAATTCCAAAAGGGTCTACATGCATCTGTATATCTATCATCAGCTATCGGCATCGGGTAGCAGCTCAAAAGTGGGCTTGAAACCCTAACATGAAATTTGGGGTTTAGGTTCTAAAAGCATGATTTTGTTTATGTATTTCAAATTATGACATTAATTTCAGGAATAAACATGCGTTGGGTGTTCGATTTGTGTCCGAAAACTTTGTGCAAAGCTCTAGCTCAGAAATTTGGGAATTTCGGTTCGAATGTATAATTTTGTATATGTATTATGATTTAAGACTTTGATTTGAAGTTTTGGTTTAAGATTTATGTACGATTTCGTCCGAACATTTCATATAAAAACCCTAGAACCAAATTTGGGACTTCTAGCTTGGAAACTTGAGATTACGAGATGCAAGTGCTAAATTGGTGTTTCGATAAAGTTTAGTTGATGAATTGTATTTGAAAATTTTGTGTGGAATTGTATATTCGAATTTTAGAAACTACTTTGAACTTATTTGAAGGGTTGAATGTATAAGTTTGAATTTGGCTTTCCGATATGAGGAAAATTTGGCTAAGAAAATATGAGCAAGAAGCTCTTTAGATAAGTATTTTAGTTTAGTATTTCAACTAAATATTTCAGTTCAATATTTCAATAAGTATTTTAGTTAAATGTCTTGGTTGAGCATTTCAGTTAAAGAATTTCAGATAAGCATTTTAGTTATGTGTTTTCAGTTAAGTGAGTTAGTAAGAAATTGGCCATAAGACTATAATTTAGTCAGATAAAGTTTTTCGGTATACTTTAGAACTTTATAGTGGTAACCGAGGATAACTCTGTCCATAAAATTATACGTGGTCCGCCTCTCCTCGGGGCGTTAAATTGGGAGGATAGATTCAATTCAGAAATTAGGCATACCGTAGGACGGTATTTCAGAACATAAATCCCATCAGTGAGGATATTTTCAGTTTCGGCCTTAGATTGTGTAGAGTGAGCACAATCTATCCTTAATAATTCACTCCCTTGACTAGTAGGGTTTACTAATTTGGATCTCTTCAGTTAGTAAAGTCAAAATTTAAGAACAAGTAAAGTTAGAGCTTGATTTAAGACCTTTGTTTTGCTCTCATGACAAATTAATGTCTTTCCTTATTTGTTTTGTTATATGTTATTCATTTTGTTATATGTTTTTGATATTTGTACAAATATTCTTTTCCTGCATTTATGTTTATGTAGAACTATTTAAATTGCATGTTTTTATGGTACACTGTTGGGTTTCGGCTCACTCTTCTGTTTTTTTCCTCCAGATATACTGAGGTTCAATAAGGATTGAAGATAGGATTTGGTTAGAAGGAAGAACAGTTGAAGGGCTTGAAGATCTTTGAAGAATATGGAGACCTGAAAGAATTTCAGATGTATATGATTAGTTTTAAATAAAGTTTGTATATTCTGATAACGTAGTTATTTTGTATTGCGATAAACATTGGATGTATAGTTACTTCCGTATTGTTCTGATATTTTGATTTGTATTGGTTCTAGGTGGCAACTCTAATTAGATTCAATACAGTAGTTAGGGGTACTGTGTTGGAGTAATGGATGTTATGGTAATTTTTGGTCATGTGTATGCGTATTGTAGGATAAATGGTAGTATTTGTTTAGTTGTGTGCTTGATGCAGGTTATTTAAGGATATTGTAAATTTTGATTTCATTCCAATTGTAGAGGAAACTTTGCCAAAATTTTTATAAATTTTATGAATATCAGTTTTATTTATTTATTGATGGAAGGTTTTTAAAAGATAAGGATTCGTTCCATTACAATTGGTATCAGAGAAAAGTGATGCCTTAGGTTTGATCAAAATTGTATACGAAAGCTTAGGATCAGTTAAGATTTGGCTGAAATAGGTAGATTAATGTCCTAGTTTGTATAAGCTAGATTAGAATTCAGTTGGGGCTTAGCGTTTAAGCTAGTTAATACCGAATGTAGGCCTAGGTTGATCGACTTAGGTTTGAGGATTCGGGTAAATTTGTTCTATATTGAGGCGAGATGAAGTAGTTAGGATTAGAGGAAATGCTTACGTTTTGGTCCTAAGGAGTTAATTTTGAAATGCATCGATCTCAACCCTTCCCTCTAATCTGATTATTTGGGATTAATAATCTTATGATGTTTATGGTTATAGGAAGTAACATGACTTCTGGACAAGGGCCTTCCTCAAGGTGTTGGTCGACCGCGAGGATGAGAAGAAATTGAAAGTACCTTAAAGTTTAAATTTGCTTGGTGCCGATTTGGTATTTGAATTGATCGGCGTTGATTCAATGCCTAAGTTAATTGATTTCGGTTTGAGGTTTGGGCTTGATCGGCTATGGGTTGAGGTTTTCGGGTTGGTAATTTGCTAAGAAGAGATACTTGATTTATATATCAAATACGATGAATAAGGTGGGATTGATGGCTCAAGGTCTGTACAGCTTAGGATCAACTTGGGTATGGCGAATCCAAAGGTGTGTTCTTGGAAGCTCTATGGATGAGTGTTTTGTTTTAGTGGGATATTGGGAGCATGATCTATTTGAAGGTAGTTCAAACGTATAATTCGGGATAGTTTATGTTTCCTTGGGTCGGATAGAAAAGAAATCCAGCGCCTGGGATCAAGGTTTCATGGTGATAATATCGGTATCGAGTTGATGTCTATCATGATGGAAGGCGACATCCCCGAAATCCTTAACATCTCAAAATATGCATCGTTTGGGACACTGAAATTATATGAGTGGCATTCACGTCTGTTAATGTGACTATAGTGTGATGCCAACATTTGACATGGTAATTGGGGATATTCCTTAAAGAGAAAGGTTTAGTGATTGTTGTTAATAATTAGTTTGAGGATATGTCATGGTCGATTTTGATATTTGAGGACTTTGTGTGACGCCGGGGACATATGAATTTAATGTTGTTGAGAAATATATTCGAAGCATTAAGGATATGAAATCACGGGACGAAGAGTCTTCATAATTTTTTTTAAGATGATTAGGATGATCCACCCATCGCGATTATGGGTAACGCGTTCAGTTGAATTAGTTGGCTCCTAAATATGCCAACGAGATCCTAAGATCTATTAAGTATTTGAGTTTGGGGTTTTGGGTTATCACTTAGGTTAGTATAAATTTCGGGTGGTCGATATAAGCATAATTCCTAACTTAATTAAAATTTGAGGAATTGTAGGGAATGTTTGTGTGATATGGCCATTTTAGAACATGTTCTAATTATGGTTTCCTTATGATCCAAGTGTTTCATGTGGATTGAGTAAGTTAGAGAAATGTCGGTTTAAAGACATACCAACGGACTAATGAGAAAATAGAGCATTCTAATTTGGGGTCTGATTATAATTTGGGATATTACCAAAAATCTTAGCCATTTTGATTAGAGAATTGAGAGTGTTAAGCCAAATTGAATTGGATGGTTCATGGGTAGGGAATGAATCAGAGTGCGCAGTGAAATTTTAGTGAATCCGTATATTTTAATGTTCGATTTGGCGATTCAAAGGAATAATTATTTTTGGGGCTTCACGTAAGTTGAAAGTAAGGATATTTATATTCGTCCAAGGTTTTTAATTTTGTTGGAAAAGTAGTAATAAATTTGGATTTGCCTTCGGACTTGGTGCATTTAGATATTTATAGAACGAATCAGACACTAAGGATCAAGGTGATCTGAATATTTAGGATTTCCTAAGCAAATCATTTGATTGAAAAAAAGATTTGGGAACGTTAGGAAATTTCCTTCGATTAAGGAAAATTTGGAGTTTGTCAAATTTTGAGGAAAAAATTTCTATAAGTGTGGGAGAATATAACGAACCAGATTTCCAAAACATAGTAAATTTTTGTAATTAAGCCAAAATGATTAAGATTAAGATAAATAGACTAAGGAAAAATAGTGAAAAAATTAAGTTGGAGGTGAAAAAAATGGCCCCAGGGCCTCGGCGCTGAGGTGACTCCTCAGGCGCACCCGGGGCACATTTTACAAAACCTCTCACTCAGGGGCGCCTCGGTAGTGTTGGAGCATGGGCATGTGGGAACTTCATGGCGCCTAGTTGCTCGAGCACCCAACTGGGTATAAAAATGCTGTGCGCGTTTTCTTCAACTATTTTCGGCATTTCCAGCAAGAGAAGCAACAGGCACGAAGGGGAAAGGAAAAAAAGGAAGAAAAGAAGAAAATTTTGGGCCGTTCTACTACAATTCAAGTAAGAAAAACGGTAACTCGGATTAAGGTAAGTGTACCTCCAACTTTACTTTTCATTTCTACAGCTCCATTTTGTTATTTATGTTGAAAAACCTCTATTCCAGATGATTTGTTATGATTTATGTGCTTTTCTCATAATATATTGAGTCGATTTTTAATTTATACATATATATGTTAATGTATAACTCCGATTTCGTTGTTTGAGGTGAGTTTTGTGTTCGTTGTGCATCCAAATCGTGGGCTTGAAACCCTAACACGAAATTTGGAATTTTAGGTTCTAAATGCATGATTTTGTTTATGTATTTTGAATTATGACATTAATTTCAGGAATAAACATGTGTTGGGTGTTCGATTTGTGTCCGAAAATTTTGTACGAAACCCTAGCTCGAAAATGTAGAAATTTCGGTTCAAATGTATAATTTTGTATATGTATTATGATTTAATGCTTTGATTTGAAATTTTGGTTTAAGATTTATGTACGATTTCGTCTGAAAATTTCGTATAAAAATCCTAGAACCAAATTTGGGACTTTTAGCTTAGAAACTTGAGATTTTGAGATACAAGTGCTAAATTGGTGTTTCGATAAAATTTAGTTGATAAATTGTATTTGAAAATTTTGTATAGAATTGTATATTCGAATTCTGAAAACTCCTTTGAACTTATTTGAAGGGCTGAATGTATAAGTTTGAATTTAGCTTTCCGATATGAAAATTTGGCTAAGAAAATATAAGCAAGAATTCCTTCAGATAAGTATTTCAGTTCAGTATTTCAGCTAAATATTTCAGCTCAATATCTTAGTAAGTATTTCAGTTAAATGTCTCAGTTGAGCATTTCAGTTAAGGAATTTCAGATAAGCATTTTAGTTATGTTTTTTCAGTTAAGTGAGTTAGTAATTAAGACTATGATTTAGTCAGGTAAGATTCTCCGACATGCTTTAGATCGTTATAGTGGTAATCGAGGATAACTCCGTCCACAAAGTTATACGTGGTTTGCCTCTCCTCAGGGCGTTAAATTAGGAAGATAGATTCAATTCAGAAATTAGACATATCATAGGACGGTATTTCAGAACATAAATCCCATCAGAGGGGATATTTTCACCTTCGGCCTTGGATTGTGTAGAGTGAACATAATCTATTCTTAATTATTCGCTCTATTGACTAGTAGATTCTACTAGTTTGGGCCTCTTTAGTTATTAAAGTCGAAATTTAAAAATAAGTAAATTTTGAGCTTGGTTTAAGACCTTTGGTTTGCTTTCATGACAAATTAACATCTTTTCTTATTTGTTTTGTTATATGTTTTTGATATTCGCATAAATATTCTTCTGCTACATTTATGTTTGCGTAGAACTATTTAAATTGCATGTTTTTATGGTACAATGTTGAGCTTCGACACACTCTTTTGTTTTTTTCCGTCTAGATATGCGGAAATTCGATAAGGATTGAAGATAAGATTTAGCTAGAAGGAAGAACAGTTGAAGGGCTTGAAGATCTTTGAAAAATAGGGAGACCTAAAAGAATTTGAATAACGTTTGTATATTCTGATAACGTAGTAATTTTGTATTACGATAAACATCGGATGTATAGTTACTTCTACATTGTTCTGATGTTTTGATTTGTATTGGTTCTAGATGGCATCTCTAATTAGATTCAATACAGCAGTTAAGGGTACTGTATTGGAGTCATGGATGATATGGTAATTTTGGGCGCTGTGTATGCATGTTGTAGGATAAATGGTGATATTTGTTTAGTTGTGTGTTTAATACAGGTTATTTAAGGAGGTTGTAAATTTTGGTTTCAATTTAGTTATAGAGAAAACTCTGCAAAAATGTCTGTAAATTTTATGAATATCAATTTTTTTCTTTATTGACCAAAGGTCTTTAAAGAATAAGGATCTATTCCGTCACAAATGGTATCAGAGAAAAGAGATGCTTTAAATTTGATTTGAATCGTATGCGGAAGCTTTGGATAAGTTAAGATTTAGCCAAAATAGGTAGATTAATGTCCTAGTTTGTATAAGCTAGATTAGAATTCAATTGGGGCTTAACGTTTAAGCTAGTTAATACCGAATGTTGGCCTAGGTTGATCGACTTAGGTTTGAGGATTTGGGTTAATTTGTTCTATATTGAGGCGAGATGAAGTAGTTAGGATTAGAGAGAATGCTTAATTTTTGGTCTTAAGGAGTTAACTTTGAAATGCATCGATCTCAACCCTTCCCTCTAATCTGATTATTTGGGATTAATAATCTTGTGATGTTTGTGGTTATAGGAAGTAATATGACTTCTGGACAAGGGCCTTCCTCTGGGTATTGGTCGACTACGAGGATGAGGAGAAGAAATTGAAGGCACCTTGAGGTTTAAATTTGCTTGGTGTGAGGTTTCGGGTCTAAAACTTGATAATGATGAGGTGATTAGTATGCTAATGATCAATACTAGGCCAATGGAATAAATGAGTTTGGGTATCGGAAGAAAAATCGAGAAGAATTCGGGTTCGTGCTGCTGAAGCACTGCCAGCAGGCTTGCGCCTGCTGCGCACTCGAGCCGTGGCTCGAGCGCGATTTCAAGAATTGCGCCCGCCTGCTAGCCGCTTGAGCTCCGCTCTAGCGGGATTTCCAAAATTGCTCCCGCTTGCTGGCCGCTCGAGCTCTGCTCTAGCGCGAATTCCAAAATGGCGCCTGCCTGATGCTTGCCTGAGGCGCACTCGAGCGGTGACGCCTTTTTAAGCCCCATCGTGCTTCTTTCTCCTCATTTTTCCACGAGCCCCGAAGCTTCAAGAGACAGAGAGAGTGCTAATTCTTGTGAGAGAAGGGAGAAGATCGAGGCCGTAGAGTCCAAATCCGTCCGAGAGCTAGTTATAAAGGTGAAAGCACGCGTCGAGGTAAGTGTTCTCATACTCACTTCTCGTTCTCTTTTGATGTTTTGCATGATTTTGTTGGGTATTTTATGTCGATACCCACCATGAACGTTAGAATCATGTAGCCCATGCCTTGAGGTCCAAGAATGTGTAGTTAGTGGTTCGAATCGTGTCCAATCTACTCGGTTTGGTTTCACCGAAACCCTAACCCACAAAATTGGGAATTTTTCATTTCCCTTCCGTGTATCATGAAATTGACCCCAAAATGTGAATCCCTACGTCCTAAATATGTATATATGTCGGCCGCGCGTTCGATCTCGCACTTTTCGACCCGATCGCGGTGTCCGAGCCCTCTAAATCAGCCCTAACATTGTTCATCCGAGTGTAAAGGGGGAAATTGCATGTTTTTACATTCGTTGTATGTTGAATTGACCCCAAAAGATGAATCACCATGTCCCAATTGTGCATATGTATCAACTGGACGCCCGATTTCACAAGTATCGAACCGTTCGCGGCGTCCGGATGCTCTAAAAGAGGCCTAACATTGTTCATCCGAAAGTAAGTGGGGAATTTACATGCGTTGCCCTCATTGAATTATTATGAAAGTGATGTCTAAATATTGTGTTAAAGTGTAAGCCCCGAAAATGTGTATTTGGGCACCGAAGCAAGAAAACGAGTCCAGGAGGCTTCTAAAATGATACGTGATTATCAATCTAAAAGAGGCATGACACTGTTCATCCAAAAGTGAATGGGAAATTTACATGCATTGCCCTCGTTAAATTGTTATGAAAGTGATGTCTAAATGTTGTGTTAAAGTGTAAGCCCCGAAAATGTGTATTTGGACACCGGAAGCAAGGAAACGAGTCCAGGAGGCTTCTAAAATAATACGTGATTATCAACGATATGAAATTTGGAATTCTCTTATGAATATGAATTGAATTGTAATGATGGGATTGAGTCCTACTGAAAGTTGTGAACCGAGCAATTAAATGGAAGGGAATCCACATTGTGTATTGTGATGGGATGATCTCCCGGATGGAGATGTATGTGATGTGAATGAGATTTCTCGAGTTGTGAATATGTATGGAAAATGTGGATTTTCCTCTCCAAGTGTTGGAACTAATCTTGAAACTAGGACTATGATTCATAGGGGTAGTAACCTTTGGCTTACCATGTCCATCGCGGTGTGAACTCGAGGAATAAATGGCCACATATTCTGGCCACTAGTGGGAGCAGGTGATGTTTGTGGTATGCTTTAGGAAATTACGGTGGAAGAACAAGGTTTGCCCTAGTCCCCGGGGGATATGGGGCGTGTTGGCCGAGTGCTGCAGGCCTAAAATGTAGCCGTTTGGTTAAATGTTACATAGTGGAGAATCAACCGTTGGTCGAGTGCTGTAGACCTAAAATGTAGCCGTGGCTTTAGAATGTGTAGCTAACACATTCCTTTCCTCGTTCTCTCGTATCATTGGTTAGTACGGCCTACTGGCCCGAGTCCGCAAAGATGATATAATGATGAAAATGAATAATGCATAATCGATGTAACTGTGAGAATTTAATGTTCCAAGATGTTCCCTGTTTCCTCTCATGATTCCTGATTATTGACATCTTGTGCTTTTCCGCCTCTCAATTGTTGCTTTCATTATTATCATGATTGTTAGTGAGTTATGATTACATTTGCTAAACTATACGCTCACTCTTACTGTTTATCTTTCCATGTGAGAATACTTAGCCTGCGCCAGATTAGTTAAAGTAAGGAGAGAGACTTGCTTGAAGAGGTTAGCTGGACATCAAGTGCATTGAAGATTTGGTCATATTGTTGTATTAGAATGTAAACAGCCACTCGTGGATGGATATAGCTTGTTATTGTATTATGGTTTTGTTATGCTTCCGTAGGTTTTGATGATTTAGTTGTACTTTCGCATTTATACTATATTAATATTCTTAGATTTTGAGTTTTGTTGGATGGCATCTCTCCAGACCCAGTATAGTAGATAGGGTTACTGTACTGGAGCCATGGATGATATGGCAGTTATATGATCCTGTATTTTGTGTTGTAGGCTTTGTATTGATTACTTTGGTTAGATGTGTGCTTGTACAAGAAGTTCTTAAACAGGTTGTATTTTTTGTTTTCGTCCAGTTGTAGAGAAAATTCTGTCGAAATTTCTGTAGAATCCATAAGTATTCATTATGAACTGTAGTTATGTTGCTAATGATGGAGGTTATTCGTTGGAGAATAATCCGGTCTATCACACTTGGTACTGATTTGGTGTTTGAATTGATCGACGTTGATTCGAGGCTTAAGTTAATTGATTTCGGTTTGAGGTTTGGGCTTCATCGGCTCTGAGTTGAGGTTTTCGGGTTGGTAATTTGCTAAGAAGAGATGCTTGATTTATATATCAAGTATGATGAATAGGGTGGATTGATGGCTCAAGGCCGGTATAGCTTAGGGCCAATTTTATTATGGTGAATCCAAAGGTGTGTTCTTGGAAGCTCTATGGATGAGTGTTTTATTTCGGTGGGATATTGAGAGCATGATCTATTTGAAGGTAGATCAATCGTATAATTTGGGATAGTTTGTGCTTCCTCGAGTCTGATAGAAAAGAAATCTGGTGCCTGGGATCAAGGTTTCGTGGTGATATTATCGGTATCGAGGTGATGTCTATCATGATGGAAGGCGACATTCCCAAAATATTTAATATCTCAAAATATGCATCGTTTGGGACTCTGAAATTATATAAGTGGCATTGAGGTCTGTTAATGTGACCATAGTGTGATGCCAACATTTGACAAGGTAATTGGAGATATTCCTTAAAGAGAAAAGTTTAGTGAATATTGTTAATTAATAGTTTGAGGATATGTCATGGTCGATTTTGATATTTGAGGACTTTGTGTGACGCCGGGGACATATGAATTTAATATTGTCGAGAATTGTATCTGAAGCATTAAGGATACGAAATCACGGGACGAAGAGTCCTTATAATTTTGTTTCAAGATGATTAGGATGATCTACCCATCACGATTATAGGTAACGCGTTCGGTTGAATCGGTTGGCTCTTAGATATGCCAACGAGATCCTAAGATCTGTTAAATATTTGAGTTTGGGGTTTTGGGTGATCACCTAGGGTAGTAAAAATTTTGGGTGATCGATATAAGTATAATTCCTAACCTAATTGAAATTTGAGGAATTGTAGGAAATGTTTGTGTGATATGGCCATTTTAGAACATGTTCTAATTATGGTTTCCTTATGATCAAAGTGTTTCATGTGCATTGAGTAAGTTAGAGAAATGTTGGTTTAAAGACATACCAACGGACTAATGAGGATATAGAGCATTCTAATTTGGGATCTGATTGCAATTTGGGGTATTTGCCAAAAATCTTAGCTGATTTGATTGGAGAATTGTGAGTGTCAAGCCAAATTGAATTGGATGGTTCACGGGTAGGGAATGAATCAGAGTGCGCAGCAGAATTTTAGTGAATCCATATATTTCGATGTTCGATTTGGGGACTAAAAGGAATAATTATTTTTGTGGCTTCATGTAAGTTGAAAGTAAGGATATTTATATTCATCCAAGGTTTTGAATTTCGTTGGAAAAGTAGTAATAAATTTGGGTTTGCCTTTGGACTTGGTGCATGAGATATTTATAGAATGAATGAGACACTAAAGATCAAGGTGATCTGAATGTTTAGGATTTGTTAGGAAAATCATTTGATTGAAGAAATGATTTGGAAGCGTTAGGAAATTTCCTTCGATTAAGGAAAATTCAGAATTTGTCAAATTTTGAGGACGAAATTTGTATAAGTGGGGGAGAATGTAACGACTCAGGTTTTCAAACATAGTAAATTTTAGTAATTAACCAAAAATGATTAAGATTAAGGTAAATGGACTAAGAAAAAATTATAAAAAAAATTAAGTTGGAGCCGAAAAAAATGGCCCCAGGGCCTTAGTGCCCGGGTGGCACCTCGGGTGCACCCGGGCACATTTAACCAAACCTCGGGCTCGAGGGTGCCTGTGTAGTGCTCGAGCACAGACATGTGGAAACTTCATGGCACCTAGTTGCTTGATCGTCCGACTGGGTATAAAAACACGGTGTGTGTTTTCTTCAGCCATTTCTGGTGTTTCCAGCGAGAGAAGCAGCTGGCACGAAGGGGAAAGGGAAGAAAGGAAGAAAGGAAGGAAATCTTGGGCCGTTCCACTCCGATCCAAGTAAGAAAAATAGTAGTTTAGGCTAAGGCAACTGTACTTCTAACTTTGCTTTTCGTTTTTACAGCTCCATTTTGTTATTTATGTTGAAAAACCTTCATTCCCGATGATATATTATGATTTATATGCTTTTCTCATAATATATTGAGTAGATGTTTTGTTTATGCATATATATGTTAATATATAACTCTGATTTCGTCGTTTGTGGTGTGTTTTGCATTCGTTTTGTATCCGAACCCTGGGCTTGAAACCCTAACACGAAATTTGGGATTTTAGGTTCTAAATGCATGATTTTGTTTATGTGTTTTGAATTATGACTTTAATTTCAAGAATAAACATGTGTTGGGTGTTCGATTTGTATTCGGAAACTTTGTGCGAAACCCTAACTTGGAAATTTGGGAATTTTGGTTTGAATGTATAATTTTGTATATGTATTATGATTTAAGGCTTTGATTTGATGTTTTGGTTTAAGATTTATGTTCGATTTCGTCCGAAAATTTTGTATAAAAACCCTAGAATCAAATTTGGGACTTTTAGCTTGGAAACTTGAGATTTCGAGATGTAAGTGTTAATTGGTGTTTTAATAAAGTTTAGTTGATGAATTGTATTTGAAAATTTTGTAGGGAGTTGTATATTCGAATTCTGGAAATTCCTTTGAACTTATTTGAAGGATTGAATGTATAAGTTTGAATTTGGCTTTCCGATATGAGGAAAATTTGGCTAAGAAAATATGAGCAAGAATCCCTTCATCTAAGTATTTCAGTTCAGTATTTCAGTAAAATATTTTAGTTCAGTATCTCAGTAAGTATTTCAGTTAAATGTCTTGGTTGAGCATTTCAATTAAGGAATTTCAGATAAGTATTTCAATTATGTGTTTAAGTTAAGTGATTTAGTAAGAAATTGGCCATATGACTATGATTTAGTTTGGTAAGGTTCTCCGACAAGCCTTAGAATGTTATAATGGTAATCAAGGATAACTCCGTCCACGGAGTTATACATGGTCTGCCTCTCATCGGGGCGTTAAATTTGAAAGATATATTCAGTTCAGAAATTAGACATACCGTAGGACGGTATTTCAGAACATAAATCCCATCAGAGGGGATTTTTTTATTTTCGATCTTGGATTGTGTAGAGTGAACACAATCTATCATCAATTATTTGCTCCATCGGCTAGTAGGGTCTATTAGTTTGGGCCTCTATAGTTAGTAAATTCAAAATTTAAGAATAAGTAAAGTTTGAGCTTGGTTTAAGACCATCGGTTTGCTTTCATGACAAATTATCGTATTTGCTTATTTGTTTTACCATATGTTATTCGTTTTGTTATATGTTTTTTGATATTCACATAAATATTCTTCTACTACATTTATGTGTATGTAGAACTATTTAAATTGCATATTTTTATGGTACACTGTTGGGTTTCAGCTCGCTCTTCTATTTTTTTCCCCTCCAGATATACTGAGATTCGATAAGGATTGAAGATATGATTTAGTTAGAAGGAAGAACATTTGAAGTGCTTGAAGATCTTTTTGAATAAAGTTTGTATATTCTGATAACGTAGTAATTTTGTATTGCGATAAACATTAGATGTATTGTTGCTTCCGCATTGTTCTGATGTTTTGATTTATATTGATTCTAGATGGTATCTCTAATTAGATCCAATACTGTAGTTAGGGGTACTGTATTGGAGCAATGGCTAATATAGTAGTTTTGGGTCCTGTATATGTGTGTTGTAGGATAAATGAAAATATTTATTTAGTTGTGTGCTTGATGCAGGTTACTTAAGCAGGTTTTAAATTTTAATTTCAATCCAATTGTAGAGAAAATTTTGCCAAATTTTCTATAAATTTTATGAATATCAGTTTTGTTTGTTTATTGACAAAATGTCTTTAAAGGATAAGGATCCGTTCCGTCTCACCGGTTGAGATCGGGCTCCCAAGTATTAGGGTCAAAGCCTTCGATCTACTAGGCAACTCTCAAAAGATTAGGGAACACCTAGACTTGTTGGAATAAGCCAATGACGTGGCCAGGATGTGCACAACTGCTTACCAACAATGAATCGCTTGTTATTACAATAAGAAAGTAAAAGCGTGGCAACTCGAAATTAGAGACCTGATCTTGTGGGGTATAGAGGCCACATGCAAAACAACTAATCGGAACAAGCCTTTTCCAAATTGGAAAGGTCCATTCCTTGTCTCAGTCATTCTGCAGAATGGAGTGTAGAAACTCTGAACCCAAAATAGCAAGTTGGTCTTGCGGACGTGGAACATTGTCCACCTAAAGCGCTACTATCAATGAAAGCTCAGGTGGTCATCTGTGTGATATGAGGTGTGCTTGTAACATACCAATAAAAGAAATTCTTTTCCCTTTCCATCTGCATGTTGTTCTTTGCTTTTTTTTCTCTATTCTTGTCTCTATGTGAATGCTAACTTGTAGGTTGCATAAAAAATAGACGACCTAGTCTGTCTCGAAATTGGATGGGTTTTCACTTGCTTGCATTTAACCTTAGTCATCCAAGTGACCCATCAGTGGTCAACTTGAACCTTGGTCATCAAGTGGCCCGTCAACAGCTGACTTAAACCTTGGTCATCCAAGCGGCTCGTAAGTAGTTGAATTAAACCTTGAACCTATTCCAAGCGGCCTATAAACGATCGAATTAAACCTTGGTTCCATCCCAAGTGGCCCATTCACGATCTAATACAAAATCTTAGGGGTTGAAACAGCACACTAATAACCTCCTCTATCAGGAGATAATACAGTCAATCTGTGACGGTCGGTAAATCGGGGGCGAAATGTGAAAGAACAAACACTCCAATAGGAGATTGGCTGCCTAGAATCATAACATGGGCACCACCACATAAAAAGTACATGACCGCACAATCCGTTTAATAAAAAGCATGCTTATATACAAAAGGTGTGCTTGTATATAAAAATGACTTGATACAACGTCATATATACAAGAATATGTTAGGACTCGTCCTAATGACTCCTTGAGGACTAAGGATCCGTGTAAAAGCACGACACACACCTCCGAATAGCTAGACCGTGACGGTCAACGTTCCGAGATGACCGCCCAAAGGACACGTGACATGTCATCCGGCCAGCAAAAAAGCAAGTGGAGGAGAAAAAGAGGAAAAGTAAGGAAAAGGCATGGAAACTAAAGCATTGACAAAATAGACTTCTCATTAACATATTCAATGTACAACAGCAGTTTCAAATGAGGAAACAAAAACCAAAATACAAAAACCCCAACTAGGGGCAGAGCTCCCAAGAGGACCTGGGCGGTGCCCCTGTGTGCCCCGAGAGAAGTCAACTAGGACCCCACATCGCTGAGTGCCACGGTTCGTAGGATCAAGGATGCCAACAGGGAAGTCTGGATCCATAACTTTGACAATCCAGCAACAGATGTTGACGCCTTCCCAGAGCCTAGCCCACAGTGCCTAACTAACCTCCTCAGGGCATAGACGAGTGGACAACTCATTTTCTAACGATACTATCTTCACCCGAAGCTCATCCATGAACCTCTCCACCCAGACAACCCTATTTTCCAGCCTCGCCGACTGTGCTCTCAGCTCAGACAGCTCTATTTGGAGTGTAGCCTTCTCCTCCTGGTGCTATTAAACTTGAGCACTTAACTGGCTCAACTGCTCCCCTATCTGGAGAATCTCCTTCTCCCAATCTTCAATAACTGCGTCCCTCTAGCACAACCCCTAGAGCACTAGCCTACAATCTTCTCTCACTACAAGAAGTAAAAGAGATTAGGCTACAACGGTGAAGAAAGAAGAAAAGGGAGCAGCTTAACTTCGAAGAGCTTACTAGGAAGACTTTGCATTTCTTCCCACCTTATGGGCCCTAAGACTGAGGTTCAGGCAGTGAAAACTCCTTCGGCATGCCCACTTAGAGACTTGGAGCAGTAGCTTCATGAGCCCGCTCCACAGTAGCTTCATTGGCGACTCCTCCGGCAGGATGGCCAGGAGACTTGAAGCGGCGGCTTCCTGAACCAACTCCGCAATAACTTCACTCGCATCGGCAAGTTCTCTGGTGACCAACTCCTCTAGCTTTGCAGGTAGCTCAGCAGCTGGCTCCTCCAATCCGGCGGCTTCAAGCACCAACTCCACTAGTGCTACTGGCACCACCAAGTTGCCCGATAGTGATGGCTCAACTCCAACGCCTCCCGTGGTGACTCTCTCCATAGCTCCAAAATTCACCGAAGAAGCCTCAACCCCAGAACGCTCTCCAACACTAGCTAGTCGACCAGCCAAACGATAATCTGGCTTGGTGGAGAGGAAGCAGGCTCAACTGGCACAGCTCTCTTCTTCCGAAGGCTGCTTGGAGGATCGCCAATGATGAGAGTGCCAGCCTTCCTCTTGGGCTGCGATATTGCCGGTGGTGGAGGCTGAAACTTTTGAACAGGTGAGGGAGGACCCCAACGAGCTCTCTTGGCCTCCTCTTTAGACAACAGGTGATCCCTCCTAAACTCGAATAGATGCTCCCTCACCAAATATAACAGCGGCTCTATTGCCTCCACCTCCTTCTTGGTAGGCTTCACAGTGAAATTCTCATGAACCTTATCCCAATCTCGGAATAAGGGCCAACTGTCAGCAACTCGAACAAAAAAGAATCGATCTTTCCAATTTTTGACTGAATCATAAATCGTACTAATACGCAGCTCCCAAGGGAGATAGCAAAATCCATCTCCACTCCGAGTGAATTGGAACATGACCATGACAGCCTCCACCATCAACAACCGCGAATGATGGCGTAAGAATATGCATAACAAGCAAAGGTAACGCACGGCATTTGCGTGAATCTGTGCGATTTAAACACCAAACGCCATAGAATGCGGAGAAGCTCCTTTGGAATTGGGCGGCGAAGTCCACTCCGCAGGTGAGCCTCATAGATAGTAATGTGGCCAGTCAGATGTGAACAAACCCTATCCTACTCCCTAGGCATCGAGAACAAAATGTGTGATAGGATATTGAACTCAACATATAACTCTCTCATTTCACTGGTAGAAATGATTAAGGAAATTTCATTAACTGAAGGAGCCATGAGAATAGAGCAGGGGAGAACGAAGACTTAAATTTTTCTAGAGGAAAAAAGGAGTGGGAAAAGTTGAACGATCGTGTGACTTTTATAAAGGTCACCGCCGTCGAAAAAGAGCAGCACATCGAAAAGGCGCAGTAATAATAACAGACACGTGTCGATTCCAGAGAGGGCGCAATCAAGTCGAATCCTCTAGCAAATTAATTGCCGAGATTGCAACTTTCCTACACGATGACACGTGGTAGAGAATGACGGGTCACTTAAAGCAGCATGAGTCTCGAGACAGCTCTGCAGCTCTTCGATTGTCCATCCGATGGAATAATGAAACGACACATCAATCTAAACCCACACCATTCTCTAGATTCTAGTGCAATGGTTAACGAAACTGGTCAACTAGCGCATCCGCTTAGTTTTTCGGATTCTAACATTGCGGTCAACGAATTTGGTCAACGTTCTCTCTAGTTTCGCCCTCCGAATTCTAGCATGGGGGTCAACCGAATCGGTCAACATTCTCTCTAGTTCTACTCTTCAGATTCTAGCATGGTGGTCAGCGAATCTGGTCAACTTTCTCTCCAGTTCTGCCCTCCGAATTCTAGCATAGTAGTCAACGAATCCGGTCAATGTTCTCTTCAGTTCAGCTCTCCGAATTCTATCGTTATAGTCAACAAATCCGGTCAACATTTCTCCAATTCTACCCTCTGGGTTCTAGTGTGGCGGTCAACGTTCTTTCCATTTCAGCTCTCTAGATTCTAATGTTGTGGTCAACGAACCAAGTTGTTGTTCTCTCCAATTCTGCTCTTCGGATTCTAGCGTTACGAATAACGAATCCGGACAACATTCTTTTTCGCTCCGTCCATCGGATGTAAGCGCAATAGTCAACAAACTCTAGCAACGCAGTCAACGAACCCAAATTGAAAAATAAAAGATAGTAAAACATGTTCGGAAATGAGAGATGAAGACCAAAAGCAATTGCAAGTTTTCTCATCGAACTTGCTTTTTACAAGTTACAAAGTCAGACGCATCCCATCGTGAACATATCGGAGGTTGGAGTCCCAGGCCACTGGCATGGGGGGTTAGTGATGAAATGCCAATAGTGAGCCAGCCTAAAAGGAGTTAGTGGTCCAAGATCAACAACGGCCCATTTATACCTAGGACGATCAACGCTACCATTGATCGGAAAAGTAGCAAGTCGGACGGTCATGGCTTAGGATTAACGTGGCCCATGTCTAAATCGGCCCAGAATCATAGTGCATCTTGGGAGGAAGGCACACGAATCAGCGCGCAATCCATAGAGGGAACCCCAACGGTTACCATGCACGGAAGGAAAGGAATCCTCTTTCTTAACCGTTGCAACTGAGAATGGCGCTCGCATCCACACAGGGAAGGCTATAATCCTCACAAAAGGTGGACACCCCGCCTCGCCACCTAAGGAAAGTGGTAGAGGCCCACTGTTATAAAAGGCCATGAAAATTTACTCCACGGGCATGTTCTCTCGCTTACGAAACGGCCTCTAACGTACTCAAGCTTACAGAAGCTTTCCACACTCTCAAGCTTTCCAATGCTATTTCCTTTTCTCTCTGCTCCTAGTTCCCTGCGGGCTAAGTATTGAGAGAAGCTATTTCTTGCAAGCATCCACAGTCAAAGCCACTCCCTCCTTGAGTGTACCCTCCTACCATCGTTCTCAAACACATCTCTCGCATCCATCTTTGTATTCACTGCATTTTATCCTCTAATCCTCAGAAGGCTATTTGCTCACTTAAGCGTTGAAGCATTTTCAGTGGGACAAAATTTCATCGCCACCTGATCTTTTATTTTAAGTTGTGGTGTGCAAGATCCTAAATTCAATGGATGGAGATTAGAATTCAATGGACCAACTCAATCGGAACCCGTTTAAAATTTAGATTTAAGACGTATTAATTATTATTATTATAAATTAGTGGATATAATATAATTGTATGCCCATCTGAAAAAATTATTTCCACCAAAATAAAAGGCGAGAAAAACGTGTTAGAATTGACTAGGGTGGGTCCGTCAGACCGTCAACCCCTGATAATTTTCCTTTCGAAAGTGCAAGGATTCCAAGTGCAAGAAGGCACGGCGGTATCAAATAGGTATTTTATTTTTGATATTTTTTAAAAAATAATGTTATACCGTTCCCGAAGAATTTTATATTAAAACAATTATTTCTACAAAGTAAGAAATGTCAAGAAAATAATATTCTTTTTTAAAGTAGTGTGAATGTATATTTTCACAAAAAAAAAAAAAAATTGCTTGGATGATAATTACTGTTAGATATAATAATTATTCTATGAATTAACTAAATAATATTGATGGGTCCACTAACTATGGGTCCAATGAGCCAGACCCTGCAACAAGCACATAATTCAACATAATACTTTCAAAGTAAAAGCCTCACATTGCTTTTGGAGTAACAGTGTATCTGCGAATTCCACTATAAAAGTAAGTACCCTCAAGTTTTGAAGGACAAGTTGGAGAAATTTAAAGAAGCTCAAAGAACTCCATAAGGCTCCGAATGGCTCGGAGAATGGTGTAGCCATTGATAGCCAATCTTCAATGAGAGCGAAATGGAGGTCAGGAGGCCACCAGCCCTCTTCCCGCAGGAGGCTCTTAAGGCCAGCAGCCTTTTGCTGCCATGAGGCTCTTAGTCCTCTGCTCGTCCGGAGGCTAGCGGCCTTCTGTTGCAAGGAGGCTCTCAGCCGTCCTCTAGTCTGGAGGCCATCAACCTTTCGCTGCCAGGAGGCTCTCAGTCTTCTACTCGTCTGGATGGTAGTGGCCTTTCGCTGTCAGGGGGCTCTCAGTCTTCCTCCAGTCCGGAGGCCATTAGCCTTCGGCTGTCAGGGGACTTTCGGCCCTCCTCCAGTACAGAGGCCATCGACCTTCCGCTACTAGGGGGCTCTTAGCCCTTCCTCCTTCCGGAGGCTCTCAGCCCTCCTCCAGTTCAGAGGCTATCAGCCTTCCATCGCCAGAAGGCTCCCGACCCTTCTCCAGTTCGGAGCCCATTAGCCCTGCGCTGACAGCAGACCATCGGCCTTCTGTCGCTGGATGGCTATCAGCCCTCCTCTAGTCTGGAGGCCAGCGGCTTTCCGCCGCCAGGGGGCTCTCAACCCTCATATAGTCTGGAGGCCATCAGCCTTCCACCGCCAGGAGACTCTCAGTCCTCCGCTCGTCCGGAGGCCAGCGGCCTTCCGCCGCCACAGAGCTCTCAGCCCTCCTTCCTTCCAGAGGCTCTTAGCCCTCCTCCAACCCGGACGCCATCAGTCTTTCGCCGCCAGGAGGCTCTCATCCCTCCTTCCTTCTGGAGGTCTTCAACCCTCCGTCTCGGAGTTGGGAGCCCTCCTCCCTAATAGCACTTCGTCCTGGAGCCATGAGACCTTCGTCTTGGACATAGGAACTCTTCATCGTAGAAGTTCTTTGTCTCGGAGACAGGAGCCTTTCGTCTCGGGAATCCTCCACCTCGGAGTCAGGAGCCCTCCCGCTTGGAGCAACGAGCCCTCCATCCTGGAGCCATGATCTCTCCATCCCGAAGTCAAGATCTCCCCGTCCAAGAGTTAATCATCCGCTATGGTAACTAAAACGTTGACTCACCTGTACAACTTAGTCCTTCTCTAAGCCGCCCTCCACGGGTGCACATCTAAGCCGCCCCTCTACCGGGCGCACCACTAAGCCACCCTCCGCGGGTGCACATCTAAGCCACACCTCTATCGAGCGCACCTCTAAGCCTCCTTCCACGGGTACACCTCTAAGCCGTAGCTCTGTCAAGCGCACATCTAAGCCGTTTTCCGCGGGTGCACCTTCAAACCTCCCAACTACCGGACGTACCTTTAAACCACCTCTCTGTTAGGCGCATTCATGGAATTCAAGCCTCCCAATACATCCCTCTCACACTCCCATCGTCATTGCATATTTATACTCCCGTCATGTTTACCTTTAAATGTGCATTCCTCCATTTATTGTAGAAAATTTTTGACTTGAGTGTCGAAGTGTCAACGGAGAGTCCGTTTATTGTAGAAGTTTTTGACTTGAGTGTCGAAGTGTCAACGGGGGATAGCTCCCCGTTGACCTCTGACCTTTTGTTTATGATTCGTGTTGTACAGGTTTCATGTTATCAGTGACAGTGATCAGACCAAATCCAGATCGATCTGCAGCGGAAGATTGGAAGCCTCCCTAATCTGTACAACAATCGGAAACCCGGAACGCAACAAATATAAACTGTATCTCAGCTGACTTTTAGTTGAAAATGTTTTATTCCTTTTTTTTTAATTTTCAAAAACTTAAATGTATTATAAAAATTAAATAGTAAAAGTTGATTTAGAATTTTTTAACGATATTTTTGGTTGCCCACCAGAAGCAGAGGATCAGATTACACGAAGGTAAACTAAATAAGAGTTTAAATTAGGTATGTGGATATATTCTTCATTTTCATTTAACGTTTCATTAATAATTATCTTTACAAATAAAAAATTAAAATTCTTTAATTACTCGGATATGATATAAGAATCCGTTTCTCATTGGTGCCTCGCGCTTCAACAGAAGAGAGAGAGAGAGAGAGAGAGAGAGCACCTAAAGAGGAGTGTATCGAGAGGGTAAGTTAAAGCGGATCGATTCTTCAAATCCTAAAGAAAAAGGAAAAAAGGTTGAAGACAAAGATTTATAATTGTTTCTGTCAACTGTTTTCGAAATCCGGTATTCTGGATCCGACGCTCATTGAGAAAAGAGTTAGGAAATAGCTCTCGTTGCTGTTAATTTGTTCGCCGTATCTGATGTCGAGTTTATCGGCGGTCGGAGACGCCGGCAGGTTTTCCGGTCATAAATCGACCTTTTCGAAGACGTGTAGTCTGTTGAGCCAATACCTAAAGGAGAAACGGGCACTCGGAGATCTCGCTCCCGTCCCGCCATCTGACATCGATGGCAAAGGTATGAATTCTCCTCTATTTTCAGTCTTAATCCCGTCATGCTTTTCTCCTCGGATAAGAGTCATTTCAACATTTTTTATTTTTTGGTTTGAATATGATGCTCACCTAGGTTCGATTTATTATATAAATTAAGGAACCGTGGATCGGATCTTCATATTCCAGTCATTTCGTCTTGTTGGCATCTTCGACGATTATATAAGCTCCGGCAACAACTTCTGTTTCCCGGAAGATCTGAGAGTTTTGGTGGGCCAAATGTTTAAAGGAATCTACCAGTTGTAGAGTTACTATGAAAGCGCTCAATTTTACATCATTGGTTAGCCAAGATACCTTTCAGGCTTTGGAGGCAAAACGATCCAGGAAGCACTTCAAGTTTTCATCCTTCTTCTGTTGGAGACGGCTCAGAAGCCATGCATGCTTCTCCTCCATTCAATTGGAGGCAAACTATGATAGAAAATAGTCAGCGAACTTCTAGAACGACCAGGTGGAGTCTGATTGCAAGTCGTAGAACTAGGTTTGGGCGTCTCTTTTAAGAGTTAGGGGAAGGCATTGGCACATGGCCGAGTCGTCAAGGCCCTGAAAGTCGAGAAGGGTGTGGAAGTGATCTACATGGTCCATCGGGTCTGAGCTTCCATTGTAAGGCTCTAAGGTCGGCATCTTGGAGTGATGGGGCAACGGTTGTATCCGAATTTCTCTAATGAAAGGTGACCTCCTTAGGTCGAGCCAATCAGAGCTCCCTTGGAACATGTGCTTTTTGACCTTCCTCATTCCCTCTTCCAGCTTAGAGGAGGATGCTTTCCGCTTAACGTTGAGGAAGGTTCTTAGTTCTGTGCGGTCTAGGGAGATATGAGAGGTTGGGTGATTTTCAAATTTAGGTGGTTAGGTACAGCAGGAGGTTTGTCCTTGGGCTGGGAGCCTCCTATTGTCACAGGAGTAGCGGGGATTCTACCGCTTAGGGATGTCCTCCTAGGATCCATAATTTAGGCAGCCCACCAGGTGAGATGGGGCCCTATTGCTCGAGGCTGCTTGGGACTTGAGGTTGTCAGGCCAACGGTTCTTCTCTAATGGGCACTTCTTTCCCCTATTCCTCCGTTTGGACGTCGTAGTCTAGGAGGTGTAGGAGGGAGGCCCCCTTGGATGCTCATCCAAGCACGTGCAAATGGTCTAGACGGTCTTGGATATATTGTCCATCTGCATCACGAGAACATGTACGTGGGGGTCGGGATGCTCGTTCATACGACTATCCGTAGGGTTCGTTGCCACATGAGGCTGTATCCCTGACTAGTGCACTGAGTTGAGTTCGAGTGTTCACCGTGTCGTTGTTTATAGGGATGTGATAGTCAAACTTTTTAGTTATTTTTCATAAATGATGCCAATGATGCGTCCCTGGATTAGGATTGTTGTTTGGATTAGGGGGCCTCCTAGTCTTCCTTGGTCAGGTTGAGCTCAGGTGGGTTGGGTCTCCATCTCTGATAACTTGAGTCTTATACAGCACAACAAATAAATAAGATGTCAATGGATTGGTAGAACTCACTCTCTGATTTATTCTTTGATATTCAAGTCAGAAATTTTTCCTAACAGATAAAAAGATACGATGATGTGAGAGATGTGTGGATGCATACGATGGGGGATTGAGTGTAAATGCACTCGACCAAGGTCTATACTTAGTCGAATTTAAAATTCAATGGAGCTAAAACTCACCAAATCGAGCAAACTGCTACAATGCACCCGAATCTTCTACTTTGAAGGGACAAAACATAAAATATGAGTTTAAAACTCAACAGATATCATGTATAAATAAATAGATTCAATAAATTAGAGGGAGGGTCAATGAACAAATACCAAAATTAGAAAATAAATATAAATTCAATACTCCAATACAGAAATCAATTAATCAAATCCACAATAAAATTTAATTTTCAAATCCAATGGTAGTCTCCTACTCAAATTAAATATCAAATTCAAACAAATGTCTAATTCAAAAATAGTCCCCTCGGAATATATATATATACAAAATAGAAACAATTCAGACCAATTCGAATTGACAAATAACTAGTTCCAAAGTTCAATCCAAGTCTAAGTCTAAATTTAATGCTTGATCAGTTTGCAACCTAGGGCAGAATTTGATAGCCAGATGCTCCAGTAGCATGCATAAAAGTTGAAACAGTACCGCAACAAGTAGTCCAAGGTCCGGATCAAACATATATTTAAAATCAAATGTATGAGACATACCAAAATCAATCTGTGAGTAAAATCGACGAATCTTAAATCTAAATCCAAATATCCAAAACTATGTAAAAGCACAAAAGATGTACCAAATTTGAGTTTCAATTATTTAAAGACTAACTTGAGAAAAGGGTTACTCCTAACCCGGTAACTTTAAACTAAATTAATGTAGGTGAGGCTAGCATGTTAAGCTACCTATATATTCTATCTCCTATAGGTGAGGTTGCTCACTATATTTTGTGACCCACAGTTTTGGGTGTAAATTATCAAGTTCTTAAATATATTAGGATATCTGAATATATTATAAGGTCTAATCAAATCATCCAAATGGAAGGGTCCTAACATTTAAGCATTTTCTGTCGGCAAAAAATAATTTCTAATAATAAATATCTTCTCATTTGGAGCTGTCCAGAATTTCTAATATTCAAATCCAAATGTAGTGACCACAAACTGACATATACATATCAAAATATATAGCCTAATATAAGATTTTATATTCATTTTTGTATACGTATACTGATATAAACTTATACAGTGTTCAAAAATTACCTTTTTTTTTTCATAACATGACAAAACTCACAAATATCAATAGAAATAGAATAAAATTCTCAAACAACTAATAAAATTTTTATGCATGCACAGGAAAAATGAACAGGTTAGTTAAAAGTATACATACGAGCTCAAAACCTCTGAATTGAAGCAAAATATTATCAGATATGAAATCAAACAAAAGATACGGTTAGAGAATACTTGCCTTGACCTTATACTCTTCAAATTGAAAGAATGAATGTTCCGAAGTATTTGAATCGAGCATTTTCTCTCTCCTACTTATGCGAAGCCCATGCCACTGCCCCTTCTCTCTCCTATGCAAGCCCTACTCGCCATGCGTGCTGCCGCCTCTGCTACCTTCCATGACTGTCGCTGACCTTCCTGGCTCTCTCTTCACAGTGTGCTGCCATCGCTGCTGCTACCTCCTATGGCCGCCGCTAACCGCCCGCGTGCAATTTCCTCCTGTGTACCGCTGCTGAAGCCTCCTATGACGGCCATTGCCTCCTACACGGGCGTGCGATTTGGACGCCAAGCCTTAAATTGTGATTTTTTAAAAAATTTCACAATATTTAATTAACTTTCATCATATTCAAATTATCTCAAAATCATAATAATATTAAAATAATCCAAATAAAAATCCGGGATGTTATATTCTCCCATCATAAAAATTTCATCATTGAAATTTACATGCCTCGATCTTCACCTCAATTATCAAACAATGAGGATATTCTCCCGAACTTCATCTTCGCTTTTTTCAAACCATTTCCTGGATCAGATGATTCTTCCAAAATCGAATCCTCAACACTTGTTCCTTTCTATCCCAAAAATCTGAATCACAGCCTCAACCTAAAACACTTCTCATCGATTAAAAACGACTCTAATCCAAACACATGCAAAGAATTATTCACATAAAACATATCATATCCATCCATTAAATCCAGAAGTAAAGCCAATTTGTAAGCTGCCCCTCTAATCTACTGAAAAACTTTAAATGTCCCAACAAACCTCCACTTTAATTTACCATTTGACTCCAAAACTCGAAATTCTTCTCTTCGAAATACTTTCAAAAATATGTAACCACTCCAAACCTTTAATTGGACTGTAAATCTAATCTCCTATTTTAAACCTCAAATCAAATCTTGTAATCGATAGCCGTGAGCCCACACGCTTCTACTATTCAACTCTGATTGATCATTTGCTTCAGATTATAATCAGAAGTCTCAAATTTGGAATACCTTGCTATCTCCTCATTTCGAAAATATACTGATAGCCAATTTTGGGAATGACGTTCTGATCAACAAGCAATGAGCCGACTTTATCAGTTTATCTATCATCATCCAAATTGCCACAAAATTTCTTGTCGTCCGAGACAAACCAGAAACAAAATCTTGAAAGCTTCTTCTTTTGCTCGACTTCCTCCTTTAGGCACAGATATACCTTGCCACAAACCGCAATCTCACGTTTCATGTTCTGTTTGCTTGCCTTTACTCATGATCAACTCGCCATCAAACTCTCTCCACTTCGCTAGGTAGAGAGTCTTCAGCATTTCCTTCAAATTTGGACCAATCCAACTCAATTATAGTTACTTATGACCTCACTTGCTCCCAAGCATTCATCCAGTCAATTGAGACTATGATGAGAGAGTCCTTAAAATCACACCATCATTTAAACGTGTAATGGGAAAACACTTTGCACAGTTTTAGCTCGATCGTCTTCGGCTTCATGATGGATTGTCCAAAAGGGCTTCATCTCTTACAAATAGGAACTTGGGTCAAAATCAAATCCTGTCAAGAAGAGAGGAAATCTCTCTGGCCTAGTCTTTCCATTGGCATCCTTACCATAGCACCTCCACACAAAATTCTCTAGACTACACCACATCCCGAACTTTCCCTTTGAGAATGCCCCCGACCATATTGAATCTAAATATACCTAGATCTCTCTTAGGAACATCATTGAATGTTATCAATCTTTCTAATCCATCAAAAATCGACAAAGACCAACATTGTTGTCAATCCATTCTTCGACTCTTGGAAGCCCTCCTCATTATCATTGTTCCACAAGAACATCGATCGCTTTCGTGTCTATCGAGTTGAGGCAATTTCTAAAGATTCTCAACAAATTGCCCATCATCTGGCTAGACCTGAGGAACACCGCACCTGTGAGACATTAGTTGGCTACTTTCCATTTGCTAATACTTCAACCTCCTTTGGATCCACAATGAGCCACCGAAAGAACAATCTATCCAATCCATGCATATCCTCATCAATCCATCTTTCTTCACCAAAAATATAAGAACATTCCATGGCAATACCCAGTTAAAACCGTTCTCCAACGAACCCTGCAATAGTTGCTTCCTTTCCTTTAATTCAGACGAGACCCTTCTATGCAGAGTCTTCAAAAAATCAGTGCTAATCTTGGCACAACCTTAATAACAACTCAAACTCCTGATCACAAAGTTGTCTAGGCTAATTGTGACATCCCACGTCATATGTCATTGTACTTATTATTAATATTATTATTATCATAGACAGGATCCTAACATTAGCGATAAATTATACTGGCTCTAATATTATATTGTTCATTCATGATATTAGTCTAAATTAAGGAAGATACTTACTAAACATCCATAAGAATTTCAACCTGACAAAAGCATATATTCTATATCATAACAGAAGTAATTCCATTATCATCAAATTACAACATGTCTGAAATACAACATTATACAGTACACATATTTTTTTTCTTTCTTTTCATCATCCCAAGTACAACATATACATCATAACAAAATTATGGCCACCTCAAATTTCTTTCCTAATCCTATTCGTTCTTCATCATTTCTTGAGACTCGTCGAAGGGAAGTAAAAATAGCAAGCGAGTGAGCAAAGTGCTCAGCAGTGTACATACATATAAAAGCATGCATTTTATACAGAATATACATTAATATATATAAATAAGAGCAGATACATGAAGTGCAATGTATTTACTTTTTTTTATTTTCTAACTTTTATTGACTGTATTTATTTGTCCTTATCTTTAGAGATCAGGGCCAGTAGGCCTCACCAACTAACGAAGCGGATAAATCGAAGAAAGGATTGTGTTAATCCACACAATTTAAGGCAAATATCCTAACAATAGGATAAATTGTGCTTACTTCCACAACCGAGATTGTGTTTAATTCTGCAATCCAATTCTTGTCTTCCTTCTTACACCCCGAGGCGGGTGGTACTACCTATAATCCCGGTAGACAGGGCCGAAACGGACGGGCCGTATAAAAGCAATTCTTTGATTTTTCACTATAATATCCTAAAATATGCCAGAGAATATCACAATCTGAAAAAGATCCATGGTCCAATTTTTCTTTTTCAACTTTGAAGGGATCTCGTATAACCGAACTTAACAGAACTTAACTGAACGTCACTGGACGTAACTGAATTTTTTTCATATTTTCATAGAATCCCTTCCAAACTTTCATCAATATAGTTTAACATGGCAGACGATATCCAAATATAATATTTCACAGGCCTTGAACATGCAAAAAAAATACATACGAAACTTTATTTCATACTTAGTGTCTTTCAATCTACTTGGTGGCCAATTAATTTACCGGAGCTTAAATAATTTAATTCAATACTTATTGATGTTAGTAAGTTAAGTCGGGGTAGGTCTTGAGTTAGTTTAATATTTTATTCATATTCTGAAAATTTCTCGGTTCATGTAAACCGGTTTGGTTAAGGTTTGGGACCGGGTTTCCTAATTATTTTGAGCCCGAATTTTTTTATAATTATCCCAATATCCTTTTTGGGTCGATTGGTCATTGGTTCGGTCAATTTTTAGTCAAATTTGGGCCCGGTTTGACCTTTTTTAATAAAGGGCTCAAATTACCATTTAAGCTGATCCTGTTCGGGAAAGGCTTTGAGGGACCGGTTCATTGAGTTATATAGTCCATTTTTACGATACGATTTTACAAAACATGGATATGGGTGTTAGCTATTTTGTGCCCAAATTTGAGCCAATTTGGTGATCAGATGGTGGTTGGTTCAGTCTGCCAACACAGACTGTCCATTCAGGTTTCAGCAGAACTGTCCAAGACAGTTCTGCTTTCCTAATTTTTTTATGGTTCAATTGGGCCTATTTCTGACTGGTTCTGGACGTCCTCTTGTAGCCAAGGGATTTAACTTTTAAAATCAATTTTGTTTAGGTCGGTCCAAGTCAATATTGGCCGGTTTAGACCAAATTCCTTGAACATATTCTGCATTAGCATCAGCTGATGTAGACAGATTTTGTTCCAACTTTGAGGGTCCGAATCATATTTAATTTGGATCTGATTTTTACGGATCGATACTTGAATATCACCTCTAAGTTCTTAGCTAACTTCTGGCACCAATTTGGCCCATTTTCGATTTGGGTTGTATTTTATTTAAAATTATTTCCCTAACTTCTCAAAGAAGTAGTTTAGCAAGAACCTCCTTATTCATGAGTCTGGTTCAGTATCTGACCCATATTTTCTTGGGCCGCCGGTCTACATGGTGATAGTCCACACCTAATACTAGCAAATCGAGTGGGGTTGGACTCTGGATCAATCCATTTTGGGGCATATTTGGCTAAATTTCTGAAACTGAAATTTCAGCATCAGCAGAACCAGTAAGCTGGTTTTGCAGCTGAGTTTGGGTCTAATTTTCTTCTTGAACGATTTAGAGGCTCATTTTTTTTCCACTTTTACATCATTAAATAAAGATCATTTGACCAGTTTTGGTCATTGGCTAATTCGACCATTTAGTGGTCCATATGAAGCAAACATCAGGAACTGCCACAACAGAACCCGATTTTGGACACTATCCTGTGTCCAGGGCCAGTTCACATATTTTAAATTTTTTTTTTACAACTCCTTATAAATTTATGAGAACTAAGGAAGCATATGAAAGCATTGGATCATCAATATTCAAGAAAAATTAGCCAAACAGTGCTCAACAATTAAGGAAAGAGTCGAAGTACACTTGCCGATTTATTCAGTTGAACTTCTCCTTGCTGCCTCTTGGTTTCCTTCCTCTTTTCCCTTACTTTACCCCCGATTGTTTTGTGTTTTACAATCTTTCTTATCTTCCCTTCTTCTACCCTATTCATGCCTTAAATAATTTGATTCATCTTATCCACTAAACCCTCGTGTCACTCCTCCAATTTCTGCATGCAGTAGTAGCTTGGTGGTTACATTAGATTGTAACCAGTGTTTAGCTGATTCATCATCCCTCTGTTAGGCAATAATGAGGCTCTAATCTAGGGCCAGTATTTAGTATTATTTGTGGTCAAATTTATTCTAATTAAGCTGCTCAAATTGCTATTTGGAAGGATCGAAAACTTGGCTGCTGATGCAGCCAAGAGGTGTCGTGCTCAGCAGCCTAGCTGCTGATGTATGCCACCTTTCATACCTCTTTTTCCCATTTTTCCTATTAAAAGATAATATCACCTTTAATTTACTATATTTTATACTTACTGTAATCCAACATGGAGTGAAAAATCCATCTAATTTTCTTCGTTGGCAGAGCTGCTAAATTAAATTTATCCAAGTCCTCATTGGTTGCTGAATTTTCCCCTATTGTCATGTAGCTGCTGCCGTGGGGTTTTGAGGGTCGTTTTAGTTCTCTAAATTTTTCTAAGTGTGGGGAGGGTCTTATACACATAATACCCCATGTGTGTGACCAATTTTTTCCTTGAAATTTGGCAAAAATGACTGCCAACAGTAGTTTTCGTCAACCGGAGTGAAAATTTTTATTTTGCCTATTATCTTGAAGGATTTAATTTAAGGTGTTTGGGTATGCGTTGTTAAAAATTTTAGGACATGGAAACTTAGTATAGACACTAAAGATCATCTAGTATTAATTTCGTCTCAAACCAAATTTCTTATCATCTCCTGATTTACATCCCTGGCTTTTTGGTTTGAAGGAAAAATTAAAACATCGGGTGTCGGGGTTTTGGGAAACGTATACATGGGAAGTTAGTCTACTTGTCAATGATCAATTGGGATTATTTACCTCAAAATCCAGATTGCCTAACACATCCTGAATCAATTCCTGGCTTTTACGTTTAAAAATTAAATTAAAGGAATCGCCTTGAGTATACAAAAAAACTAGGACATAGGAAGCTAATATATTTGTGAAAGACTATTTTGGATTAATTTCATCATAATCTAAATTACATAAGTCATCCCAAATTACGTTTCTGGTTTACGGGATTGCGGTCTTTACAATTCCCCCCTTCTTACAAAAATTTCATCCTCAAAATTTTGAGAAAATTACACATATGGAGAAAACAAATGAGGGTACTCTTTGCGAATATCCTCTTCGCGTTCCCATGTAGCTTCCTCGGACGAATGATTTTTCTGTAGAACTTTGCTGAGTGGATTGACTTTGTTGCGCAAAATTTTATCATTTCTATCTATAATCTGCACCGGCTCTTTAGTGCAAGATAAATCTTCATTGATCACCAAAGGTTCAAAATTTATGACATGCTCCGGGTCATGTACATACTTTCGCAGTATCGATACATAAAATATATTATGTACCTTTGCTAGACTCGGTGGTAAGGCCAATCGATAAGGCACTTCTCCAATCTTTTCTAAAACTTTGAAGGGACCTATGAATCTTAGTTTGAGTTTTCCTTTCATTCTGAATCTCGTTGTTCCTTTGGTTGGTGATACCTTCAAGAAAACATAGTCACTGGTGTTGAATTGTAAATCGGATCTTCTCTGATCAGCATAGCTCTTTTGGCGACGCTAGGCAGTCTTCAGATTATTGTGGACTACTTTGATTTTCTCAAACATTTCATTAATGATGTTCGGTCCTAGAAGCTATCTATCTCCGGTTTCTTCCCAATGGATTGCAAATTGACATTTCCTTCCATAAAAAGCTTCGAATGGTGCCATTTTGATACTGGCTTGATAGCTATTGTTATAGGCAAATTCCGCTAAGGCCTGATGGTTGTCTCAACTGCCACCCATTTCTAGGATTAAAGCTCTTAACATATCTTCTAGGATTTGAATAGTCCGTTCTAATTGTCCATCTGTTTGTAGATGATAAGCCGTACTGAATTTCAGTTCTGTCCTGAGTTCTCGTTGTAGGCTTTCGCAAAATTTAGAAACAAATCATGGATCTCGGTCTGACACAATGGATGCAGGTACTCCACGCAGTCTGACAACTTCGTTTATATAAATTTGAGCTAACCAATCCCGTGAGTACATAGTCCGAATAGCTAAAAATGTGCCGATTTAGTGAGTCTATCGACGATCACTGAGACATCGGCATGATGTTTAGATGACCTTGGTAGACCCATGACAAAGTCCATTGTTATATCTTCCCACTTCCAACTAGGAATTGGCTGTGATTGTAGGAACCCTGATCGATTCTTTCACTCTGCTTTGAGTTGTTGACAAACTAGGCATTTCCTGACGTAATTCACAATCTCCCGCTTCATATTTCTCCATCAAAACATCTTATTCACATCTTGATACATCTTATTGATTCTCGGATGAATCGTATACCATGATCGATGGGCTTCCTTCATAATTACCCCCTTGATTTCTTGATCATTAGGCACACAAAGTCAATCTTAGAATCTCAAGACTCCATCAGCACAGATATTAAAGTCAACTCGAGAGTCCTGAGTTATATCTCCGGCAATCTTTGGTAGAAATGGGTCCTTCATTTGGCCATTTTTTATCCTTTGTAATATCTCCGGCTGGATCTGAAGATATGACAAGATCATTTGGTTGCCCTTGACATACCATTGGATATCACATTGCTGCATGTTCTCCAATATTTCCATCTCCTTTATCTGCAACCTCGCTAAAAGACATGTCTGGCGGCTTAAAGCATCTGCTACTACATTAGCCTTGTCCGGTTGATATTGGATCTCACAATTATAGTCTTTTAGAAAATCGATCCATCGCCTCTGTCTCATATTTAGTTTCTTTTGTAAAAATAAGTACTTCAAACTTTTGTGGTCTTAATATGCCAGGAACTTCTCACCATACAAATAATGCCTCTAGGTCTTCAAAGCAAATACAAGTGCCACCAATTCTAGATCGTGAGTAGGGTAGTTTCTCTCATAAACTTTTAGCTGTCGTGATCCATAGGTTATGACTTTCCTATGTTGTATTAGAACACAACCTAGTGCAGTTTTAGAGGCATCACAATATACTATGAACCCGCCTACTCCTGCCGGAATGGTGAGAATGGGAGCGGATGTTAGCCGCTTCTTTAGCTCTTGGAAGCACCGCTCACATTTTTTCATCCAATCGAACCTGACTTCTTTTCTCGTTAGTCGGGTAAGTGGCATAGTGATTTTGGAGAAATTTTTCACAAATTTGCGATAATATCCTACCATGCCTAAGAAACTCCTCACTTCAGTTACCGTGGTAGGTCGGCTCCTACCAGTAACTGCTTCGATTTTCTTTGGGTCGATAGAAATACCATTCTGGGTGACAACATGGCCCAGAAATGTTACCACCTTGAGCCAGAACTCACTTTTCTTCAACTTGGCATATAATTTCTCCTCTCGTAAAATTTGGAGCACCATCCTTAGATGCATCTCATGCTTCTTAGAACTCTTAGAATAAATTTGAATGTCATCAATAAATACAACTACAAACTTATCTAAATATGGTCAAAATACCCGATTCATTAGATCCATGAAGGCTGCTGAGGCATTAGTCTGTCTGAAAGGCATAACCAGGAATTCATAGTGGCCATACCTTGTCCGAAAAGCTATTTTCGGTATATCCTCCTTTTTGATCCTCAATTGATGGTAACCGGAGCGAAGATCAATCTTAGAGAATACTTGAGTCCCTTGCAGCTGGTTGAACAGATCATCAATCCGTGGCAACGGATATTTATTTTTTATCATGATTTTATTCAATTCACGATAATTGATACATAGTCATAGGGTCCCATCCTTCTTCTTCACAGACAATGCTGGTGCGCCCCAAGGAGACACACTTGGTCTGATAAAACCCTTATCCAACAGTTCTTGTAATTGCTGTTTAAACTCTTTTAGCTCAGCAAGCGCCATTCTGTACAGTGCCTTTGAAATTGGGCCAGATCCTGGCATAAGCTCAATTTTGAATTCTATCTCCCGATGTGGTGGTAAGCCGAGCAAGTCTTCAGGAAATACATCTTTGAATTCACAGATCACTTGTATATCCTTGATTGACATACTGTGATCTTCAGTGGTACTGGCATAGATCAGATAAGCCTGACATCCATTCTATATTATATGTCGAGCATATAAGGCAGAGATTAATACAAGCGTCTCCTTCAGCTTTATTCCTTGAAGGTGAAATGATTCACACCCCGAAATTTCAAAATGTGCCTATTTATGGAAGCAATTGATACTGGCGTGATAGGTTGTCAACCAGTCCATCCCCAGTATTACGTCAAAATCACAAATATTTAGTAAAATTAAATTTGCCTCCATGTTCTACCCATTAATTGCCACCATGCATTTTGGATACACAATATCAGTAGTGACTGATGGCCCCATTGGTGATGACAATGCCAATAAAAAGTCTAGATTTTGCCCCGATAATGCGAGATACTTTACAAATTGTAGTGACACAAATAAATGGGTGGAACCCGAATCAAATAGTGCATGGACTGAAGTGTCAGAAATAAAGATAGTACCTTCAACCACATTTAGAGATGCCTCTGCCTCTTGAGTCGTTACCGCAAAAAATTTACCCTACACAGTGGACTTCTTCGCCTCGTTCTGAAGTAAACGACAATCTCTGATCCTATAGGTCGTCTGCCCACAGTTGAAGCAAGCCCCTGTTGCCCTGTAGCATGGCTTTCCTAGGTGATACTTTTCACATTGAGGACATGATGGTTTGGTTACTAGCTGTTGTGGTGTCCTTTGAATTGTATCGCTTCCCTTCCCTTTATCTGTTGTCCTCATCCTTTTTGCTGGTCCTTTTGCTACTCCGTGGTGTCCTAAACTTGAACCCGCATTCCCGGTCTTTCTCTTCTTGAAGAACCCCTCTTGCTTCAGTTCCTTTTCATACAGAAGTGCTCGCTCTAGTATGTCTCCATAGCGTTGCAATTTAAATAGTATAAGCGGCTTCCGGATTTCAATCCTCAGCCCTTATTGAAACTTTTTCTCCTTCCTTTCCTCGCTATCCACCAAATAAGGAGTATATCGTGATAGCTCGGTGAATTTGGCATCGTATTGAACTACTGAGCGAGACCCTTGCCTCAATCTCGCAAACTCCTCCTCCTTTCGCTCTCGAAGACTAGTAGGAAAGTATTTCTCAGTAATTACTTCCTCGAACATCTCCCAAGTAATTTCATCAGCTGATACCCTGAAGGCCCTCTTCTGCATTGCTCACGAGTGGTCGGCTTCTCCCTCAAGTTTGTATGAAGTGAAAGTTACCTTGTCCTTCTCTGGACAACGGATAACTTCGAAGACCTTGTTGAGTCTTCGAATCCATATGTCTGCTTTGATTGAGTCTGGCTTCCCCATGAACTCTGGGACTCGTTCGTGGTTAAAATGATCATAAGCCGGCATTTCTAGATTTGCCGGAGCTACTACCAGGGACGGGGTTGGTGTCGCATTCCTTGGTGCAAGACCTTCTAGTGCCTCGGACACTCTCCCGAGCACACTTAAATAATCGGCCTCGCTGGTAGGTTGATTATTAGCACCATTTTGAGTATTTCGTTTTTGGCTTGACATTTTATACTCCCTATAGATTAAATCATAAGAAACAGGTCAGCATGTGTGTTCTAATGTTTATCTACCATAAAATTTTCACCCAAAAATTTAAAACATGCTATATCTAGTCCAAACTATTCCTAAACTTCCGTCTTATGATCGATCAACCTAAAGCATCTCCTTAAATATTTTCAAATACCACATGTGACGTCCCATGTCATACGTCCTTGTACTTATCATTAATATTATTATTATCATAGGCAGGATTCTAACATTAACAATAAATTATACTGGCTCTAATATCACATTATTTATTCATGATATTAGTCTAAATTAAGGAAGATGCTTACTAAACATCCATAAGAATTTAAACCTAACGGAAGCATATATTCTATATCATAACGGAAGCAATTCTATTATCATCAAGTTACAACATGTCTGAAATACAACATTATACAGTACACATTTTTTTCTTTCTTTTCATTATCTCAAGTACAACATATACGCCATAACAAAATTATTGCCACCTCAAACTTTTTTCCTAATCCTGTTTGTTCATCATTTCTTGAGACTCGTCTGAAGGGAGTGAAAACAGCAAGCGAGTGAGCCAATTGCTCAACCGTGTACATAACATACAAAGGCATGCATTTTAAACAGAATATACATTAACATATATAAATAGGAGCAAATATATAAAGTGCAATACATTTACCTTTCTTTATTTCCTAACTTTTATTGACTGTATTTATTTGTCCTTATCTTTAGGGACTAGGGCTAGTAGGCCTCACCAGCCAACGGAGCGGATAAATCGAAGAAATGATTATGTTAATCCACACAATTTAAAGCAAATATCCTAGCAATAGGATAGATTGTGCTTACTTCTACAATTGGGATTGTGCTTAATCCCACAATCCAATTCTTGTCCTCCTTCTTACACCTCGAGGCAGGCGGTACTACCTATAATCCCGATAGATGGGGTCAAAACAGACAAGCCGCATAAAAGCAATTCTTTGATTTTCTACTATAATATATTAAGGAATGCCAAGGAATATCACCATCTTAAAAAGATCCATGGTCCAATTTTCTTTTTTCAACTTTGAAGGGATCTCGTATAACCGAACTTAATAGAACCTAACTGAACGTCACTGGACTTAACTGATTTTTTTTTCATATTTTCATAGAGTCCCTTCCAAACTTTCATCAATATAGTTTAACATAGCAAACGATATCCAAATATAATATTTTATAGGCCTTGAACATGCAAAAAAATACATACGGAACTTTATTCCATACTTAGTGTCTTTCAATCTACTTGGTGGTCAATTAATTTACTGGAACTTAAATAATTTAATTCAATACTTATTGATGTTAGTAAGTCAAGTCGGGGTAGGTCTTGAGTTAGTTTAATATTTTATTCATATTCCAAAAATTTTTTGGTTCATGTGAATTGGTTCGGTTAAGGCTTGGGACCGGGTTTCCTAATTATTTTGAGCCCGAATTTTTTTTATAATTATCTCATATCCTTTTCGGGTCAATTGGTCATTTGTTCGGTCAATTTTTAGTCAAATTTGGGCCCGGTTCGACCCTTTTTAATAAATGGCTCAAATTACCATTTAAACTGATCCGGTTCAATTCCCTAATTATTTTATGGTTCAATCGGTCCTATTTTTGACCGGTTCTAGGCATCCTCTTTTAGCCAAGGAACTTAACTTTAAGAATAAATTTTGTTTAGGCCGGTCCAAGTCAATATTGGCCGGTTCAGACCAAATTCCCATAACATATTCTGCATCAGCATCAGCTGATGCAGAAAGATTTTGTTCCAACTTTGAGGGTCCAAATCATATTTAATTTGGATATGATTTTTACCGACCGATACTTGAATATCATCTCTAAGTTCTTAGGTAACTTCTGGCACCGATTTGGCTCATTTTGGATTTGGATTGTATTTTATTTAAAATTATTTTTTCAACTGCTCAAAGAAATAGTTCAGCAAGACCCTTGCTATTCATGGGTCTGTTTCAGTATTCGTCCCATATTTTCTTGGGCTGCCAGTTTACATGGTGATAGTCCACACCTAATACTAGCAAATCAAGTCGGGGTGGACTCCGGATCAATCCATTTTGGGGCGTGTTTGGCTAAATTTTAGAAACTGAAATTTCAGCATCAGCAGAACCTGTAAGCTGGTTCTGCCGTTGAGTTTGGGTCTGATTTTGAACCCCTTTTTGAACGATTCAGAGGCTCATTTTTTTTTCAATTTTACTTAATTAAATAAGGATCATTTGACCAGTTTTGATAATTGGCTAATTTGACCATTTAGTGGTTGATATGAAGCAAACATTAGGAACTGTCACAGCATAATCCGATTTTGGACACTATCATGTGTCCAAGGCTGGTTCACCTATTTCAAATTTTTTTCTTACAACTCCTCATGAATTTATGATAACTAAGGAAGCATATGCAAGTATTGGATCATCAATACTCAAGAGAAATTAGCCAAAAATTTCTCAACAATCAAGGAAAGGGTCGAAGTACACTTGTCAATTTATTCAATTGAACTTCTCCTTGCTGCCTCTTGGTTTCTTTCCTCTTTTCCCTTTCTTTACCCCCGATTATTTTGTGTTTCACAATCTCTCCTCTCTTCCCTTCTTCTATCCTATTCATGCCTTAAATAATTTGACTCATCTTATCCACTAAACCCTCGTGTCACTCCTCTAATTTCTGCATGCAGCAGCAACTTGGTGGTTGCAATAGATTGCAACCAGTGTTTAGCTGATTCATCATCCCTCTATTAGGCAATAATGAGGCTATAATCTTGGGCCAGTATTTATTATTATTTGTGGCCAAACTTACCCTAATTAAGATGCTCAAAGAGCTGTTTGGAAGGATGGAAAAATTTGCTGTTGATGTAGCCAAGAGCAGCCGAGCTGCTAATGCATGCCACCTTTCATACCTCTTTTCCCCATTTTCCTATTAATATATAATGTGTCCTTAATTTACTATATTTTATACTTACTATAGTCCAATACGGAGTGAAAGAACCAAGTAATTTCCCCTGTTGGCACAGCTGCCAAATCAAATTTGTCCAAATCTTCCTTGGTTGCTGAATTTTCCCCTACTGTCATGTAGCTGCTGCCGTGGGGTTTTGAGGGTCATTTTGGTTCTCTAAATTTTTCTAAGTGTGGGGAGGGTCTTATACACATAATACCCCATGTGTGTGACCAAGTTTTCCTTAGAAATTTCGCAAAAATGGCTGCCAACAGCAGTTTTCGTTAACCAGAGTGAAAATTCTCATTTTGTCTATTATCTTGAAGGATTTAATATAAGGTGTTCAGATAATGCGTTGGTAAAAACTTTAGGACATGGAGACTTAGTATAGACACTAAAGATCGTCTAGTATTAATTTCGTCCCAAACCAAATTTATTATCATCTCTCGATTTACATCCCTAGCTTTTAGGTTTGAAGGGAAATTTAAAAGTTTGTGTTTCGGGGTTTTGGGAAACGAATACATGGGAAGTTAGTCTACTTGTCAATGATCAACTAGAATTATTTACCTCAAAATCCGGATTGCCTAACACATCCTGAATTAATTCCTGGCTTTTAGGTTCAAAAATTAAAGTAAAGGAATCAGGCTTGAGTATATAAAAAAACTAAAATATAGGAGGCTAGTATATTTGTGAAAGACTATTTTGGATTAATTTTATCATAATTTGAATTATATAAGTCATCCCGAATTACGTTCCTGGTTTACGGGATTACAATCTTTACATCAATCCTATCCCATGAATATGGAATTGATTCTAGCATTACGAGCTGAAGCTGCAAATACCCTACCTAGAACAATCTGACTTCTATTTGCACGTTAGGGATCCAGATGTCTAGGATTCGAACAATCCTCAGCTATTGTCTTGCTTTAATAAATTTTTCAGATTCTTCAATCTCTTCCTGAATGTTGCTTTAGGGAGCTAAACCTTGTGCTCTTCGTTCATGAATTCTTCAATGATGAAGGAATTGCAAAGATAATAATCTATCCAATCACAGCGATAAATGGGAATGGATAACCCTTGGGCTTCTCTCTCGCTCCTACCTTAGCTTTAGATCACTACATGATCAGCATCATCACTGTCAACAAAATCAGACTTGCTCTCTTTTGTCCTTTTCTTAGCAGAGGTTATTCACTATTGACTCCATAGCTGCTCCGCTCAAACGATGGTGGAAGGCATTATAGCGCAAACTCCTAATAGAACTCTGTTTCCTGAACAATATATATATAGGGCGAGAACGAGTCCACCTACCTTACGAAGATAAACAAGTTGACTTGGTATGAGCTTCTTCATCTTTATCTATGGCTTTTAATCTTGACATATCTTCATATATATATATATACTCCTTCAATATGTCTCCTGAAAGACATTTTAAATTATCTCCTTATTCTCCTGGCCCAAGATAAGGTATTATAAGTCCCACCATTAGCTTGCTTACAATTACTCGGCCATCATTTATTGCATATTGACCCACCCGAGGTCTCAAACCACCACAGTCCCATACAGTATTCTCATTCTTGCCTTCATTACCTCTACTCCACTACTGATCTCTCTATCGGTCAGAATCTCTTTCTACCCAACAAGATTTTGGACCGGCTCACTCCATCACTAACCTCTCTACCGACTGAAACTTCCTTCTATCTCGCAAGATTACAGACCAACATAACTTGAGGCCGCTACTTCTCTTCCAAAATCGCAAAACTCCAACAAAACATTCACATATCTACAGAAACCAAACAAAATCTTCCTTCTATCAATATATCAATCCACCCATTGTATTGCTCGCTTGACTCATCATAATCAGATGATCATCCTTCCGATCCAAACCCAAAACTCTACAACTCGACCTTCCGATTCAAATACATGCCTTCACAACTCAAATTTTCTACTATCCGCTAAAGGTAGTATTTATCACTCCTAAATATTCAATCAATTATTTATCCAAAATAACCAAAGTATCTCTTATTATGACTTTTCTCTAATACTATTTTTATCTTAAACCCGATCCAAAAAGATTAATTTAAATAATTATTTTTAATTTCATATATTATTCTGATAAATCCCAAACTTGGGTGTGACAATCTAATTACACGGGACCTGATAAATTAAAATCCATATAAGATCTCATTGGATAACCGTCTGGACAACAAAATACAACCTACTATACAATCATTACAATGGAGCTAACAATTCAATAATAATCATGATCAATATATAATATAATATTCTAACTACTCATGAAATATAATGATGGGTCTATACTTAGTCAAACCTGAAATCTAATCACAAATCAAATACTAATTTAAATCAAAATGGAACTAAAATTCACTAAATTGAGTGAACAGCTGATAGATTACATCCTTACGATAGTCTTGTATAGATCACATCCTATAATGCAGTCGAATTTTTAACTCTGAAGGAACAAAATATAAAATATAAATTTAAAACTCAGTAAGTATCATATATGAGTAAATTGATCCAATAAATTAGAAGGAGGATCAAGAAGCATATACCAAAATCTAAAAATAAATATAAATCTAAGTCGCCAATATAGAAACCAATTCATCAAATTCTAAATAAAATCTAATATCCAAAACCAATCAAATTTAATATTTAAATCCAATGATAGTCCCGTATTCAAATTAAATATTAAATCTAAACAAATATCTAATTCAAAAACAGTCCCTTAGATATATATACATACATACATATACATACATATATATATATATATATATGTACATACACAAAAACATATATATAATAGAAGTGATCCGGACTGATTAGAATAGGTAAATAGCAAATTTCAAAGTGCAATCTAAGTCCAAGGCCCGATTAGCTCACGATCCAAGACAGAATTTGATAGTCAGAAGATCTAATAGTATGTGCAGAAGTCAAAATAGTACCGCAATAAGTAGTCCAAAAGTTTAGATCAAAATACATATTTAAAATTAAATTTACGAGACATACCAAAACCAATCTATAGATAAAATCGACAGATCTCAAATCTAAGTTCAAATATCAAAATCTATGTAGAAATATAAAACATGTACCAAATATGAATTTTAATTATTTAAAAACTAACTTGAGAAAACAATTACTCTTAACCGGTAACCTTAGGTCAAATAAATGCAGGTAAGGCCAGCATGTTAGATTATCCATGTACTTTATCTTCCATAGATAAGATTGCTCACTATATTTTGTCATTTACGATTTTGGGTGTAATTTTTTAAATTGTCAGATATATTATGACGTCCGAATATATTATAAAGTCTAATCAAATCATCTAAAGGGAATGGTCATTACGTCCAAACCTTTCCTACCAGCGGAAAGGGATTTTCAATAATAAATATCTTTCTATCGAAAGTTAGTCAGAATATCCAATATCTAAATCCAATTATAGTGACCACAATTTGATGCATGCGTGTAAAAATGCATGGGCTAATGCAAGATTTCATCCTCATTTCCATATAGACATACTATATAAACATATACAGTGTTAAAAAATTATTCATTTTTTAAAAAAATGATGAAACCCACAAATATCAATAGAAACAGAATAAAACCCTCAAACAACTAGTACAATTGTCATGCATATATAGGAAAAATGAACAGGCTAGTTAAAAGTACACACACAAGCTTAAAACCTCCAAATCGAAATAAAACACTATCAAACGAGAAATCAAATAAAAGATAGAGTTAGAAAATACTTAACTTGACCTTACACTCCACAGATTGGAAGAAAGAATGCTCAACATATCCGAATTGGGCCTTTTTTCTCTCCCACAGATGTGAAGCCCGAGCCGTTGCCCCTTCTCTCTCCTATGCAAGCCTTATTCGCCACGTGCGCTGCGTCCTTTACTACCTTCCACAACTGCTGCTGACCTTCTTGGCTCTCTCCTCACCATGCGTCGCCATCACCATCGCCGCTGCTACCTCCTACGGCCACCACTAACCACCCGCGCGTGATTTCCTCCTTTCGTGTTGCGGCCGTTGCTCTGCCTTCTACAACTGTCGCCGACCACCTCCTTTTCTCCCTTTTCTTCTTCTTTGTTCTTCCTTCCTCCTACTCCTCTCGCCGTGCGCCATCTCTCCCCACGCGTGAAATCCTCCTCCTCCTCTTTTCTCTCTGTCCTCCTTTCCTCTCTTTCCTTTTTCCCCCCTCTCTTCCTAATGTCGCACTCCTTCCTCTTTTTATTTTAATTAATTAATTAATTATTTATTTATTATTATTATTATTTCACTAGCGCTTGGGCACACTTCAAGTGCTACGCCACAAATTTTAAATTTTTTTTTAAAATTTTATAATATTTCATTAACTTTTACTACATTTAAATTATTCAAAATTATAATTAATATTAAAATAATCTAAATAAAAATTTAAAAAATTATAATACTCTAAGCCGCCTTTCAGTTAGGTGCATTCATACTCAATTCCCCATTGCAAGCATCCAATCTCTCACATCATCAAATCTTTCTTTCAGTTGGAAAGAAATCTGACCTGAGCGTCGAAGGATAAATCGGAGTGTAAATTTCGCCAATCCTTTGACCTCTTGTTTGTTAGTTGTATTGCGCAGCAGCCAAGTTATCAAAGACGGAGATCAGACCTATCTGAGTTTGACTTGACCGAGGAAGATCAGCAGGCTCTCTAACCGTACAATCTAAATCTGGAGATGCATTAGAATAATTTGTTCGGGCTTCTCGATTTAGATTTTCTTGGAATTTTTGTTTTTAGAAAGGTTATCCGTTATTTGAAAAAGTATTCCGGTGAATTATCCGACAAATTATTTTATCCTCAAAATTTTCTACTTTATCTTCCTTTATAAATGATACTGAATTACGTATAAATTTACATATGTTTGACATGCGACTTTCAGATTGGTTGTTGGATAGGATTGTTGAGGGCACTGATATTGAAAAGGTAAACAAGAAATCTGATGTTGCATTTTATAGGAATAAACGATGCTTTTCGGCAGACACTCTGGAATCTGTTTTCGGTTCCGAACGGCAACAATGCAATGGCGGGAAATCCGAAATCCATGAACCTGTTTGACCAACGGGCAGGGTTTGATTCTCTCCATGATAAAGAAGAACTCCCTTTGAAGGCTGGTTTCAGGTTAGCAAAATCTTCGGATTTCTTTCTGTGTCTTGTTGTTAGTCAGCCTGGTTTTCCACCAAATGATGTGTTTGGCAGTAGGATGCTTGGATCTATAAGTGAAAAAGTAAGTAAGAAAATAAATTATTATTATTGTTGTTATTAATGATAATTTATCAATCATAGAAGGATAAATAACTGAATAAAATCTAAACTTTTTTTTTTCTTTTACACTTAATTCACTCCCTGATGGAAAATCCGAACTCCCTCTATTTCCTCAGTTCTCATCATTTTTTTAAATTATCCGAATAAAAAGAAAAATACAATACAATTTCATTTATTTCACCCCAATTTCTTTCCATTCCTTTAAAAACAAACAAAATGTGATTTTAAAGGCAACCTGAAACCGGATTTTAACAAATTTAATGACTTCTGTTCTGGTTCTTAAGAGTGGAAGAATTTTGAATGGTGAATTTTCTATGATTTGATGTCTCCTTCCGGGTTTTCTACTTGACAGTGTGAACAAGGCCGCCAGCGCAGAGTCTCGGGCTGCGCAGATGACTATATTTTATGCGGGGCAAGTCATCGTGTTCAATGACTTCCCTGGGGACAAGGCTAATGAAATAATAGAGCTGGCTAGCCGAGGGAGTTCTCAGAAATTTAGTACCTCCGTTTCTAATTCTGCGAAGAGCACAGCTGATTCCAGCAATTTGATTCCTCCCCATTAGCTGACTGGCTCTGGTAATTATCCCCTTTCATTTGAGGCAATTGCCATTCTTTAATGGAAAAGATAGATGTTGGGCGCTTCGCTTTAGCTTGATCTTTCTGACATGGTTTCTCTGTACATGGATTCCTGATCTACCCATTGTCAGGAGAAGTTCACTTCATCGGTTCTGGGATAAGAGAAAAGACAGGTAAGGATTTCGAGATCAAATTTGGTTTTAAGGCTATTGTTGCTGCCATAATATTTCAGAAGAAAAAGGGTACTGGCCATCAGTAATTTTAGTTGCTGTATACACGGAAAAACTACTGGTAGCTTGATTTTGAACTACACTTCCTCATCCTGAACATCAACATCACGGAGATGGGCTTCTCCCCCGGATCATTTCTTCAGAATTCCAATGGTTATTTGACGTCCTATTTCCATAATATTGACACATGACTAACTTGTTTGCGTTGTCTAGACCCGTTTGACAAGTGTCTTCGACATGGTTGGTTGGACTGGATATTTTGGTTAACTGAATTGATCTGATTAGTTGTATCATTGTATTTGCAGGATCAACGCAAGAGCACCATACAGCACAAATTATTCAACAGCAACTTCAACAGAGTCAAGTGAAACCAAGCCGTGGCTGCTCTGCCTTCATTGCAATCTGACCTTCCATCGTAATTCCATGTAGTTGATATGCAAAGTATTACTTGGTGGGGCTTTCGGTGGAATGCCTGCCCCTCCTGGGACTAAACATATTGTAGAATCATGTTTGTAGCTCCCACTTATTAGTTTGAGGGAGGCAGTCTCCTATGGTGATAACCTTGTTAGAATTAAAAGCTTATTTGAACCGTGAGAAAATACGTGATAGACGATATCAAGCACACAATAAACAATCAGGAATAATAAAGGCATAATTTTTACGTAAAAAACTCCCTATGAAACGAGGGAGAAAAACCACGGGACACAGAGTCCAAAATTTTCACTAGCAGCAATTGATCGGTTACACAAACCCCAAATTACAAGAATCACTATCAACTGACTTTGGACAGCCCGTATAAGAAATATAAAGAATAAGAGTAGAGATAAAAACCGGGCAGACGTTCTTCACAGCAGCAAGAATCTCGTACGTGAGATTACCGAAAATTGGAACTTGATTGAAAACCCAAGCAGAGGCTCAATTCGTCCTCTTCTTCTTCTTCTTCTCTCTCTTTTCTCTCTTTTTCTTCTCTGGAACGGCGCTCAGAATTAATTCAAAATTAACCTAAAATCGCAAACACGTGTTTTATATAATAGCGCGTGCTCGAGCGCCTCTCGAGCGCGTGGCGGGCGCAGGCCCGCGCTCGAGCGCCTATCGAGCGCCAAGCGAGCGGGGCACATTCTGGAAAATCCGCTCGAGCTCCTAGCGGGCGCACAGCGAGCGGGCACATTCTGGAACATCCGCTCGAGCTCCTAGCGGGCGTACAACGAGTGGCGACCATACTGGAAAATCCGCTCGAGCGTCTAGCGGGCTCAACTTGATCTTTCTCCATGCGGTGAGGATATGCACCTCCACCCGCTACATCAAGTGGGTATGGGCCCACACGGGAGTGACCCATAACCCAACAAACTTCCCCTCACGATTGTGTGGGGCCATACATTGTCATCCCAGCGATAGCACAGCAAGTTTCAAGCTTCCCTTTTTGTAATGCCTTGGTCATCATATCTGATCCATTCTCCTCGGTCCCGATCTTTTCTAGCACCAACGAACCCATGTCAATAACATTCCACACCCATTGATACCTCACATCAATGTGCTTTGATTTGGCGTGAAAGGACGAGTTCTTGCTAAGATGAATCGCACTTTGATTGTCGCAAAACAACACATACCGTTTCTGCTTGATTACAAGTTCCCGAATGAATTTCTTCATCCATAGCATCTCCTTGCTTGCCTCTGTAATAGCAATGAATTCCGCTTCAGTAGTGGAGAGAGCAACACACCTCTACAATCTCGATTGCCAGGACATAGCTCCTCTTACAAACATGACTAAATAGCCCGAAGTAGACTTCTGTGAATCAACATCACCCGCCATATCTGCATCAGTATATCCAACCAGCAAAGGCACGTTGCTTCCAAAGCACAAACATTGCTTAGAAGTTCCTCGAAGATACTTCAGAATCCATTTTACCGCGAACCAATGCTCCTTACCGAGATTTGATAAGAATCGACTGACAACTCTAACAGCATAAGCTATATCTGGTCTCGTACACACCATGGCATACATTAGGCTACCCACAGCTGAAGAATAGGGTATACCTTTCATATGTGCCTTTTCATCTTCGGTAGAAGGACATTGACAAGTACTTAGCTTGAATTGATTGGCCAACGGTGTGCTTACTGATTTTGCCTTTTCCATGTTGAAGCGCTGAAATACTTTCTCCACGTAGCTCTCTTGTGATATCCATAGCTTCCTTGATTTGCGCTCACGAAAAATTCTAATTCCCAAAATTTGCTTCGCCGGTCCCAAATCCTTCATAGCAAAGGACTTCCCAAGCTATCGCTTTAACTCCGTGATCCGAGAAGTATTACGCCCAACAATCAGCATATCATCCACGTAGAGCAAAAGAACAACAAAATCATCATCTGAGAAAGTCTGAAAAAAAACACAATGATCCGAGGTCGTTTTCTGATAGCCCTGATTTATCATGATAGATTCAAATTTCTTGTACCATTGTCTTGGTGCTTGTTTCAAGCCATACAGACTCTTCTTGAGATGACACACCAAGTTCTCCTTCTCATTGACAAGGAATCCCTCCGGTTGCTCCATGTAGATTTCTTCTTCAAGGTCACTGTGAAGAAATGTTGTCCGCACATCCATCTATTCTATCTCCAGATCAAGAACAGCAGCCAACCTGAGCACCACTCGAATGGAAGACATCTTTATCACTGGTGTAAAGATCTCATCGAAGTCAATACCCTTTCGTTGATTGAAGCCCTTCACAACCAGCCTCGCTTTGTACCTTGGTTGTGAGCTGTTTTCATCTGTCTTCAATTTGAAGACTCACTTGTTCTTCAATGCTCTTCTTCCCTTTGGCAACCTCATCAACTCAAATGTGTGATTTTCATGCAGCGATGCCATCTCTTCTTGCATAGCTTCAATCCACTCCGCCTTGTGTTCATCCTCCATTGCTTCCTCGAAGCATTCGGGCTCTTCTCCGTCTGTGAGTAACACATACTCATTAGTTGACAAACGAGTAGGGGGTCTTCGATCTCTCGTGGATCGTCGGAGTTGAACTGTCTCGATAAGTTCTGCAGTATCAGGAGGAATAGCCTCATCCTCATCACTATCGGGCACTGCAGTCTCGTGATCTTCTTCATTCTCAGCATTGCCTTGACTTTCATTCTGCTGACGAATAGGTGTTGGTAGAAGATTTGAATCACGTGCCCGAACGTCATCATTCTTGGAGACAAACTCTGAACCTTTGCCGATATCCTCTATGGTCTTGTTCTCAACAAACACGACATCCCTAGATCGAACCAGCTTTTTCTCAATTTAATCATACAGTTGATACCCAAACTCATTTTTCCCATAACAGAGAAATATATACTATCTGGTCTTTGACTCCAACTTGGTCCTTTCATCTTTGGGAGCATGAACAAAGATCTTACATCCAAATACCCACAAGTGATCGTAGGATACATCTTTTTCGGTCTACATCTTTTCAAGCACTCCATCATTCAAGGTACCGTGTGGTGACAAGTTGACGACGTGAGCCACGGCCCTCAAGGCTTCCCCCCAAGACGAGCTAGGGAGCTTCTCCTCCGAAAGCACATATCGGACCTTCTCCATCAAAGTCCCATTCATTCGTTCGGCTAGCCCATTCAGTTGCGGTGTCTTCGGTGGAGTCTTTTGATGACGAATTTCATGAGATCGGCAATACTCATCAAACACTCCGATGAACTCCCCACCATTATCACTTCGGATGCATTTCAGTTTCTTCCCCATTTGCCTCTCAACCAAGGCATGAAAATGCTTGAAGAATATAAAATTTGATCCTTCGATTTTAGCAAATACACCCACAATTTTCGAGAACAATCATCAATGAAGGTGATGAATTCAAGTGCTCCTCCAAGAGCCTTCAACTTGAATGGGCCACATATGTTGGTGTGGACCAATTCAAGAAGATCAGTCTTCCTTGTAGATAAATTGCCATTGAATGAGATCCGTCGTTGCTTTCCATCCATGCAATGAGAACAAGTCTTCAGCTGAGCTGTTTTTATACCTCGAAGATAATTTTTCTTCGCTAAACAGTTCAGGCCCTTCTCACCCATGTGACTCAACCGACGGTGCCACAAATCTGAAAGCTCCTCATCTCTAGCAACATGCACATCTCCCGCTGTAATCAAAGCTTGCATCACATACAAATTGGAAACTTTTCTGCCCCGAACCACAACTAGAGACCCTCTAGTCAGCTTCCATGCTCTTGCGCAAAAGGTGCTACAAAAGCCCTCATCATCAAGCTTGCCAACCGAGATCAGATTCAGTCGAACATCCGGGACATGTCTAATATCCCTCAACAACCAACTTGGTTCCATTTTTTGTGGTGAGGCACACATCACCATAGCCAGGTATACGGGACATAGCTTCATTGCCCATTTTTAACACTCCAAAATCGCCAGGAGTGTATGATGTGAAGAACTCTTTTCGTGATGTGACATGAGGTGAAGCACCACTGTCCACCACCCAACTTGTCTCAAGATCAGCCAGATTTACCACCTTATCCTCCTGGCACACCAGCCAAAGATCAGTCCTGGTAATAACAGTAGCTCATTCTTCTTCCCGAGTCTTGTCAGCCTTTTTCTCATTACCTTCAGCATTCTCACGCTTCTATTTGTAACAGTATTTCTTGATGTGGCTCTTTTTGCCACAGTGATGGCACTCTAGGATTTGGTATCTGGACCGTGACTTGCTGCGTCCTTTTTTTTTGATTTTTTATGGCGACCTCTACTTCTTCCCCTGGATTCAGTCACCAGCACCTCAGAATGAGAAGATGATGAAGTCCCTTGTAACTGTCTAGATTCGTTCATGAGCAGAGAGGCAATAACCTCGTCCAATTTTAAGGTATCCTTGCCGAACAGCAAGGTTGTGACAATATGGTCATAGGTGACCGGCAGAGAGGCCAGTAAAACCAACGCCTTGTCCTCCTCCTTGATTTTCTCATCAAGAGCAGATATCTGCGTCAATATTCGGTTAAATTCGTCCAAGTGCTTCTCAAAGCTCCATCCTTCTGATAACCGTAAGCCATAAAACTACTTCTTTACGTGCAGTCTGATTGTCAGAGATTTGGACTTGTAACGGCTCTCCAACTTCTCCCAGACATCCGCCGGATCAGTTAGACCAATAACTTCTTGGAGAGTATTGTCCGCTAGGTACAGCTTAATAGTACAGTTTGCAATATCTCTCTTGTCTTGCCATTCATTGTCGGTCATTTTTTTAGGCTTTTCATCCTTCTTCTTCAACGCCTTTACTGTCCCTTCTCTCGTCAAAATGTTCTTCACCCCCTATTGCTAGAAAATGAAGTTACCCTGCCCGTTAAACTGCTCAATACCGAACGATAGATTCTTTGACGACGAGGATGCCATCGATTCAAATAAGTCACAATACCCAACACAAACCAATATCTCTGATACCACTTGTTAGAATTAAAAGATTGTTTGAATCATGAGAAAATGCGTGATAGAAGATATCAAACACACAATAAACAATCACGAACAATAAAGGCACAATTTTTACGTGGAAAACTCCCTATGAAACGAGGGAGAAAAACTACGGGATACAGAGTCTGAAATTTTCACTAGTAGCAGTTGATCGGTTATACAAATCCAAAATCACAAGAATCAATATCAACTAACTTTGGACAGCCCGTATAAGAAGTATAAAGAATAAGAGTAGAGATAAAAACCCGGCAAACGTTCTTCACAGCAGCAAGAATCTCGTACGTGGGATTACCGAAGACTGGAACTTGATTGAAAACCCAAGCGGAGGTTCAATTCTTCCTCTTCTTCTTCTTCTTCTCTCTCTTTTTCTTCTGGAACGATGCTCAGAATTAATTCAAAATTAACCTAAAAACACAAAAACGCGTTTTATATAATAGTGTACGCTCGAGCGCCTCTCGAGCCCGCGGCGGAGCACGCGAAGGGCGTAGGCCCACGCTTGAGCGCCTATTGAGCACCAAGCGAGCGAGGCACGTTCTGGAAAATCCGCTCGAGCTCCTAACGGGCTCACAACGAGCGTCGACCATACTGGAAAATCCGCTCGAGGGTCTAGCGGGCTCAACTTGATCTTTCTCCATGCGGTGAGGATATGCACCTCCACCCGCCACATCAAGTGGGTATGGGCCCACACGGGAGTGATCCATAACCCAATAAACTTTTCCCCATCCTGTTTGATAAATCATTGAATGATTCCTTTGATATTATAAATGCCACACCCATATGTAATTTTGACCAACTAAACGAATAGGCCAATTTTATAACTATTGTTTTAATTGAAATTTATATTTTTATCTATTTTAAAATAATTATCAAAGTCTTTCCATGTTCTTTAAAAGATAAAATAGAGTAATTTTACTATTTGGAGATGGAGGAGTTATTATATTTTTCATGCTAAAGCACCAATATTGTTTCTTATTTTATTATCTTGTTTTTACTATTTAATTTTGTTATAACTATCTAGCATCCTTCTAAAATCCATCCTGAAATGCATAGAAAAGTTTATTCGCACCTTTTTGTGGCATGGATCCCCTACTGGTCGGTTCTCTGCAAAGGTTACTTGGACTGATGTGTGCTCCCCCAAAGAGGAAGGCGGGTTAGGAATCAAAAACATGAACGCAGCTAATAAAGCTTTGTTAGCCCGTCATTTCTGGAGGATTATCTCTAGGGATCCAAACTCCATTTGGGTCACGTGGTGTTATGATCACCGTATCAAAGACTGGTGCATTTGGACCATCAAAGTTCCGGATTCTGCCCCGTGGTACTGGAAAAAGCTGATGAAGCTCCGTATTACCCTTCGCACTAAGATTCGGCATCATATTGGTAACGGAGGCGACACCTTTCTATGGCTTGATTCTTGGCATCCACTTGGGTCGCTTTGTGATAGATTTAACGAGAGAATTAGGTGTATAACTGGGTTGCCATTAGATGCTAAGGTTAAGAAAATTATCAGAAATGGCGTCTGGGAATGGCCAAACCCGTTTGATATGGAGGTTGCTGAGATTTTGAGTAACATGCCTCCATACCCCCTGATTCGGCTCGCAATGATGTGGTTTTATGGACTGTCGACCGTAGTAGGGTCTTCTCTTCAAAATCCGCAAACGGGATTTTCTATGAGCCTAAAGGTGCAGTGGAGTGGTTTTGCCTTGTCTGGGGCCCCATGTCATCCCGGCTCACTCCTTTATTCTCTGGCTGGCTATCTGTCAAAGCCTTAGCACTCTCGATAGGATTGACAAGTGCCTTCGCATTCCTGCCACATGCATCCTCTGTCCCAATAGAAGGGATTGTCATGACCACATTTTCTTTGATTGCCCTTTTTTATCGACTGTCTGGTGACAAATGCGTCAAAAGGCGACGTGTAGCTGGCCTCACTCTAATTGGATATCAAATATCTTGTGGGCTGCAAAACGTTGGAAGGGCAAAAACCTCAAAGCGTACTCTTTTCGTCTCACCCTTGCTACTTCTCTTTATTTTATCTGGAAAAAGCGGAATCACCGCATGTTTAAGAAATCGAGGGCGCTCAATGAAACCCAAATGGTTACCCAGATTTCTGCGGTAGTCAGGGGAAAATTGGAAGTCTCTCACAATGCCATTACAGAACAGGACAGTCAGGTTTTGAACAGATGGAGCATACCTAGTTCAATCTTGCATGCGGACGTTTGATTTCCGTTTGACAAACGGAGTGGTTGATGTTGCTATTAGTTGCTGTGTTACTGGAATGCTTGGAGGCCGGAGTGTTATTGTTCGTTAACAGGCCGGAGTGGCCTTGCGTTTAAAGAATCTGGAGTGCCTTTCATACACTAAAGGACGGAGTGCCTTGCGTGTACTGAGGACAGAGGGGCCTTGTGTTTGATGAAGCCGGTGTGCCTTGTGACTTCCTGGAGACCGGAGTGCTTTATGTTCGTCATTTGGACGAAGTGGCCTTGAGGGTTGAATCCAGAGTGCTTTATGTTCCCTCAGGGCTGGAGTGGCCATGTTTGAGTTGAGGCGGAGTGGCCTTGGATCCGGAGTGCCTTATGTTCTCTCAGGGCCGGAGTGGCCTTGAGTGAGTTGAGGCGGAGTGGCCGTGGATCCGGAGTGCCTTCTCGCTATAAGGACAGAGTGGCCTTGAGATTTTCTTTTCTAGTTAGTAAATTGATTCCGGAGTGCCTTATGTACTCTAAAAGCCGGAGTGGCCTTGCGTGTGATGAGGGCGGAGAGGTTTTGATAATGCCGGAGTGCCGTTTATACACTTTAAGCCGGAGTGGTTTTGTTGATCCGAAGTGGCTTGATGTTGCCGAAGTGGCATGGTGATGACGAAGTGGGGAACTGTAATTGACTGATTTAGCTGCAGCTTTAAAAAAAATTTTAAATAAAAAATAATTAATAATAAAAAAAATTATTATTATTATAAATATAAAAAAAATTATTATAAAAAAATTTAAATTAAAAAAAATGATTATTATAAAAAAAATTAAAATAAAAAAATGATTATTATTAAGTTTTTATGCCTTGGTGTGCAGCCTTGTGCTGTTCTTTGTTTCAGTTTGTTGCTGGAGTGGTTTGTTGTGCTAAATAAGCCAGGTTGCAGGTTTTGGGGTAATTTGGCCGGTTTGGCTTGTTGTCGTGGTGTTTTTGGTGAAAAAAAAAATTTGGGGGGAGTCTGGTTGGGTTTTCCAAACTGTCTTGCTGGATTGGTTTGCTTGTTTTTGGGGACTGGTTTGGGGAATTTGGCTGTCTTCTTTGCCTGCCAAAAAAAAAGAAAAAGAAAAAGTTTTAAGGAGGAGCCCTGCTGGCGGGTTTTTTTTTCTTGCTGTGAAAAAAAAAAATAAAAAAATCGCCGTCTTAGTGCGAGGGCAAAATTGCCGTTTTCTAATGAAGTTTAAATTGAAGTGATAGAATACGTACTTCAATTGCTGGTTGACTATGCGGGTATGGCATGATGAATGGTTTAGAGTTGCTGACTTGGCACTTCACTGGCGTACATCAGTGGATGGCTCTGCTGACGTGGCCGGGGGCCTTTTTGCCATTGCCCGACCTGGCTTGTGGTGGATGTCGGTTTGGATTGCGGCTGGATGGCTTGTCCGACGTGGGAATCTTTTGCCAGTCTAGTTTGGAGGGTAAATTGCCGACTTCACATGTCGATTTGATGTGCGGGCAAGTCTGTCGATTTCTAATGGAGGTAAAATTGAAGTGTGGGAATGCGTACTTCATCTGCTATTTGGCTATGTGGGTTTGGCATGCTGATCAGGCTCGATCGCCGTCTTATTGGAGGCTGAGTGTCCTTGGCAGACTCGGCATTTCATGTGCCGATTAGGACAAGAATTTGCTGCTCTTGGTTTACATCTCAATTGTTGTTCTTTCGGCGTGCGTATCAAGCGCAGTGTTAGGTTAGCGTTTCAAGCGCCGCTCCCGATTATGTAATTTTCTTTATTAATGATGTTCGTCATGATTTTGGGGTCTCCTTGTCTCTATATTTCTTTACCCAAGTCGGCAAACTACTTGATAAAGAACATAGTTGCTGTGTACATTTTTAAAATTTTTTAATACAACTAATTACTTACAAAAAAAAAAAAAAAAAGATGTGTCATAATCTACCTGTGACATGTACATATAATGCAACTAATGTTTAATTTTTTGGATTTATATTAAGTTGTTTTTGTTATTGTTATTATCTTTACAAATTTAAAAATTGTTAAATAAGAAAATAATAATAATATGCTATAATGCAGTTTGACTAGCTACCATCCCTCGACACCAAAAGTCACTGTTTCGCGGGAAAACAGTTTTTGGAAAACAATTTTTATTTTTTTATATTATATTATAATAATTATTGCAAAACTCATTGGGGATGTTTGGTTTTAAAGCCTATTATCATTTTGGGAAGTTTTATGACACGTGAAATCTGATGGGAGAGAAATCGTCATTTAAGAGGCACTATTTTTAAATAATATATTTTTTATTTTATTATTTTTAATAATTTAATATATATAATCATATTAATATGTTCTTGGAATTTTTTCAAGTGATACATTGTGACTTCTAGATATGGTAATATAGCTCGGTATCAATCATTCATCAAATGGCTCGCATACATAGTCGAATTTGATTTGAATGACTCTTTTTCGACTCTTCTTGGAACTCAAAAAATTCATACCCAGGAATACAGAATAAGATAGACCTATTATGACAATCCACTTTAATATGATAATACGGAAACCAATCCATCTCCAAAATAATATCAAAATTAGTCATGTTAAGTAAAATCAAGTCTGCCAACAACTCAAACTCATTTACTCAAATGAACATTGCAGGTTCATAATATCGGTTAACAAAGACTTGTCCACTAAAATAGCTATCACTAATACAAACTCTAAAATTTAAGAGGGCATATGCAATTTACAAACAAATTTAGGGGTCATGAAAGAGTGTGTAAATTCGGAATTAATCAATACATGATTCATAGAGTCAAAAATTTGCATATTACCATTAATTAATGACGGGTCCGCTCTTGCATTTTTCACCATCGTTGCAAAAGTTCTTCCAGGAATGGAGGCGTTCTTATTTAGACACTTTGAAGGAAACGGACAATCTTTTACTATATGGCCAACTTAGCCACAATTCAAACAAGTTTCACTTTAATGGTAACATTGCCTCCTAATATGATGTTTGTCACAACATTTATATGCTGTCTTTGAATGTTGGGGCTTTATCGATGAAGATTTTATCCCAATTGTCTTTCCATTTCTAGAGCCTTGGGTTTAGAGTGGGAGCTTTCAGCCTTTAAACTTTGACCACTACTTTTTAATCTGTTTTTTGAAAGACTTGTTCCTCTCGTACTCTAATTCAATGAGCAGGGACTGATCAAATACTTCACTATATGTCCGCAATCGGTGGGGCACCAACTGTTTTTTGATTGCGTCTTGTAGCCTTTGCAGAAACTTCCAAGTCCGACAGGCCTCATTTACAACCATATGTGGAGCAAAGAGGGATAATTCGATAAACTTGGTGTCATATTCCGTCGCCATCTTTCTTCCTTGTGTCACACAATTCAATTCATTTTTCTTTATCTCCTAAACACTTGCGAGAAAAAATTTATCTATGAAAGACTCTATGAACACGTCCAATGAAATTTTTTTGTTATTCATTTCCAATACTCGTCACTGAGTAGACCACTATCTATCCACTTGTCCTTCAAGCTTGTCGGCAGCAAATTCAACTTCATCGTCCTTAGAAAGTTGATTACTTCAAACACTTCTTTCACTTGACGTATCTAATTTTTTGTCTAAATAGGGTCAGATTTTTCCAAAAGTTTTGAGACATACTTATTTGTAAAGTAGTCAAAGGGTGTCCTACTATGCCTTTGGTCAGCCATTCTTCCTCTTACGGCTAAATCTTTATCTTGTTTATACAATCTATCATTGCTAGACAATCATCTTCATGACTTGAACCTAATTCTCAACTCCCAGATCATCTATTATCTGTCATATTAATACCTATCATACAAAAATATCCACATAGTTAGTTCCCCAAATTCAACTTAAATTCTTTTCTCTACGATTCTTTCTCTGATATCATTCATTGTCACAAACCCAAACCAAAATTAGATAATAATAATAATAATTGATAATAATTAAAACTCACAAAATAAATCTTTAACCAAATGACACCCAAATATAATACCCAAATCCGGATCAAATCTAGCAAAATATAAAAATAACATTATCAATAATAAGAATAACATCAACTATTAGAAGATTTTTTCAAACTATCCATCTAAATAATAAAAATTGGTCATGACCTATTTTAATATCCGTAAGTCAAAATGGCAATCCGAATAACACAAAACCACACTACCGTTGCAGCATAAACTAAGAAAAATGAATATTGAAATAATTCAAACCCTTCCTCCAACACAATGCAATACACTAAGGTCAATCTATCTATCATTCTTTCATTACCAAAGATATCTCAAATACAAATAAAACCCAACTACAAATGTAAGTCCCGAGACTTTGATTAATGATAATATTAAATGATTAAACTAATATAATTAAAATTGATATCAAAGGATGTCAAAAATTAAATTAAAGAGTAAAAAGTTAGATTGGTTGACTCGATGCCTGATGGCGGCTCAACCTATGCCTGAGCGCCAAAATCCATGGGGTCAAAGCTTGAGGTGCACCTATTATACACACAAGTGCAGATTGACAAAATGTTTACGCATGACGTGCACACGAAGGATGCTCAGCGATCAATGGCAGTAGCTATGTGCTTAATATACACCTAAGCCTTGTTCGAGTGTAATGAACTAGTAGTTCAGTACTCGACACTCGCCTAAGCAGCACTCAAGTGTAGATTAGTATAAATAGGACCCTTCGGCTCATTTCTATCATTTTGCACTAGATTATTGAGGGTGGAGAGAGAAGCAGCTGATGCAAAGAAATAGAGGAAAAGAAAGGAAGCCAAGGAATTCAAAATTTAGTTAATCTAAGTGAGCTTTTGGTAAAAAGGAGTGAAAGTAAGTGCACTTCTGAGCTTTCTTCCTTTGTTACTGTTTCTTGCTGATTTCTTTGAGTATTTTCTTGTTCAAATACTTATACATGACATAAATTCGAAGCATATTGTTCATTTTGAGCATGCATGTCAAATCTCACCATTTTTGCAGCAAAAATTTCATAAAGAATCATGCCTGCGTTCATATATTTTGTATATATATTTCAAATTCTAAAATTTAACTTCATGCATGCTCTAAAATTATAGTTTAATTCTTCTGCATACTTTAATTTCATGGAAAGCTATCTGTATGTTAAAAATTATAAAATTTATATTATGAAATTTAGTAAAATACTCTACATGTTTGCTAATTTCTGTACTAAGTACCTAAAATTTTTTTCTGCATGTGCTATTGCCAAATTCTATATTAAATTATGCTAAGTTTTATTACTTGAGCTCTAAGAATGATTCTACATGATTAAAGATAGTATAATTTAGTGTTTTAAGTTAAGATATTATAGAATTATACGGAGAACTCTACAAATGTATCAAGAAATTATGAATTGCTTTCCCGAAGGTGAAAGCTATGAATGATAAAGAAAAGTGTAAAGTTTTTTAAAGAATATAAATTGGATAAAAGTTATTATTTAGCAGATAGTATATTATGACATGTCTTGATATATAATAATAGTATATCGATATTTAAACCTATGATCTACAAGAAAAAAGTGGCATTCAATCTCATCTATAGGGTACTATACAAATAGCTCACCTACGAGTATTGAGTAGTAATGTAAGACCTTAGTTATATGTGAACATATACAACCCAAGTTTTGATTATCTGTACCTATAGTCAGTAAGGTTTATTGGTCCTGGTTATTATAAAAAATAAAAATTAAGTATGATTTGATAATTTAAATAAAATAAAAATATGATAGGAATAATCTAAATTCTTCATAAGTAGTGTGACGACCCGAGTTCCTGAATATGATAATTGGGAGATAATTAAGTTAAAATAGGTAAATTGTATTCAAAAGGTACGGGAGGAATGGATTGGAAAGCTCAAAGAACCAGAACTAGTAAATCGGGAACCGAAATCGTAAGTGGTGAAATGTTGATTCGTTGACAAGATTCGGGTTTTAAATTGTGATAATCATGACTTATTGAGATTATATAATCAAAAATAAGGTCCAAGGATGTGAAAGATTGGGTTAGAATGGTCAAAACGGGTCCCGAATGGCGAAAACGCAACGTAGGCTTGCTGCAGGCTTGACGCGCGCCAGACCAGCGCCCTCCACGTGCTCGAGCCCTCCTATCGAGCACAAAAACCAGTAGCAAGCCCGCTCGATGCATGCTCGAGCTCCGCTCGAGCGGTGGGCTGCCGAAGCCTTGCCGCCTGCTGGCCGCTCGATCTCCGCTCGAGCGGCTGCGCGAGATATAAAAACGTGCACGGCTCTCTCCTTCTCATTTCCACACGATTTTAGGGTTTGAGGAGAGAGAAAGGGTGCCGACTTAGAGAGAGAAGAAGGGAGAACAAGACCCGGGAGCCCGAATCCAACCTCGAGATAGTTAAAAAGGTGAAAGCACGCGTCGAGGCAAGTGTTCTCATACCCACTTCTCGTTCTCTTTCGATGTTTTATGTGTTTTCGTTGGGTATTTTGTGTCGATACCCATGGTGAACGTTAGAATCTTGAAACCCATGGGTATGGGTTGAGGAAAATGTAGTTAGTTGCTCGGATCGTGTCCGATTTGCCCAGTTTGGTTTCACCGAAACCCTAACCCACGGGATTTTGGGGATTTCCCGTTTCCCGGCTGTGTATCATGAAATTGACCCCAAAATGTGAATCCCTACGTCCCATTGATGCATATATATCGGCCGTGGGTCCGATCTCGCACGTTTTGACCCGCTCGCGGCGTCCGGGCCCTCTAAACGGGCGCTGTTACTGTTCACCCGAGACCGAAGGCGGATTTTGCGTGTTGTCACCTTCGTGAAATGATGAAATGATCCTAGAATATGAATCCCCGTATCCCAATTGTACGTATATATCGACCGGATGCCGAATCTCGCAAGATTTGACCTGTTTGTGGCATCCGGGAGCCTTGAAAGAATTCCGTAATTGTTTATCCGAAATTGTGGAATTTAATAGAAATTCGTTCGTGAAGCCTTTGACCCGCGCCCGGACACCGTTTGAGCTTCTATTTGGAGTTAAATGTATAAATTGATTTGATATTATAGTTATCCATGCCTCGGGTTCTATAGATTACTGTTGGATGTCCAAAATTTCGAGAATCAACCGATTAGGCACGTGTGCCTTGTTCACGTCTGCTTCGAACATGGGTACTACTCTTCCGAAAATATCGGATGATATTGTATAATACTTCCTTGTTTAAATGCCGATTAAAGGATATGTGTTTGTAGAGAGAGAAAGTTGAGGCACAACAGCAAGCACGAAGAGGAAGAAAGGGGAGAGACCACTGTTCCGATTCGATCCGGGTAAAATAATTGTAGAGCGAGCTCTGGGCAAGTGTACTTGGACTATTTGTTTTTCATCAGACTGATTTCTCGTACTTTAAAACCGTTGAAAATGCTCTAAAATGTTGATGATGCATGTTTAAAGTACATGAAGCATGTTTCCTTCGATTACTCGGTTAGATTTGTGTTTATCCATGTTTATTGCAAGATTTGGCTTCGATTTCGTGAATGAGCATGAAAATGGTGTTCAATTTCTCTTGAAAAGTATGTGATGAAACCCTAGCTCGAAAATGTTGTATAGTTTGAGTAAATTGTATGATTTAATGTATATGCATGGCATCTATGACATTAATTTCATGAAATATGTGCAAGTAAGAGACCGATTTGAGTTCAAAGGTTTTGGCGAAGCCCCATGTACGAAAATGAAGAGGTTTTGATGAGTTTTAACCGTAGCTTCTATTATATGAAAGTTAATTGACATCGAAATGAAGCTTCCCGTATAGTTTGTTTTCGAAAATATGTACGAACATATACCAACAAAATTTCCATGTAAATTTAAAGAAGTGCTGAAATTGTGTTGTGAAAGTTTGATTTTGAAAATGGGATTTCTGATAAAGAAATGACTCCAGTTATAGTTATTTTGGGACTCGAGACTGACTACAGTCCAGGTAAGTTCTTGGGTGAGGCCTTAGAACTTACGGTGGTAATCGAGGATAGCTCTGTCCATGGAGCGATTCATGGTCCGCCCTGTCCTCAAGGGCGTTAAGCCAGGAGGAACATAGGCCGATCTTCGGGTGGCACACAGTACAGATATCCCTCGGGATGGGATATATATATGATATGATATGACATGATAGGCCTTGGATTGTGTGGACTGAACACAATCTATCCTCGATCATTCGCCCCTTCCGCTAGTAGGGTACACTGGCAGGGTCTGAAGGTGTTAAGATATGTCACAGTAAAAGATGAAATGTATTGTACAGTGAAAAGATGATAGAGTATCATCGGATGAAAAGATGATAATGAAACGTATACAGTGAAAAGATGATAGAGTATCATCGGATGAAAAGATGATAATGAAACGTATACAGTGAAAAGATGATAGAGTATCATCGGATGAAAAGATGATAATAAATCGTATACAGTGAAAAGATGACAGTGAACAGTATAAAGTACCATTTTCAGTTTTACCATGCATCAGTAAAGTTTATAGTTATAGTTTTATAGCCTATAGTGATATGATTTATGAAGCATGAGATTTAATATCGTTATAGCATGTCTTTACAGTTTCTCTTTTCAAATGATGTTTGATTAAATATTATGGTTTTGCACGGTTATATGATCGTTTTGGCATAATCGTTTTACAGTTCATATGCATGTACCTTGTTGGGCCTCGGCTCACTGTTTTAGTGTTTTCCCTCCCTCCAGATGAGACAGTAAAGCTTTTACCCGACGAAGAAGAGTAAGCAGAGAGAGAAGCTTCTTGAAGACTTTTGAGGACCATAGTATAGCGGAGCTATTTTGGAGAGGCCTGTCGACGTAAAGGCCTAGTTGCATATGATTTTGTATACAGATCTTATGATTTTTGATGTCCTAGAACATGTTGATTTTTGTAAAGAAAGCATATGATGTGTATGATAGTAGAAGAGAAAATGCTATACTTCTGCAGGTTCTTAGTTTACTTCCGCTAGTTCTTAGTTTACTTCCGCTATATACTCTGGATTTATTGTGCAGGTCCTAGATGGCATCTCGTTAATAAACTGTTAGAGCAGTAAATGTTTTATGGATTTGTGCCATGGATGGCACATGTGATCCTGTGAATGATTGTTGTAGGAACTGTGAATGATGGATAGTTGTGTGCTTGTTATGGATGAATATTACAGGGTTGTATTTTTGGGTTTTCATCCAATTACAAAGGAGACTCTGCCAAAATTTCTGTAGAAGTCTTGCCTTATATTTAGACCATTAATCATGTTATCTATTTGACAGAAGTTTTTGAGGAAAAAAAAAAATCCGTTCCGTCACAAGTAGTTTATATATTTATTATGAAAATTCATGGTATATCATTGAAACATACTCTAGAGATACTTTTTCAATCATCAATGTTTTCAACCCGGTCAATATCAAGTCAATATTAGAATTATGAGGGTAGAAGATCTCGTAATCAAAGGTGCCATTTATGAAGCGAATGATCCATTTGACACCACTTAAGTATGACTCATTAGGGTTTGATTAGTATCGAGCACACATACCCACATTGAATTATATGTCAAGTTTACTAGCAGTTAAGTAGAGTAGACTTTCCATTATACTTCTATAAAGAGTTTGATCTTTACTTTTGTTAACAACGTCAAGATCTAATTTAGTTTTTGTATTTATGGGTATTCGAGTGCACTTTTTGCTACCTAATCCAAACTTTTTACAAGATCTTTAGCATATTTAGATTGGGAGGTAGAGATCACATTGTGAAGTTGTTTGACATGAAAGCCAAGAAATAAGATTAATTTATTTACCATACTTATTTTAAATTCAAAGATCATATATTTGGCACATTCATAAGCATTGGAGTCTATAGTGGAACTAAAAATAATATCATCCACATAAGTTTGAATTACAATAATGTATTTATTAGCAATTTCAAAAAAAAAAAATAAAATTTTGTCAATAATACCCCAAGTAAATTCATGGTCACTAAGATTGAATGTGAGATGCTCATACTAAGCTCTATGAGTTTTCTTAAAGCCATACAAGGTTTTCTTGAGTTTGTAGACTTGATTAGGTAACGAAGGATCAATGAATCTATTTAGTTGTTTGACGTATGCTTTCTCTTGAATGATACTGTTAATGAAGGTTCTTTTGACATCTATCAATCATACAACTAATGAACAATAGAATTCTTATGAATTCAAGGTAAATAATGGTAGCAAAGGTTTCATAAAAGTTTATTCCTTCAATTTGAGTAAAGTATTGAATAATTAAACGAGCTTTATTTTTAGTTATGTTACAATTTTCATCTACTTTATTTTTAAAAATTCACATGATGCAAATTATATTTGTATTTTGAGGTTTGGGAACCAAAACTCATATGCTATTCTTTATGAATTGATTTAGCTCTTCATGCGTAGCATTAGTCAAAAATTCATTATTTCAGGCCTTTTAAACCTTTTTAGACTTAATAAGCAAAACATAATGCGTGAAAGCAAGTCAATTCAGAACTCATCGACGTAGTCATGTTTTCTCACTTATGTCTTCTATGATGTAGTTTTTAGAATGATTTAATTTGACTTTAGATGAGAATTCCTTGCCTAGAGTGATGTCTTGTGTCTTATCATTACTTACATCAACGTCTATTTCAGGACATTATTTGTTTTTACTACTCACATCTTTCAAACATTCATTTTCCACGGGTTGGTCATTTGAAACATCATCTAGAACAATATTGATTGATTCCATCATGGTAATGGTATGAAGGCTGCAAATTCTATAAGCTCGACTGAATTAAGAATATCATAAAAAAAAATTTTATTATTTTTTGAGTCAAACTTTTTTAAACCTTTTCAATTCTATAGAATGTAATATTAACTACAGAAAATATGAAAATATTTAATATTAGGTTTCTTACCTTTTCAAATTCAAAGGTGTCATCTATTTTAGGTTTTAATTAGACCATATTAATGATATGGTAAGTAGTATTCACTGCCTCGTAACTAAAATGCACGGATACATTTTTTACTATGCTTCATTGTTGTAGTCATCTCTTAAATGGCCCAATTTTTTCAATCAACTACATTTTGTTGGGAAGTGATAGGAGTAGAAAATTTATATTTGATTTCTTCTTCATTACAAAAACTATCAAAGTTAAATTTTGCAAATTCTTTTTTATAGTCACTTCTAATTTGGATAATAAAACACTTATTTTATTAGTGAGCTTTTTGATTTTTTTTTTTTTTTTTTTGCAATTTTAAACTTATTAGATTTTTGGCTCATTAAATCAATCCAAGTGTATCTAAAATAGTCATCAACAATAACTAAGATATACCTCTTGCCACCTTCAGAGCTAAAAGGTCCTATAAGATTTATATGGATTAAATCAAGAGAACACGATGTGTGAAAGTTATTGTAGGGTGATTCGGTTGAGTTTGCTTTCCTAGTTAACATAGCCACACACATATTTTTTGATATTCATTAGTTTGTGAAAAAAGAACGTTTCGTCCCAAATTATACAACAAAGTTTCGACCCCGTATAAGATTAACGAAAGTAATATAAAATTAAATATTTAATACACATAATGAATATTTATTTATAGATGCTAATAATAATAATAAACAAAAAATATATATATGATTATAAGTAATAATAAAAATATATATAATTTTTAGTGACGAAGAAAGAGCTCGATATCCACGGTAATCGAAAAAAATCCTACGGGTTTCAACTGTCTAGGAAGAAATGCATTATGAAAATCAACTTACAAATCAGGTGGTAGCGACATGCTAACCTAATCGGCTTACTCCCATCTTCTGAGTCTTATCAAGGAATTCCTTGGATTTGCCCTCGGTAACGGAACTGAATACCTTTCGATCTTCACATCAATTTTTTCTCTCAAGCCACTTGAATTATCGAACACAACCGGATCCCCTTCTTCAACGTACCGTTGCTACCAACAAATGTAGAAGGGTAGAAATAATGGATTGGTAAAGAGAGGGTGCTGAGAAAACTTGTTAGTACATGAAGCACAATGATGAAGGATCGGTTTTTTAATTGGAGCGAGATTGGAGAAGTAAAAGATGAATTTTTCTCAAGGAGAAGCATTCCAAACTGCTTAATCAAAAATTAGGACAAAATAATTAAGGTACATATATATAGAGGGCTCGAAAAATAGTTTTAATAAATCTTCCTGTTACCACGGTGCTCAAGTATGACTCAAGCGCATGGCGGGCGCATAGAGGGTTTTATGAGAAACCCTACGTGCGGTCAAGTGAGAAGGAGGCGAGTAGCAAGTGGGGTGTTTTGAAAATTTGTGCTCGAGCGTGTGAAGAGATCACGGCGAGCATAGGGGTTCGGGATTTTGGGCTCGAGCGGGTAGAAAGCTCATGGCAGGCGCGGTACTCCTGGAAGCTGAAACGGACAACTACAAAAATATATTGATGCAGCACTTCGACGAAACGCAATCCGACATCAACACATGATTACATATGGTCACATAATATGCCAACTATAAAAATAACCCTAACATCTTAAAAATCCATCATAGAGGTTATCAAGAGTTCTCTTTCCTTCTAACATTAGTGATTTATTTGTGACATAAATACAACATTTATTTTGAAAAAAAATCTATCCTCAAAATTTTTATCACAGAAATGACTAATACTTAGGAGATTAGATTTCAAGCCATCTACTTATAGCACTTCGTAAGGACCTATTAGACTTGAAATCTTAATTTGACATTTGTTGAGGATAGGAGCCTTAGCTCCATCACTAAATACAATCATCCCATTAGGATATTAAGTAAGCGACATAAATATAGACTTCTTGCCACACGTGCCTAGAATATCTATTATCGAGGTACCACATAGATATATTTTGAGCTTTTAATGTAATAGGAGTAACATGATAAACAAAATTACCTTTTAAGCTTCCAAGTTCATTTTTTTTAGTCTCAGATCTTTTTTATTGAACTTTCTTGGTAAATTTCGTTACTTTTTCATTTTAATGTTTGATATAATTAATAAGACTAATAACCTTTGTACTTTATTTGTGATCATTCTAAAAATTAGTTGTATAATAATAGGAGAAAATATAGCTAATTTTTCCACCGTGGCGTGTATGTATAAATTTATGAAAGACGTAAGATCTATTATATTAACCCCTAGTTTTGTTTTTAAAGATGTTCAATCTTGTCTTCCTACTAGTGTTACGTAAAGCCTAGATATTATTAGCTGTTTTCTTGGTCATCCTGTTAATATTTGGTTTGACTGAGGCATTAGGTGTATTATGCTTACTTAAGCTTTCCAACACCAGTTTGATGGGAGCGTTTGTAATAATGTTCCTTATACAAATACTGATAGTTAGAATGAAAATAGTTTTTCTGTTAACGCTGATTTTTGACAAGTTTCTAGTAAATCCTAGCCCATTTTTATTTCTAATTGTTTTTCCTAGACCCAACATATAATTAATATTTTCTATTCTAATAGAGAATATTTTAAGATCATTTTTCACTTCTTCGAGGTCCACTTTAAGGGTTTTGATTTTTTTCATTTAATGACTTATTTAAAATTTTAAGTTATTAATATTTGATACTAGAAAGTCTAATTTGGTTCAAACAATCACTCCCTTTTTTAGATTCAAATAATTTGTAATTATGCGACCTATTTGTTCTCTTGATCTTTTAGCATCCACTAAATTATTTGTCATAAGCCTCCTAAAGGTCTCCGAACTTATTACCATGTTCATCTTAAGAATATTTGGATTATTCATACCGCTGGCTAACATTTTCATTACAACTAATAATAGAAGCCTCACATGCCATATAATTGATCTCATCTTCTTTTGAAAATGTTTCACTATTATTATCATCCTCTTCATCATTAGTTAGTGTAGCGTTCGTAACTTTTTTTTTTTATTCTTTTAAAATTTGGATACTCAATTTGAATATAGTCAAAGTTATGACATTTATGATGTTGAATTCTTTCAAATTTCTTACTCTTTGAGATTTTACTATCTCATTTATCTTTATTTCTAGCATGTGTGGCCGTATTTTTTTAGTTATAAAAGTTCTTTTATTATTCTTAAAAAACTTTCCAAAATTTTCTACAAATTGGGTAAAATCTTCATATCCAAGGGATTCTATATTAGATTTATTATCTATTTCTTCCTTAATAGATTTTAGAGTGATAGATTTATTTTTCTTAGATTGTAAAAATGTATATTCATAGGTATGTAGTATGCCAACAAGTTTTCCAACCTTTATTCTTTTCTATAACTATAACTTCATGCTTAAATCATTTTGGAAGTGATCTCATAACTTTACTAATAATATGATTTCCATGTATCTGTTTACCAAGATTGAATGTGTAATTAATAATATAATTCAATTTAGCCTAGAATTTATTAATTCATATTTTTTTATTTTAACTTTTTTAAATTTAATAGTGAGTATTTACAATTTATAATTCTTAACTATTTTGGTACCTTCATGAGTAATGTTTAGAATTTTCTATACTTCTTTTGAAGTTTTATATATGGAGATATGTTTGAATTCATATGAAAAAACAACAATAAAAATAACATGTAGATCTTTACTATTATAATTACATGCATCTGATTCCTCGTTAGTCCATAAAGACATGATTTTAGTTTCATAATTGGTCACACACCTGGTCAATGTCTATCCAGATTGAGTATTTTTGCACATTTGTTCATCCTTTGATTTAAGAAATACTTTCATACAAACTTTTCTAACATATAATTACTGCCATCAAATTATGAAAGAGTAGACAAAAATTGACTCTCATGCTTTTGGTTAATACGGTCAATGATTAAGGTGTGACTCTGATACCAATTGAGAGGACTAGAAGATTCCTAAAATTAATTCACTTAGACCTTATAAATAAGTAAAAATAAAATATACACAAATATATAGTATGTATAATATATGTTCTTTATTAGATGTAAATTAAAATCAATTTTTATATATAAATATACAATATATGTAATATATATTCTTTACTAAATATAAATTGAAATCAATATTGACAGATAAGTATATCACCAAATCAAATCTAAAAGCATAAGAAAAAATAATGTATAAATTTTAATGACAAAAAAAATTTCAATAACAAATATTTATTGAGTAAAACCCTAAGAAATTCTCTAGCTAATGAAAATAATATAATATGAATGCTAACTTATAATTTGAGTGGTTTAGATTAGACGACTTACTTCTAACTTGTAATCCTTACTAATGAATTCTTTGAATTTGCTTACAATAGCATAATCAGATACCTTTTAATTTTCTTATTGATCTTGTTTCATTTGTTGGTGAATCTTTACATATTACTAAATCCCAATATCCATACTACTAACATACTAACAAAGGTTTACAAATTGAATTAGTTCGTAAATAATGGAGGAAATAGTTAGGTGAGAAAACCTTAACAATTTGTCTCAAGGATATATTTTTGGTTTACTCTAAGAAAAGTTAGCTTTTCAAATTAAGTAATCAAAGCTTTAGAGTTACAACCCTTGTTTTGACGGATCAAGTTTTCAGACCAGAATCCGATAGAGTTTCGACAGTAAAACAACCGTTGAGCTAATATAACCGGTATAAAATTTCTGTACAGTACAAATAAACATCTACAATATCATTAACACAGGATCCAAAAGCCACAATTACATGTGACATCAACGTCATAATTTCGGTTATAATGACATCATAGACAAGATGCTACTAGGTATCCAGAAGAAACCATAGAAACCTACGAAAGTATATATATCTATCAAATATAGTGGAAACTAGACAACATGTGCATCACCATCATACACATACATCGATATATATATATAACCATCAAAATATACAAATGAGCTCCATAAGGTGCAAAAACTACGTCGTCAAAAGTCTCCTCCAAGTCTTCATGCCTAGCGACTCCTAATCCTTACTCCACCTCATCAGGTGTAAGTGCGTACTCATTTAAAGGAAGAAAAAATAACAATGAGTGAGTAAAATACTCAATAAGATACAATATAAATAAGAACAATAATCAATATATGGAAGATGAAACAAGGGATAGAATAAGAGCGCAGTACGAATACATAAATATGAAACATGAATACCATTTCGAAATACTTTTTTTTCTCATTTTGTTTCTGATCTTTTTAGGTTCTAAAACATGTAAAAAACTCATTATTTTTATGGACCAAGGCCAATAAACCTTACCAACTAACAGTGCAGTCGAATGAGAAAATAAATGTGTTTGCTTCTATACATTCTAAAGTACAGATCCATACAATTCAATACCCCGTGGTGAGTGGTATACCTTTCACTCGATATACGGGGCTATAAAACATATGCCACCATATCTCCCTTGGCGCAAAGATAATTCTCGTGCTTCCACAGTAATATCCTAAAGCATGTTAGAAAATATTACTCTATGAAACATAAATTCTCGGTTCAATTTTATATTTACTTATTCATTGGGAAATTCCATGCTCATTTATAGTACTTAGTTCTCACTCCAGGAGAATGATTCATCAAACATAATATGCCATGGAATTTTTCTCTTATCCTTTTTACCATTTGCACAATTCTTATGAGTTTAGGTTCCACATAACTTAAATTACAAGTATAATGAATATAAAGGATGAAAAAATTAAAAATTCTTACTACCATGAGCCAACTATAACTTTAGAGCTCCGGATAGCAAAGTCTTTTTACAAATACATATAACGTAATTTTCGGAGTATATACAAGATAACATATCTAATATACATGTGAAATATTATCCCGATTCATGTTCGATAATGTTTCCGATTTATATAAAATTAACATATATAAAATATATGTGAATAAATACCAAATAATCAAGGTACTTACGTCTATAAAGTTAGGGTTTCAAGTTTTTAGGGTCATATCATGCAAAATTTTTAATTAAATTGGTAAATTGCAAAGGTGTAATGGCCTAGATTCTAAAACGTAGAAAGTCCAAGTCATTAACTCAATATAACCAAGGAGTAAAGGAAAATTAACCAGATCAATGCCAGTTGACTGGGAGTGATGATGGAGCCATGCCAAGTTGTGAAGAAAGATTTATCCGGTCAATGCCAATTGACCGGCAAAGATGAAGGAATGAAGAAAAATTAAAGTTTATCCGGTTAACACCAGTTGACCGAAAAATGTAAGGAGAAGTTAATCCGGTCAACTCTAGTTGACCGAAAAATGTGAAGAGAAGCCAAGGAAGAGTTGACCGGAATTGTGTGATTATTGACTGGAAAATATAATGAGAAAGTAATCCGGTCAACGCCTATTGACCGAAAAACATGAGGGAGAATTTAACTGGTCAACGCCAGTTGACCGAAAAGGAAGAAAGGAGGCCAGCGTAGGAAGATGACCAGCCGTAGTGGTGGGAGGAATTGATGATGGCCTGATTTGATGGTTGATTGGAAATATAAGTATTTACCAGATTCAGATATATTGACCAGAATGTAACACTGACGATTGGAATAGATGGATAATAAGGCTTCCAGAAAACAATTACGAAAGTAAATCGGAGAAGAAAGAGGGTAAAATGAAATATTAACCGATTTTAGCTAAGGCTGGAGTGGCCAGTAATGAGTAGGTGAACTACTCTTACCTACTTTTACCTACTCTGGATTTCTCGGGAAGAGACGATATGAATAAAATATCGTAGTAGGTGACCTATCCCACCTTCTCTCAACCACCCCATCGCCTATAAATATTTGGATGCGAAGATTTGGGAGCGAGTTTAAAAGTAAGAAGTCAGAGACGAAAGAAAGGAAGGGAAGAATTCCATGCCAGACATGAGTAAGAAGTTGACGAGCATTTCCAGGCAAGTGTACCCCCTTAAATTCATGATTTACAATAAGCGTACTCGTCTTTTTATAGTTCATGTTTGCAATGCAAGTATGTCTGGATTTCTGTTAATGTCATGTTTAAAGGAAGCTCTGTTATGTGTTTTCATAAAGATCTTCATTTTTACCTTACTTGCATGAATTCTGGCCACGAAAAAGCTTTTAAGATATCTGACGTGAGTAAAAAGACCTCCGGCACTTGTATTGAAATTTCAAAATCGGCATTCGCCTTTGATTTTGAAACCGGCCTTGATTTGAAACCGGCCTTACAGAATAATTGAAATTGGCCTTAATCAAAATCGGCATTTGTGTTGAAATTTTGAAACCGGCGTTGTCTTGTGATTTTAAAACCGGCCTTATAATGAAATTTGAAACTGGTATCTGCTCCACGATTTTGAAACCGGCCTTGTAGTGTAAATTTGAAACCACCCTTGTATCATATTTTGAAACCAGCAATTGTACTGTGATTCCAAAACCGGCCTTGTATCACGAATTATAAACCGGCTTTGTAAATGACGTATATGTTCTGTGATTTGAAACCGGCTTAAAGTATATGATTGACCTCCGATTTTGACATAAGACCTCCGGTTTTGATAAATGAGACCTCCAACACTTTGATAAAAGATCTTCGATTTTAAGACATTAAAGGAAAGGCTTTACGGACTTCAAATGCTGAAGTTAAGAACAAATGCAATAAGAACAAGGAAAAATGTATGTAATCCGGACAGCAAGTGAAATTCTATGACTTCCGACTTTTGAACTATAATAGATGGCCATCAAAAGATATGAACTAAGAATCGAGTTTCCATTAAGCTTGCTATTACAATTGAATGAAGGATATTTGAGTGACACTCAAGGGCTGCCCCTGGGCCACGGGGAAATTTCTGGTGGCACAAGGCTTATGGATTACGGCCCCGTATGCCGGGTAAAAGGCATTACTACCCACCTCTGGGAGTATAATAGGAGGATACGACCTTAGGTTGTGGGGTAGCACACAACCCTTTTTCGATATTGTCCGCTCCCGTCCGGTCCCTAAAGATGATAAGCATTTTGATCGGCTTTTATGAACTTTCTAAAGACAAGATAATAAGAATAAGAACAAGGAACTCTGAACTTAAGAAGAAACGATATGGTGATTTTCATATGCTAAGTTATGTTATGAAACCTTTACTTCGATCCGATGACATGTATGTTAATGTTTTCTGCATGTGGGTACCTTACTAGGCTTTGTAACTCACTCTTGCTATTTTTCAGATAATAAAAAGCTGATGGAGGACGAAATTGAGTAGAGTCATATGAAGTAACTAGACGGCATAGCTGGCCGAAGCTGATCAGTGAAGGAATTGATGTATTTTCTTTTGATATTTTGAGAAGGACTTGTAAAACATTTTTACTGTAAAAGAATTTATGGATGTTAGCATGTTTCTGTAATTATAATATGGAAGAATGAAGTTGATATTTCTAGTAGCATCTCATTTCATGTCAAGGACTTCGTGTCTGACCAACCTTAATGTTGGCTGGCCAGGTATGGAGTTAAAACTTTAATGGTCAACTCAAGGAGTTCGGCCTTAAGCGATCTTGTGTATACATTAGGGTATGTTTAAAAGAAAAGAAAAAAGTTTATATCCACCAAGTTAGTATTATACAGTATATGTGTAAAGGTTAGGTTTGACAGAGGCCGTATGTGGTGGAATGTGGTCGGTCCGTCACAAAAGCGGTGCGGGCTAGGGTTTTAGGAGACAAAATATCATACAAATCTTCATATTGGACATCAAATCAAAATATTTATATGCTCAATATATGGGTAACATAAAAACACATACATGGGTGGGTATCAGGACGGAAATACCCAAAGGAGTTGGGATGAATAGTGCAAAAAGAGAAAGAAAAGGATATGAGTGCACTTGTCTCGACCCGATTTATAAATTTTCTAACTATATCGAGGCCAGATTTGAACTCGGAAGCCTTGATTTCTTCATTCTCTCTCTTCTTGTTTGAGCTCTCCCTCTCCTCTCTCTCTAGACTGTTGGAAAATAACACGTAAAATCCCGAATGCATTTGTATAATCAGACTGGAACTCAAGCACCAGCACACTTGAAGGGTCACGCTCGAGCGCTCATCAAGCGCTTGTCGATCGATCGATTCTACCAACTCGTGCACCAGGCGAGCTTGAGCACGCCTTGGGCGCAATGATTTTGCCCAGCGCTCCCAGGGCAAGCCTTAGGCGCCACTCTGGTGCCGGGGCTCTTGACTTCTCTTTTGCTTCCGAAGCTAATATTTTGAGCACATTTAAGCCTAATATTAATTATATTAACTTAATTACCCCTTAATTACTAGGTTCTAAAATTCAGAACCTCACAACTCTCCCCCACTTAGAAAATTGCATCCTTAAATTATTGAATCCCTAGAATCGAATGAATATACATACCTTGAGATAGATGGGGATACTTGTCCTGAATCTCATCCTCCCTTTCCTATGTCGCTTCCTTGCGGGAATAATTCTTCCACAAAACTTTCACTAAAGGGATGATTTTCGAGTGCAAGATTTGATTTTTTTCGTTCAGAATCTGAATCAATTCCTCCGAATATGATAAGTCTTCTTAGATCACTAGGGGGCCGTAATCGATGACATGTGTCAGATCGTGGACATACTTTCTCAAAATCGAGACATAGACAATGTTATGCACCTCGGCCAAACACGATGATAACGTTAACTGATATGCCATAACCCCAATTCTCTCCAAAATCTCAAAGGATCCAATAAATCATAACTTCAACTTTCTTTTGACATCAAATCTAGAGACTATTTTCTACGGTGACACCTTGAGGAAAACAAAATCTCCAACCTCGAATATGAGCTCGGATCTCCTCCGGTTAGCATAACTCTTCTACTGACTCTGCGCCATCTTCAGCTTTTCAAAAATTATCATGATCTTTTTTGATGTCTCCCTAATCACATTTGGACCGAACAAAAGCCTATCTCCTGTCTCTTCCTAATGGATAGGAGACCGGCACTTCCTGCCATATAGTGCCTCAAAAGGGGTCATACCGATACTCGCCTAGAAACTATTATTATACGTAAATTTAGCAAATACCTGATATTCATCACAATTTCCCTTCAATTCCATCACCAAGACTCTAAGTATATCCTTCAATATCTGAATCATCCATTCAAACTAGCCATCTACTTGAGAGAGATACGTTGTTCTAAATTTCAGATTCGTCCCTAATTTTCGATGCAAACTCTCCTAGAATTTACAGGATGAAGCGTGAAGTACAGCCGGACACAATAGATGTTGGCATGCCATGCAATTTAACAATCTCATTAATATACAGCTATCCTAGGCGATCACGAGAATACGTCGTCTGGATGGTTAAGAAATGAGTCGATTTTGTTAGCCGATCCATAATGACCCAAATTGCATCGTGATTTCTCGGGGTCCTGGGCAAAACTAAAATAAAATTCATAAAAATGTTCTCTCACTTCTAACTCGGGATAGGCAAAGGCTGCAACAATCTCATGGGTTCCTCCTCTTGGCCTTCAACTGTTGACAAATAAGACATCGGCCCACAAAAGCAGCTATCTCCCTTTGCATGTTCCTCCACCAAAATATCTTCTTTAGGTCCTAGTACATCTTACTAATTTTCAGGTGGATGGTGTACCTAGTACGATGGGCCTCTTTCATAATTTTCTCCTTCAAATCTTTATCATCAAGTATACACAAACACTCCCAGAATCTTAAAACTCCATCAGCATGGACACTGAAATCCATTTGGGTGTCTCGACCTAGATCTCCAACAATACCCATAAAAAATGGATCACTGGCTTGCTCTTCCATAATCCTCTGAAGGATCTCGGGTTGCACCTACAAGAAAGACAATATCATCCTGTTACCCTTAACATAGCGTTGGATATTACAAAACTTTAAATAATCAAGTATCTCCATTTGCTTGATCTGCAGTCCTGCTACAAGACCAATTCGACGGCTCAAGGTATCCGCGACCACATTCGTCTTCCCTGGTTGATAGTGAATTATACAATCATAATCCTTAAGATACTTGATATACCACCGTTGTCTCATATTTAGCTCTTTCTGTAAAAATAAATACTTGAAACTCTTGTGATTGGAATACACTAGAAATTTCTTGTCATACAAATAGTGCCTCCATATCTTGAACACGAAAACAATGGCAACTAACTCCCAGTCTTGGGTCAGATAGTTCTTCTTATGAATCTTCAATTATCAAGATCCATAAGCAACTACATTTCGATTTTGCATGAAAACACATCCGAGGCCAACCTTTCAGGCATCACAATATATCTCGAAACCACCAAAGCCATCAGGGATAGTCAAAATTGATGTCGATGTCAAACAATCTTTTAACTCTTTGAAACTTTTGTCACACTCCTCCATCCATTCAAACTTCAATTCCTTCTTAATTAATTGGGAAAGCGGCAAGACAATCTGGAAGAAGTTCTCTATAAAGCTGTGATAATAACCGACCATACTCAAAAAGTTACGAACCGTCATCGGTTGACTTCAATTAATAACGACTTCAACCTTTTTTAGGTTCATCGAGATGCCTCTATTAGAAATGACGTGGCCTAAGAATATGAGCTCCTCGAGTCAAAACTCACACTTCTTCAGTTTCACAAACAACTTATACTCTCAAAGGATCTAAAGCAAGATTCTCAAATGTTCCTCATGCTCATCACAACTCTTCAAATAGATTAAGATGTCATGGATGAAAACCATGACAAATTTATCCAAATAGGATCGAAAAACTTGATTCATTAAATCCATAAATATCGCAAGGGTATTCGTCAGTGTGAACGGCATTACAAGGAACTCATAATAACCATACCTTATTTGGAAAGTCAATTTTTCCATATCCTCCTGCTTAATCTGAAACCAACAATACCCCGACTAAAGATCGATCTTAGAGAACATGCGAGTCCCTTACAACTAATCAAAAAGGTCATCAATCCGTGATAACGGATACTTGTTCTTAATCATGATCTTGTTTAGCTCATGATAGTCTATACACAACCTTAAAGTCCCATCTTTATTTATTGCGAATAAGACTGGAGCTCCCCATGGTGAAACATTGGGTCTAATAAAACCCAAGTCCAGAAGGTCCTGCAGCTACTGTTTCAACTCCGCAGAAGGCATACAATAGGGAGTCTTTGAGATAAGTGTTGATCCAGGCATGGGATCAATTCTGAACTCAATCTCTTTATGTGGCGGTAAAGCAGACAATTTATCTAAAAATACATCCTCAAACTCACATGTCACCAAAATCTTTTTCACTGATAGCTCCCGACTCTCCATTACACTGACATATGCCAAGTAAGCTCCAAATCAACTATTCAATAGATGACGAGCTTGCAAAGCCGAAATAAAGTTGGACGGCTCTACCTTCCAAATTCCTTGAATGTGAAAGGGCTCATAGCCCAAAATTTTAAAATCAACTTTCTTACGAAAATAATCAATAGTTGCATGATTCCTCAACAACTAATCCATGTGTAGAATAATATCAAAATCATGCATCTTCGAAAGAATCAAATCAACAGTTAATGATGACCCATTCACCTTAATCAAACACCCAGGGTAAGAAATATCAGTAACGACAGAAGATTCCATGGTTGTCGATATCATCAAAGAAAAATCAAGGGTCATAGGAGATGATGTAAGATGACAAGCAAACTGATGTGAAATGAAAGAATGGGTGGATCTAGAATCAAAAAGTATTATACCAGAAGAGCCACAAATAAAAAGGATATCTTCCACCATATCATCAAATGCCTTTGCTTCTTGAGCAGTCACTGCAAAAGCCTTTTCTTGCACAATGGGCTTTAGGGTGCGAGCATTCATCGAATGAGGACACTCCTTGATCTTGTGTCCTGTTTGGCTGCAATTGAATTATACACCCATCAACTTATAACAGGGCTTACTTCCATGCATCTTCCCACAGTGACGACATGAACCAACTGAAGCTTGTGAGGACGATACAATTTGGCGGCTCTTCTTCTCTGAATTTGGCTGTCTCATCCTCTTGGGTAGTCTCATAGAACTGGCACCGGAGCTAGCGCTAGCATCACTCTTACTTGGTGTCCGCTTCTTAAAGAACTCTTCCTTAGCAAACTCCCTCTCGTGGATCAATGCGTTGTCCAGTACTTCCGCATAAGTCGTTAACTTCAATGTCACCAATTGCTTGTGGATATCATCCCACAAACCTTGAATGAAATTTCTTGTCTTTTTCTCTTCATCTTCAACCATATACAGAGCATACCAAGCTAAGTCTATAAACTTTACGTCATACTTAGCCACTGACCTGCTTTCCTGCCTCAAACGGATAAACTCTTCCTCCTTCTGCACTTAGAGGGAAAACGGGAAGTACTTCTCCATAAATGCTCCATGAAATATAGGCCAAGTAATCTCATACTATATCACATCCATGACCATTTTTTGCATCTCCTACTAATGATGGGCTTCACTTTCTAATCGATATGAAGCAAACAATACCTGATCCTCCTCGGGGCAACGGATTATGGCGAACACTTTCTTCAGCCACTGAAACCATATGTCTGCCTTCACTCGGTCTGGCTCCCCCAAGAACTCAAGAACCTCTCTTGAATAAATCAGTCATATACTGACAGCCCAAGATTAGTAGGAACTAGGGGGGAGTAGGAACTGGCACTGGAGCAAGATTCCTTTGCCCCATACTCTTGATGATATCTATCATATGACCCAACAAATTTAAATATTCGGCCTCTCTATCACGAGGTTAGCCTCCTCCACGACTCATCCTCCTTCTTGGCAGCATTATCGGCTATCGATGTCTATTCTAAAACAAGAACAGTATATGTTAAATTATAGGTTGGACATTAGCAAGAATATTTTATGCGGTTTAAACACAACTAACGATCTAAGTAGGATAACTAGGTCAACCTAAGTTACCCAAATCTAACTTAACCATCTTATGCCTACCTTTACTTATTTCATCTAGCCTATACTATCCTAGGTTTCCACATAAAATTTAGATCAAACTTAAGGTATCTCATCTTTGATACCTTTACTTATTCCATATAGTCTATATTATCCTAGGCTTCCACATAAGATTCAAATCAAGTCTAAGATATCTCATCTCTGATATCAATGTGACGGATTAAATTTTCTGACTGGAATCCTATAGAATTCCAACAGTAAAATAGCCGTAGAGCTAATACAACATGTACAAAATCATTGTACAGTACAAATAAACATCCACAACATCATCAACACAAGACCGAAAAGCTACAATTACACGTGGCACTGACGTCATAATTTATATTACAACGTCCGCACAGACAAGATGCTACTAGGTATTCAGAATAAATCATACAAACCTACAGAAGTATATACATCTATCAAATATAACGGAAACTAAACTACATGTATATACCATCATGTACATACATCGATATATATATACAAAACCATCAAAATATATAAATGAGCTCCATAAGGTGCAAAAACTACAAAAACTACGTCCTTAAAAGTCTCCTCCAAGTCTTCATACCTAGCAACACCTAATCCTCACTCTACCTCATCAGGCATGAGTACGTGCTTATCTGAAGAAAGAAAAACTATTGAGTAAGCCAAATATTCAGTAAGGTACAATATAAATAAGAACAATAATCAATATATGCAAGATGAAGCAAGGGAGGGAATAAGAGTGAAATACGAATGCATAAATATGAACATGAACAAATACATTTGTGGAATGTATTTTTCTTTCTCATTTTGTTTCTGATCCTTTTAGATTTTAAAAAATATAGAAAACTCATTATTTTTAAGGATCAGGGCCAATAGGCCTCACAAGCTAATAGTACGATTGAATGAGAAAAGAAATGTGTTCACTTCTACACATTCTAAAGCACAGACCCACACAATTCAACACCTCATGGTGAGCAGTATACATTTCACCCGATATACAAGGCTATAAAATATATGTCATCATGTCTCCCATGGCACAGAGGTAATCATCGTGCTTTCGCTGTAATATGTTAAGACATGTCAGAAAATATTATCCTCTAAAATATAAATTTTTGACCCAATTTTATATTTGCTTATTCCTTGAAAAATTTCATGCTCATTTATAGCACTTAGTTCTCACTCCGGAAGAATGATTCATCAAACATAATATGCCATTGAATTTTCCACTTATCCTTTTTATCATTTACACAATTCTTATCAGTTTAGGTTCCACATGATTTGAATTATATGTATAATGAATATAAAGCATGAAAAAAATTAAAAATTCATACTAGTATGAGCCAAACATAACTTTAGAGCTTCCGCATAATAAATTTCTATCACAAAAGCATATAATATAATTTTTGGAGCATATACAAGATAGCAAATATAGTATATGTGTGAAATATTATCCCGATTCATGTCTAATAATGTTTCCGATTTACATAAAATTAACATATATAAAATATATATGAATAAATATTAAATAATCAAAGTATCCACATCTATAAAGTTAAGTCTTCAATTTTCTAGTGCCATATCTTGCAAAATTTCCAATTAAATCAATAAATTGCAAAGGGGCATGGGCTAGGATTTCGAGAGACAAAATACCATACAAATCTTATATATTAGACATAAAATCGAAATATTTATATAATCAATATGTGGGTAACATAAAAACACATGTATGGGTAGGTATCAGGACGGAAATATTCAATGGGATTGGGATGAACAGTGCGAAAAAAAAATGAAAATGGTATAAGTGCACTTATCTCGACTCGATTTATAATTTTTCTAACTAACTCAATGTCAAATTCAAACTCAGAAGCTTTGATTTATTCCTTTTCTTTCTTCTCTCTCTCTCTCTCTCATCTCTCTCTGGACCGTTGAAAAATAACGTGTAAAATTCTAAACGCACTTTTATAATCGGACTGGTGCTCGAGTGCTAGGATAACCGAAGGGCCGCGCTTAAGTGCTCATCGAGCATCGATTCTACCAACTCGAGCCTTGGGCACGCTTCCGGCGCTAGGGCTTCTGACTTCTCTTTTGCTTCTGAAGCTAATTTTCCAAGCACGCTTAAACCTAATTTTAATTATATTAACTTAATTACCCCTTAATTACTATGTTCTGAAATCTGGAAGCTCACGCTTATTCTTACTTTTTTTTTGTTAGTAAAAAAATTAGAACAAGAACAAGAGATCGTTTAGAAAACAATGATCCATTGCACGTGGTGAATGAGCGTGCATTAGGAGCAAAGGTCTCAATAGGAGGATTGTGCCTCGGCGCACATGCGCTACTCAAATATATATTAGGTGCAGGTATTCTGGATAAAAAGTGCTCATATGTATCTCAAGCACACATTGGGCACAGGTGTTCCGGATAAATTATACTAATGTGCAATTCATGTACCTAGTAGTATGAGTGTTCTAGATAAAATATGTTTATGCACGGATTTGGCGCAGGTTAGGTGTGGAAACTTGGATGGTCGCATTTGTAGAGAATATGCATGTAAGCAGCGTTTATCTTCATTGACACTTGAAAATCCTGCATCTCGTCTGTTTACGTGGTCACAAAATATTTCTTAACAAATTTTAATTTCATGTGTGTTAGATAATTTTTCAAACCAGGAATAGTTTCAGAATAGGAAATACAAGAAATCCTTTTCATCATGGATTGTGAAATAACTGGAAAATTATGGGTTGATCATCTATTTATATACTACACAAAATTTTTTGATGTTTTCTCATTCAAGTCTCTAGTCTGACCCCCAGCTTATTAGAGCTTTGATTGAGTTGAGAAATCCTCCTCTCATGTCTAGCGGTATTGCCGAGTAACTATATAACCATCCGGATCACGATCATCAATCTTGATTGAGATTGTGACCAAATTACTTGCTTACCAAAAAAAAAAATTGATTGAGATTGTGTGCCCTGTCACATAGATCATATGATCATCTGGATCAAATTGCAACAATCCCAGTTGAGAAGATCTGACGTCCTCCAGTACCAGTGTAAGGAGAGCTTGAACCCTCAACTGATCTTGAAGCTTCTGATCTGCATTGCTCTTTCCTCTCGTCCGCCGCTATTTGCATCTGCCGACACTCTGCACTGCAAAACGCCTTCTCTCCTCTGTTCCGAGAAACAAAACGAAAAAAAGATGGACCAACTTAATCCTTTTGCAATTAGGAACACAAATTGTTTAAAATCTATCAATTAAATTATGATAATTACGTTTGCTCCTCGTTTTTAAGTAAGCTATGCTTCGAATGGATAAAAATGCCTAGAAACTATTTAAATTTCGCCCAATTTATATAACATAAAAATGAATGTTTATCAATAATTTATCGATGGCAACAACTTGATAATTTCAACTCTAAAAAATATTACAGTCGACTATTTTGTCACAGAAACTATTTATTTATAGTAGAAACACGGTGGAAGATCTGTTTTTTTTTTTCAAAAAGAAAAAGATGAGAGAGAGAGAGAGAGAGAAAGAGAGAGATACCTGTACATGAAAATGTCCTTGCCATGGAGTGCCGTCCCGCACAAGTGGCATGAACTAAGAAAATCAGACGGACAACAGTTACCGAAATCTCCGGCGTACATCTCCGGAGAAATATTAAGACAACCGCCGCCGCCACCGACGTTGTAGCTTGTGGCGTCAAAACGAGGCCGGTCATAATCCTCTCCATCGTAATAAACTCTGGTTACAGATTTATTAGGTCTCCGGCGAGTTACATAGGTATAGTTCTCCGAGCTGCTGTCCTCATGGCAATCCCTAAATTTAACAAAGTACCTCGGAGAGTTCACCGGGATCGGATCTGATCGGCTGGAAAGCTGACAGCCGACGGCATGCTTCGCCAAAATCTCACCTCCTCCGATTCCGGGGCCAGGTTTACCGAGGGCGAGACAAATTCCCAATCCCACTCTGCCGAGATCATAATTGTTCAGGCCCCGTGGAGATTGAGTTTTGTAGTCCAATTGACTCCTTTGGCTCGTCTCTTTGTTGACGATTCCGGCACGTAGTGCGCCGGTGAGCTTCCCGATCGACGGCCGGGATCTCTTGTCAAGCATGATGATTGGTATGAGAGCATGTGATGGAGAGTAAATCCGTGGGAGAACAGATCTCTCTCGAGTAGAATCGAAAAGCTTCAAAACCAGCTTTAAGGAGGCGTGTGGGGTCGGGTGTCATATATGTCCATCGATTAAGTGGTTGGACTTGGCCCATTGATTTGGCCTCATTATTATTCAAATATTATTATTTATTACTACTTGTACTTATCACCTTAAATTTCCAAACCAAAGGAAAACTCAAAAAACTTGTAATAAAATTGAAGATTATCTGCATAATACTGTAAACTACTTCCAAATCCAAAAGTTTCATCACTTTATACTTTAATATTTTTTAAAAAAATTATTAAGTAAAGTTTGATAAATTTTAAAAATTTAAATTATCGTATGAATTAAAAAAACAATCGAATCTTTTAGATGATCTGAGTAATAGTATATCCGGTCTTTGTAATTAAAAATTCTCGTTCTACACACCACAAAAAATTAAATGAGATGCTAAAAATATACTAGACTTACTCCCAGATATACCTTCCGATATTCAAATTAAAAATCTTTCTCAAGTAATAGATATAAAAGGAAAGTACTAATTGAAAGAGGAAGGGGATGAGTGTGCGTTGCGAGGACTTAGCTTTGATTGTTTGAATGCACTCTTCGCTTGAGTGTTTTTTCCTGTGTTTTGTTGAACCCTCTCCCTTTAATCTGAGAGGTTTTGTATTTATAGTTGAAGTTCTAACCAACTGTTTAACTCGAAACTGTTGTTTGCACTGGAAGGCATTTTATGACATTGAATAAAAGGCGACACTCTTAGGGTGCAACCACCTTTTAAATTAATTTTGAAAACTGTTGAGCCATTAATGTGAGTTCCGTTTTGATTGTTTTTGGATTGGATCATTTACTTGCATATTATTATCTCTCGATCGACTGTAATCATTAGTCAAGATTAAATGCGCCATTTTAATTTCCTAATAAACTGATATTCAGTTGGTCTAATTGGTTCTTTACTCCAATATCTAGGCCATTGATGTTTCGGTTCTACTTTAATTTTGGGTTGGCTAACAAATCTTGAGCTATATCCAACATTAGTCCCCTATATTTGGAATTTTAAATTCAAACTCCAAATATGTTATCAATAGAAAGCCAAATGGGTAGTTATTTGTACCAACAATGTGCACCTTTGCTAAAGATCTTCTGTTAATCAACAATTTTATTTAATAGGATTTTATTCTTTGTCTACTTTGACTATGATTTGATGCCTTTATGAGTATCAATTTTCTGGTCGATTGTGCCTTGTCTTGCCTATAAATCGAGGGTTTTCTCTTTAGATTGTATCTCAAAAAGTCTTCCTCTTCACTTCGCCAAACATTATCCTTTGCAAACATGCTATTTTCACGGTCATCGATGGATGCTGATATTGATGTTGGTGAAGAAGATCCTTAGATCTTTGTAACTATTGATCGAGGATGCATTTGAAATCCACCTTGATTACCCTCTTTTATAGAAAAAGCTATATTAATTTTTATTGTTTATATCAGTCCCAAAGCTAGACCCACATATTGTAATGTGACTTTTATCATACTGACCCTTATAGAGGTGATCGAGATAGATGTTGTAGGCCTAAGTGGACATTTTTATTCTTCTTTTTTTATAGTGGTGTTTTTGGCATAAGTCGTGTCCGAGAATTTCTTTTTAGATTTGGGTCGTAGTCTAGTGTTTGCTTCCATTTAGTCCTTATTTTCTGAGCTATACTTTTGTTACTTGAAACTTGTATATTGCGAAATAATCTAATGAATATAACTACCCTAATGAAAGCTTGTTTTCTTCGTATGATCTCATTGTGTTTATAATTCTCGAATCACTATTTATGAGTTGAGTGTCCACCTACCTGCTTAGATTTTGCTTATCTTTTTGCCTTGTTTGCCAATTTGATAACTCAAACCTCTAACTACTCGACTTTATAATAATTTAATTTAGACAAATTTAGAACTAGAATATTTATGAAGTAATTGAGCCAAATTTTTATGGAAACTAAACCATGTAATTAATTAAATGGGATAACTAAACCGTCTGCTATCAGCCTGTCGCCATAGAAAATATCAGGGCAGTTTATCATTATTGATGCAGAGGAAGAGACATGCTGTGATGTTCCCTCATGCTGGAATGTGTCTCCCATCTTTATAGTGACACGTCTCTTCAAGCAGGCCAAGACGGCATCATTCTGGACAAAAATATTTTAATTTAACCTTGGCATGCCTTCTTTTGCATTTCACTCTTTAACTTCTTCCACTTCATTTCTTATCCCAAATTCATTTTCTACTACTCTTCAATTCCCATTGCTCTTCTAATAACTTCCCTCGGTGTTGCTGATATTCCATTCAGTCTTATAGTCAAAAAGGTTTTAGACATTTATGAGAGATTTAATTTTGCCATCATTGTTCCTTTTCAAGTTTTCTAACCATCCGAGAGAGCTTGCTCTCCAAGGCATTGATTCATTGCTATATATGAAGTTCATTTGTGGGAAGGTCTCTACATTCCGTTGGGCAGAGAACACTATGAAATAGTGGAGGCACTGAGGTTCCTATTACCTACCTCCATCCAAATGCCATAAGGTTCCTGATTTCTCTGTGCATCTTTTTTCACCATTGAGAGCTTTATTTAGATGCTAGGATGGTCAAAGTTGTCTTCAAATTTGACCAATAAGGCCATTGGATTTCGTTTACCCCTAGAAATGGATTCAAAATAAGTCAAGGATGTCGTTAAGGGTTGGAATGATCAATTTTTTTTCATTACGGTTCCTTTCGATTGGATACTTTCTAATAAGGAAAATTGATCAATTTTACTATTTCGAAGTGGTTTTGGAAAAGGAGGTCATTGAGTCCATCCCATTGACTATCTTGGTAAAGGAGAATGCCATTGAGCTGTTATAGATGGGCAACTTTCAAACTCTGAGGGCACTTACAGTGGTCAACTGGGGGGTTAATAAGGGTGAAGAAGCTGTTGCTAACATTTTTCTCTGTAGATTGAAAAGAAAAGTGGGGTTGCTTTTCATTAGGTCCTCTTTGGAGGCAATAGCTGGGGAGGCATGTGCTCCCATTCTAGGCTTGTCCATTTCATCTTCTACAGGTGCTATTGATAAGATATTTGATGAGGCCTATGATGAGATTATCAAGGTAGATGCCAGGGGATCGTCTCGGAGGTTAGACCCGATTCTTTCCTTATCAGGTTGCCTAGTTTTCGAAGAGGTGCTTGTGATTATTCCGGAGGGTGAGACTATGGAAATAAGTGAGAGCTTTAAGCCTTGAAAGTGGAAGAACCAATTGCTACTCCGTTCATTGTCGAATACGGTGTCCCTATTTTGGTTGGCTCGTCGAAGGTCCCAGACATAGAGAAGGCCCCTCAAGTTCTCCCACCATGGGAGAGTATTGAAGATCTGGGTAATTTTTTAGCCACTCGGATTTGTAGCTCCTCCACATTACCATTCACCGCCCCTTCTATGCTAAAGGACTCCACTAGTTTTTGAGCCTAAATTATCGCCGGTTCTCACCCCTCATGAGAAATTTTTCACTTAGGAGGTATTGCGCAGTTGATTTTTCACACTCATATCTTTTCTCCATATTGTTGCATTTGACTGGATATTTTGTTCATCTGGCAGTCCTAAGATCAGGTACGTTTGGTCAAGAATGGATTGCACAAGTGAGATATCGAGATTGTCCATCTCTCCCGATCGCATGTGGACACATAGGGAGTTGGGGATTTGGGTAGAAGCTACCATAGTGGATGATGAGTAGCTTCGAGACTAGACTGCTTTTTTAGAGAATGAGTTATTCGAATTGATGGTGAGATATCATAAGTTACCAGATGAGAACATTATTGCTGTGGATAGGATCGTCTTCCTTGAAGACAAGCTCCAAGAGGCTAAGCATTGATCAGTTTCTAATGCATGCTTGATTGATTGTCTTTAGAACAAGTGTGCCTAACTAGAGGGGGAGTCAAGGCAGAGTTTTCAGCCTAAGGAGGTGGTCCTATTTTGGACACTAGATTCAAAGATGGTATTTCACTCTACAAGAAGATCATCACCATAGTTGCTTCTAATTTTCCTTTAGGTTGTCGTGTTTCAAGGAACTCTTTGGTTTCTCATCTTTTTTACGTTAGGAATTTTTTGGGATTAAGCGAGGGTCCGTCATCTAGGCCCTTGCCTAGCCCTCAGCCTTAGAATAATTGAGCCACATGCACCTTGGCAGGGATTGGTGGGTTCCCTTTGTATATCGAGTTGGGGCTTCCAAATTATACATATCTAACCATGCATGATCAATAAATTAGCTAAATCTTGTAGATTATCAGTGTTGATATTATTTCTATTACATCATGTTTTTGTCTAATGAAACCTTCATTTATTGGTTATGTGTTCTCACCATCGTTGCCAGGCTTAGTTGGACTCTAGCTTGTGAGCCATATATGACTGATGTCACCTATCCTATAGAAGGGCATTTTTGCATTCACACTAAAAGGCCCCCTATGGTTTTTATTAGTTGAATACAATTTGATATCTAATTGAACCTCTCAAAAGGGATTGAACATTAGGACCTAAGCCCCTAAGTCTTTGAAGCAATTGTTGGCACTTGACCTTGTTTTGAGTCATATGGTTGTATTAACCAACACCATGACCACATCATTATATGGGTCATCTTGGTAGGCAAGGGATGAAATCTCTATTCACCTGACTTAAAGTCAATTATTGCCAAAGTGTTTATCACACAAACACACAAATAAGCAATAAATCCAAACAATTAGAGTAAAAATTTAATCTTATTAAAATGATTAAAAACATTATACAAGCACCCTATAAGTTATGGGCAAGACATACCTTCAACCTCATCATATTCAGAAGTGGGGTTATTGATAGTATTTTTTTGAGGCGAAGGGCGTTCCATGCCCTAGGGATTAATCTTCTATTTTGGGTGCACAGTTTATATACACCACTCCAGAGAACAGCTGACACTTAGAGTGGTCATTTCCAATTGGGGGACAACTTATTCTTGTCAATAATTTTATTGGTAGCCTCAATATTCCTCAAAACTAGATCCTCTACTTCGAATTGCTTTGCCTTTACCATTTTGTTGTAATATCACATTACTCGTTACTGGTAGGAGGCTGTTTGTAGTTTCACCATGTCCCTAGCTTCTTCAAGTAGGTCTTGGTTCTTTCTTAGGAGTTGAGAATTGTGATATGGGTCGAAACATTCCACTCGAAAACTAGGTAGTCCAATCTCCACTGAGATGGTAGCTTTTGTCTCATAGTATAGGTTAAATGATATTTTTCGAGTTAGTTCTCTTAGGATTGTTCGGTAGGACCATAAAATAGATGAGAGCTCATCTATCTAAAAACCCCGGCATCCTTCAATTTCATCTTTAGCCCACATAATAAGATTCGGTTGGTCACCTCTACTAGCCAATTTGTTTGGGGTAAGCAATGAAGGTATGAACCAGTTTAATGCCAATACTTGTGCAGTACTTAGTGAATATTTTTCTTATTAATTGGATACCGTTGTCAATTACTATAATCTTTGGTATCCCAAACCTGTAGAAGGCGTATGAATTTAATTACTTTCTGTTTAGTGATTTTTGCTAGTAAAGATACTTCTACCCACTTTGTAAAATAGCCTATTGCAATTATGACAAATTTATCTCGCAACAAATGGAAACGGACCTAGCATGTCAAACCCCCACTGTATGAACAGTTAAGGTGATTGTAAGGCTTAAAATTCAGCGTGAGATTGATGAGGGATGTTGTCATAAATTTGGCAATTTTCACATCACTTAGTGAATTCTATGGCATCTCTTCTCATGGTTAGCTAGTAGCAGCTCTACTGTATGATCTTAAATGTTAGATTCTTTCCTCCTATGTGCAACCCGCAAATGCCTAGATTCTTTCGGTATGGCATCATCTAGGTCACCTTGTTTGAGATTGGGAGCATTTCGTTCATGTTGTCTATGCTTGGGTTCATTAGCATCTCCTTCATCTTCCCTATATATTGCTCGGGGTTCCCAAAAGCAGCTATATTAGCTATTTAGTTGGCCTTCTAGTTGTTTTCTTTTGGGATGTGGTGAACCTCCACTTTATTAAAAAACAAATGCTAGGAGATTCTTTACCTTGACGAGATACTTTACCTAGCACGGTTTAGACGTTTCAAAATTATTGAGTACTTAATTGACTATCAGGTCAGAGTTACTATGTACGATCAGGTTCTATATTAAGCATTTCTTTGCCAACCTAAGTTTGGCTAATAAGACTTCATACTCTATGGTATTGCCAGTGGCTTAAAACCCAAACGTCATAGAGTACTTTATTTCAAATCCATCTGAAGTCACCAGGACTATACCAGCCCCTCTTTCTACTTAATTGGATGACCCATCAACAAATAGGATCCATGATGGAGTTTCCTCACTAGGAGGCCTGTGTTCACCTTCTCCTGAGTTTTTTTAAAATTAGGGTCGTCATTCCATAAAATTTGCAAGAGCTTGTCTTTTTATAGATGGTCGTGCTCGAAAGTCTATGTCAAATTTGCCTAAGTCCATAGCTCTTTTTATCAAATGTCAAGATACTTCTGGCCATTGCAAGATCCTTTTCAATGGCTGGTTAGTTAAGACGTCAATCTTATGGGATTGGAAGAATGGACAAAGTTTCCTCGCCGCATGGATTAAAGACAACAGTATCCTCTTAGCTTATGAATATCGAGTCTCTTTATTTGTCAGAATCCTATTGATATAGTAGACTGGCCACTATATATCAGTTTCTTGCCTAATTAAAATTGAGCTCAATGCTGTTTTGAGATAGCTTAGTAGGGATATAATTCATCACCTTATTTAGGAGAAGTTAAGAGTGGTGGATTGGCTAGATAATCCTTCAATTCTTGGAAAGCCAATGGATATTCATCTATCCAATGAAATCCATTAGTCTTAGCCCCTTCTCAATGCCTTAAAGAAAGAAAGGTACTTCTCATATGGTTTTTTCAGGAATCTAGAGAGTGCAATCAGCCTCCCAATTAATCTCTAAACTTCTTTTAAGGATCAAGGCAGATTCATATCAATGATCACTTTGATTTTATCCGATTTCACCTTTATCCATCGGTGGGATACTATTACAAAGTAGGACCATGTAGGTCAATAAAATAATTAATTAGATTCTAAATATTATTCTTATAAATTTTAAATTTGGATGTGATAAACCAAATATACATGACCCAACAAATTAAAATCTGCACAAAATCATATCGAACAACCATTTTAACCAAAAATATATGTATGACTTACTCTAGAAACAGTCGTAAAGAGAATAACCAAATAATACAACTCATCCACATATTATAAGAAATTTGACAGCATTTGAATATATTGCTCCGAGGCTTTAACTCGACCGATCCCATAACCAAAATATAATCCAATATAGATCCAACAATATTTGAGTGGTATAATACTCACTGAAATATATGATGCAACATTAGATATCATCCATGCTCCTTCAATGCATCCAATTTCTCTACTCTGAAATGATAAAATAGAAAATATAAACTTAAAACTTAACAAGTATCATATATATATATAATAACAACATGCCAAATAAATCAAAAGAATGGTCCATAAATAGATTTTCAAACTAATAACAAATATAAATTAAATGTCTAGATATCTTATGAAATCTCTATTCAAATACTGGACAGACTGAGCGAGTCAACTATAACTAGAACTCAACCTTTACTGTTGACAGAAAAGGAGCAGAGTCTTCCTATTGGGAGAGGTGCCATAGATGTGACACTGCGCTAGAGAGACAATGGTTAATAATAGATAGCCATAGATAGGGCCTCACCATAGAGATGACGATTAATAACAAATATCCACAGATAGGGCCTCGACATAGAGACAACAGTTAATAATAAATAGTCACAGATAATGTCTCACCATAGAGATAGCGATTAATAACTGATAGTTACAGATAGGGCTTTGTCACAAAGATGACAATTAACAATAGATAGCCAATCAAATCAAATTCCTAATCAATCAGTTGCCCAAACAAATGAGATGCCCAATCAGATCAGATGCCCAATCAGAACAGATGCCCAAAAATTTAGATGCCTAATCGAATGGGATACCCAAACAAATCAGTTGCCAAATTGAGTCGTAATTCAAGACAGAATTGAATAGCTAGATAATAATATCACATGCGCAACATATTAGAAACTAGATCCATACCATAAATAGTTAACTTAAATTCTAGATAAAAATGTACATTCCAAATCAACCGTGTAAGATATGCCAAACCCCATATCATGTAAACAGACAGATATACGAGTATATGTACAATCCAAAGGCTCTTCGGAATTTTATAAAATAATAAAACCTTCTAAAATCACAGAACTCAAAAAAACTCCCAAATTGACCTGTAATTTATATATATTTGTATAGAATAAACAAATAGGGTGTATAGAGACAACATGCATGTAAATAAAATAATCAATCAGTAGTTAAAATATATCAGATACTAAATAAGATCAAAGATAGGGGTTATAAATACTTGTCTTGATTTTATACTTGGAAGGTATGACAAACGGATATTTCGGAGTACCCAAACCGAGCTTTCTCTCTCTTCTATGCCCACGTCCTGCCTCGCTCTCTCCTTCTTCCCTCCGTGTGCCTTTGCTGTGCACCCACCAATGCCACACTACCTTCATTGATGCCGCCTCCTCTCTGCCTCGCATGCCACCCCCTTCTTCTCATTCCTCTTCTCTTCTTCTCTCCTCTTTCTCTCTCCAGCCTTAAATTCCTCTGCACTGTGCTTCTACTTCCCAATTGTCGATGGTGATTCCAACACAGATGACAACTCTGGCCACTATGATGACAACCTTGCAACGACATTGACAACAACAGCAGTGCATGTAAGCTCATTGATAACTTCCTCTGTCTCCTCTGCTTCTTATTACCCATTTTCTACGATTCAACTGGTTTTTTTCAAAATCAGTACATGTAAACTAAGAATCGGCATCAAGAAAGAGAAAAGAATGATATACTTGCCTCAATTTCATACTCCTTCTTTGGCGACGGTGGTGTCCACCTCTCTTGGCTTGCAATTTCCTTACTCCACTCACACCATTGTATATATTAGAAGGTAAATCACAGAGAGGGCTTCGCCGGCTTCCGCTCTTGGCGTCAACTTTGTCGGTGACTATGGTCACTGTAGCTCCCAGGGTTGTCTTCCCTCTCTCTCTTCTCTTTCCTCTTCCTCCATTCTTTCTTTTTCCTTTCCTTTTTGCTATATGCCCAACACCTCCCTTTTCATATATAATAGTGGGTTTCGGATACATTGTAGGAAATTTGGGTGCAGATTGGATTGAAGTTTCATCTATTTTAGTGATTATTGGCCTTTTGTTCAGATTGCGATTGTATTAATAGTATTTTGGGTATTGAGAGACATCCGGATGTTGGCTTATAGTTTTTTATGGAATCAATTGGATCCTTGTGTTAATCGAAAATGTATATTGTTGGTTTGTTACTCCCTTATAACATTATAGAGTAGGTCATGATTATTTAATTGTCCAGATGAGTTATCCGATGAGATACTATGAATAATTTATATTTTTATTTATTATTATTGAATGTTGAGGTCATATTTTTGTTGTCAAGTTACGCCCAAATTGAAATTTGTTTGGATATTGTTTTATATTTGGGAATTCAATTTTATAGAATGTAATTAATTATTATTATTAAGACATATTTTGGTTTGGATCCGTAACAGATTGGCTGGCTTGGTAACAACCAACCTATTTAGGGTAGGTAGCAAGTTTGGCTAGTAACTTGGTTGCCTTGCACTTCACTTACCCTGTATGGGATCATGAATTTTATTTTCAGGTGCGGTATGAATGTTACTGCCTTGAAGGCCACTAGAGAGGGTTGGCTTAATATGGCATTGTAAACTGAGGGAATGTCTTCCACTATGAACGTTTGTATTTGGGAAGCTATTTTTGGATATGTCTCTAGCATAACTTTTAGGTTGGATTGGTATGGTTCATTGTCTAACTTGTATAAGAGACTTTGGACCAATTTTTTTTTATTCCTTTTCAATCCCAACTTAGAGAAAGTATCAAGATGAAGTAAATTTTGTAAACTTTTATTATTAATTGTGACGGAATGGATTTTTTTTTTTACAATCCACCGTCGATCTCCCGAAACTGACACCAAGTTTCGGTGGCCAGGTCCGGGCCGATCATGCCTTCCAAATCACAGGATCACAGATGCCATCTAGGACATATACACATAGTAGAAGTCAATCTATTATCCAACGGAAGCATTTACATTCGTTCCCATAAAAATTCAGTCCAGAATACAAATAGTCACGAATGCCTAATCACAAAAGTTGATCGATTCTAACGGATCATTACATTAATTGCTCCTTCGCAGCGGTCATCAAAAAGGTACTTCTGGATCCTTATAAACCCTTCAGATTGGCTCTAATCACTCCGTCTCATCAAACACAAATTCTAAATTTCCATCTGGGGGGAAACAGAAAACAGTGATCCGGAGCTTAGCAAGGTACATGTAGATATTCTATAAAACGTTCGAGCTTTCAACAGTTACAGATACATAGGCAGAATATCATTTGGCCGGAATCATACAGAACACTTAGAACGATTAATGCAGGAAGTCATACATAGTATTTGGCCGAACAAAAGCTAATCAAAAAATCGGAACAGATAATATTTGAGCACAAAATAAGGTCGGTCACATTTTATCTTCTTTTATTTCTTGCTTAACGGAAGGGAGGCTTTAATCGATGATAGATTGTGCACATCTCCTCACAATCACGGCAATACCTCATTGTACAAAGTCCCGATGACGGCTCTCACTTCCTCCTTATACAAAGCCTCGATGACGGCTATCACTACCTCATTGTACAAAGCCCCGAGGACGGCTCTCACTTCGGTTATCCTCGATTATCACCTTAAGGTCTTAAGGCATGCTGGAGTACCTTGTCTCCCAAGGCTAAGGTCTGAACTTATTTGTTTTTTCATAAAGCCGATTCACATTTTCTTTGTTCATCACAAGCCGGTTTCAAAGTTTTAGTACAGATGCCGGTTTCAAATCATAATACAAGGCCGGTTTTAAAAATTACAATGCAAATGCCGGTTTCAAAATCATGATACAATGCCGGTTTCGAAATCACAGTACAAATGTCGATTTCAAAATACAATATAAGATCGATTTCGAAATTACACTACAAGGCCGGTTTCAAAATCACAATGCCAGTTTCAAAATTACATTACAAGGCCGGTTTCAAAATCATAAGGCAAATGCCGGTTTCAAAACTATATTACAAAATCAGTTTCAAAAATTACAAGGCAAATGTCGGTTTTAAAACTACATTACAAGACCGGTTTTAAAATCACAAGACAAATGCCGGTTTTAAAATTTCAACGCAAATGCCGGTTTCGATTAGGGCGGATTTCAATTATTCTTAGCCGGTTTCAAATTAATATGTAAGGCCGGTTTTAAATTAACGTGCAAGGCCGGTTTTAATATTTACTTAAGCCGATTTCAAATTATACTATATTACCGGTTTCAAATTATTTTACTAATCAAGGCCGGTTTCAAATTTGGGTAATGCAAGTGTCATACAAGCCGGTCCACTCTTTCCTTTTCATGCACTCTAGTTTAAACATGAGTTTGCAGAAGGCAGAAAGCATGCATTCAAACCAAAATATAACTTATCAAACAGTAATTAAAACGACATCCATTTAACCTAAATGGGAAGGAAAAACTGGTAGTTTCGTGAAAGCTGGAACTTGGAGACGAAAATATAAGTGCTTGAGTATGAACTTTAAAATCTGGGTACACGAACTTAAAAAGAATGATCGTCAAATACACTTGCAATATTCTAAAATTAAAACAGAGTTTTAAATCATGAACTTAAGGACAGGGGGTACACTTGCAATATTCTTAAAAACAGAAAGAGTAACGTCCGAAATATACTTGCAATATTATGAAGTTAAAAACAGAGTGTACACTTGCCTAACAGCCGTTCGCCCACCCTTATAGACTGAAAGCTTTCTCTCCTCTACTCCTTACTGTTCTTCTGGCTGATTGCTCGTGCCAGCTTTCTTGATTGAAGCTGAGTATTTATAGAGGAAGGGTTAGGTGGAGTAAGTGGGGATAAGTTACCTACCTCGTACTTCTTCTCAGACGTTAGGTGGGAGTAAGTAGTCTAAGCTACTTACTCTGGTCTTCATCACTGACGGCTAACGAGGTGGTTTACTTACTTTATTTAGTTAGGGCCTAATCAGTTTCTATCTAATTAGTAAAGTTGGTCCTTATCTTTAGTTGCCCTTAATTTATTCCGGTCAATTCTTTGGTCAGCGCTTAGAGTCGGCTATCGTTTCACTTCTTTTATTCAAGTTCGGTCAACCTTTTTCAAGGCTGGTCAACTCTTTGGATTGGTCAACATTCGGTCAACATTACAGTTTTCGATCAACCCTTGCTCAAGCCAGTAAATATTCTAAAGCTGGTCAACCTTCCAAAAATCGGTCAACCTTACAAGTTCCGGTCAACTTTATCTATTCCGGACTTCAAGCTGTCCGACCTTCTGTGGTATCAACTACTCCGGTTTTAAGTGGCATAAGGCCACTTCGGTATTAAAAGGTATAAGGTCACTCCGGCATCCGGAGTTCATCATACTCATGGTTTTAATTCTTTATTCCGATTTTAAGTTTTCTTTTGAAGTCGGGACCTCACATTAATAAAAACTCATTTTATTTGGTAGTTTACGGTACCATCTGAAGCAAGTGTGCAAACAACAAGATGATCAAAATGGGGAGTTATTATATGAGTCGTATTATCGTTGCTAAAGCTTATGATATCATTCCCTATTCCTAACTTTTGTCTTCTGTTGGAGGAAGTCTTCTCAAGATTATCTAGAGTTTCAATTTTGGCGGGCTTTATGGAGATCATATTCACAACTCCTACAACCACTCTGTTTTAAGGTAACTTAGGTGGCTCTGCATCCTCATTGTTGGTATTACCAAGAGTATATCTTGATTTTTTAAGATATTCATTAAAGTATCCTCTTTGAATAACAACCTCAATTTCTTTCTATAGAGTTTGGTAATCCTCGGTGTTATGGGCTAGAGATCGATTGTAAAAGTAATAGTTGATTGATCTCCACCTTTCTGGTTTTTCACCGATTTCGGCCATTTTATGAACTTCTCATTCTAGATATGCATTAGGATATTAGTTAGGGTATCGTTCAAAGGAGTGAGATTCAATGGTTTGTATTCCCTTCTAATACCTGAATCTATCTTCTGTTGCTTCCTAGGATCTTGTGTGGAGGAGTTATCATTGCTCCTTTTTTTGCCGGTCGATTTCAGATGGTGATATAAGTGCCCCGACCTCTATGCTTCATTAGTCTTATCGATTGTAATGTACGTTCAAGTGATGGTCTTTTCCTTAATGAACGTCATAGGTTCTTACTGAACTAGATACTTGAAAAATTCACACGATTTTATAGTGGCCCTGAAGGAGTTCAATTTCACATCGTTGGTGAGTTTAGATATGCCTTGGGCCTTGGCATTGAATATGGATAAGAAGCGCTTTAGACTTTCATTTAGATCTTGTCGTATTCAAATAAGGTGCCATGGTTACTTTTTCTCCCATCTACTACAAGCAAATTGAGATGAGAATTTGTCATTCCAACTCTTGAAAAGATTAAATCGAATTTGATACCAACCGATAAAATTAAATTCAAGCATCCCCTTGAGGGTTAAAGGGAAGCAAAGGTACAAGGTAGGATCTTCAAGGCATTGGAATCCTAATAAGGTTCGAAAGTGATCCAAGTGATCCATTGAATCAGAGTTTCCATCATAGGATTCCATGGCTGGCATCTTGAACTTCAGAGGAAGTTGATTCATCTTGATCTTCTTAGTGAATGGAGACCTACCTAATTCAATGGAGTGATCGGTCGTGCTTCCACAAAACAATTGTTGTTCAATCCTTCTAATTCTTTCTTCTACTTCTGAAGTTGATGTAATCCTTTTGACATCTGAGGAATGTTTTTAACTCTGAATGGTTGGCTGACACGCACGAGGCCAATCGGCTTGAAACATTCCTTGGTAGGCTACTACACAATGCCTCGTTTGTGCCATTGGCCATCCCATGTCCCACAAATAGCATGGATTTTATCACTAAAAACTCTCTTCCCTCGCCTCAAAGTTAAGACGGCCTTTGAGCCAGGATGGAATATCTTGAAGAGAAGCTTGTTGCCCCTTTAGGATTTTGGGTTACTGTGGTATCCCCTTAGAGGCATGCATCTTCCCTTCACTTCTCCTCTTAGAGGTTGGGGCTTGAGAATTTGGGGCTAGAACTCCAAAGGGGTGTCCCTTGAATTTGTTCCAAAGAGACTTGAGTATTTTTAATATGGTATCAACATGAGCCGCCAAGAACTCTACATTTATGTTCATCAATTGATGAACGTCCTGTTGGCTACCCTCTACCGGGTTGTTGCCACAAGAATTGATGTCTATGGGCAAAAGGCTTGTCTGAGCCTTGATATTCACCATAATTGCTTTATTTTTTTTTAGAAGAGTAAAGTTTTTCTATTTGAAGGTTTAGTTTGGTGATGAAAATGGATGGTTTGACCACATTTTCATAGGCAATTCTAATGATATATTTTAAGAATTTGAATTGTCATACGAATTAAAGAATTTGTTGAATCATTTGGGTGATTTGAGTGGTAGCAGGTTCAATCTTCGTAATTGTAAATCCTCGTCTTGCACACCACAAAGAAATCAGCTGAGAGATTAAAGATATATGGAACTCGATCCATAATATATCTTTTAATATTCAAGTTAGAAATCTTTCTCAAGGAAATAGAAAGTCGTTAATGCGAGTTCCATTTTAGCCGTTTTTTAATTGGGTCATCTACTAGTATATTATTATTCCTTGATCAACTGCAACCATTCATTAAGATTAATTCCCCCATTTAATTCCTTACTAAGCCGTTTTTTGGATGGTCTGATCGGTTCTTTGCTCCTATATCTGGGCCATTAATACTTAGGCCCTACTTTATCTTCGGGTTGAGCCAGCCCACTTTGGATTGTGCCCAACAAAGTTGTAAATTTAGGAGGGGGAACATTTTTTTTTTATTACATTGATAAGAACAGAAAAACCAAAGGCAGGGGCATCCGTTTATCCAGGATCGAATGTGAAGTTTCCATCCTGCTAGCGTCTTTTCGAGAGAGCTTGTTTCCAAATAGAGGTCATTTCCTATTTCTATTTAGAAGGGTGAAATTAGCCACCTTTAGGGAAAGCTACTCAGCCAGGATGGTGGCCGTAGCTCTATGGATCAAGGAGTATTGTCCAACCATTTATCATACTAGAAGAAACGTACATGCCATCACCTATGACTCACAAACTACCCATAACCAACGAGTCCTTGGTTTTAAGTATGCTGCGCCAGGTACATGAGGAGTTAGGTGTTAACATCATGGGAGAGGAACTCCCCATTCTTTAGGTATTTGTTTCTGATGATGTGGGCCTAAGGCTTATCAAATCCACTCAGCAGCTCCCGTCCAATCTTCCCAAGTAAAGTAAGATTATTGTCTTTGGCATTTCGTAGGCCGAGGCCCCCAAGATCATTAGGGGAACATAGATCCTTCCAACACACAAGATGTGCAGAAAGTGCCAATAGGGAGTATGTGTGTCTCCATGAAGACGGTGGATATAGCATTGGCAACAGCTTGTATCAAGGTAGCCTGACTAACCACTAGAAGGTATTTTATCTTCTAGTCCTAGACTTTACTATAGACCCTTTCAATAATAGCCAGCATGATGGTACTTGAAGAATTTCCCATGAATGAGCCAGGTACCCAAGTATTTACCTAGATCCATAGTCCTTTTGATACCGCAAGCCTCTTGCATTTTCATTATAAATTCCAATGTTTCGGATTTGAATTAATTAGATCCCTAATAGAAAAACGTTTTTAACTATGAAAATAATGATAAATATATAATCTTGTGAGACTAATAATTTATAGACAAGTGATGACCACCTTATAAAGATTTTGGATAAGTTAGAATTATAAAAATTTTAGAAGAACGTTTAGATAATTTACTTAGTAGATAGTAAAAATATTTTTAGCATTTTATCTTATTAATTATAATTATTTTGGACGTTATACTAAACATATGTGTAATTAGAATTAAAAAAATAAATTTATTAAGATACTAAAATTAATAATGATTCATCCAAAACATTGATTTTACTTAAAATCCCTAAGCTACCCCGAAACCCTAATTTCACCCTAGGGATGTGCCCCCCTCCTTTTATTTGTCATGCAACCACCTCATCCCCCCTTCCCTTTTGATAATCTAACCTAATTAAATAAAAGAAAAATATAGACAAAGGAAAATAATGATAAACCCAAGCCATGGCTCCCCCTCTTCCTTCCTAACTCTTGTTCTCTCCCTAATAATTTCATCGTCGCCGTCCCTCTCCTCATCTTAATACATTTGTGCGGCAGCCTAAAGAGAGAAGGAAAGCTTGGCTGTGAAAAGAAGGAGAAGAGAGAAAACCTTCACAATTCTTAACTTCTCCTTCATTGGCTGAGTTTGAAGGTGCCATTTGGGAGAACCATCGATGGAGAACCTTTGGTGGTCGTTCACGATGAAGACTTGCAACATTCATGCATCCTGAGATAAATAAAAATTCCTCTTTTTATTGAATTTTCTTTATTCTTCTTGTCAATCAAACATCTGCTATTTCACCTCTTGTTAATTAGTCTTCAAGGGTTAAGTTGACAATAAATAATATTTAGAAGATGTATGATGAACTTCCTAACCATTTAAATCATTTTATATCAATCTCGGGTTGTCGCTTGACTAGTGTTTGAGCCAACAGTCAAACTCTGCACTTCGATTTGTTTAGTGTTTAAACAATATTTGAACGTTGCAGTGGTAATGGTCAGATTCATGTATTTTTTGCATGAATCTTAGTTATTTCTAGTTTTACACTTCATATGATTATATTGGACCTTGTTAATGATAATTTCGAGGTGCAAACTTTCTAATATTAATATTTTACTTCTTATTCATTATAAATTAGTGGATTTATTAAATGTTTAACTCAAAATGCAATTGAGGTGCAATGACATGCTTGGATACTAGGGGCAGGCTCGAGGTAGATTGGTGGATGTGTTGGCCTAGACACATGTTTTTTAGGACTTATATCGGTAAATGTACTTTAGGTGGGTTGTAGGCTTTAGATATTAAATTCATGAAAAAAAATGGTGTCGATTCATAAGGTAATAGCCAACCTTTCACCAATGTATGAGGTGGTGTTCAAACTTCAATCACGTTTCTAGAAAGATTTGAGTTTTGAAAAAATCTGCAGGTCAGAGACTCAATATGATGTATTTTATTACTCTATAGCTTTAGTGGGCTAGACTGTGAGTTAAAGTGTTGGGTGGGCCTCATGGTAGAGTTCATGTTCTAGCATGTGATATAGCATTTGAATGTTAGAAGACCAGAATGTTGTTTCAGTGTGGATTTTTGGTGTAAATGTTAAGTTGATTGACCTAATGTTATTTTCAAAATTTAGAGCATTAGTGAGCTTGATTTGGGGGTCATGTGGAGAACATTTAGCACACTTGGAAGTCTTCTCTTATTCTTTTTTTGCTGATGTCTTCTTTACATAATCTTTAAATACATGAGTCATCTTGATTATCCATGAGTGAGTGAAGGAGATGAATGAAAACAGTATAATGTTAAGGAGTGTTAAACCTAGAAAACCATGATATAACCTTTGATCATCTAATATCTAATTCATATATTGGTAGATTAATTTTTAGTTCTTAGAAAGATACTTATAATCACATTACCATTGTATAATGTTGTATTAAGGGATATTATAGTAAGAGACACTGAGTATTGACATATATAGTTGTTGATTCTATACGTAGAATCGGTAAAGAGAATTTGAGCAGGTAATTTCCATAATTGAATTCGGCAAAGGAAATTATGAGGATGAGTATTAATTTCTATATCCGAAATATACGAAGGGAATTTGAGCAACCAATTCCTATACCTAAATTAGGTGAAGAAAATTATTAGGTTAAGTGTTGATTTCTATATTTAGAATTGATAAAAAGAATTTGAGAGAGTATGTAAGCGCTAAGTTTTGAAATTCATAAGTTTGCTAAATATATTTATTATGTTAAAATTTAGAGATCAGAAATTCAAACCGGCCAAAAAGATCTACTTCGATAGCCCAAAAGACCCACTCTAGCAATTGCTCATAAGTAATCCACTCCAACATTTCTTCACTCCGGTAAATTCACTCCGACAATTGTACACAAGTAATCTACTCCAAAAAAACATCCACTCTGTCAATTGCTCACAATGGTCAAAAGACTTACTTTGACCAACTAATACATTTCGACAAGTCCCCTCCGGCAAATTCAAACCGGTCAAGTAATCCATTCTGCCAATTACCACTCCGGCCCGACAATCACACGTGTATATATATATATTCTTGTAATATATAAAATATATTATAACCTGCAAATCTTATCCATTATAAGCTGTAATTCTTATCCCTTAGCTGTAATTTAGCAACAAATTCATGGACAACAATGATTACACGGACAACAGCTGATATTTCCAAATTTGCTAAGTAAATTTTAGCCAAATGCCTCCTTCACTCAGCACCAGCAAACCAGCCTATTTTGCAGCAGCTTCTATGACCACCCAATGTTGATCAATTATCACACCACTTGGAACTCTAAAACTTAGTTTAATGATTCAACCAAATTAGATTAGTGACTAAGCACTCTTATGGACACATAAGTTAGCATGCTAGCAGCAATTTAACTTAAGATAAACTCTATATAAGGCTACATAAGGGAAGGAAAGATCAAGAAAAAAATAAGAGAAAAAAGAGAGAAAAAACTGTGTGGCTGAAGGGAAGGAAAGGGAAGAAGTAGAACTAAGCAAGTCAAGTAATTAGGGGTAAGTGTACCTATGTTTTCCTTCATTGTTATGTTTCTTTGATAATTTTCTTTAAATATTGTTGTTTTAATACTTTAATTTCCTATTTTACGATCTCTTTACTATCATAATATCATGAGAAAATCAAGTTAAAGAAGGAAAAATGCTATTGGATCATTTGGTGCTGATTCTAAAATTCAGCACCTAATGGACCAACTGCAAAAATCAAATTGGACCGGCCTCTAAACTAACTGTACCGGCAGCCAAACCGACCAATACATAATGTACTAATGTCAAGCTATTAACCCACGAACTAGTGGCTAAAAGTAAATTGAACCGGTATATGAACCGGACTCCTAAACTACAACTATCTTGCTAATTTGTTTTCAAGACAGTGCTGAACTTTAGTCACTGAAACAGCTTGAACCAGACCTAAACTTGACCGATCCAGTAGCCAAAATTTGCTCAAGTATCATGTGATAATGTTAAAATATTAATTGATAAAATTAGATTTAGAAAAGCCACTGAACCGGCCCTCCAAAGCAGTGGCAGTTTCTCTTATAGGCATTTTCACCGCTGCTATGTTATGAATATTGAATCGGGTCCAAACTAGGAATTAAATTAGCTAAACTAGTAGTTAATTAAACTAGGAGGATGTTGGAATGCTAATCTGTGAAATTTGATTCAAAAAAATTAAATTAGTGAATCGAGCCTCAAAACCATTGCCAAACCGGTTCATATAAGCTGAAATTTCTTGCCTCATAAAGAAGATATTAAGTCAGCTAAGAATTTCTAATATCAAAATTAATTTCAAGTTCGATTGGTTATTGAATCGAGTATCCAATTGATGACTAAATATCAAACAATAATTAATCTAATAAAATACGTCAAGTTCAAGCTCTTCTTTTTAGTATACAAAAATATTTTCAGGCTTGAATATTTTATTGTAAGTATGAATATTGAATAGGAGCTCTACACTATGTTAAAAAATTTGTCGAAAAAATTATTTTTTTCTAGAATGAAAAAAATAGTATCAGTATCAGTATCAGAAATAAATTATAGATTTTTCATAAGAAATTTTAAAGTAAAGTAAGCAACTGGGCTAAGGATAGATAAACAGATAGTATATTCTGACATGCCTTAATATATTATGGTAAAAGATCGATATCTGATAATTTAGTTTAATATCGTTGAGGTGATTTCGGTCTGGTCTACCGTGTCTAAAGGTATGTACCACCCATCTCGTGGTACAAATATGAGCTCTGGCCTTAGATTATATGGACAAAACACAATTTAAATTTCGATCGATTGTTTCTTTAGTTGGTAATCCTATTGGCCGTAGTCTCTATAAAAAGGTAAGAAAAAAATTTAACTACAAGGTTTAGAAAAAAGAAAGAACAAAAAAGAATCAAGGTAAGATATAAGAAAAGAACTACATATTTTTCGTCCTTTATAATGATTTTCTATATATGTTATTATATTTTAACAAAAAAAATTACATGATCTTTATTATATATTGTACATTGGTGAGTATTTGGCTCACTTGTTTGCTATTTTACTAACCCTTTAGATGGTTTGAACAAATTCATACCATACAAGCAGGAGTAAAGCGTAAAGGATATAACAAATATTTTAGGATTTATCGTTAACTTAAGAGTATATAGGAAAGAAAAAAATGTACCTGATGTAGACTATTTGGATAAATTTTAAGATATGTACTTAATATGAATGTATGACAATTTTATTTTGATCGACACCAGTTGAGTCTTGCTTTTGTGAAATTTTTATGATTTTAGCAAGTATCTTTCCTTATTTGGATCCTATGTATGATGAGACTATATGTATGTATAAAAGGATACAGGAAAAGTTCACGTCCCTTTATGATATGAATTGTTAAAAGATAAGCATAGTTAATAATAAAGCTAATGATAAATAAGTATGTGGGACATCACAAGTGATATCAGGGAATGAATTCAGAAAGATGCCTCAAATTAGGAAAACACCTTAGATTAGGAAGAGACCTTAGGATAAGAGGAGGCCTTAGAAGTAGGATGAATTTTGGGATTCAGATATTAGGAATTATGGAATTAAGGCTTGACATTATTTAATGATGACCTAACTTGTAAATTGATGTTTTGATAATAGGGGTTGAGAATGGCAAGTCGAGGCAAAGATTCTGCAAACAACTCCCGACCAAATCGAGAGGAGTATTTGGCTATCATGGGATGTATGACAGCAATTCTAGAATGAATGACACAGTAGCAACGTTAACCCAAACCAGCCATAGTTTAACTTCCAGGAAACCCAAGAGCGATGGCCTATGAGAAATTTATTACTAAAAGGGCACCAGAATTTACTGGAAACCCGAATCCTACAAAAGCTGAGGCTTAGATTCGGAGAATCGAGAAAATCCATTCAGTAATCCATTGTCCAGGGGACGATAAGGCGACCTTTTCAACTTATAAATTAAAATGGGAGATGGATTATTGGTGGGCCATGCAAAAAAGGGCCATAGGGATGGTTGAAAATGAGATCACTTGGGAGGTGTTCAAAGAAGCATTCTTAGATAAATATTTTTCAGAGAGTCTGCGGGAGCAAAATGAGGAAGAGTTTGCTTGGTTGCGGTAGGGGAGTAGATTAGTGGTAAAATATGATGCTAAATTTATAAAATTGTCTCATTATGCGCCGCATATAGTTGAAGATGAGTTAAGAAAGGCAAATAAGTTTCAGTCAACATTGCGGGACGACATTAGAAAGCAGCTGGTGTGTAATGTACCAATTTTTAAATACCATAACAAAGGTCATATAATAAATAATGGTTTTAATAAGAAAGTTATCTTAATGTCAAGGAAGTTGCTATCTGCTAAGGATGAGAAAGTTTACCAGCCGGATTCAAATGTTAGCCTGCCAAAATTGTTAACCGAATTTAGCATAGTTGATCAGATCAAAGTGTTGATAGGCTAATGTTGACCGGCAGGCTATGAGGAAGAATCCGATCAACATACATTGACCAGCTGATATACATTTTGCCAAAAATGCCGGCTTCCCAAGTGCCATGTAGCCAAAATGTCCAGTTGTAAAAATATCCGGTCAATACCCCTGTTTTGACCTGCTGAAGGTAAGAAAAATTGGTCAATAGGTTGACCAGCTGATTATGATTTTTCCTGCGTCAAATAACCGGTATGAATGAAAATGACCAGTATGCATTTTGAGAAAAAATGACCGATATGTATTTTGGAAAAAATGATCGGTATGTATTTTGAGGAAAACGACCAGTATGCATTTTGAAAAAAAATGACCGGTATGCATTTTGAGAAAAAATGGTTGGTTGCCAATTGGAAAAAATGACCGGTATGCGTTTTGAGGAAATATGACCGGTATGCGTTTTGAGAAAAAATGACCGGTATGTGTTTTGAGGAAAAATAACCGGTATGACAAAATGGATGCATTTACCGGCTTGCACCAAACAACCGGAATGGATGAAATAACTGGTATGACAAAATGGATGAATTTACTGGTTTGTATAAATTTACCGGTATAATTGAATATGGCAAAATGATCTAAAATAATTGGTAGGATCCGAGGACATCACAAAGAGTCCGAGGACCCATAATAAGGCCGAGGACTTTGAATATAAACGAGAGTTAGTAAGATAATTATCAGAATCAGTGAAATCTATCCTCTGCTCTTACCTACTTCCATTTGCTATGATCAATCTAGAATCTTCTAGACAGGGGGATCTGAGCAAAATATCTGGAGTAGGTTACCTATCCCCACCTACTCTCACCTACCCCATTACCTATAAATATGAGATGTGGGGGTTAGGGACAAAAGTGGAGAGAAATCTAAGAACGGGCACATAAGAGACAAAGGAAAAAGGGACGAGGAACTTCAACGTTAGATCGAGTAAGGGATTAACAGAAAAGACTAAGGCAAGTGTACCCCTTATTTTTGCTAAAGTTCTTTGGATTACATTATTTTAATGCTGTTCTTCACTATTTAACTATGTAATGCAAATAACGATGATTGTCTTCTCATGTTAATGAAAGAATTTCATGTTCCGCACATGAGTATGTTTGTTCTAGTGTTCATGTATGATTTTGGCAAGCAAATATCGAATGCTTATTCGTTGCATGAAGATGACATGTATGAACGTAAGCATGCTCTTTTAAAATAAGTTCGGTTATTTGCATTCTTAGGAAGTTTGGTTATTTGCATTATTGAAGAACTTCGGTTGTTTGCTTTATAAAGAACTTCAGCTAAATGCTTTTAAAGAACTTCGGATTTTTAGTGCATTAAGAACTCTAGATTTATGGAAATGGATTTAGATTTCTGAGTAGTTGTAGCCCTAAAATGTAACCAATTTGATGGTCGAGTAGTTGTAGACCATAAATGTAGCTAATTTGATATAATAGTCGAGTAGTTGCGAGCCTAAAATATAACCAATTTGATGGTCGAGTAGTTACAGATCTTTAATATAGTTAGTTTGATATGATGGTTGAATAGCTGTAGGCTTGAAATCTAACAAGTTTGATAGATGAGTAGCTGTAGACCTTAGATATAACCAGTTTAATATGATGGTTGAGTAACCGTAGGCCTAAAATGTAGCCAATTTGATAGTCGAATAGTTGCAGACCTTAAATGTAGCCAGTTTGATATAATAGTTGAATAGCTATAGGCCTAAAATGTAGCAAATTTGATGGTCAAGTTGTTGCAGACCTTAAATGTAGCCAGTTTGATTATAATAGCCGAGTAGTTGCAGATTTAAAATGTAGCCAATTTGATGGTCAAGTAGCTGCAGACCTTAAATGTGGCCAATTTGATTATGATGGCCGAGTAGTAGCAAGCCTAAAATGCAGCCAATTTGACGGACGAGTAGTTGCAAATCTTAAATATAACCAGTTTGATATGATGGCTGAGTAACTACAGGCTTAAAATATAGCCAGTTTGATGATCGACCAGTTGTAGATATTAAATGTAGCTAGTTTGATTATGATGGCTGAGTAATTACAGATCTAAAATATAGTCAGTTTTGATACGAAACTTTGAACATGGCTCTGATTGTATTTTGGAAAACAGTTCTCTTAAGAAAGAAATGACTTCGGTTCTTGTTTTTATGATCTCACGAATCTAACTTCGGCCCATGTTATAGACTTATTTTGCAAATTGCTCTCATTCTATTCCTTTGATTTTGCTTTGAAATTATATATAGGCATCTTTTTCTGTATTGGTATCTTGTTGAGTTGTTACTTACCCCTTGTTATTTTCTCACCCTCAAATAACCAAGAATTTATGCTTGATAAGAAAGAGTGAAGTCAGATGGTCTCGCTAGGCAGGAAAGCCGATTGAGACTCTAGTAGCAGTTCATAGCCATCATTGATGTATATTTGGGATATTCTGGAAACTCTTATATAAAGATTTTGCTATGTAAATAAAAAGGATATCTAGATGCTTCCACTAAATGTTTACAGTTTGAGTAATTTTGGTTCCTAGTGGCATCTCATGTGACTTTGGCCAACCCACCTAGGACCTTGGACGGTCAAGATGTTGACTGACCTAGTTATGACTGACCTACTTTATGACCAACTGGACGACCAGCTGTTTGTGATCCTGTGCACGCAGAAGAAGAAAATTTTAAGTCCGCCCATGCCTTTGTACAAAGTATATGTTATATGTACGACCAGTGGACGGATATCATATTAGGGATTATGACCGGTCTGTCACATGGTGACTTTAAAGCTACATTCTTTTGGGGATATTTTTGATTAAGCACTGATATTTGAAAAAGAACTAGAGAATGAGCAGTTCTTTAAGAAGAGAATGCGAAGTCAAGAAAACCTAACACTGGGTTCAAATTTGACATATGGAACGCCTATAAAACGGAGGACAAAGGTAAAAAGGAAGTGAATCCATAGGTAGGGCCAAGTCCAGTAGTGACAACAAAAGCCACACCGACATGCTCGCTATGTGGGAGGTGGCTTGGCAGAAGTCCTTGTCATAAGTCTACGGAAGCCTGTTTTGATTGTGGCTAAAAGGGTCACTCAATCAAAGATTGTCCAAAGCCAAAAAGGCCAATAGCAGAGAAGCCAAGTATTCCAGGCAAAGTTTTTGCCATTCAAGTTCAAGACGTGGAGGCGACCCCAAATGTAGTAGAAGGTACTCTTTCTATCTTTGGTACTCCTGGTCATGTACTTATAGATTCAGGTGCCACACATTTTTTGTGTTTCCAAGATTTATATGTCATTTGCTATCAACCTTGCATATTTTAGAACATGTCTTAAGTGTATCAACACTGGCGGGATCATCTCTTATGACTGATATCATGTATTCAAAGTGTGAAGTCTAGATTAGGGAGTCAAAATTGGTCATGGACTTGATATTGTTGGAAATGTATAACTTTAATGTAATTCTATGCATGGATTGGTTAGCAGGTTATCATGTTAACGTTGATTGTTTCCATAAACGAGTATATTTTGCCACTCTAGGGTGTGAACCGTTCTATTTCCAAGGGGTAGTACGAAAGGAGTTGCCTTGTTTTATTTCAGCCTTGCATGCTCATTATTTAATGGAAAATGGATGTCAAACTTATTTGGCTTATGCCAGCACAATTGGGTCTCACGATGTACCAACAAAGGATATTCCAGTGGTTCATAAATTTGATGGTGTTTTTCCTGAGGATTTACCTGACTTGCCTCCAAATCGAGAAATTGAATTCGAGATAGAAATTATTCCTGTATCAAGCCCAATTTCAAAAACTTAGTACAGGATGGCTCCAGCGGAACAAAAAGAATTAAAATAGCAGTTGCAGGAACTTTTGGAGAAGGGATTTATCCGACCTGGTGTCTCTCCTTGGAATGCTCCGGTCTAATTTGTGAAAAAGAAAGATGGGTCATTACGATTATGTATTGACTATCAAGAATTGAATAAGATCGCTATAAAAAATAATTACATATTGCCAAGGATTGACAACTTATTTAATCAATTACAATGGGCACAGGTATTCTCCAAAATTAATCTTCGCTTGGGCTAGCACCAACTAAGAATTAAAAAGGAGGATGTAACATAGACTACATTCCACACCAGGTATGAGCATTATGAATTTTTGGTTATGTCTTTTTGGATTAACTAATACCCCGGCAGCCTTTACGGTTCTGATTAATCGGATATTCTAGCCATATTTGGATAAATATATGATTGTATTTATTGATGACATATTAATCTATTCAAAAAGTTATAAGAATTACGAAGCATACCTGAGAATTGTGCTTCAGACACTTTGGGAAAAGAAACTATATATTAAGTTGAAGAAGTGTGAGTTTTGGCTGGAGGAGGTAGCCTTCTTAGGACATATTATATTAAATGGAGGTATTTCTATTGATCCCAAAAAGATTGAGGCTGTTGTTTGTTAGAGTCAGCCAACAACGATAGCTGAAGTACGAAGTTTTCTTGAGATGGTAGGTTACTATCGGAGATTTGTGAAACATTTCTCAAGAATTGCCATACCCTTGACTCGACTAATGAAATAGATGACTAAATTTGTCTTGACAGAGGAATGCGAGCAAAGTTTTTAGGAGTTAAAGAATCGATTAACTTCTACTCAAATTCTGACAATTCCCGAAGGATCTGGCGGGTATGTGGTCTATTGTGATGCCTCTAGAACAGGGCTGGGCTATATATTAATGTAGTATGGAAAAGTAATAGTTTATAGGTCAAGACAATTGAAGGTGCACGAGAAGAACTACCCAACCCATGACTTAGAACTGGCTGCGGTAATCTTCGTCTTAAAAATTTGGAGACACTATTTGTACAGTGAAAAAGTTCTGGTATATTCTAACCATAAGAGTCTAAAATATTTATTCTCCTAGAAGGAATTAAACATGAGACAATGATGGTGGCTGCATTTCTTGAAAGATTATGATTATATAATACAATATCAACTTGGAAAAGGTAATGTGGTGGCAGATGCCTTAAGCCACCAGATGACTTTCATGGCAAATTTGAAGATTAAAGAAATGGAGATGCTAGAATATATAAAGCAATGTGATATTAAGAGATATGTGCAAGGTGATCGAATGATCCTGTCGTATTTTTAAATTTAGCCTGAAATCTTGAAGCGAATTAAGGAGGAACAAATGAAAGATTCATTCTTGGCAAATATTGCTAGAGATTTAGGTCAAGACTCTCGAATTGATTTCAATATCTGTGCTGATGGAATTTTAAGGTTTCAAGATCGAATATGTGTACCAAACATTGGAAAATTGAAGGGAAAAATCATAAAGGAAGCCCACCGATCAAAGTATAGTATTCATCCGGGTATCAACAAAATGTATCAAGATTTGAGGAAGATATTTTGGGAAAAAATATAAAAAGAGAAATTATGGATTATGTGAAAAAATACTTGGTTTGTTAACAAATAAAAATCAAGCACAAAAATCCACTGGGTTGTTACAACCCTTGCCTATTCTAAGGTGGAAGTGGGAGGATATATTAATAGACTTTGTAATGGGATTACCGAGAATTTCAAGGAACCATAATGCAATATGGGTAATTATTGATTGACTTACCAAGTCAGCACATTTCTTAGCATTTTGAATGAATTAATTCTAGAGATCGATTAGCTCGAATATATATTGAGGAGATTGTGAGGTTACATGGAGTACCAGCTTCTATTACGTCAGACAGAGACCCGATATTTGTTTTCAAATTTTAGAAAAATTTACACCAAGAGTTATGGATAAAATTAAAATTTGGTAAAGCCTATCATCCATAGACAGATGGACAATCAGAGAGAACCATTTAGATTTTGGAAGATATGCTAAGAACCTTGGTATTGGAGATAAAAGGTAATTGGGATGATTATTTGACGTTGCAGAGTTTGTATACAATAATAGTTATTATGTAAGTATCGGGATGACTCCTTTTGAGGCATTGTATAGAAGAAAATGTCGATCACCCATTCATTGGGAGGAAATGGGTGATAAAAAACTCATGAAACCAGACATTATTGAAGAGACATCAGATTAGATCAAGATAATTTATGAAAAGTTGAAAGTGGCTCAAAGTAGATAAAAGAATTATGTAGATAAAAGGAGATCGGATCTAAAATTCAAAATTGGAAAATATGTATGCTTGAAGCTGTCACCATCCAAAGGCCTATCTTGATTCGGGGTGAAATAAAAAATTGAAGCCTGAATTTATTAGGCCTTTTGAAATTCTAGAAAAAGGTGGCGATGTAGCTTATCATTTGGCATTACCACCAAGTATGGGGGAGGTGTATAATGTTTTTCATGTGTCTGTACTCAGAAAATATATTTATGATTCAACCCATGTTATTGAGTACAAGCGTTTGATGATCCAGGAAGACCTAACGTATATTGAGGAACCCATGCAAATTTTGGGACATAAAGAACAAGTCCTTTGAATGAAGACTATTACATTGGTGAAGGTATTATGGAGGAACCATATACAAGAAGAAGCTACATGAGGATGGGAGAACGAGATTCGAGGAAAGTACCTCCATCTTTTCCATCATTAAGGTACGTAATGCTATTCAAATTTTGAGGACGAAATTTTATAAGGATGGTATAATCCACTCCGATATTTCTTCATTCCAGTAAATCCACTCCAGCAATTACACACAAGTAATCCACTTCGGCAAAATATCCACTCTGGCAATTGCTCACACCGGCCAAAAGACCCACTCTGGCCAAGTAATACACTTCGGCAAGTCCACTTCGACAAATCGAAATTGACCAAGTAATCCATTCCGACAATTGCCACTCTAGCCCGACAATCATATATATATATATTTTGTAACATATAAAATATATTATAACCTATAAATCTTATCTATTATAAGTTGCAATTCTTATCCATTAGCTGTAATTCAGTAGTAAATTTATGGACAGCAATAATTACATGGTTAGCAGCTAAAATTTCAAAATTTTCTAAGTAAATGTTAGCCAAACACCTCCTTCACTCAACACTAGCAAACCGGCCTCTTCTGTAGCAGCTTCTACAACCACTCAATGTTAACCGATTGTCACGTCACCTAGAACTCTAAAACTTAGCTTAATGACTTAACCAAATTAGACTAGTGACTAAGCACTATTAGGGACACCTAAGTTAGCATACTGACAGCAATTCAATTTAAAATAAATTCTATATAAGGCTACATAAGGGAAGGAAAGAATAAGAAATAAATAAGATGAAAAAAGAGAGAAAAAAATTGTGTGGCTGAAGGGAAAGAAAGAGAAGAGGTAGAACTCAGCAAGTCAAGTGATTAGGGGCAAGTGTATCTATGTTTTCCTTCTTTGTTGTATTTTTTTGATAATTTTCTTTAAGTATTGTTATTCCAATACTTCAATTTCCTATTTTCTATCTCCTTACTGTCATAATATTATGAGAAAATCAAGTTAAAGAAGGAGAAATATTGCTGGATTATTTGGTGCTGATTCTAAAATTCAGCACCCGATGGACTAGCTATTAAAATCAAATTGGACCAGCCTCTAAACCGGCTGTATTGGCAACCAAACCAACCAATACATAATGTACTAATGTCAAGCTATTAACTCACGAATTGGTGGCCAAAAGTAAATTGAACTGGTATATGAACTGTACTATTAAACAGCAAATATCTTGCTGATCTATTTCCAGGACACTGTAGAACTTCAATCACTGAACTGGCCTAAACTAGACCTCAACTTGATTGATTCGACAACCAAAATTTGCCCAAGTGTCACGTGATAATGCTAAAATATTAATAGATAAAATTAGATTTAGAAATGCTACTGAATTGGCCCTCCAAAACAGTGGTAGTTTTTGTTATAGGCCTTTTCACCGCTGTTATGTTATCAATATTGTATTGTGTCCAAACTAGGAATTAAATTATCTGAACCCGTAGTTAATTAAATCGAGAGGATGTTGGAATGCTAATTTGTAAAATTTGATTAAAAAAAAATTTCAATTAGTGAACTGAGCCTCAAAACCATCGTCGAATTGGTTCATGTAAGCTGAAATTTTTCGGCTCATAAGGAGATATTGAACCGGCTCAAAATTTTTAATATCAAAATAAATTTTAAGTTCAATCGGTTACTGAACCGAGTATCCAACTGGTGACTGAATATCGAATAATAATTAATCTAAAAAAATACATCAAGTTCAAACTCTTCTTTTTTAGTATACAAAAATATTTTCAAACTTAAATATTTTACTGTAATTATGAATATTGAATGGGAGCTCTACATTATGTTAAGAAAATTATCAGAAAGATTATAGTCTTTTAGAATAAAGAAAATTTAGTATCAGTATCAGAAACAGACTATAGAGTTTCTATAAGAAAATTTAAAATGAAATAAGCAACTGAACCAAGGATAGATTAACAGATAGTATATTCTGGCGTGTCTTAGTATAATTGTGACGGAACGGGATTTTTTTTTTTTGCAACACAGGATCTGGATGCCATCTAGGACCCATATACTTTTAACCATAAGAAGTATAGAGAAAGTTATTCTAACACTTACGGAAGCACTAGTATTCATTCCAAAATATTCATTTTCAAGTACATAATTAAAAAGGTCTAACCATAAAATTCATGAATCAAAATCAAATCATTACAATGATATCCTCCAAAATAAGCTTCCGAGTCTTTAATGATCTTTCAGACAAGCTCTAATCACTCCAACTCGTCAGGCACAAGTTCTAAAGTTTCATCTGTAGGGGGGAAAATAGAAAACAGTGAGCTAGCGCTCAACAAGTTATATGTGATTTCCATAAATATTTGTACTGTCAGGCGAATACATAAATATTAATAAACAATAGCGGATCAGAAAACTAATGTAATCAATGCAGAAAAAATTGGGATAGAACCATATGCAATACTATAATCAATATTTAGCAGGATGAAGGTCGAACAAAATGTCAGAGCATAAAACAGAGTCGGTGTCATGGTAAAAGTCACCTTTTATTCTTCTGCTTGCGGAGGGGGCATTAATTGAGGATAGATTGCGTTTAGTCCACACAATCCAAGGCCAATAACTGAACAGAAGTATCCCGTCTCGTGGGATTGGTGTGCCACCTGAAGGTAGGCCAGAAACTATACTTTCCTCCTGACCGTAACGCCCCGAGGACAAGGCGGACCACAAATAGCTCCATGGACAGAGTTCGCTTTCCTCCTGACCGTAACGCCCCGAGGACAGGGCGGACCATGATTTACTCCATCGACAGAGTTATCATCGATTTTGACCATAAAGTTCTAAGGCATGTCGGAGAACCTTATCTCCCGAAGCTAATATCAGAACTTATTCGTCTTATCATAAAGCTGGTTCAGAGTTTATCTTTGTTTGGGTCTTATGAGAAGGGACGCCGGACTTCATTTTCTTCACACAAAAGCCGGGGCTCAAATGCCAGAGTTCTCTTTTTCTAAAAAATGTCAGAGTTTAGAAAGCCGGAGTTCTTTTTCTCAAAAAAAGCTAGAGTTTAAAAAGCCGGAGTTCTTTTTCTCAATATGCCGGAGTTCAGAAAATCGGAGTTCTTTTTCTCAAAAAAGCCAGAGTTCAAAAAGCCATAGTTCTTTTTCTTAAAAAAAGCCGGAGTTCAAAAGCCGGAGTTCTTTTTCTCAAAAAATCCGGAGTTCAAAAAGCCAAAGTTCTTTTTTTTTAAAAAAAAGCCGGAGTTCAAAAAGTCGGAGTTCTTTTCGGACGGAGTGCTTTTTGGACGGAGTGCCTTTCGAACGTAGTGTTTTTCAGACGAAGTGCTTTTCACTCAAAGGGGCGGAGTGCTTTTTACTCAAAGGACAGAGTACTTTTAAAAGCCAAAGTTTCGTAAATCCGGAGTGCTTTTTACTGAAAACTGGAGTGCTTTTTACTCAAAGGACGGAGTACTTTTAAGAGCCGAAGTTTCATAAATTCGGAGTGCTTTTTACTGAAAGTCGGAGTACTTTTCACTCAAAGGATGGAGTACTTTTAAAAGCCGAAGTTTCATAAATCCAGAGTGCTTTTTACTGAAAGCCGGAGTTGTGTTTTCGTGCTTTAAAGGCCGAACCTGATTCTAATATGCACAAGCCGGACGGACTTCTTTTCAATGGGCTGGAGTTGATTTATTCATGCAAAAAGGGCCGGACTTGATTATTTCATGCAAAAAGGGTGAACCGGACTTGATTTTATAATAAAATGGCCAATATTTACTTAAGTCGATTTTAAATTATACTATAAGGCCGGTTTCAAATTATTTTACTAATCAATGCCGATTTCAAAATCAAAGAGCGAGTGTCAGTTTCAAATTACCATACAAGTGCCGGAGGTCATTTCACACATGCAAGGACCGAACATTTTAAATCATGGCCAGACTTTATACATTTAAATAAAACGTCCAAACCTCATGAAATAACCGATACTTTTTCATAAACAAATAACTGGTCATCATCTAAATCTTGCAATAATCAAACTTCATGCGTGCGAACATCATGAAATAGTGAACATCATTAGTTATCCTTGCACTAAAAACATGAACTTAAAAATAGGGAGGACGCTTGCCTTAAACACATGATCAACAAAAGGTGAGTGCTCTTGCAAATGAACTTAAAAACAGAAAACGTAACATTCGAAGTACACTTGCAATATTCTTAAAGATAGAACTTAAAGAGCAACGTCCGAAGTAACTTGCCTGAGAGTTGATCGTCTAGATTTTTTTTACCGTCTTGAAGCTTTTTCCCGTCACTCTCTTCCTTCTGCTTGCTTGTGCATCAACCAATGCAGGGTTTATATAGAGGAGGGGTTTGGTGGAGTAAGTGGGGTAAGTTACATACTCCATACTTCTCTTCAGAGGGTAGGTGGAGTAACTACGTTGGTTTACTTATTTCATTCAGTCGCCACCTAGTTGGATTCTAACAATAAAGTTTATTTTTGTCTTTAGTTACCATTAGTTCATTTTAGGCCAACTGCTCGGCCCACTCCGCTGCTGGCCAACCCTTTTTGGGCCGGTTATATTTTTCATCAAACAGGCTGATTTTGGATTCTAAGGAGGAGGCCGGTCCATCTTTTATTTACAAAGGGAAGGCGGGCTTGATTACAAGGTTGGGCTGGGTTTTCATGGGAGGAGGCTAGTTTGGATTTCTATGCATGCAGGCTGGTCAACACATTAAATTTTTGGATCTCACAATTCTCCCCTACTTAAAGAAATTTCGTCCTCAAAATTTGAGTAAAGTTACATACCTTAATCAAACATGTGGGGATACTTGCTCCGAATTTCTTCTTCTCACTCCCAGGTGGCTTCCTCAGGTGAGTGATTCCTCCATAGCACCTTTACCAGAGAGACCGCCTTTGTCCGCAGCTTTTGCTCTTTCCGATTGAGGATTTGTAGTGGCTCCTCGACATAGGATAGATCCTTGTTAACTTCCAGGGGTTCGAACTCTATCACATGAGTAGGGTCGTAAACATATCTTCGGAGCATGGATACATAGAACACATCACGCACTTCAGTTAAACTCGGCGGTAGTACTAGCCGGTACGCTACTTCTCCGATCCTTTCTAAGATTTCAAAAGGACCAATGAATCGTGGCTTTAGTTTTCCTTTTACTCCAAATGGTGACGTTCCCTTAGATGGCGAGACTTTTAGAAAGACAAAATCTCCTACTTCAAAGCTTAAGTCTTTCCTTCTTTTGTCCGCATAGCTCTTCTGTCTGCTCTGAGCGACTTTTAAGTTATCATGGATTAATTTGATTTTCTCCGCCGTTTCTTTTACTATTTCTGGACCCAAGATTCTCTTATCTCCCGTTTCCTCCCAGTGGATTGGTGATCTACACTTCCTTCCATACAAGGCTTCAAAAGGGGCCATGCCGATACTAGCCTAATAGCTATTATTGTAGGCAAATTCTGCCAACGCCAGGTAAGTATCCCAATTTTTCTTCATTTCTAACACTGAAACCCTCAGCATAACCTCAAGAATTTGAATGGTCCGCTACGACTGGCCATCCGTCTGGGGGAGATAAGCAGTACTGAACTTTAACTCAGTCCCCAGTTCTTTATGCAGACTCTTCCAAAACCTTGAGACAAATCGGGGTCCCTATTCTGACACGATGGAGGCAGGAATTCCGTGAAGTCTCACAATTTCGTTCACATAAAGCTGTGCCAGCTTATCACGTGAGTAGGTCGTCTTGATTGCCAGGAAATGGGCAGACTTTGTCAATCGGTCAACTATAACCCATACGGCATCGTGATTCCTGGGGGTCCTTGGCAATCCTGACACAAAGTCCATTGCAATATCCTCCCATTTCCAGCTTGGGATCTGCATTGGTTGCAACAATCCGGATGGTTTTCTCCTTTCAACCTTCAGTTGCTGGCACACGAGGCATTTCTCCACATAGGCCATAATGTCTCTCTTCATATTCCTCCACCAGAATGTTTTCTTTAAGTCTCGATACATTTTGTTTGCTCCAGGGTGGATAGTATACTTAGACTGATGAGCTTCCTTTAAGATTTTCTCTTTCAATTCCTTAACATCAGGTACGCACAATCGATCTCCAAACCTCAATGCTCCGTCTGTTCGGACGCTGTATTCAGCTCGGGATTCCTTACTCAAGTCACTTGCAATTTCGATAAGGAATGGATCATTAACTTGCATCTCCTTAACTTTACTAACGATCTCTGGTTGAATTTGAAGATAGGACAGGAGCATCCTATTTCCCTTAGCATAACGCCGAACATCTCATTGCTCTAGATATTCTAACATCTCCATTTGCTTAACTTGCAATTGAGCTACCAACCCAGATCGTCGACTTAAAGCATTTGCCACCATATTAGCCTTCCCAGGCTTATATTGTATTTCACAGTCATAGTCCATTAGGAAATCGAGCCACCTCCTTTGCCTCATGTTAAGCTCCTTCTGGGTAAACAAGTACTTCAAGCTTTTGTGATCAGAATACACCAGAAACTTTTCACCGTATAGGTAGTGTCTCCAAATTTTCAAGGAAAATACCACAGCCGCAAGCTCCAGATCATGGGTAGGGTAGTTCTTTTGGTGAACCTTTAACTGCCTAGACCCATAGGCTACTACCTTATCGTGCTGCATCAGTACGCAACCCAAGCCTACCTTAGAGGCATCATAGTATACCTCATATCCTCCCGAGCCTTCTGGAATCAACAACACCGGAGCGGTAGTCAGGCGATCCTTCAACTCTTGAAAACTCCGATCACATTCCTCTGTCCACTCAAATCTGACTTCCTTCTTTAGTAGTTTAGTCAGAGGCATAGCAATTTGAAAAAAGTTTTCCACAAATCGCCGATAGTAACCTGCCATGCCTAAGAAGTTTCTGACCTCAGTTACTAAAGTTGGCCTACTCCAGTTAGTAACGGCATCAACTTTCTTAGGATCCACCGAAATACCGCCATTGGAGATTACATGACCCAGGAACATAACCCTTTTCAGCCAAAACTCACATTTTTCTAACTTAGCATATAGCTTTTCTTCGCAAAGTACTTGAAGTACTATCCTTAAATGGGTTTCATCTTCCTCATAATTTTTGGAATAAATTATAATATCATTAATAAAAATCACCACAAATTTGTCAAGGTACTGCCTGAACACCCTATTCATTAGATCCATGAAGGCAGTAGGGACATTTATAAGCCCAAAGGGCATAACAAGGAACTCGTAGTGGTCGTACCTTGTCCAGAAAGCGGTCTTGGCCACATCCTCAGGCTTAATCCTCAATTGATGATATCCAGACCTCAAATTGATTTTTGAGAATTACCGAGATCCTTGCAATTGATTAAATGGATCATCGATTCGTGGTAGAGGATACTTGTTCTTGATCGTGATTTTATTTAACTCATGATAGTCGACATATAGCCGTAAGGATCCATCTTTTTTCCTCATGAATAAAACTGGTGCTCCCCAAGGAGACACACTTGGCCTAATGAAACCTTTGTCCAACAGCTCCTGCAGTTGCAACCTTAACTCCTTCAACTCAGCTGGAGCCATTCTATAAGGGGTTTTAGAACTGAGCTGGCATCAGAAACAATAGAAATCTCAAATTCAATTTTCCGATGTGGAGGCAATCCAGGCAGCTCCTCAGGAAATACATCCTCAAACTCGCAGACGGTGTGAATGTCCTTAGCTGGCACTTTATGACTCCCAGTGGTGTATGCATAAGCCATGTGAGCCTTACATCCGCTTTTCACCAGATGTTTAGCATGCAAGGCGGAGATCATTTCAGGCACCTCCTTTTTCTTGATGCCTTGGAAGAAGGTCTCCATCCCAGGGATGTTAAAATAAACCTTCTTCGTAAAGCAATCAATGGTGGTATGGTTTTCAGCCAGCCAATCCATCCCTAGAATCACATCAAAACCTTCCATATCTAATAGTACCAAATCCATGATTAAATGCTTCCCGTCTACTTCCATCACACATTTAGGATACACAATATCAGTAACTACAGGAAATTTCGTAGGGGTACACACCGATAATTTATAATTCAATAAGCATGGAGTAGTGTCAATATGGCATGCAAACCATGGAGAAACGAAAGAATGAGTAGACCCTGAATCAAATAAGATGGATGCAGGAACGCCACAAATAGAAATGGTACCTTCCACGACGTTAGGTGATACTTCAAGCTCCTGAATAGCTACTGTGAAAGCTTTAGCCGGAACAATAGGCTTTCCTTCCTCCATTCTTAGGCAGTCCTTGATCAAATGGCCTTTCTGCCCGCATTTATAACAAGCTCCCGTCATTCGACGGCACTCCTGCCCTGGATGTATTTTTCCGCAGGAGGTGCAGTGCGCAGTTGAGGTTTTAGAATCAGACCTCGACTGGGTCGGCACTACGCTCTTCCCTTTTTCCACCGTTTTTGTCCTCTTTGATGATCCACAAGATCCTCCAACGGATCCGATACTAGCATTTGCCCGACTGGCTGCTCTTTTTGCGAAGAATCTTTCCGTCTCCACTTCTTTTTCGAAGATGATTGCCCGGTCCAGTATGTCGGCATATGTCTCAAGTTTCAAAGTGGACAGCTGCTTCCGAATGTCATCTCGCAGCCCTTGCTGAAACTTCTTCGCCTTTCTTAGTTCGTCTTCTACATAATAAGGCGAAAATTGGGACAGCTCAGTAAATTTAGCGTCGTACTCCATTACTGACATACTCCCTAGTCTTAGCCTTATGGACTCCATCTCCTTTTGATCTCAGAGACTAGGTGAAAAATATTTCTCCAGAAATGCTTCCTCGAACATCTCCCAGGTGATTAGTTCATTGGGCATCCCCAGTGCCCTTCTCTTTATATTCCACCAGCTATCCGCCTCGCCCTCTAATTTATAGATGGCAAAGGTGACATTCTCCTAGTCCCTACATCCGATCACCACGAATATTTTCTTCATCCTTTTAAGCCATATCGCGGCTTCTGCCAGATCAGGCTTTCCCAAGAAGCCCGGGGCACGTTCCGCAGTAAACCGGTCATACATGGTTGGAGTTTGGATGGCCGAGTTAGTTTCGGCCACAGGGATTGGCGCCATATGCCTATTCTCAACAGATTCCACCACGTTGGTCATCCTTTCCAGTAAGCCTATGTAACCGGCCTCCCGGTCATAGGGAGTGTTTCGGCCGTTTTTCCTTGTCCTTCCACTAGCCATCCTAAAAACTATAATTTCAGAACATTGGTTAGTTCAATAAAATCGAACTGAGTCTTAGAGTTCAAGCATCTTAGGGATTCTAGTTGACTAAGTCACTCTACCTACGTCTTAGAAAGATTTAGTGCCAAGATTTAAGCCTACACTTCCGCTTTTTCGATCGATCAATTCGTAAGGCATCCTATTTCTCTGATACCAATTGTGACGGAACGAATTTTTTTTTTTTGCAACACAGGATCTGGATGCCATCTAGGACCCATATAATTTTAACCGTAAGAAGTATAGTGGAAGTTATTCTAACACTTGCGGAAGTACTCGTATTCATTCAAAAATATTCATTTCCGAGTACATAATCAAAAAGGTCTAACCATAAATTTCATGAATCAAAATCAAATCATTACAATGATATCCTCTAAAATAAGCTTCCAAGTCTTTAATGATCCTTCAGACAAGCTCTAATCACTCCAACTCATCAGGCATAAGCTCTAAAGTTTTATCTGTAGGGGGAAAAATAGAAAACAGTGAGCCAGTGCTCAACAAGTTACATGCAAATTTTCATAAATATTTGTACTGTCAGGCAAATACATAAATATTAATAAACAATAGTAGATCAGAAAACTAATGTATTCAATGCAAGAAAAATCAGGATAGAACCATATGCAATACTATAATCAATATTTAGCCGGATGAAGGTCGAACAGAATGTCAGAGCATAAAACAGAGTCGGTGTCGTGGTAAAAGTCACCTTTTATTCTTCTGCTTGCGGATGGGGCATTAATCAAGGATAGATTGTGTTCAGTCCACACAATCCAATGCCGATAACTTAACAAAAGTATCCCGTCTCGTGGGATTGGTGTACCACCCGAAGGTAGGCCGGAAACTATACTTTCCTCCTGACCGTAATGCCCCGAGGACAGGGCGGACCACAAATAGCTCCATGAACAGAGTTTGCTTTCCTCCTGACCATAAAGCCCCGAGGACAGGGTGGACCATGATTTACTCCATGGATAGAGTTATCATCGATTTTTACCATAAAGTTCTAAGGCATGCCGGAGAACCTTATCTCCGAAGCTAATGTCAGAACTTATTCGTCTTATCATAAAGCTGGTTCAGAGTTTATCTTTGTTTGGATTTTATGAGAAGGGAGGCTGGACTTCATTTTCTTCACACAAAAGCCGGGGCTCAAATGCCGGAGTTCTCTTTTTCTCACAAATGTCGGAGTTCAGAAAGCCAGAGTTCTTTTTCTCAAAAAAAGTCAGAGTTCAAAAAGTCGGAGTTCTTTTTCTCAATATACCGGAGTTTAGAAAGCTAGAGTTCTTTTTCTCAAAAAAGCCGGAGTTCAAAAAGCCAGAGTTCTTTTTCTTAAAAAAAAGCCGAAGTTTAAAAGGCGGAGTTCTTTTTCTCAAAGAAGCCAGAGTTCAAAAAGCCGGAGTTTTTTTTTTCAAAAAGCAGAAGTTCTTTTCGGACGGAGTGCTTTTCGGACGGAGTGCTTTTCAGACGGAGTGCTTTTCACTCAAAGGGACGGAGTGCTTTTCACTCAAAGGGGCGGAGTGCTTTTCACTCAAAGGACGGAGTACTTTTAAAAGCCAAAGTTTCGTAAATCCGAAGTGCTTTTTACTAAAAACCGGAGTGCTTTTTACTCAAAGGACGGAGTACTTTTAAGAGCCGAAGTTTCATAAATTCGGAGTGCTTTTTACTGAAAGCCGGAGTTCTTTTCACTCAAAGGACAGAGTACTTTTAAAAGCCAAAGTTTCATAAATCCGGAGTGATTTTTACTGAAAGCCGGAGTTGTTGTATTTTCATGCTTTAAGGGTCGGACCTGATTCTAATATGCACAAGCCGGACGAACTTCTTTTCAAAGGGCTGGAGTTGATTTATTCTTGCAAAAAGGGCCGGACTTGATTATTTTATGCAAAAAGGGTGAACCGGACTTGATTTTATATTCAAATGGCCAATATTTACTTAAGCCGATTTCAAATTATACTATAAGGCCGGTTTCAAATTATTTTACTAATCAATGTCGGTTTCAAAATCAAAGAGCGAGTGCCAGTTTTAAATTACCATACAAGTGCCGGAGGTCATTTCACACATGCAATGACCGAACATTTTAAATTATGGCAAGACTTTATACATTTAAATAAAACGTCCAAACCTCATGAAATAACCGGTACTTTTTCATAAACAAATAACTGGTCATCATCTAAATCATGCAATAATCAAACTTCATGCGTGCGAACATCATGAAATAGTGAACATCATTAGTTATACTTGCACTAAAAACATGAACTTAAAAATAGGGGGGACGCTTGCCTTAAACACATGATCAACAAAAGGTAAGTGCTCTTGCAAATGAACTTAAAAACAGAAAACGTAACGTCCGAAGAACACTTGCAATATTCTTAAAGATAGAACTTAAAGAGCAACGTCCGAAGTAACTTGCCTGAGAGTTGATTGCCTAGATTTTTTTTACCGTCTTGAAGCTTTTTCCCGTCACTCTCTTCCTTCTGCTTGCCTGTGCATCAACCAATGCAGGGTTTATATAGAGGAGGGGTTTGGTGGAGTAAGTGGCGTAAGTTACATACTCCGTACTTCTCTTCAGAGGGTAGGTAGAGTAACTACGTTGGTTTACTTATTTCATTCGGTCGCCGCCTAATTGGATTCTAACAATAAAGTTTGTTTTTGTCTTTAGTTACCATTAGTTCATTTTAGGCCAACTGCTCAACCCACTCCGCTGCTGGCCAACCCTTTTTGGGCCGGTTGTATTTTTCATCAAATGGGCTGATTTTGGATTCTAAGGAGGAGGCCGGTCCATCTTTTATTTACAGATGGGAAGGCGGGCCTGATTACAAGGCTGGGCTGGGTTTTCATGGAAGGAGGCTGGTTTGGATTTTCATGCATGCAGACTGGTCAACACATTAAATTTTTGGATCTCACAATATTATCGTGGAAGGTTGACGTCTGATAATTCAATTTGATATCGCAAAGGTGATTCCAGCCTTGTCTATTGAATATAAAGGTATGCACTACCCATCTCGGGGTGTAAATACGAGCTCCGACCTTAAATTATATGGATAGAATACAATCCACCCATCTCAGGGTATAATATGAGCTCCGGCCTTAAATTGTGTAGATAGAACACAATCCGTCCATCTCAGGGTGTAATACGAGCTCCAGCCTTAGATTGTGTGGACAAAATACAATCCAAATTTTGATTAATCACTCATTTAATTGGTAAGATTTACTAACATTGGTCCCTACAAAAAGATAAGAAAAGAAAAATTATCTACAAGGTTTGGAGAAAAGAAAAAACAAGAAAGAATCAAGATAAGATATCAGAAAAGAATGTATATTTTTTGTCCACTGTAATGATTTCCTATGTATTTTATTATATTTTAAATAAAAAATTTGTATGATATTTGTTATATATTATACGTTGTTAAGTATTTATCTCATTTTCTTACTATTTTACTAACCCTTTAGATGGCTTGAATGAGTTCATATTAGACGAGTAGGAGTGAAGGGTAAAGGATATAGCAGATATTTTGGGGTTTATCATTAATTTAGGATGTATGTAGAAAAGAAAAAAATATACATAATATAAACTATCTGGATAAATTTTTAGATTTGTACATAATATAAATATATGACAACTTTATTTTGATCTATACTAGTTGAGTCTTACTTTCACAAAATTTTGTATAATTTTAGCAAGTATCTTTTCTTATTTGGGTCCCATGTATGATGTGACTATACATATACATAAAAGGATACAGGTAAAGTTCATGTCCATTTATGATATTGATTGGTAAAAGATAAGTACAGTTAATAATAAAGCTAATGATGAATAAGTACGTGGGATGTCACAAAGTAATTCCTATACTTGGATTGAATAAAGAAAATTGTCACAAGTCAAACTCACAAGTATAAGTTACCTTATGTTATTAACCTATTGATTTGGGGGGTGAAAATATGTAACATGTGGAAATTTTTCCATGCCACGTTCTAGTATCTCTGGAAGATGAAAACTTATAAATCATCCAAACTTGGGGCTTTAAATGGTTTCATGGAGAAAAAGCCTTCGTCGACTTCCTCCAAAGTGTGAGGGGAACCTAGATGAGCTAACTTAGGGGCATTGAGGAAAGGCCAATGCACGGGGAGCCAGTATTTACACTGAGATTCTTAGTCATCGAAGATGGTTTTGTGGTGTTGAATTGTCATGTTACAGAGGATATCACTACTATTTTGCTAGTTGATATTCACATCTTTGGGGGTAGTTGTCTTGCTTCTTCTTCTTCTTCTTCTTCTTCTTCTTCTTCTTCTTCTTCTTCTTCTTCTTCTTCTTCTTCTTCAGTTTAATGTGATGATATGAAAGAATCTAATATTTCTATCACCATGGGTTATCCAATCAACTCTTGATTTCTGAAACCATAAGACTTCCTTCCTTTCAATATTTTCTCTAAACCTAGCTAGAAGGTCATCCTTAACTCTTCTTAGCCCTAACATAATCTGTTATGCTTACAGAGTGTGGCTTGGACTTTCTTATTTTGGTCGGATAAGAGTTTTTTTTCCTCACGAGTAATGTTATCAAAACAGGTTTTATTCTAAGTTCAAAGCTCGTTTGACAAAGTCCTCAATTTATAGGTAACAGGGCCAGTGTCACCAGACCAGGCCCGTTGGATTAAAGATTTGAAGTTCGAATGGCTACATCACATGGCATCAAAATGGAAAGGCTTCCCTATAATGGATTGCTAATCAGTAGGCTTAAGATCCTTGAAGATTGGACCATGGTTTTAAAAGGCTTTTTAGATGTTTGTAACAATGGCGTCATGAAATTTAAGAATCCATTTCTCAGCTTTGTCAAACCTTTTCAAGATAGAACCCAAACGTTGTCTCATGTTCCACTTGGTGAGCTTAGGAGCGCTGCATCCTAAATCGGCCAGTTCATAGTTATTTACCCAATCTTAGAATTGAGCGCATTTGCTAAGGCTGGTAGGTTTTCTACCCAACTTTTCATATAAATTAAACATATTTTAAAATTTTTTATTCATATTTTCTGTCCAATTCTTCTGTCGTAGTTTTGTAATTGAGAACATTATTTGAAATTTCACCGATTCCTTTACTTTGAGGTTATATTTTACTAATGATGAGGTCTATGTTTCACCACTTGTGTTATACCTTGAAGAGAAAACGTGATAAAATTAGAGATTGAATGAAATATTTTAAGTTTATTAAAAATTAACTGAGGAGATAAAAAAAATTCTTCTATAAAAATTTATGTGCTACCCATTAAAATCTGTGTCATGTCTATTCAATTTTAGTAAATTGAATATTTACCGACTACTAAAGTCATTCAACACTTCAATAATTGCCGGATATCTATAAGTTTATTTTTATATGCGGATTCCATGCCTTTTTTTTGCAAGATGTCACTTATCAAAGGACAAAATATTAAAGGTGTCCACCACTAATGACTGGGACCCATCTCGTGGAGCGGGACCCATTGTTGAAGAACTTGACAGAAAAAATCGTTGGGGGCATCATTTTACAACAGCACTAAAGATACGTGACGACATATCATTAGCAGATTAAAAAAAAAAACAATTGTTAAATAACTATTTTAAATATATAATATATTATATTTAGATAATATAATTAATGTATAATTACTTAGAATTGTTACGAAAGTACTTCAAAAGAATTTTTAAATATTTTATTTATTTATTTATATTAATAATACATATAAAAAATAAATATATTGAATATTGTATCAGAATATATACCCATAGAGTGTATGGAAGGTTACCCAATAACTGTAATTATGATTAATTAATATTTTAAACAGTAGACATGATTAATGAATTGTGTTTTTCAGTCAATAGAACATAAGTTGAGAACGACTGGAAACCAAATGTGGCCCACATCCCACTGCAGTTGAGGGCCCACAACATTTGGCACTGTAAGCAACTTGATTAGGTTTCTGCTCTTATCATCTTAAGTGGCCTTCTTATTCTGGTCCAAAAGACAATCTTGCCCTTGTTTGAGTTTTAAATCATTTATTTCTTTAAATGGAAAAGTGTTATGAAATTCCCGTTTAATAATTGTCCAAGATCATTTCATTCCCGACTATTCTATGCTTAGTGGGAGGAACCCATGATTTTAAGAAGGGGGTGACCTATAAAATATAGCAGTAATAAATGAAGATTTGTATGAATTAGGTCAAATTTAATATATCATGAATAATAATAAACTGGCTTAAGTATAATTCAAAATTTTAAACTTTGACATAATAAAACTTCTCGGCATGCATGTAGTGTTGACATGCTGATGTGTCATGCTTGAATAGCTCACCTGCAAGTATTTTTTATTTATATAAGTTATAACTATCCGTTAATTACTGTGTTAAATCTCCTTTTTATATAAAATTACAAAATATCCCTCCCCAAAAAAATTATAATACCAATTGCCCAACCAATTCTTTACCTAATAAATTGTAGATGGTGCAGTGCTAAAAATATTTTAATACGATTCAAAAATAAATCGTGAGGTATTAATAGAATATATTGTTCAATTGCATTGTCAATTCCAGGTGGCATAAGATGTAATAATGCCCTTGTCATACTATTAATCTATATATGAATGATGTTTTAAAATTATTTTTTATATGTTAAGAAATTAAAAAAAATGTTATTCTATTTATTAAATTTTTTTGAGGAACAACAATTAAAGACTTTATACGAATAGAACTATCTCAATTATAATAATAATAATTATCAGGCCATGTGAACTTCACATACTTAGATGGTAGCCACAACGTATCTTTTGACAATATTTAACACCTTTACAATTAAAATATTTGTTGAGCTGATAGTTGTTACTTAGTAACAGTTTAGCCATATGCTTGTAAGATTTTTTTTTTTTTTTGAAATTTCCCACTGGCGATATTGGTGAGGTAACAACGGGTGCATTACAATTTTGAAAATCTTCATTGATATAATGTGTTGCTATAGTTATGGAACCCATCGTGACATAGAGTGGGGTGTCTATGAGCCTTGAAGACAATTTTTTATAAACTTAGAGATGAGCGAGGCTATGGAAGAAGTGACAACAGGTGTACTTACAACTGACAAACTGTGTATGACTTGTACGCACTGTCATTAATGTGAAACCTTTTACACCAGCCAAAGCTTAGAGTAGCAGCGATTAATGTAGTTTCGGAAAACAAAATATGTTCTTCTTATACAGGTCCACTCAATTAGATTTAACGATTTTGGATTGGTAAAATGTTAATGAGCACCTATTTTCTACACTCCCCTTGGTGACAAGAGACCTTTTATCCCTCGAGCAAATGTCATGTTAACTAAATTATCCTTTAGCATTAATCGTAAATCAATAGATGAAAAGTAAATCAGGATAATACCTAATACTGTTGAGATATATATTTCTATTAAATACATAGAGATAAAAGAAAAATTATAAAATTCAAAAATTCTGAGCATCAACAAAGACAATGAGTTTAGAAATAATAGTGGGTAAATTTTTTAAAAAAATTGGATAGTCCTTAATAATTGTGATTTTAACCATTTACAATGCAAGAAAATAAATTATATAAATATTGAACACACATGAAATATATCTATTTCTAGATATTATAAATATAAATAACAATACTACTATATTATCATCACAAATATACGTGATAAACAAAATGCAAAGCTAATTTAATACAACGTGGTGATGAAAATAAACCTCAGGAGCTAAATAGTTTATAAGCAAAATCTTTTAAATTTCTTGAATCAGTAAAAATAAATTTACTATAAAAAATTAATTTACAAATCAGGTGATATAGATATTTAGATTATTAGCTGATTTACTTTTCATATGTGACTTCATGCTAGATAACTCATTGAATTTGTTTCCTAGTAATAGAATTGGGATGCCTTCTGATATTTTTTTGGAATTTATTTTACTGTCTTGTAAATAACTAACACTTTTAAAACTCCAAAATCTAAATAGTCGACAACATTTTGAAAGCTTACATGTTTGGAACACGTGTTCGATCGAAGTGGAAAGATTTTGTGATAAAAACCCTCGTCATTTATATCCCATGTAATGAATGAGGTTCTCACTTTTTCTCCTTACTTTTTTAATTCTTATTTTCTTCTCTTTTATGTGGGTGATGGTAAAGTTATAAGAAATAGGTCTATTTATAAGCGAGATAGAAAACTATGGTAGAAAAATATGTAATATAAAAACATGTGCAGCCCGGGCTATTATTTTCTAAGACTACATGAGTACATATCTGGTATTTGAATGCTTGATCAATTGCCAATTCGAATGTCAGTTCCATATATTTTTGAGAACCTGATCCATTTCATCTTTAATGAATATATATTGTGTTATAATAGATTTTAATTAATAAATAAAATGACTTAAATATAACTTGATTTGAATTAAATCTTGTCACATGAATAAATTAATAAAATAGACATAACAAAATCTATTATTCATTTATGATTTTATAAAATAACATTTTCTTCAAAAATTAAAATTTTTTTTTTCTCTCTCTTTACTTTAATAAAATAGAAGTCCTTTTTGTATAACAAAGTAATGCACGTGTCAACATTGTGTCCATTAAGAGTCTAGTCTATAAGACTGATACATTTATTAAGACTCACACATTTAAGCCCTCATGCACATATTAATCATTCTAATCAATTTAGCCTATGCATGTGTGTATTATTATTAAATGGGAAGTGCCATACAAGAATGTTTCAGTTCAACATGGCATATGGTTTGTTTGTATTGGGTTAAGCATGCCTTCCAGCCGAGTCAATTAAGTTATGACTATAATAAAAAGATAAAAAATATATAAAAATAAAATAGTACAAAGTATTATAAAAAATAAATCATATTTTATTTATTTCATCTAATATTTTTAATATTATAATTTATAAAAAATAAAAATATATTTAATAATAAGTCACTTATTTTTAAATTTTATTTATATTTGTGTTGATGGTATTTTAGAAATTATCATCTTTATTAGAACTAAAAAAATTAAATTTTTGATATAATTTTTTATCTAATAAATTCTTAAAAATGACGCACATATTTATTAATTTCGATGTTATCCTATGTCTTTTGTGTCAACTACTCAATTTTTGGTGATTAAGGTTGACTCAAATAAAATTATACTTATTGGTAGAGTTGACAAATCCTATATTGTTGATATGATTATGGAAAACGTATCCTCATTAGCCTTTTTGTAATCCAAACTCTAGAACAATGATATGCTCTTGCGATGTTAGAAATGTGGATGGGCATTGAAGTTTAGTTGGTATTAAATATTTACTTATCGGCCAAGTTTTACGTTAAGTCCGTATCACAGAAAATAAATCTTATCTATCAAGATATCCTAAACCACCTTTACTACTACTTCTGCTATTGAATTGGATGGTTCCAATATTAACTATTATACATATAAGTTATATAATACATATAAATTGAGATGGTCATGAGCTTTTATTTCTTATGTATTGTCGGTCATTCAATGTTGGTATAGAATTATTTGAGGCAAATATAAACCCAAGTAAATTTATGTGTGATGGGTAGGCCTATAGCTAGTAGGCCCAATAAGAAAGCGGCTCAAAATCCAGAAATGCTCAACGCGCATTAGACGGTCAACGCTAACGCGTTGACCACCCGCCGCACAATAAACGACCAACAGCGCTCCTTCAAGGTGGTCAACATTTCTGTTGACAGAAAATACTATAGCAGCAAGCCATAAAAGACAGTAAACCTAATACGGGCCAAGCCCAATTTGGTAGGCAATCTCGTACACGAAAAACAACGATCCTTTCCATGTTTATACGGTTTCTTAAAAGTTTATCTCCTCTAAAAAAGGCAACAACGAATTCAGCGCTAACAATGGAGTCTAATGGCCACAAGAACATGAAAGGAAAGCAGATAATCTGGAGATCCGTTACACTATTCGGAAGAAAAACGACCAATCAAATCACGCTAGTCACGCCAACCAACTCAGAGAAGGCCGCCATTACCAGGCCAATGATCACGCCACCCTAGCCAAGGAAGGTGGCTCTCCTCACCATCTATATAAACCCAGAGTCTCCACTCTGAAAGGGACACGCTCTTTTACACGCTTTTTAAGAGAACACGTGCTCTCAAAGACATCAGAGACTTTTTGATACAATCTAAGCCACGAACGCATATTGTGTTTAAGCAAAACTCTCTCTCTCTAAAGCGTTCACCTTCCAATCCCACTCTAAGCCTCCAGATTGCAGAATCTTCTCCCGCTCTCTGAGAACCGTCCTCCAAAGCTTCCACGCTTTCGAGACACGGCTTCCACTCGTTCTCCGTGAATAGTGAGTTGGAACTTACGTTCTCAACGAGCCACGGAATCATCTCTGCTTTTACATACCAACACTTCCGACAAACTCATTCTCTCTCTCTCTCTTCTTTTACGTACAGTTCCCCCTCTACAGTTTGAAGGTTTATTATTGACTTGAGCGTTAGAGTGTTTTTGATGGGATAACCTCCCGTCGGCACTTGACCTCTCGTTTTTTGTAATGGTGTGCAGGATTCAGACTCAACAAACGAGCCAGATCAAATCAACCATCCGAATCCAAAACTGTTCGAAGTCGGATCCAGGTACGCATCAATGTGTATTCCATAATTGTGACAAGATTGGTTAACATTGTAAACTTTTTCTAATATTTTGAAAAAAAAAATTATTAAAAGATAGTTAAATATAATATTAATTAATATATTATTTTTAATAATTCTAATATTTACTTAAAATTATTCTTTTTGAATTTATATTTTTCTCTGTTGCTAGTATTATACAATCACAATCACTCCAATAAAGTATAAAACTATCTATAAATAATAACAATTGGCTCGATAGTAAATTTTGAGTACTATAATCGGTACCTGTAAGTTTATCTGTAGTAAAGCAAAATATTGCTAAAAAAGTTTAATCATTTCAACCATCTTTCATTTAATATCCATAATTGGCTCAAAAGTTTGAATATTTTCACCTTTGAAGATAGTTAAAATTGAATGAAAAGATGTATGATCTTCAGTATCTAGTAAATCAAGTTCTATTATATTAAGCAATCAATCTTCATCTTATTATATTTGAATTCATTTTATTGGTATAAAATCCTTAATTGCTACTTTTAAAAAGAAGATATTTTAATAAATAAAATAATATTTTTTAATTTTTTATCCTAAAAAGAAATAAGCTATAAAATATCATTGATATAAAGGTTGATAATATGATATACATATTTTATATGAAATGATTTGCCCTTAACAATTAAAATAATTACTATTTAAATAAAAAATAGTGTTATTAGTATTTGAACTATTGTCAAAAGTAATAGAAAAAATTTTATTAAATATTTTATATTTATTTATAATAGTATTAATTATTTTAGAAATTATAAAAATAGTGTTTATGTAAAAATATTAAAATTTGATGGATACACTAATAATGGGCTGGTCCAAAGAAAGGTCAACGGAAGCCCAAGAAGGTCGGTCAACATTTTTGACGGCCTAGTAAGAAGACGAGCCCAGAAGTTGGAAAGCCCAAGACAGTCAACGCCAACGTTGACCGTCTTGGCGGCCAACTTACTTACAAACGGTCAACTAAATGTTGACCAGTTTGATTAGGCCTTTAGAGGTTTTGCTACAGTGATGAGCCATTCCACTCTGGCCCACAGCCCATCAGTTGACCGCCAGTCACTCTCCCTTCGTTCTCCATGAAGGCGGCCAACACGCTAACGGTCAACTCAGACGTTGACCGTCTGCGCCATGCACATTGGGCCCAAGAGGGCTCTTCTATAGTAATGGGCCTAGCTCACTTAGGCCCATAACCCATCTGGAGGCTGACGACGGATACCTTTTATAAAGATAGCCAACACGCACGCAGACGGTCAACTCGAGCGTTGACCGTCCGTGCTTTGCACGTTGGGCCCCAGGAAGCCTTCCAATAGTAACGGGCCTGACCCGTTTAGGCCCACTAGTCATAAAAAGGCCAACCACGATCCTCCAAGGATATTCCACGATCTTAAAAGGAATATCAGCAAGATTGGCACCCTTCAAAGAAGGAAAGCGCCAGATCTTTCCAACTCCTTGCCAGCCGAGGAACTCCAACGGTAACATACTAAGGAGGAAGGAAACCAACTTGGAAAGTAGTTGGTCGCCTCAGAAGGAAACAATCTTACACAATTAGGCAACAAGCATCAGCCTCCAAAAGGAAGGCCAGCAGCAGATCACAGGGACGATCACTCCTTCCAAAGAGGGAGGATCGCCATCTTTACCATAAAAAAGGCTCTGGATTCACCATCCAGGGCATGCTTTGATTCATGCTCACATTCATGCTTTGATTAAGGCCTCCATTGTCGCTTTGATTGAGATGGACAAACCCTAAGTGCTCTGAGAAACAGGCTCTGGCTCTCTGCAGCCAAAACTCTCAAAAAACAGTCAAACTCCAAGGCAACGAACGGGTCTCTCTAACCGTTCTTTGCCTTCCCACCATCCAGATACGAGAAAGGCCTTGAGCATCTCTGACATCTGGAACAAGACACTCTCTTCCCCGCTCCCATTACTCTCTACTTTCAGTTCCTTCCATTGAAGGCTGTTTTACTGACTTGAGCGTCAGAGTGTTTTCGGTCGGATTACATCTCGCCGTTAACGCTGACCTCTTGTTCGTTTTAGTGGTGTGCAGGATTCGTACTCGGTGAACGGAGCCGGTTCAAACCATCCAGCAGAATCCGAATTTGTTCGAAGTCGGATCCAGGTACGCATCATTGGCGCTGTCTGTGGGAAACGCTTACGAAAAGCCTACCACAAAATATCTGCACAAACTCTCTCTGTCACTTTCTGCTGCTACAATGGTGAACACGAGGGCACAGGCTAGCGATCCCGCTAGAGATGCTGCTAACCCCGACCAGGACCATGCTGCTAACCCCGACCAGGACCATGCTGCTGACGTCCTGGTCAACGGGGCCACAGGCAGAATTCCACCGCCTTACATTCAACAACTAGTGGAGCAGATACAGGCTAACAATCGCCTGCTCCAGCTGCTTTGCGCACAGAGAGAGCAACAACAACAAGCGGCTCCACCAGCAGTCATTCCTGCTCCTGCCACCAAAAAGGTGGCTAGAGGAAGAAGAAGCTGGCCAAGAGGCCTGGAAAAACTGGAAATAATCTGGCTCCAGCGTCCTCCCGCGTTCCTGGCCAGAACAGGCCAATGGAACGCTCCGGGAGTACATCTCCGACGGAGAGCCCAGAAAGAAGAAACTCTCGATACTCTCGGGCGAAAGACCACCACACAGTCTAGGAGCGAGCTTCCAGGACTGCCAAATCCACAGGAGGCAGTAGTAGACCGGCTGCTGAACCCGCCGGGGACAAGACAGAGTTGAGGAATTTTCTCAACTCCAAGAGATCAGCAAACGTCGCTCGCACCGATCCGCGAGTAGACCAAATCTGGAACCACGTGTTCCAGAATGACGAGCGCGCCATCGACTTGGACAGGTCTCCTTTCGCTGCAAAAATCTTAAGTCGTCCACTGCCTTCCAAGTTTAAAATGCCGTCCCTTGACTTATACGATGGGGGCAGTGATCCGGTTGACCACCTGGATCACTTTCGCACCCATCTAAGTCTACAAGGGCTAGAAGACTCAGCGATGTGCCGCTGCTTCCCGCTCACGCTGAAGGGAGACGCCAGAATCTGGTTTCACCATCTCCCTTCAGGCATTGTCAGCAGTTTCCGTGAACTCACGGATCTCTTCCTGGCTCAATACGCTTCGAGCCGACGGGAAGAGAAACAGCCGTGGCACCTCTCCCACATAAAGCAGAAACCGGGAGAGAACCCACGACGTTTCCTGGATCGCTTCGTGGCTGAGGCCAGAAGGATCCCCAGGATCACTGAGGAGATGAAGTTGGGCAGTTTCATCTCAGCGCTTACTTTCGGTGACTTCTTCAAGCACCTCGTCCACAAGAACCCCCAGACTTTCCGCGAGGTGGAATCCATCACCAGGGCCTACGCTGCAACAGAAGAGGCCAACGAGGCAAAACGTCCTGAGCTGGCGGATCAGCCTCGGCCGTTCCCTGGTGATGGGAAAAGAAAATGCAGTGGCGGAGAACATTCCTGCCCGAAGCAGCGCCGGACTGGGCCCCCAGAACGCAAAGATTATGGGCCCACCGGTTTCACGCCCTTGACAGACACGCGCTTCAACGTCCTAATGCAGATCCGTGGAGAAAAGTTTTTGAAGTGGCCAAAAACGTTGAAGAAAGATTCTGGAAATCAGTCCAAGTACTGTGACTTCCATCGCTCTGCTGGCCACTCAACCGAAGACTGTAAAACTCTGCAGAGAAAATCGAGGATCTGATTCGCAGAGGACACCTCACCCAATTCGTCAAGGGACCAGGACAGAACTCAGGGGTGGCTGGTGAAGAGGGGCAGGAGCAGACTCCTCCCCGGAACAGGATTGCGGCAGGAGTGGTTAACATGGTCACCACCCGACCTGCCAGGAGCCCGGCAGACAGTAAGGAGCAGCAGACTGGGAGGAAGAAGCCGTGCACGCTAGACAACATTATTAGCTTCAGTGATTGTGACTCGAACCATATAATCTCCCCCCATGCTGACCCCCTTGTAATCTCGGCACTCGTTTCAGACGGTACTTCAGACTACCAGCTGAAATGAGTCTTTATTGATAATGGTAGCTCTAAAGACTTGCTTTACTTAGACGCGTTCTTTAAATTAAGCCTAAAAAAGAATCAACTAAAACCTGCTGAAGGACCTTTATACGGACTTGACAATTAACCGGTGCCCGTCCAGGGAACGGTCCAACTGGAAGTCACCCTGGGCACCTATCCGAAAACAGCAAGTCACATGCTAACCTTCCTAGTGGTAGACCTGCCCTCTGTTTACAACGTGATACTAGGCAGGCCGTGCCTAGCAGCGTTTGGGACAGTCACGTCAATTCCACACCTTAAAATAAAATTTCCAACGCCCTACGGCGTCGGAGAAGTTCTGGGAGACCAGGTCATTGGGCGGACCTGTTACATGGCCCAGATTGCCCCAAGCGGCAGTGCTCAGACAATTGGAGAACTCAACTATCAGGACGAGGCAACCCTCCAACAGGCGCAGCCTGGCGAAGCCACGGATCTGGTCCCACTGGACCCGGGGGAACCAGATAAGTGTATCCAGATCGGCGGCTCACTCACCGGGCAACTACGCGATGAATTGATCGCGTTCCTACGATGTAATGCGGATCTTTTTGCTTGGACTCCCGCAGACATGCCCGGGATTTCAGCTGAGGTGATGGTCCACAAGCTGGGCCTTGATCCTGACCGAAAGCCCGTCAGGCAGAAGCGGTGGAATCATTTCGTCGAAAAACTGATCAGGAGGTGAAGAAGCTACTGGATGCTGGATTTATCAGAGAAGTCCAGTACCCGGATTGGCTCTCAATGTCGTCCTGGTTAAAAAGAGCAATGGAAAATGGCGAATGTGCGTCGATTTTACTGACGTCAACAAGGCCTGCCCGAAAGACAGTTTTCCCTTGCCCAGGATCAACCTACTGGTTGACTCCACGGCTGGGCATGAACTGTTCAGCTTCATGGACGCCTATTCAGGTTACAACCAGATTCGAATGAATCCAAAAGACGAGGAACATACCTCATTCATGACGGACCAGGGCACCTATTGCTACAAAGTAATGCCCTTTGGACTGAAGAACACTGGAGCAACTTACCAGCGACTAGTCAATAGGATGTTCGAAAAGCAGATTGGTCGCAACATAGAGGTCTACGTCGATGACATGCTCGTCAAGAGCAGAGTCAATGGCGACCACATACGTGACCTGGAAGAATCCTTTGAAGTGCTCCGCCAGAACCAAATGAAACTAAATCCAGCTAAGTGCGTCTTCGGGGTAGCCTCTGGGAAGTTCTTGGGTTTCATCGTCTCCCAGCGGGGGATCAAGGCAAACCCAGAAAAGATTAAGGCCCTGGCTAACATGGCTCCCCCACGAAACGTAAAAGACGTCCAGCAATTGACTGGGCGACTGGCTGCTTTGTCCCGCTTCCTCGCGAAGTCTGGAGACAAGTACCAGCCCTTCTTTAAAGCTCTAAGAGGGAAGAAATCCAACTAATTTCGGTGGACGGCTGACAGCCAGACTGCCTTCAATGAGTTGAAGCAGTATCTGGCCAGCCCACCATTGTTAGCGTCACCCAAAGACGGAGAGGAGCTGTACCTTTACTTGGCAGTATCGGAAGTGTCCCTTAGCTCCGTCCTCGTGCGCCAGGAATCCGATATCCAGCAGCCGGTCTACTATGTAAGCAAAATATTGACCGACCCAGAAACTTGCTATCTGCATGCTGAAAAAATGGCACTAGCACTTATCTTCGCAGCGCGAAAATTGAGGCCATACTTTCACGCGCATCGTATAGTGGTCCTTACGGACCAGCCGCTGAATGGCATATTCTAAAAACCCGACGTTTTGGGGCGGTTGGTAAAGTGGGCTATTGAGTTGGGCGGGTTCAACATCGAGTTTAGGCCCAGACCTGCTATAAAGGCGCAGGCTCTGGCTGACTTTATCGTTGAGACCACGACCCTAATTCAAAAGGAACAGCCCACAAAAAACAAAGAACAGTCCGACGAGGTCCCAGAATGGACACTCCACATGGACGGATCGTCCACGGACAGTGGCAGTGGGGCAGGGGTGATCCTAATGACCCCTGATGGATTCGAGATCAAGTATTCCCTGAAACTTGATTTCCTAGCGACCAACAACGTTGCTGAGTACGAAGCTCTGCTAGCTGGCTTGCGATCAGCAAAGGAGTGCTCTGCCAAGAGGCTGGCAGTTCACAGCGACTCCAAATTAATCGTCAACCAGGTCAATGGGGGCTTCGAGGCAAATAACCCTTCCTTGGTCAGGTACCTGGCAAAGGTAAAGGAGGCCATCCAGGGCTTCGACAAGCTGACCCTAATTCACGTTCCTCGAGCTGAAAATTGGAAGGCAGACCGGCTGGCTAGAGCAGCTGCTGCCGAGAACCTAGAGCAGTATTCGAGGGACATGCGGGAGACCCTGAACGCTCCGAGCATAGAGAAATAAGAGGCCATGTAGATTTTCGAGACGGAAAACTGGATGACGCCTTACCTTAGATACTTGGCTGACGGATCACTCCCAGAGGAACCGAAAAGGCCAAGCGGATTAAAAAGACAGCAGGATGGTACATAGTAGTTGATGGGCGGCTGTATCGTCGCGGATACTCAACTCCTTATCTCCGCTGTCTATCTCCCGAGGAGGCTGACTACGCACTGGGCAAAGTTCACCTCGGGATCTGTGGGTCACACGTAGTCAAACGCGCTTGAGTTTGTAAAGAAGTGTGAGAGCTGCCAGCTTCATGGATGCCTTCATCACCAGCCGTTCGCTGACCTGAAGTCCCTTCAGGCTCCGTGGCCGTTCGCGCAATGGGGGCTCGACATTCTCGGCCCATTTCCCATTTCCACGGGGCAAAGAAAGTTTATCATAGCGGGCATCGACTACTTCACTAAGTGGGTCGAGGCTGCCCCGCTTGCAAAGATCACAGAACATAATGCTCTGGAGTTTCTTCGCCAGAGCATTATCCACAGGTTTAGCATCCCAGAGGTCGTGGTGACCGACAACGGGACCATTTTTTGGGAAAACGCTTCACCAAGTATTGCACCAGCCTTGGCATCAAGCTGGTCCACACCTCGGTGGCATACCCCCTGGCCAACAGGCAGGTGGAGGTCACAAACCGTACGCTACTCCACGGGTTAAAGACTAAGCTGGAGGACGCCGGGGACTCCTGGGCTGACGAGCTTCCATCCGTCCTCTAGTCTTATCGTACAACCCCGAAGGAACCAACACGTGAGACGCCCTTCAGCCTATGTTACGGGACTGAAGCGGTAATTCTGTTGAAATCGGGCTCCTAAGTCTCAGGGTGGAGTTCTTCGACCCACAGACCAACTCCCAGAAAATCAGGGAGCACTTAGACTTGCTAGAGGAAGCCCGTGACGCCGCCAGAATACGGACAGTAGCGTACCAACACCGAGTTGCCCGGTACTATAATAAAAAGGTGAAAGCCCGGTAATTTGACGTTAGGGACTTGGTCCTACGAGGCATCGAGGCCACAGGCAAACTGGCCGGCCGAAACAAGCTCTCTCCCAACTGGGAGGGACCTTTCCTTGTCTCCGCCGTCCTGCGCAACAGAGCATACAAGCTCCGAAACTAGGACGGAAAGTTGGTCCCACGAACGTGGAACGCCACCCACCTGAAGCGTTACTTCCAATAAGATGCCCAGGTACGTACTAGCCCGACTATGTGCATTCATTCGCATGATTGTGTAAATTGAGTAAAATAAGAGGTTTACTTAGCATATAGGATCCTAGGTCTTGCATATATGAACTGCGTTTTCCTTATAGGTATTCACCCGACCTAGACTGCCCCTAAGTCGGGAGGGTCTTCACCCTCTCATTAAACCCTAGTCATCTAGGTGGCCCAAAAAGTGGTCTGAAATCCTGGTCATCCAGGTGGCCCATAAGCGGTCTGAAATCCTGGTCATCCAGGTGGCCCATAAGCGGTCTGAAATCCTGGTCATCTAGGTGGCCCATGAGCGGTCTGAAACCTTGGTCATCCAAGTGGCCCATGAGCGGTCTAAAACCTCGGTCATTCGAGCGGCCCAATAGCGGTCGTACTAAACCTTGGTCATCCAAGTGGCCCATAGCGGTCTAAAAACCTTAGGAGGCAAGTATGATACACGTGACGACCTCCTTTCGGGAGCAAGAACGGTCAGTCAACAACGGTCAAAGGGAGAAACACTTCTTCTCCAACATTGGCAGCCTAAGTCATCACTTGCACGGCGCCACCAAGTTGGTTTTAACAACCGCCTGCTCAGCTTAAGGATCCTACTCCTTAGGCAGCCAGCCAACCAAGTTGGCTACCCCACGCACTACCCTTCTCGATGAAAGGATAGCGTGATTAAACAAAAACGAGAAGCGTTCCTTCTCTAACGCTGACTGCCCAAGTTTCCACTTGGACAGCACCGCAAGGTTGATTAATGCAACCACCTGCCAAGCCTGGGGGCTCAGCTCCTTAGGCAACCAAGCAACGGTCGCCGGCCAACCAAGTTGGCCGCCCAATACAACGACTCATGCAAACAACAAACACAAAGCAATAAAAGGCAATGGACACCGAACTGAAAAAGACTTCCATTTTATTGCTCACAAAGTATGTTACAATTTACATACGGTCTAAAAAACAAAAGAAATACAAAAAGGCTACAGGGCTGGCGGACCACCCTGGCTGTCTCAGGGCTCTCCCTCTAGATCTTCTTTGCGTTGCGTTGCGCGGTTTCTTTGATTGATAAATTTCACTGGGAAGTCAGGAGTGATCAACCGCGTAACGCGACGTTCAATGTTGAGCCCCTCCAACAACCGAGCGTGTAGTGCGCCCGCGACCTCATGAGGGGTCATCCGAGAGGCCAACTCGTTCTCTGCTGCAGCGGCTCGATCTGCGAGGTGTTTGTTGCTCGCTTTCAGTCGATCATCCTCTTCCTTCAAGTGAGCAACCTCCGCCTTTAGTTCAGTGTTCTCTGCCTTTAGTGCAGCATTCTCTGTCTCCATGCCCGCCATAACGGCCTCAAGAGCAGCAGTCTGCTCACGGAGCTCCCCTCCTAAGGCGGCCAGCTTGGCCTCTAGCCAGGCTATCTCAGCAAACCGGTCGGCAATGATGCATTCGCGCTGTTCCATTTTTCGGGAGACAGCTGAGGCCAATCTTCTTGGCTGCACAGGACCAAAGCAAAATGTGAGTTTGTAAACATAAGAAAGAAAGAAATACAAGTGAGCCATTGCAAAAGACATACCTCATAAGTCTTCCTGTAGGGCCTCACAGGCCTAGACTCCAGGCCAGGCCCAACTGGCGGTGGAATCGGAGACGTTGAGCCAGGAGCACCCTCTTACGCTGAACACGCCGCTGCCTCATCCATAATGTGATCCAAAAACTCGTCATCCTCAACGGCAGCGGCGGGCTCCTCTCTTGCAGCCTCTGGAGCAGCTGCAACCGACCTCCTTCTCATGGCTGCCCTCGGGGCAGCAACTGGTGAGTCAGCTCTCGTCGACGGCTCCACGATATAAATGCATGAACCCTCAGGCACGTCGCGAGCCGGCTCCGCGGCAGACTCCATCCAGGCTGCACCTGAAACCACCGCAGGCTGGGCCAGGATAACTCCTCCGATCTCCGCCGGCCAGTCCTCGACGGATTTCTCTGCTCCAGAAGTGCTGCCGGGTCCGCCGCAGATCCCGGCAGCCCCAAGGTCAATTTGTGATGAAGACGATGAGGGCGTAGCAGTTGCCCTCTCAGCAGCTTCCTCCGAAGACCTTGGGTGGATGATCACACCCTTAGAGTCCTCAGGCCTCATCATTTTAATCGGGGGCTGCGGCTTCTGAACTGGAGATGGCGGCCCCCAGTTAACTTTCTTGGACTCTATTCCGAAAACCAAAAAGTCCCGCTTAAAATCACCAGGATTCTTCTTTATCCCATCAAGCAACCACCCATAAGCAGACGAATCCGTCAGAGACGGCGTACCAAAGTAGACCTCCGGAATCATGCCCCAGCTCTTGGCAAGAGGCCACTTCTCCGACACCTTCACGAAGAAGAACCGGTTTTTCCAGTTCTTCAACGAATCATGGATGGCTGAGCTAATTTTTATTCCGGCGCGAGGGGTGAGCGATATCCATTCTCCCCCCTGAATTACTTTAAATACAACCCTAACGCCCGTCATCCTAAACTTTTTGCCAAGCTTTCGAGGAAAGATACACAAAGTGCAGAGATACCTCACTGCATTGGCATGGAGTTGGGCGATGGGAACTCGCAAAGCCCTCATAATCGCTTCAAGTTCCTCCGGCAATGGCAGGCGGAGGCCGCTCCTCAGATGAGCCTCGTAAACTGTAATGTAGCCCTCTGGTGGAGAAAAGGCTTTGTCGTCTGCACCTGGAACCTTCCAGGCCGTCTCTTTAGGGATGTTGAACTCGACACACAAAGCCTTGATGTCGTTCTCTCTCAGATCAGATGAAAAATCCGCCGCGGAAGCCATAATCAGAAGAGCTTTAGGGTTTTTGGTTGAGAAATAAGAACGGGGAAGACGAAGGTTGGGAGGCGTAACTGATTTTAAAAAACGGAAGGGAAACTTAAGCGCCAAGCACTCAAAGGGCGCCATCAGTCTAGCCACGTGTCGCCTTCTAACTTGACCCTGCAAAAGGACGGATCTCTGGAGCATTAATGACCAGGATTTCTGCCCAACCAAAGGAGGACACGTGTCGTTTTCTGCCTTACAATCCAGCCAATAGCTGGCAGAAATCATTCCCAGAATTGGCCAAAGACGGTCAACAATTCTGATACTCCGGAATTGACCAAGACGGTCAACAATTCTGGTACTTCGGAATTGACCAAGACGGTCAACGATTCTGGTACTTCGGATTTGACCAAGACGGCCAACAATTCTGGTACTCCGAAATTGACCAAAGACGGTCAACAATTCTGATACTCCGGAATTGGCCAAAGACGGTTAACGATTCTGGTCAAGCCCTCCTTCACGCTTTTATAAATTTCCACGGGATTCTCAAAGCAAGGAAAAACATCACATCATGAACATACTGGAGGCCAGAAATGTGAACACCAGCATGGGGGGCTAGTGATGTGTACACCAATAATGGGCTGGCCCAAAGAAAGGTCAATGGAAGCCCAAGAAGATCGGTCAACATTTCTGATGGCCCAGTAAGAAGACGGGCCCAGAAACTGGAAAGCCCAAGACGGTCAACGCCAATGTTGACCGTCTTGGCAGCCAACTTACTCACAAACGGTCAACTAAATGTTGACCAATTTGATTGGGCCTTTAGAGGTTTTGCTACAGTGATGGGCCTATTCCACTCTGGCCCACAGCCCATCAGTTGACCGCCAGTCACTCTCCCTTCGTTCTCCACAAAGGCGGCCAACACGCTAACGGTCAATTCAGACGTTGACTGTCTGCACCCTGCACATTGGGCCCAAGAGGGCTCTTCTACAGTAATGGGCCTGGCTCACTCAGGCCCATAACCCATCTGGAGGCTGACGACAGATACCTTTCATAAGGATAGCCAACACGCACGCAGACGGTCAACTCGAGTGTTGACCGTCCGCGCTTTGCACGTTGGGCCCCAGGAAGCCTTCCAACAGTAACGGGCCTGACCCGTTTAGGCCCACCAGTCATAAAAAGGCCAACCACGATCCTTCAAGGATATTCCACGATCTCAAAAGGAATATCAGCAAGATTGGCGCTCTTCAAAGAAGGAAAGCGCCAGATCTTTCCAACTCCTTACCAGCCAAGGAACTCCAACGGTAACATACTAAGGAGGAAGGAAACCAACTTGGAAAGTAGTTGGTCGCCTCAGAAGGAAACAATCCTACACAATTGGGCAACAAGCATCAGCCTCCAAAAGGAAGGCCAGCAACAGATCACAGGGACGATCACTCCTTCCAAAGAGGGAGGATCGCCATCTTTACCATAAAAAAGGCTCTGGATTCACCATCCAGGGCATGCTTTGATTCATGCTCACATTCATGCTTTGATTAAGGCCTCCATTGACGCTTTGATTGAGATGGACAAACCCTAAGTCCTCTGAGAAACAAGCTCTGGCTCTCTGCAGTCAAAACTCTCAGAAAATAGTCAAACTCCAAGGCAACGAACGGGTCTCTCCAACCGTTCTCTGCCTTCCCACCATCCAGATACGAGAAAGGCCTTGAGCCTCTCTGACATCTGGAACAAGACACTCTCTTCCCCGCTCCCATTGCTCTATACTTTCAGTTTCTTCCATTGAAGGCTATTTTACTGATTTGAGCGTCGGAGTATTTTCGGTGGGATTACATCCCGCCGTTAATGCTGACCTCTTGTTCGTTTTAGTGGTGTGCAGGATTCGTACTCGGTGAACGGAGCCGGTTCAAACCATCCAGCAGAATCCAAATCTGTTCGAAGTCAGATCCAGGTATGCATCAAAATCAATATATATTTTTTTAATAAATCTTAATTTTTGGAAATCTAATGCATTGTAAGTATTATGTGATTGCTATATATTATTAGTTAAAGAAATATTAGATTTTATTTGTACTAATTTTAAATTTAATTCTTCTTTAAATTGTCAAAAAAGACAGATTGAATCACCTTTAATAGTATGTTGAAAAATTTTTATATTCCTAAGTTGTAAGTACTTCTATATATATTTTTCAAATATGTAGACTTTTGCCATGCTAAAAAATTTCTCTGAGTGAACTATAAATTATATAAATCTTTCTCGATTTAGCTTCTTATCAAACTAAAAAACTTCTAGACTTACACTACTTGAAAAGTTAGTTTAGTTTAAATTGAGGATATCAACTATCTCTTGTGTTTTTTCATGCATTTTTCAAGATATCCAATATCTTTAGAACTTTTACAAGTATAATTTTATTTATATTTTCTATCAATGACTTGATTCTGTTTGATAACTAATTTAATTTTAAAAATTATTATATATTAAGAGAATGCTTTTTAGGGGATAGAAAAAACTAAAATGAAGTAGTAGTTGCGGTATTAAGGATAGGTTGTGATTTAGATATTTTAGAACTATCGTCAATATGTGTATGTGACATTGCCTATATGAGAGTATCAAATTAAGTTTTTTCATATCCTATTACTGCAGAAACTAGAATAATTATGTTTCATAATTAATAATTAAATTATGAATTGATAATATTGATATATAAATTATATATAAAAATTAATAAAAATAATATAATTATGTCAGTATTACACTATCATTTTGATAAGTATTGTGTCCGACGGCTCAAGAAAATAAGCCAAAAGTAACTCTAAGTCAAGGCACTAGCTTTAGCGGCCCATTTTAGCGAATACATCCGACAGCCTTAAGCGGTTTGATTTTGTGATGGAGTCGAAACCAACCTAATGGTCGGGACGGTTTCCTATTCTTATCTCAAAGTAACAATTTCAGGCGTTGGTTGAAGCCGCCATTTGGATTAAACTCTATCCATCTAGCAATTTCCTAAATAGTTGACAAAATAAATCAATTGTTCTTTAACCTCAATAAAAATCCCTCATTTCCAACAGAAAAGGAATTGAGCATTTTTCAGACAAGAACAAAAGTAACTTAAGACGCCAAGAATGTACACACTCTCAAATTAAGACAACTTTATAAAAGTACAAACCCTCAGACTAAAAGATAATCATGCATCTTTTATCTTTACTCTTTTTTAAGAAAGATACTAATTTGAACGTCGAAAGATATATCAAAGAGTGAGTCCCACCAATCTTTTGACTATGTTTTATGATTGCACAAGATTTAGATTAGAAATGTATGGAGATTAAACTCAATTTATGACTGACGGATGAATTTTAGCTTTCCTTATCCATATGACAATCAGAATTCTCAGACATATCATTGGCACCATCTATAAAAAAACACAACTAAAAGTCCAATAATCACAATCCTAATAACAAAATGATGAATACAAGAGCACAAATAAGTGCCCCAGTTAGAGATGCCACCTCATGTGGTGATTGCCCACCAAGGGGCAGTTGGGTGGATGACTATCCCAAACCCCGTATACGTGAACTTGCAATGAAAATGGATGATATTTTAAAAGTCACCCAAACTATATGCACCTCACTTGATGAACAGTTGAAGGGGACTCCATCTTCCACCTCCCAAACTGCAACCTCCAAGTGAAGGAGGAGGGGAAGAAAAGGCCCAGTAGATAAAGATCAACGGCTTGAAGATTTCGGGACCCAAGTTGCCTCGAATAACAAAATCCTGATGCTATTGGAGGGTCGACTCAGGTACAGAACCCAAAAGGATAGCCTCGAGAGGCAAAATTTTTATTATTTTTGAGATGATCAAAACCTACACAGCATGTCAGAACCTTGCACGGTGTGCCCCCTCAAAGAGTTATGAGCTTCCCGATCTCTTAAGCTTGGCAAAACCATTCAAAATTGAGGATTTTCCTCAATGAGAAGAGAATGACTGCTCCTCCACAAATGAAGGAAAATGTTAAAAAAGTATGGCAATACATTTTCAGAGGAGATAAAGAAGGATGAGCCACTGACTTGCGGAGATTTCCATTCACAATGGAGATCTGAACCCATCCTCTCCCTCATAAATTTAAGATGTCAGCCTTGGATCCATATGATGGAAGCACTAACCCTATGGACCATCTTGACTATTTCTATACTCTTTTGAGCTTTCAAGACTTAGATGAGGTGGCAATGTGGCTTTGCTTCCTCCAAACTTTTAAAGGGGACGTTAGAGTATGGTTCTATTGGTTTCAGCCAAACTCCATCAGAACCGTTTAGGACTTGACTGATGGTTTCCTATCCCAATTCACTACTAGTAAAAGGAAGGAAAAACTGTCATGGAATTTGGCCCGGGTTAAATAAAGGCAGAATGAAAGTTTGAAGAAGTTCTTAACCAGGTTCACAATTGAAATCAGGAAGATACCAAAACTCACCAATGAGGTGGAGCTTAGCTCTTTCATATCGATGTTAGAGCCTAGTGACTTCTTCAAGTATCTAGCCACAACGACCCTCAGATCTTCAGAGAGGTTGAGGCTATTGTTCGAGCTTATATAGCGGTCAAGGATGCCAATAAAGCAAAACAACCAGAATGAGGGGACCAATTCCACCAAAAAATAGTGAAAGAAAAGAGAACAAACAGAGACAACATGGGTCTCCAAGGGCCAAGGAAGTAGCAGAAGTCCGAACTAGCACCCCAAAGAGAGCTCAAGCATCTGGACCTAACTCCTCTAAATGATTCCTGTACCAACATCATGATGCAAATTTGAGATAAATTTTTTTTTTTAAATAGTTAAAGGTATTGAAGAATCCAGAGAGAGGTAACCAGTCAAAATATTGTCACTACTATCAGTATAGAGGCCACAACACTGAAGATTGTAGGATGCTACAAAAGGAATTTGAAGAGTTAATCCGAAAGGGACACCTCACTCATTTTATACAAAGACTCAGACAGACTTTCGGTGGAAAAGATGGAGATAAGACCGAGTAGCCAAGGAACCGAGTGGCAGTTGAGGTCATGAACATGATCACCACACGTCTTGTTTGGGATAAAAGTTCTGAGAGCTCAAGAATGGCCACCGGCCACAAAAAACCAAGGGTAGAATTTAAGAATGATGTCATTAGTTTTAGTAATGAAGATTAGACACACTAATTGTCTTGTATTCGACCCCCTTAGTGTTAACAGTACTCATCTCTAATGATAACGTGGGCTACCAATTGAAACGAATATTTATTGATAACGAAAATTTAAAGAATTTACTTTACCTTGATACGTTCTTTAAATTAGGATTCAAAAGAAGTCAATTATACGGATTAGATAAGGAACCAGTACCTGTGTAGCGGGTCGTCCAGCTCAAAGTTACACTAGGTACTGATGATGGCCACCAAGTGCCTTCTTTCTTGGTAGTAGACCTTCCGTCGGTCTATAATGCCATCCTTGGAAATCCCTATTTAACGACGTTTGAAGCAGTGACTTTGATCCCACATCCGAAGATAAAATTTTTGACTCCATTTGGCATTGGAGAAGTCCTAAGTGATTAGGGGACCAGCGGATATGTTACTTGTCCCAAATCAATTAGACACCTCCTAGTCAACCAATCGGGGACCTTAACTTCTATAATGAGACCACATTATTGCAAGCTCAGTTTGGAGAGTCTACAGACTAAATCACATTGGACCCCAATAATCAGGAAAAGTGCATACAAATTAGAAGTTTTCTATCCAAACCCTTTCGAAGTCAACTTATTAGTTTTCTTTGACAGAAATTTGACGTCTTTGCTTGGACACTCAGCGATATGCCTGGGATATTGACCAAAGTAATGGTCCATAAATTGAGTTTAGATCCCGATCATAAATAAGTCCAACAAAAGTAAAAGAATTACTCGGTTGAAAAATTAATTGCCATTCATGAAGAGGTGAAGAAATTGCTTGATATTGGATTTATCAAAGAAGTACAATATCCGGACTAGTTATCTAATGTGATCATGGTTAAGAAAAGTAATAAAAAGTGGATGATGTGTGTTGATTTCACAGACGCCAGCAAAGCATGTCTGAAGGATAGCTTTCTATTATCGAGGATTAATTTGCTTATAGACTCAACATTCGAATATGGATTATAAAGTTTCATGGATGCGTACTCAGGTTATAACGAAATTCGGATGAGTCTAAAAGGCGAGGAGCACATAGAGTTCATGACCAACCAAGAGACATATTATTATAAAGTTATACCCTTCGATCTAAAGAATGTCGATACAAATTATCAATGGCTTGTCAGCAAAATATTCAATACCCAAATCGGACGAAATATGAAAGTATATGTGGATGACATACTCGTCAAGAGCAAGGCAATCAATGACCATATTTGTGATCTGAATGAGGCGTTTAATGTCCTTCGAGCACACCAGATGAACCTCGATCTGACTAAGTGTATATTTGGAGTAAACTCGAAAAAGTTTTTAGGTTTCATTATTTCATATTGAGGAATCGAGGCAAATCCTGAAAAGATCAAGGCAATATTGGATATGAATTCGCCTTAGACCGTGAAAAAAGTCCAAAAATTAACCGGGAAGAAAGTGGCACTCTTCTACTTCTTGGCTAAGTCGGTCGAGAAGTACTCAGTTTTTTTCAAGGCTCTAAAGGGAACAAATGCTGCTAGCTTTCAGTGGATGTCCGAATGTGAAGTTGCATTCCGAGAACTCAAGGAGTATCTCTCAAACCCACCATTGTTGACTTCTACTCAAGAAGGTGACAAACTATACTTACATCTTGCTGTGTTCGACACCGCACTGAGTTTGGTCCTGATTTGACAATAGCCCAACGAGCAGTAGTGTGAGGTCCGGGTTTAATAATATAATAAATACAAGGAAAACAACGTGATAATAATTAATACTAGACCTATTGAATGTATGAGTATGCGTATTGGAACAAAAATTGGGTTGTGAATTGGTGAAATGTTGCAAGCAGACCACGCCTGCTATGTGCTCGAGCGTAAAAAGCAATGGCGCAAGTAGGAGGCCGCACCTGCTGCCCGCTCAAGCTGTAAAATCCAGTAGCTCCACCGCCCGCTAAGTGCTGGAGCGGCGCTCAAGCAGTAAAATCCAGTAGCTCCCCCGCCTAATGAGCGCCTGTGCGCCCTCGAGCGCGGGCCTGCAGCAAGGCCACGTTCGCCGCTCATTCGCCAAGTGCTCGAGCACCCCGACAGTATAAAAACGCGGACCTGCTTCACGTTTCTTTCACTTTTCTCATTTCCAGAGGGTTTTTGGAGAGGAGGAGAGAGGAAGAGCACCGGTTGTAGAGAGAGAGAAAGGAGGAGATCTAGCCATAGAGTCCGAATCCACTCGGGAGCCAGTTATAAAAGTGATAACACGCGTCGAGGCAAGTGTTTTCATACTCACCAACTTTCCTCTTCCGATATTTTTCGGTTATTGTCGAGTATTTTCATCTTGATACTTACACAAATTATGAAAAATGTGATACCCGCGACTTGAGACCAAGAATTATATAATTTATTATCCGATTTACTCACCGATCAGACCAGTGGAGTACCGTCAAACCCTAACCTACGGAAAATTAGGGGTTTTCCGTTTTCACACTTTGTTTCATTAAATTGACCCCAAAATATGAATCCCCACATCCCAAATATGTATATAAGTCGACCGTGCGATCGATCTCGCATGTCTCGACCCGTTCGCAGCGTTCAGGCCCTCTAAATGGGCACTGACACTATTCACCCAAGACAAAAGGGAAATTGCATATTTTTACCTTCATAAAATGTTGAAATGACTTTAAATTATGAATCCCTGCATCCCAAAAGTAAGTATGTGTTGACTGGACGTTCGTTTCCGCAAAATTTGACCCGTTCGCGGCGTCCGAACCCTCTAAAAGTGGCCTAATAGTGTTCACTCAAAATTGGAAGGTAAGTGTACATGCTTTAGCCCTTTTCAATTGTGATGGAACTAATGACTAAATGTTGTGTCAAATTGTAAATTCTAGAATGTGTAATTGTACATCGGGAGCAAGGGGATGCATCCCGGAGGCTTCTAAGGTGGTGCTTGACCCATGGAGGCAAGTATAATCAAACTCTCTTACGAGTTGAACTTATTAGTTAAAAGATCTAAGCTCCAAAGGAAAGAAAGGAACCGAACGAGTAAATGGAAGGGAATCCACAAAGTGTAAAGTGATGGATTTGGTCTCCTGGTTGGAGACATATGATGGGAATGTGATTTCCCGGTTTGAGAATGTATATGGGAATGGTGGATTCCCCTTCAAGGAATAAGAATAATCTTGAAATTAGGACCACGGATCATAGGGGTAGTACCCTCTAGCTTACCAAGTACATCACGGTAGGAACCTAAGGAATACTCCAGCCGCTCTGGGAGCAGGTGATGTGCAGGGTACGCTTTAGGATACTGCTGTGAAAGAATGAGGATTACCCTGTCCCCAGGGAATATAGGGCGATTGAGATGGTCAACTGCTACAGGCCAAAAATGTAGCCGATGGTCGAGTGCTGCAAACCTAAAATATAGCCGATAGTCAAGTGTTGCAGATCTAAAATGTAACTGATGATCGAGTGCTACAGACCTAAAATGTAGCCGGCCTTAGAATGTGTGGCAGACACATTCCTTTCCTTTCCTCATCCTCTCACATCGTTGGTTAGTACAACTTACAAGCCCGGGTCCGCAAAGATTGATGAAAGTAATAAAAGTGAATGAATGTAACTAGAACAAACATGTGAACTAAATAATGCTTGATGCTCCCTTCCCTTGCATGCTTTCTTTATCCATGATATATGATTCCCCTACTCAGTTACTGTCTTTTCTGTAAATTATCGTAGTTAGTGATGTATGATTTCATTTGTTGGACTATACGCTCACCCTTGCTATATATCTTTCAGATGAGAACACATGATACCTAACGAGATAGAGTAGACCATAGAAGTGTGTTTAACAGCTGATATTGCATGCAGGATTCGGGGTTGGGACTTAGCTGATTTTTGTGTATGAAACAAGAATTTTGGTCCTACTTTTGTAAACTGTATAAAACATGTATGGTGATTATTAATGATGTTTAGCATGAATGAATGATGGATTAGTTCCTCTGTATATTGTGGTTTTATGCTTCCCCAGGTCATTCTCATTATGGTTATGATCGAGGTTCCTAGTTGGCATCTTTTTCCACTGGCATTATATTAGAGTTATGATAATGGCACCGTCTCGGTTGACACGGCGATTAGATCCTACGTAGTATGTTGAGTATTAAGACTTGTAGTTTTAATTGTGGAAGGTTGTAGATTATTGTGCAGGGTTGATTACAAGTGTTTTATTTCGGCAAACTCTCGATTTACAAATAGAATTCTGCTCAATTTTATACAAAAAATAATAATTTAATTAGGAAGACTAGTTTATTATTATCCTTGATGGAGGTTATTTAAGAATAATAACCTGGTCCGTCACAGTTGGTATCAGAAAAGGAATGCCTTAGGATGGATCTAAATTTCTGCGGAAGCCTAGGATAGTATGGGTTAAGGCCGAATGAGTGAACGTGAAAATGTTAGGATGATTAAACACCCTCCTTTCGAATGTTCTCTTTAATTGCGTGAGTGTTATCATATCTGGTAATGTTGTTGGGGACTGTTAAACATTTGGCTCAACCTTTGTTGTTTCTTTTTCAGTGGTGACTTCTAAAGTTAACGATGCCGCCTAGACGTCAAGGTTCATAAAGGGATGAGCGGCCCCGAGATCGAGAGGCAGAGTATTTGAATTTGTTGGGGCGTCTCACGAACATCATTGAGAATATGGAGCAGTGACATCTGGCCCCTGTTCCTGTTCCGGCTCTTGTTCAGGCTCCTACTAACCCGGAGCCATCTACTTATAATCGCTTCGTTCAAGAGCGAGTGCCGGCGTTTGCGGGAGAGCCTGACCTACTTAAGGCAGATTCGTGGTTGGAGAGCCTTAAGAGGGTATTTGCCGTGATCCGATACCCAGCGGAGGATCGGGTGTTGTTCACGTCTTACCCGTTGGAAGGTGAGGTTCACCATTGGTGGCAGATGAGGAAAAGAGCGTTGCGTGTACTAAAGGCTGAGATTACCTGAAAAATATTTGAGGATGCGTTTCTAGAGAAGTACTTTCCATCTAGCCTCCGTGTTCAGAAAGAGGGGGAATTTCTCAAGCTAAGGCAAGGGAACTGGACGGTGGCGGAGTATGACGCCAAGTTTTCAGAGTTGTCACGGTTTGCTCCCTATATGGTCGAAGATGAAGAAAGGAGAACTAGGAGTTCCTAATTGGCTTACGGGATGGCATTCGCAAGCAGTTGGCGACCCTTAAATTGGTCACCTATGCTAATGTATTGGATCGGGCCTTAATTTATGGGCAAGAGCATGCAAAGGAAGAATTTTTCAGAAATAGGTCGGCTAGTAAGAGTGGGACAAGTGCCAACACCGGGACGAGTTTGGGGAGATCATACAAGAAGCCGAGGCAGTCGGCTTCTGGACAGAGTGGTCAGAGGAGTGGCTAGATTTCATCGTCTTCTCAAACCTCAGTGGGTTCATGTCAGCACTGTGGAAGAATGCATGAGGGTAGACCGTGTCCCAGGTTGACCGGTGCTTGCTTCACTTGTGGCCAAATGGGGCATAGAGCTAGAGAGTGCCCTCAGGCATCGAGGTTTAGGGCTCCGAAGCCAGCGGTGCAGGGTAAAGCTTTTGCGGTGTCTGCTAGCGAGGCCAGAGCATCAGATGAAGTGGTGGAAGGTATACTTTCAGTTTGTGATATTTCTTGCTCAGTACTTTCTGACTTTGGGTCCACGTACTCCTTTATTTTTCCTCGGCTGGCTTGTTGTATTACACCCTCCTCCGTGACTCTTGATTTTTCTTTGGTTGTATCCACGCCCACGGGGTCTTCTATTATGACCAATGTGTCCTATCCAGGGTGTATTGTGGAGGCAAGGGACTTTTTTTGGCAGTTGATTTGATTTTTCTAGATATGTGTGATTTTGATGTTATCTTGGGTATGAATTGGCTATCTAAGTATCGCACCACTATTGATTGTTTCCACAAAAGGGTGGACTTTGCTATTCCGGATTGCGAACCCTTCTATATCCAAGGAGTTCGGTGGGTGGAGCCGTCTAGTTTTATTTCTATTCTACGGGTTCGCCATTTATTGAATAGTGGGTGCGAAACCTTTTTGGCTTATGTTAGTGTGGTGGAAAGTCGGGATTTGTCCGTAAAGGACATTCCGGTGGTGTGTGAATTCGAGGACTTGTTTTCTGACAAGTTGTCTGCCTTGCCACCATAAAGTGAGATTGAATTTGAGATTGAACTTGTGCCGGGAGCGGCACCCATATCGAAAGCCCTTACCGCATGGCTCATGTTGAGTTAAAGGAGTTGAAACAGTAGCTGCAGGACTTGCTTGATATGGGCTTCATTAGACCGAGTGTATCGCCGTGGGGCACTCCGGTCCTATTCGTCAAAAAGAAGGATGGGGCCTTGAGGTTATATATAGACTACCGCGAGTTGAATAAAATTACAATCAAGAACAAGTATCCTCTGCCGCAGATCGATGACCACTTTGACCAATTGCAAGGATCCTTAGTGTATTCCAAGATTGACCTTCAGTCTGGATATCATCAGCTTCGCATTAAGTAGGAGGATATTGCAAAGACGGCATTCCGAACGAGATATGGTCACTATGAACTTTTGGTGATGCCATTCAGGTTGACTAATGCTCCAGTCGTGTTTATGGACCTGATGAACCGGGTCTTCCAGCCATTCTTGGATAAGTTTGTTGTGGTTTTCATCGATGATATTCTGGTTTACTCCAAGGATTGCGCCGAGCATGAAGGGCACCTGAGAATTGTGCTGTAGAGTCTTCGGGAACATCAGTTGTTCGCGAAGTTGAAGAAGTGTGAGTTATGGCTTGACACGGTGGTGTTCTTAGGCCATGTAATTTTTCATGGAGGCATCTTAGTGGACCCCCAGAAAATTGAAGCGGTGGTCAATTGGAGTCGGCCGTCGACCGTGTCAGAAGTTCGAAGCTTTTTGGAGATGGCTAGCTATTATTGGCGTTTTGTGGAGAAATTTTCTTGGATAGCCTTTCCCTTAACTCGTCTGACAAAGGAGGTAAGTTTTGCCTAGACCGAGGAGTGTGACAAAAGCTTTCAAGAGCTGAAAGATCGGTTGACAACTGCCCCGATTCTAACTCTTTCTGATAATTTCGGCGGGTTCAAAGTGTATTGCGATGCGTCAAAAGTGGGACTCGGATGTGTTCTTATGCAAGGGGAAAGAGTAGCTGCTTATGGGTCTCAACAGTTGAAGACACATGGGAAAAACTATCGGACCCATGACTTAGAGTTCGCCGCGGTGGTTTTTGCTTTGAAAATCTGGAGACACCATCTTTATTGCGAGAAATTCCTGGTGTACTCTGACCATAAGAGCCTCAAGTATTTATTCTCACAGAAGGAGCTAACTATGAGGCAGTGGTGATGGATTGAGTTTCTCAAGGACTACGATTGTGAGATCCAATATCCACTGAGGAAAGCGAATGTGGTCATGGATGCCTTGAGTCGCCGAACCTGTTTGGTGGCAACCATGTAGATTAAGCAGATGGAGTTGCTCGACTGTTTGAAGGCTTGCCATATCCAGCACTACGCCAAGGGTAACCGGATGATGTTATCCTTTCTTAGGGTACAGCTTGAGATCCTTCGGAGGATCAAGGGCAGGTGAGTAACCCATTTCTGATGGATATTGTGGGGGACCTTAGCAGAGATTCTCGGGTTGATTTTAGTATGCGTTCCAATGGAGTTTTGAGGTATCGAGAGCGGCTATATGTACCAAATGTTAAGAAATTGAAAGAACAAATAATGAATGAAACTCACAGGACTCGGTACACAATTCACCCAAATATAAACAAGATGTATCAGGATTTGAGGAAAATGTTCTGGTGGAGAAACATACGGAGAGAGATCGTGACATTCATTAATTGATGTCTCATCTGGCAGCAGCTGAAGGCTGAGAGGAGAAAGCATTCTGGATTATTACAGCCCTTACCCATTCCCAGTTGGAAGTGGGAGGACATCTCGATGGACTTCGTGTCAAGATTGCCTAGAACTCTGAAGAATCATGATACGAACTGGGTCATTGTTGACTCGTTGATGAAATTTGCTCATTTTATAGCTATTCGGACTACATACTCCCGTGATCATTTGGCATAGTTGTACATCAACGAGATCATGAGACTGCATGGCCTACCAGCATTGATTGTGTCCGTTCACGATCCACGGTTCGTCTCTAAATTTTGGGAGAGCTTGCATCAGGAGTTAGGGATGAACCTAAAGTTTAGTATGGCGTATCATCTTCAGGCGGATGGCCAGTTGGAGCGGACGATCCAGATACTAGAGGACATGCTTCGGGCTTCGGTATTGGAGTTCCATGGGAATTGAGATGATTTTCTAGCACTGGCCGAGTATGCTTATAACAACAGTTTCCAAACGAGTATCGGAATGGCTCCCTTTGAGGTACTTTATAGTAGGAAGTGCCGATCTCCCATGTATTAGGAGGAGACCGGGGATAGGCGGTTATTGGGCCCGGATGTTATTCAGGAGATGTCGGAAAAGATAGCGATAGTTGTGAAAAAGTTAAAAGTCTCCCAAAGTCGACAAAAAAGTTATGCTGATCAAAGGAGGTTCGAGCTCAGATTCGAGGTTGGAGATTTCGCCTTCCTTAAGGTCTCGCCGTGGAAGGGGATTTCCATATTTGGTGTAAAAGGGAAGCTGAATGCACGTTTCATTGGATCGTTTGAGGTTCTCGAACGAGTTGGCGAAGTGGCGTACCGTCTAGCTTTGCCACCAAGTTTGGCTGAGGTGCACAACGTCTTCCATGTTTCCATGTTAATGAAGTATGTGTATGATCCATCTCACGTGATTGATTATGGTCCTTTGGCTATCGATGAGGATTTGGCTTATGTAGAGGAACTGGTGGAAATCTTAGACCGGAAGGACCAAACTTTGCGCTCCAAGACGATTCTTCTCGTGAAAGTTTTATGAAGGAACCACTCCCGTGAGAAGGCGACATGGATAAGAGAGGATGAAATCCAGGAAAAGTATCCCCATCTATTTCAAGGTATGTAGCTTATTCAAGTTTTTTTTGGATTCGTTAAATTTCAGGACAAAATTTCTATAAGTGGGGGGAGAGTTGTGAGGTTCGGGTTTAATAATATAATAAATACGAGGAAAACGACGTCATAATAATTAATACTAGACCTATTGAATATATGAGTATGCGTATCGGAAGGAAAATCGGGTTGTAAATTATTGAAATGCTGCCAGCAGACCGCGCCTACTGTGCTCTTGAGTGCAAAAAGTAGTGGCACAAGCAGTAGGCCGCGCCTGTTGCCCACTCGAGCGATAAAATCCAATAGCTCCCCCACTGGCTGAGTGCACGAGCGGCGCTTGAGCGGTAAAATCCAATAGCTCCCCCGCCCACTGAGTGCCTGTGCGAGCTCAAGTGCGGGCTGACAGCGAGGCCACGCTCATCGCTTGCTTGCCCTGCTCTCGAGTGCCCCGACAGGTATAAACACGCGACCTGCTTTGCGTTTCTTTCACTTTTCTCATTTCTAGAGGGTTTTTGGAGAGGAGGAGAGAGGAAGAGCGCCGGTTTTAGAGAGAGAGAAATGAGGAGATCGAGCCATAGAGTTCGAATCTGCTCGGGAACCAATTATAAAAGTGATAGCACACGTCGAGACAAGAGTTCTCATACTCACTAACTTTCCTCTTTCGATATTTTTCAGTTATTTTTGGGTATTTTCGTCTCGATATCCACCTAAACCATGAAAAAAATTGATACCTGTGACTTGAGACCAAAAATTATGTAATTTATTGTCAAATTTACTCATCGATCCGACCGGTGGAGTAACGTCAAACCCTAACCTACGAAAAATTGGGGTTTTTTTGTTTTCACACCTTGTTTCATTAAATTGACCCCAAAATGTGAATCCCCACGTCCCAAATGTGTACATACGTTCGCCGCGCGATCGATCTTGCACATCTCGACCCATTTGCGGTGTCCGGGCCCTTTAAATGGGTGCTGACACTGTTCACCCGAGACATAAAAGGAAAATTGTATGTTTTTATCTTCATAAAATGTTGAAATGACTTTAAATTATGAATCCCCACATCCCAAAAGTATGTGTTGATTGGACGTTCGTTTTCGTAAAATTTGACCTGTTCGCGGTGCCCGAGCCCTCTAAAAGTGGCCTAACACTGTTCACCAAAAATTAGAAGGTAAGTGTGCATGCTTTAGCCCTCTTCAGTTGTGATGGAACTTATGACTAAATGTTGTGTCAAATTATAAGCTCTTAAATGTATAATTGTGCACCGGGAGCAAGGGGATGCGTCCCGGAGGCTCTAAGGTGGTGCTTGACCCACGGAGGTAAGTATAATCAAACTCTCTTATGAGTTGAACTTATTGGTTGAAAGATTTAAGCTCCAAAGGAAAGAAAGGAATCGAACGAGTAAATGGAAGGGAATCCATAAAGTGTAAAGTGATGGATTTGGTCTCCCGTTTGGAGACATGTGATGGGAATGTGATTTTCTGATTTGAGAATGTATATGGCAATGGTGGATTCCCCTTCAAGGAATAAGACTAATATTGAAACTATGACCACAGATCATAGGGGTAGTACCCTATAGCTTTCCAAGTACATCACGGTGGGAACCCCAAGAATACTCCGGCTGCCCTAGGGGCAGGTGATGTGCAGGGTATGCTTTAGAATACTGTTGTGAAAGAACGAGGACTGCCCTGGTCCTCGGGGGATATGGGGCGATTGAGATGGTCGAGTGCTATAGGCCTAAAATGTAGCCGATGGTCGAGTGCTGTAGGCCTAAAATGTCACCGATGGTCGAGTGCTGCTGGCCTAAAATGTAGCTGATAGTCGAGTGCTATAGACCTAAAATGTAGCCGATAATTGAGTGTTGTAGACCTAAAATGTAGCCGGCCTTAGAATGTGTGGCAGACACATTTCTTTCCTCATCCTCTCACATCGTTGGTTAGTACGACCTACTAGCCTGAGTCCGCAAAGATTGATGAAAGTAATAAAAGTAAATGAACGTAACCAGAACAAACATACGAACTAAATGATTCCAGATGCTCTCTCCCCTCGCATACTTTCTTTATCCATGATATATGATTCCCCTACCCAATTACTGTCTTTCCTGTAAATTGCCGTAGTTAGTGATATATGATTTTATTTGCTGGGTTTTACGCTCACCCTTACTATATATCTTTCAGATGAGAATATATTGATGTCCGACGAGACAGAGTAGTCCATAGAAGTGCGCTTGACAGCTGATATTGCATACAGGATTCGGGGCTGGGACATATGTGAGATCCAAAATTTCAAACGCTAAACTCGCCCCCTTTTTGCATCAATTGAAATCGGCCCTTAAGTGGGCATGAATGAAATCGGCCCAACACAGGAATCGACCCCTTTGGATTCAAGACGGCTGTTGCATGATGAAGCCTGGCCCCTCAAGTTCGGCCGTGTGCATGCCTTGCTGGAGAAACTTAACTCCTTAGAATCCAACGAGGCGGCAACAAAACGGTGACTAAATGGAGTAGGTTAAACAACTTCATTACCCCACTTACCCCCTGAAAACAAGTACGGGAGCAGGTAACTTACCCTACTTCCTCCACCAAATCCTCCCTCTATATAAACCGGTTGACGCAAAGGAAGAAGGGAAGGAGAACTCGGTTGATGCGAAAGGAAGAAAGGGAAGTAGAAAGCTTCGGGACGGTGAGATTAGACAGCCCAACTCTCAGGCAAGTGTACCTCGGACGCCGTTTTTAAGTTCATTGCCAGTGTATTCTGCTCTATCTCTAAATTCGTACTTTACTGCAAGTTACTTCGGACGCTGTTTTAAGTTCATCCTTCAAGTGTACTCTGCTCTGCTTTTAAGCTCATGTTTTAAGAACGTTGAAGTGTACTTTGTGTTTAAGTTTCCTGCTTTCTGCATAGAATATCCACCTTCTGCAATGTAAAACAAGTTCCGTCCCAAAAGCACTCCGGCTCAAATGTAAATTGAACTCCGGTAAACTGAACTACGGCTTAAAGTAAAATGAACTCCGGTTTTGTATAAGAAAATGACTTCCGTCCTTAATGTGAGATGAACTCCGGCTCTTAATAAAGAAAAAGGAAGTCCGGCATAGTATAAGAAATGAGCTCCGGCATTTTAAGGAAATGCTCTCTGGCTTTGTTAAAAGAGAACTCCGGCTTGTATTGGAAGTAAATCCCGATTCCGAAATGAAAATGAAGTCCGGCTTTTAAACTCTGGCTTTGTCAAGAAGAACTCCGTCCTTTAAGAGAAAAGAACTCTGGCTTGATGAACTCCGTCCTTTAAGAGAAAAGAACTCCACTTGATGAACTCCATCCTTTTAATGAATTTCGTCCTTTAAGAGAAGTGAACTCCCACTTTAATAAACTCCATCCTGTTGATGAAAAGCACTCCGTCCTTTGTGTAAAAAGAATTCCGTCCCTTAAGAAAAGTGCTCCGTCCAAAAGAGCTCCGTCCTTAAGATAAGTACTCCGTCCAAAGAAAAGAGCTCCGTCCAAAAGAGAGCTCCATCCTTTTTAAAGTACTCCGTCCTTTGGGAAAACGAGCTCCGTCCTTTGAAAAAAAAATGAGCTCCGTCCTTTGAGAAAATGAGATCCGTCCTTTAAGAAAACAATCTCCGTCCTTCGAGAAAATAAGCTCCGTCTCCTGAAAAAAAGAACTCCGTCCTTAAAATGAACTTCGGCCTTAATGTGACAACAACTCTAGCCCTTTGAAAAGAAGTCCGTCCGGCTTTGAGCACGTGAAAATCCAGTCCGCCCTTTTTACTCGTAAAATTAATTCTAGCCCTTTGAAGAGAGGTCCGTCCGGCTTGTGCAAATTAAAATCAGGATTCGGCCCTTAAAGCACGAAAACACAACAATTCTGGCTTCCAGTAAAAAGGCATTCCGTCCAAAAAAGGCACTCCTTCCAAAAGGCACTCCGTCCTTTTGAGTAAAAAAGCAATCTGTCTGAAAGGTACTCCATCCTTTGAAAAGTACTCCATTCCACTGAAAGTAAAACACTCCATCCGGAGAAGCAGTCCATCCAGTAGTAAAAATCACTCCGTCCAAAAAGAACTCCGGCTCTTAATAAAGAAAAAGGAAGTTCGGCATAGTATATGAAATGAGCTCCGGCATTTTGAGGAAATGCTCTCCGGCTTTGTTAAAAGAGAACTCCGGCTTGTATTGGAAGTGAATCCCGATTCCGAAATGAAAATGAAGTTTGCCTTTTAAACTCCGGCTTTGTCAAGAAGTACTCCGTCCTTTAAGAGAAAAGAACCCCGGCTTGATGAACTCCGTCCTTTTAATGAATTTCGTCCTTTAAGAGAAGTGAACTCCGGCTTTAATGAACTCCGTCCTGTTGATGAAAAGCACTCCGTCCTTTGTATAAAAAGAACTCCGTCCCTTAAGAAAAGTGCTCCGTCCAAAAGAGCTCCGTCCTTAAGATAAGTACTCCGTCCAAAGAAAAGAGCTCTGTCCAAAAGAGAGCTCCGTCCTTTTTAAAGTACTCCGTCCAAAAGAAAGCTCGTCCTTTGGGAAAACGAGCTCCGTCCTTTGTGAAAAAAAATGAGCTCCGTCCTTTAAGAAAACAAGCTCCGCCATTCGAGAAAATAAGCTCCGTCCACTGAGAAAAAGAACTCCGTCCTTAAAATGAACTCCGGTCTTAATGTGACAACAACTCTAGCCCTTTGAAAAGAAGTCCGTTTGGCTTTGTGCAGTCCGGCTTTTAGCACGTGAAAATCCAGTCCGCCCTTTTTACATGTAAAATCAATTCTAGCCCTTTGAAGAGAGGTCCGTCCGGCTTGTGTAAATTAAAATCAGGATTCGGCCCTTAAAGCACGAAAACACAACAACTCCAGCTCCCAGTAAAACGGCACTCCGTCCAAAAAAGGCACTCCATCCAAAAGGCACTCCGTCCCCTGAGTAAAAAGCACTCCGTCCCTTTGAGAGAAAGCACTTCGTCTCCTTGAGTAAAAAGCACTCCGGCTTTTAAGCACTCCGTCCTTTTGAGAAAAAGCACTCCGGCTTCCGAACACTCCAGCTTCTGAGCACTCCGGCCTTTGAACATTCCGGCTTTTTGAGCACTCCGGCACTTGAGAGAAGGAACTTCAGCTTTCTGTACTAAAAAATGAATCCCAGTACTGAAAGTGAAATCGGCTCCTTTAATAAGAAAAGAGCTCCGGCCCTTCCTTGACAAATTCTCAACCGGCCTCAAGTGTATTTAAGGTTATGATTTTCGAATTAAGTTATAGGATTTGAAAATGGTTTTCAGTAAACAATATGAGGAAAGTATTTCTGTTTCTGTGTTATTTTGGTCCCTGGACTGACTACAGTCCGGATAGGTTCTCCGGCATGCCTTAGGACTTTTTGGTGGTAATCGAGGATAACTCTGTCCATGGAGTTATTTGTCGTCCGCCTTATCCTCGGGGCATTACGGACAGGAGGATTCTGTTACTGGCCTACCTTTGGCAGGCACCCTATTCTGATTCCTCGAGATGGGATACTCCTGTTACCGACCTACCTTCGGGAGGCACCTTGTTTTGATTCCTCGAGATGGGATACTCCTATTACCGGCCTACCTTCGGGAGGCACCCTGTTCTGATCCCTCGGGAAGGGATACTCCTGTTACCGACCTACCTTCGGGAGGCACCCTATTCTGATCCCTCGAGATGGGATACTCCTGTTACCGGACTACCTTCGAGAGGCACCCTGTTTTGATCCCTCGAGATGGGATACTCCTGTTACCGGCCTACCTTCGGGAGGCACCCTGTTCTGATCCCTCGAGATGTGATACTCCTGTTACCGGCCTACCTTCGGAAGGCACCCTGTTCTGATCCCTCGAGATGGGATACTCCTGTTACCGGCCTACCTTCGGGAGGCACCCTGTTCTGATCCCTTGAGATAGGATACTTCTGTTACTGGCCTTAGATTGTGTGGAGTGAATACAATCTATCCTCGATTATTCGCCCCCTTGGCTAGTAGGAGATACTGGCAGGGGCTATACTATTCTGTTCAGATACCGTTCTGTTCTGATTCTGTTTTGTTTTGTATAGTGTTTTGTAGCGTTGTTATTGTACTGATTTCTATTCCGTACCAATTACTGTACTGTTTTAAATAAAAGAGAAGTTTCTGGTTCTTCTTCTTTCGGATTATAATGATTACTGCTCACCGATTTCTGACTACTAATCTCTGATACCAAAGTATAATATGTTTCTCAATTTGTTGGAGTACATTCTGATTTTCGTTCTGTTTCTGCACAGTTACATGTCTATTTTGCATCACTCTTTTTCACTGCTCATGTGCATGTACCTTGCTGGGCCTTGGCTCACTATTTTATATTTTTTTTCCTACAGATGAAGCTTTAGAGCATGTGCCTGATCAGTTGGAGTGATTAGAGCTTGTCTGAAGGATTAAAGCCCCCGGAAGCTTAATTTGGAGAAATATTATTGTAATGACTTGACGGACTTCTATAGTTAAACATTTTTGGCTATGTACTCGAAATGAATATTTTGGAATGAATATGAATGCTTCCGCAAGTGTTAGAATAACTTCCGCTATACTATTTATGGTTAAAAGTATATGGGTCCTAGATGACATCTATGATCTTGTGTTGCACCCAACTAGTTTAGCATGGGTTTTCAATTGTGTTACGAATGACGGAATCAAAAAAAAAAAAATTCGTTCCGTCACAATTGGTATCAGAGAGTTGAGATGCCTTAGGAATTGATCGATCGAAAAGCGGAAGCGTAGGTTTGAATCTCTGGAATAGAATTCTGTACGAATAGGTAAAGGAAGCTAAGACAGTTGGGACCTTTAAGAGATTGGTTCTTGGGCGTGGTTAGAAATTTCTTAGATATTTCTTGTTTCATTGAATCATTATCCTTATATTCGTGTGTTTGCCTTGATTATAGGATGGCAAGTAGAAGAGGTGGGAGGAATGGCCGCGGTGGCGTTAGCACGCCGTATGACAGAGAGACAGCTTATATCAATCTACTGGAAAGGATGACCAATGTAGTAGAGTCTGTTGAGCAAAAGCACATGGCTCCAAATCCTGCCCCCGAGCCAGCTCCGGCACCTCCTCGTCTTACAACTTATGATAGATTCACAGTTGAACAAGCACCGGGCTTCCTAGGAAAGCCCGATCCGGCTGAGGCGGACGTGTGGATGAAAAGAATGAAGAAGATATTCGATGTGCTTGGCTGTACCGACCGGGAAAAGGTCACTTTTGCTGCATATAAACTGGAGGGTGAAGCGGATAGTTAGTGGGACATGCAGAAACAGGCGATGGGAGTGCCCAATGAAGCTATCACCTAGGAGATGTTAGAGGAGGCATTTCTAGAAAAGGATTTTCCATCTAGTCTTCGAGATCAGAAAGAGCAAGAGTTTATGAGGTTGAGACAAGGGAACTTGACCGTTGTGAGGTTCCGAGTTAAGGAAATAATAATTAGAAGGCAATTAAATTAATATAGGTGTATCATGGTCAAAAGGTATGAGAGGAATCGGATGAACAGCTCAAAGAGCCAAAAATCGGTAAATCGGGAACGAAAACTGTAAACCGTGAAATGTTTCTTTGTGAATAAGATTTTGGGTTTTAAAGCATGATAATCATGGCTTATTAAGGTTATATAATCGAGGACAAGGTCCAAGGATGTGAAAGATTGGGTTAGAAGGGTCAAAACGGGTCCCGAACGGCAAAAACGCGACGTAGGCTTGCCACGACTCAAGACCGGCGCCCCTGGGCATTCGAGCCATCCTATCAAGCCGAAAAACCAGAAGTGAGACTGCTCGCTGGCCGCTCGAGTGGAGCTCAAGCGGCGGACTACCCGTGGCGCGGCCGCTCGCTTGCCGCTCGAGCCGCGCTCGAGCGGTGCGCGTAATATAAATACGCGCCGTGCATCTTTCTCCCTCATTTTTTAGTCGGCCGAGGGTTTTTTAGAGAGAGAGGGAGCACGGTTTTAGAGAAAGAAGAAGGGAGATCGAGCCCGGGAGTCCGATTCTGTCCGAGAGCCAGGTATAAAAGTGAAAGCACACGTCGAGGCAAGGAAAATGTGAACGTGAGAATCTTGAAACCCATGGGTATGGGCTAAGGAAAATGTAGTTAGTTGCTCGGATCGTGTCCGATTCGCCCGATTTGGTTTCACCGAAACCCTAACCCACAAAAATTGGGGATTTCCCGTTTTTCAGCCGTGTATCATGAAATTGACCCTAAAATGTGAATCCCCACGTCCCATTGATGCATATATATCGGCCGTGGGTTCGACAAGACGTTTGACCCGTTAGCGTCTGAGCCCTCTAAGCGGCGTATTATTGTTCACCCGAGACCGGAGGTGATAATTGCGTGTTGTCACCTTCGTAAAATGGTGGAATGACTCTAGAATATGAATCCCCGTGTCCCAATTGTGTGTATATATCGACCGGATGTCGAATCCCGTAAGATTTGACCCATTCGTGGCATCCGGGAGCCTTAAAAGTTCCCCGTTGTGGATAATCGGAAAATGAATGGGAAGTTGCATACTTCCACCCTCGTGTTAAGTTAAATCAAACCCAAATGTGAAATCCCGTGTATCAAGTGTGTCTACGAATCCACCGGACGTCTGATTTCCAAGTATCGAATCGTGTACGGCGTCCGGGTGTTCAAAAGGAAATATGTTATTGTTCACCCGAAATGAAATGAGAAATGCAAAATAATATGCCCCCATAATTGTATTGAAAGTAACGTTTAAATGTTAAACGTAAGTGTAAGCTCCGAACATGTATCCGTGTCCCGGAGGCAAGGGAGGAGTCCCGAAGGTTCCAAATTGATAAGTGATCATTAAAGGAATGAATCTAATCTCTTTCGTGAACTTGGATGAATCTTGTGATTAAGGGAATTGGATCCCGCAGAAAGTTGAATTGAACCTATGGTGTTTTGTTATGGATTAAGGGAATTGAGTCCCATTGGATATTGTGAACCGTGACGTGAATGGAAAGGAGTCCACATTGTGCTTGTGATGATATGATCTCCTGGATGGAGATGTGTTTGATGATGTAATCTCCCGGTTGGAGATGATTGTGATGGGAATGAGATTTCCCGAGATTTGATTGTGTGTGGCAAATGTGGATTTTCCTCTCCAAGTGTTGAACCTAATCTTGAAAGTAGGACCCTGAGTCGTATGGGTAGTATTATTTAGTATACCATGTCTATCGCGTTGTGAACCCGAGGAATACTTGGCCACGTATTCCGGCCGCTCTAGGAGTGGGTGATGTCTGTGGTACGCTTGAGGAAACTACTGTGGAAGAACGAGGATCGCCTGGACCCCGGGGGTATGGGGTGTGTCTGTCGACGCTACATATTGAGATGTAGTCGTCTGTGATGATTGTTGCATGGATGAAACCGAGGGTCGTATGCTACCGACCTAAAATAGTAGCCGTGGCTTTAGAATGTGCAGCGAACACATTCCTGTCCTCGTTCTCTCGTATCGCTGGCTAGTACGGTCTACTAGCCGGGGTCCGCAAAGATGATGTAATAATGAAAATAAATAATGTCCGACCGAAGTAACCGTAGGATCCATGTGAAGCCAATGATTCAAGATGTAATCATGAAAACCCCGTGAAAATTAAGTGATTCCGAATGATGACCAATCAATGTAATCATGAGAACCGCGTGAACCAAAGAGATCCCAGATGTTCTTGTTCCCTCTCCTGCTTTGTGGTTAGGGAGAGTTCCAGTATCTTTCCCCGTTCCCATTCTTATTTATTCCTGCGAGAATTGCTTATGATTACATTTGCTGAGCTGTTAGCTCACTCTTGCAGTTGATGTTTTTCCTTTCAGATGAGAACACTTAGCTGGCGCCAGATTAGTAGAGCAAGGAGAGGTTGCTTAATGAGATTGGCTGGACGGCGAGCACAGTAAAGATTTGGACTTAGAGTTGGATCGGATTGCGGACAGCCACTTAGAGTTGGGCGTGGCTCATTGTTGTTATTGTTTTATGGTTTTGTTATGTTTCAGCATTTATGATGATTTAGTATGCTTCCGCGTCTGTATATATTGAAGTTATGAATTTTGTTTCATATTAGATGGCATCTCTCTAGATCCAGTATAGTAGATAGGTGTACTGTATTGGAGCCATGGATGATACGGCAGATTGTGATCCTGTGTGGCGTGTTGTAGGCTTTGTGTGTAAGCCTTTTGATAGATGTGTGCTTGTATAGGATGATATTTAACAGGTTGTATTTCGATTTTCATCCAGTTGTAGAGAAAACTCTGCCGGATTTTCTATAGAAGTCCATAGTTTAATTATGGGCTTAGGGTTGTGTTGCCTTTGACGGAGGTTATTCGATGGAGAATAATCTGGTCCGTCACAACCGTCAAAGAATATGAGGCCAAGTTCACAGAGTTGTCTCATTTTGCGCCATTTTATGTAGAGGATGAGCAGAGGAAAGCTAAAAAGTTCCTGCAAGGACTACGAGATGATATTAGGAAGTTGTTGTCTGTTTTGAAATTTCAGACTTATGCCGATATCCTGGACAGAGCGGTGATCTATGAGAAAGAGTCGGAGATAGAAAGGCTTTTTGCAAAGAGAATCGCCAGCCGAACGGGAGTAAGTACCGGCTCAGCTGCGGGGTCTTTTGGACCGTTGAAAAGGACTAAAACAGCTGGCAAAGGAGAGAGTATTGCGGCTTAGTCAGTGACCAATACTAGAACATCGGCTGAAGACTGTACCTTCTGTGGGAAGAAACATCCGGTATAAGAATGCCGCAGGATGTCGGGAGCGTGTTTCAGATGTGGGCAACAGGGCCACATTCTCAAGAACTGCCCACTACCTCTGAGGATGAAAGGAAAGAAGCCTACTGTATCGGCAAGAGCCTTCGCAGTAGCTATTCAGGATCCGGAGGCCTCTCCGAATGTTGTGGAAAGTACTCCCTCTATTCGTGGAGTTTCTGCATCCATATTATTTGATTCGGGGTCTTCCCATTCCCTTATTTCCCTGCGATTTGCATGTTGTATTGTATCTGCCCCATGTGTTTTGAATTGTGAATTATCTGTGTGTACTTCCTCCGGATCATCTGTGGTTACTGATGTGATGTATCCGGAATGTGTGGTTGAGGGTTTGGGAAAAGTTGTTTCCTTTGGTACATGGACTTTGAAATTTTGAGGCTATTAAGTGTTACGACCTCGAGGTCTTGAGCAATGGTCTAAGATTGAACCAAATCCACAGAGACGGTCGTAGATTAAGACTTCTTCTCATGTTATGAATTGAGGATATGTGAGAGATGTTTGAGAGGTATGGATATTTTAGAGTCAATCTAAATCAAGGATTTTAGGGTGGTCTTCATAAAATGACTATCCTAAAACTGTTTAAATCAGAGTAGCGCAGCATGAACTCATGGCTCAGAAAATTAAGAGTAAGAATAAGGTCCCTGTGATCAAATTCTTCTGAAGCTTGGAATGAACTGAAGTGGAAGTTCATGGGATTCGTTTGAAATATCCGATTAAATTGGAGAAATGGCAGCATTATGATATGTCGCTTTTGAGATTCCGAGAATCGTTGTAAGGTCTTTATCAATAGTTGAGAAAATCAGTAAGTATTTGGATCGAGCCGTTATGAGAGGCCAAGAATTTAATTCGTGATAAGAATTAGGATGATTCAATGCTTAAGGTTTCCTAGAATAATCCTTGGTTGAGGGAATAGCTTCTGGATGAAAGAATGTGTGTAATTAGGAGACCGTATGGATCATCAAATTTTGAGGACGAATTTTTTTTTTTTAGTAGGGTAGAATTGTGAGATCCAAAATTTCAAACGCTAAACTCGCCCCCTTTTTGCATCAATTGAAATCGGCCCTTAAGTGGGCATGAATGAAATCGGCCCAACAGTGGAATCGACCTTTGGATTCAAGATGGCTGTTGCATGATGAAGCCCGGCCCCTCAAGTTCAGCCGTGTGCATGCCTTGCTGGAGAAACTTAACTCCTTAGAATCCAACGAGACGGCAACAAAACGGCGACTAAATGGAGTAGGTTAAACAACTTCATTACCCCACTTACCCCTGAAAACAAGTACGGGAGCAGGTAACTTACCCTACTTGCTCAACCAAATCCTCCCACTATATAAACCGGTTGACGTGAAGGAAGAGGGGAAGGAGAACTCGGTTGATGCGAAAGGAAGAAAGGGAAGGAGAAAGTTTCGGGACGGTGAGATTAGACAGCCCAACTCTCAAGCAAGTGTACATCGGACGCCGTTTTTAAGTTCATTGCCAGTGTATTCTGCTCTATCTCTAAATTCGTGCTTTACTGCAAGTTACTTCAGACGCCGTTTTAAGTTCATGCTTCAAGTGTACCCTGCTCTGCTTTTAAGCTCATGTTTTAAGAACGTTGAAGTGTACTCTATGTTTAAGTTTCCTGCTTTCTGCATAGAATATCCACCTTCTGCAATGTAAAACAAGTTCCGTCCCAAAAGAACTCCGACCCAAATGTAAATTGAACTCCGATAAACTGAACTACGGCTTAAAGTAAAATGAACTCCGGTTTTGTATAAGAAAATGACTTTCGTCCTTAATGTGAGATGAACTCCGGCTCTTAATAAAGAAAAAGGAAGTCCGGCATAGTATAAGAAATGAGCTCCGGCATTTTGAGGAAATGCTCTCCGGCTTTGTTAAAAGAGAACTCCGGCTTATATTGGAAGTGAATCCCAATTCCAAAATGAAAATGAAGTCCGGCTTTTAAACTCCAGCTTTGTCAAGAAGAACTCCGTCCTTTAAGAGAAAAGAACTCCGGCTTGATGAACTCCGTCCTTTTAATGAATTTCGTCCTTTAAGAGAAGTGAACTCCGGCTTTAATGAATTCCATCCTGTTGATGAAAAGCACTCTGTCCTTTGTGTAAAAAGAACTCCGTCCCTTAAGAAAAGTGCTCCGTCTAAAAGAGATTCGTCCTCAAGATAAGTACTCCGTCCAAAGAAAAGAGCTCCGTCCAAAAGAGAGCTCCGTCCTTTTTAAAGTACTCCGTCCAAAATAAAGCTCCGTTCTTTGGGTAAACGAGCTCCGTCCTTTGAAAAAAATAAGCTCCGTCCTTTGAGAAAATGAGCTCCATCCTTTAAGAAAACAAGCTCCGTCCTTCGAGAAAATAAGCTCCGTCCCCGAGAAAAAGAACTCCGTCCTTAAAATGAACTCCGGCCTTAATGTGACAACAACTCTAGCCCTTTAAAAAGAAGTCCGTCCGGCTTTGTGCAGTCTGGCTTTGAGCACGTGAAAATCCAGTCCGCCCTTTTTACAAGTAAAATCAATTCTAGCCCTTTGAAGAGAGGTCCATCCGGCTTGTGCAAATTAAAATCAGGATTCGGCCCTTAAAGCACGAAAACACAACAACTCCGGCTTCCAATAAAAAGGCACTCCGTCCAAAAAAGGCGCTCCGTCCAAAAGGCACTCCGTCCCTTTGAGTAAAAAAGCAATCTGTCTGAAAAGTACTCCGTCCTTTGAAAAGTACTCCGTCCCACTGAAAGTGAAGCACTCTGTCCCGAGAAGCAGTCCATCCAGTAGTAAAAATCACTCCGTCCAAAAAGAACTCTGGCTCTTAATAAAGAAAAAGGAAATCCGGCATTGTATAAGAAATGAGCTCCGGCATTTTGAGGAAATGCTCTCCGGCTTTGTTAAAAGAGAACTCCGGCTTGTATTGGAAGTGAATCCCGATTCCAAAATGAAAATAAAGTCCGGCTTTTAAACTCCGGCTTTGTCAAGAAGAACTCCGTCCTTTAAGAGAAAAGAACTCCGGCTTGATGAACTCCGTCCTTTTAATGAATTTCATCCTTTAAGAGAAGTGAACTCCGGCTTTAATGAACTCCATCCTGTTGATGAAAAGCACTCCGTCCTTTGTGTAAAAAGAACTCCGTCCCTTAAGAAAAGTGCTCTGTCCAAAAGAGCTCCATCCTTAAGATAAGTACTCCGTCCAAAGAAAAGAGCTCCGTCCAAAAGAGAGCTCCGTTCTTTTTAAAGTATTTCGTCCAAAAGAAAGCTCCATCCTTTGGGAAAACGAGCTCTGTCCTTTGAAAAAAAATGAGCTCCGTCCTTTGAGAAAATGAGCTCCGTCCTTTAAGAAAACAAGCTCCGTCCTTCGAGAAAATAAGCTCCGTCCCCAGAGAAAAAGAACTCCGTCTTTAAAATGAACTCCAGCCTTAATGTGACAACAACTCTAGCCCTTTGAAAAGAAGTCCGTCTGGCTTTGTGCAGTCCGGCTTTGAGCACGTGAAAATCCAGTCTGCCCTTTTTACACGTAAAATCAATTCTAGCCCTTTGAAGAGAGGTCCGTCCGACTTGTGCAAATTAAAATCAGGATTCGGCCCTTAAAGCACGAAAACATAACAACTCCGGCTTCCAGTAAAACGACACTCCGTCCAAAAAAGGCACTCCGTCCAAAAGGCACTCCGTCCCCTGAGTAAAAAGCACTCCGTCCCTTTGAGCGAAAAGTGCTTCGTCTCCTTGAGTAAAAAGCACTCCGGCTTTTAAGCACTCCGTCCTTTTGAGAAAAAGCACTTCGGCTTCTGAGCACTCCGGCCTTTGAACATTCTGACATTTTGAGCACTCCGACACTTGAGAAACGGAACTTGGCCGTACTAAAAATGAATCCCAAGATCAAAGTGAAACTGCCCCCTAACAAGAAAAGAGCTCCGGCCCTTCCTCAACAAATTCTCAACCGGCCTCAAGTGTATTTAAGGATATGATTTTCGAATTAAGTTATAGGATTTGAAAATGGTTTTCAGTAAACAATATGAGGGAAGTATTTCTGTTTCTATGTTATTTTGGTCCCTGGACTGACTACAGTCCGGATGGGTTCTCCGGCATGCCTTAGGACTTTTCAGTGGTAATCGAGGATAACTCTGTCTATGGAGTTATTTGTGGTCCGCCCTGCCCTCAGGGCGTTACGGACAGGAGGATTCTGTTACCGGCCTACCTTTGGGAGGCACCCTGTTCCGATCCTCGAGATGGGATACTCCTTCACGGCCACCTTCCTGGGAGGCACCCGTCCCGATCCCTCGAGATGGGATACTCCTCGCACGGGCCTACCTTCGGGAGGTACCTGTCCGATCCCTGAGATAGGATACTCCTGTTACCGGCCTACCTTCGGGAGGCACCCTGTTCTAATCCCTCGAGATGGGATACTCCTGTTATCGGCCTACCTTCGGGAGGCACCCTGTTCTGATCCCTCGAGATGGGATACTACTGTTACCGACCTACCTTCGGAAGGCACCCTATTCTGATCCCTCGAGATGGGATACTCCTATTATCGGCCTACCTTCGGGAGGCACCCTGTTCTGACCCCTTGAGATGGGATACTTTTGTTACTGGCCTTAGATTGTGTGGAGTGAATACAATCTATCATCGATTATTTGCCCCCTCAACTAGTAGGAGATACTGGCAGGGGCTATACTGTTCTGTTTAGATACCGTTCTGTTCTGATTCTATTTTGTTCTGTATAGTATTTTGTACCGTTGTTATTGTACTGATTTTTATTCCGTACTTATTACTGTACTGTTTTGAATAAAAGAGAAGTTTCTGATTCTACTTTCTGGATTATAATGATTACTGCTCACCGATTTCTGACTACTAATCTCTGATACCGAAGTATAATATGTTTCTCAATTTGTTGGAGTACATTCTGATTTCCGTTCTGTTTCTGCATAGTTACATGACTATTTTGCATCACTGTTTCACTGCTCATGTGCATGTATCTTGCTGGGCCTCGGCTCACTGTTTTATATTTTTTCCCCACAGATGAAGCTTTAGAGCATGTGCCTGACGAGTTGGAGTGATTAGAGCTTGTCTGAAGGATTGAAGCCCTCGGAAGCTTATTTTGGAGAAATATTATTGTAATGACTTGACGGACTTCTATGGTTAAACATTTTTGGCTATGTACTCAAAATGAATATTTTGGAATGAATATGAATGCTTCCGCAAGTGTTAGAATAATTTCCGCTATACTATTTATGGTTAAAAGTATATGGGTCCTAGATGGCATCTATGATCTTGTGTTGCACCCAACTGGTTTAGCGTGGGTTTTCAATTGTGTTACGAATGACGGAATAAAAAAAAAAATCGTTCCATCACAACTTAGCTGATTTTTGTGTATGAAACAGGAATTTTGGTCATACTTTTGTAAACTGTATAAAACATGTATGGTGGTGATTATTGATGCTTAACATGAATGAATGATGGATTAGTTCCACTGTATATTGTGGTTTTATGCTTCCGCAGGTCCTTCTCATTGTGGTTATGATCGAGGTTCCTACTTGGCATCCTTCCCCACCTGCATTATACTGGAGTTATGATGTCGGCGCCATCTCGGTTGACACGATGATTAGATTCTGTGCAGTGTGTTGAGTATTAAGACTTGTTGTTTTAATTGTGGAAGGTTTTAGATTGTTGTGCAGGGTTGATTACAGGTGTTGTATTTCAGCAAATGCTCGATTTACAAATAGACCTCTACCCAATTTTCTACAGAAAATAATAATTTAATTAGAAATACTAGTTTATTTTATCCTTGATGGAGGTTATTTAAGAAGAATAACCCGGTCCGTCACAAATAGCCTGTGTACTATGTCAACAAAATTTTGACCGACCCAAAACATGATATTCCTATGCCAAAAAGATAGCTTTGGTGTTTGTATATTCCACCCAGAATCTCTGATTGTATTTTCAAGAGTATAAAATTATTATCCTGACTTGCCAACCATTAAAAGAAATTTTATAAAGGCTAGATATGTTAGGACACTGGTCAAATGAGACATTGAGTTGGGTGAGGTCGACATGGACCTTAGACAGAAACCAACCTTAAAAGGTCAGGCCCTGACAGACTTCATTGTTGAAACAACGACTTCAGTTGTAGAAACCCTGACCTTATTAAAGTTGACGGTCATCAAAATACTCCAGTATGGACTTCGTATATAGACGACCCTTCAATGCAAGTCGGTTGTGGTGTTGGAGTGGTGCTAATAACACACGATGGGTCAAAAATAAAGTATTCAATGACCATCAGATTTCTAGTAACAAATAATATCGCCGAGTATGAGACATTGCTTGTAGGACATAAACTGGCCAAAGAGTGTTTGACCGAAAATCTTATTATCTATAGTAACTCGAAACTAGCTATTAATCAGGTCTGAGGGAATTTTAAAGCTTGCAGCCCAGAGGTTACTCAATACCTCTCAAATGTTCGAGGTTTAATCTCAATATTTGACAATGTGAAAATGATCCACATTTCAAGGGAAGAGAATGGAAAAGCTGATAGACAGACTAGTAAGAGTTGTAGTAACCGGGGAGCCAGAATAATATGCATGAGAAATGTATGAAGTCGTTGATGTTCATCATATAAACTATCCGGAGTCAGAAATTATGCAAATAGCCGATGCTGATAATTAGATGACTCCTTATGTGAAATACTTGTCCAACAGCATATCACCGGAGAACTCGGATAAAGCCAAGCGCGTGAAAAAGACAGTAGGCTAGTACACCATTATGGATAAAAATTGTACCAACGTAGGTACTCTATCCTATATCTACGATGTCTCACGCTAAAAGAAGCTGACTACATGCTCGAAAATGTAAAGCATGGCATCTGTGGATCCCATATTCGAGGAAAGAACCTTACTTTCAAACTCATGAGGGAAGGATATTATTGGCCTATCATGAAGCATGACGTCGTGGATTTCATTCGGAAATATGAGAACTGCCAGATACATAGGAACCTTAACCATCAGTCACATACAGAACTACGAGCTCTACAGTCACCTTGCCGTTCACACAATAGGGGATAAATATTCTCGGACCACTTCTAATTGCATCTAGACAAAAAAAGTTCATAATTATTGGGAGAGATTATTTCACGAAATGGGTCGAGGTTATCCCACCAGCTAGAATTACTGAATAGAATGCGACTGAGTTCATTCGACAAAATATCATATTTAGATTTGGTATACCCGAAGTCATTGCAACCAATAATGGGACCCAATTTACCGACAAGCATTTCATGAAGTACTGTACTAGTTTAAAAATACGATTGGTTCACACATCCTCCTCTTATCCATAATCTAACGAACAAAGTAAAAGTTACCAACCGTACAATATCGCATGATTTAAAAATAAAATTTTAGAATGCTGAGGGCTCTTGAGTGGATGACCTTCCATTTGTCCTATGGTCACGCAAGACATTATTCAGAGAACCAACTCGAGAGATATCCTTTAATTTATGTTATCAGACCGAGGCTATTATTCTAATAGAGGTTGGACTTCCTAATCTCAGAGTTGAATCTTTTGATTCAAGCAATAATTCACAAAGGTTTTAGGAGAATGTCAATTTACTTGAAGAGTCCTAGGACATGGCATAGTTTTGGACGACAACTTATCACCAGAGGGTTGTTAGATACTACAACAAGAAGGTGAAAGCACGCTAATTTGAAGTGCGAGACTTAGTATTATGGATCATTAAAGCCACTGGCACAAATGCCAACTGAAATAAACTCGAACTCAACTGGGAATGGCTATTCCTAGTCTCGGGCATTCTTCGAAATGGGGTATACAAATTATGCACCCATAATGATAGACTAGTCTTTTGGACTTGAAATGCCTCTCACTTCCAAAAATATTACCTATAAGTGTATGTACGAACAAGTATGGATTGTATCATGTGGAGTGCTTGTAATTCTTGTAACATTTTATTAACAAAATATTTATTTATTTATTCTTATACTTGCTTACTATTTCATGACATTGCATAACTTAGGTTACCCCTAAATCAAGTGAAATTCGTTCACCTACCTTGTGAACCACATTTGGTGGTTGGTAAAACTTAATCATGTAATTGAGCGACCCGGTCGAGGTCGGTATCTTAAAACTTGGTCATGATACCAAGCAGCACAGATGAGGTGGAAGGTTAAAAAATTTAGGGGGCTTCCTTAGAAGAACACATATAAAGACCTTTAAGGTAGTATTGTTAGCTGACCATGGTTTTAAAAAAATTTAAGTTAAATACACAAATACTTTGATGCCCTTCGGTCAATTTGAAGGATAGAAGCTGTGTATAAATGATGACTTAAATAATATTTAAAGTCTGATATTTAAAATGTTCGACAAACCTAAACATACTTATATATATAAACCAAGATAGAGAGAGAAAGAGTCATGTGAAGAAAAAATCTTCATTTATAAGGATAAATAATTACAAGTAAAAAAATACAACTATTTAATCTAGAGGAAGACGAGGTTGTGAAGTCCATGGTAGAGGCTACCAAGAGTCCGCATCGTCTTTGGAACGGTACAACACATCAGAACTGTGGTGGGCACTAGCGTTCCTTAGATGAAACACAAAAGTGGGAACACTAGGAGCCACCATTTGAAATGTGCTGACATAGGCTGATACCCTCCTGATAGCTACGCTCCAACATCTTCTTGATGTCATTCGGATGAATAGAAGCTTGGAACTCACTTTCAATTTTGAAGTTCTAGTTTTGAAGAAGTGAGTACTTCTGCTTCGTATCAACCAGCTCACATTCAGGTTGAGAAATATGCTCCTCTGCAGCCAAAAATTTATCTTTTTTCAACGTAGTTGTGAGCTAGTCGGTTGGTAGTGCAAGCAAGACAATTGGTCATTTCTTGAAGCTGCAAAAAAATAGAGCAAAATAGTAACTATAAAGGGAATAATATAGATACTAAGGAAGGGTTCATCCATTACCACAGAGATGGAGATGCTCCCTAAAGGAGCATCACTTGTGGGGACCTCCAATACCACTTGGACCTCGGGTTCTGAACCAGCCACCTTTGCCATCTCATGAACTCCTCTAAAAATAATGTCCCTTTCAGACTGAAGCACTTGGGGCTTGGAACTAGACATTCTAGTAACTTCTTTAGGAGTTGATTCTAGCTCAGCTCTGGGTATGAGACCCTCCAAAAGAGGCACGTCTACCACGATGACTTGCCTTTCGGTCTCATCTTCAGGCTCGACCTTAGGCATTGGGGGCTCAGGAGAATGCACCTTTGTAACTTCAGCATGAAACTCCGAGGTGACCACTTCAACCATGGTGGCCACGTGGAACTCGATTATTGGCATCTCCTCGACCTACCAAACTGAGTCTTGCTAATCCAAGATGTATCCTCAGCAAAGTTAGTAAAAATGTTAGATAGGAACTCCTCAGACAGTAAGGACAGGATGGTCGATACCCCATATAAAGCAAGTGTTGGGGTAGGGATTGACATAGCCACAGCCTTAGCGATAGACTTCGAAAGCTTATAGCCTTCAACTGGTTTGACAGTCCCAAAGGTATTCATCGAACGCTTTTATAAGAGCTCAAACCCTCGAACTAAAACATATTCATTTTACATCCTCTATCTTTCTTGTCTTTTAAGAAAGATACTAATTTAAGTATCAAAAGATATATCGAAAAGTGAGTCCCGCTAATTATTTGACTATGTTTTGTGATTCACAGTATTCAAATTAGAGACGTATAGAGATCGAACCTGATTCACGCTCAATGGACAAATTTTGGCTTTCCTTATCCATACAACAATCAGGATCTTTGGACACATCACATTTGTCGTATAAGAGTGAGAAATTAGATAGTTGATGGAGCAGAAGAGATATTTGATGTGTTAGTAAGTGGGGGTATTTATAGATTTTATTTGTTTAATTAATTTTTTTAATATAAAAAGGGTGCAATGGTCACTTGACTATTGCCTTTGTCTGAGCTTAATGGTCACATAATCGTTAAATTTAAAAAAATAGGCTGTGCTAAGTATGTCATGATGCATGCCACAAGTTGATTAACCAACGACTTGATATAGATCAAAGTATTGCGTTATACTATATATGGTCCAATACTATTCATTACGGGTTGTGCCCATTATAACCCGTGATCGTTTGGGTTGTGCTATGCCATGTGTGTCAGGGCCAAATTACCACCTTTACATGTGTATATCAAGCATGAGACTCTACCCAGATAAACAAGTGCATGGCTCATGTGTCTTCATGCACTCAGTTCATACAGACTAATATTTAGAATTCGATTTAGATACACAATAAACATTGGTAGTTAAATATCAGTTACTTCTAATAAAATATCTTCTCTCAAAATTATCACTAGAATGTTATAGCATGCGTGACCCAATAATGGTTTATAAATTACCTTCTATCTTTTTAGAAGTTAATCGGTCTTGACATATGTATACTATATTGCAGTTCTCATCTTTGTGTAGTGCATCTTTAAAGCCCCAAAGTAGCACTAGAGCCATCTTATGAGATTGACACGGCATGACCTGGGCATGGTTTAGTCTAAACCGGCCTTTGTCTCATATTTGGACAAGATAATCTCAAGACAAGTCATGCCAAGTAAGGCCGATGAAATGACAATTCATATCACTACACCCCATAAAGCAACAAGGGGCCTAGCAATTATTATCTAATTAGTGCCACGGTGTTTTAGCAGCACTAGTAAACATTTATCCTATAAAATAGTAAGGCTTGCCTAAATTATAATTTAAGAGAAAAATTATAGGTCAGGATAAATAAAATTAAAATCGATATTATTGGGTATAACATCGATTGGATTAGCCTAATCCATTAGCTGAACAAGTCTATGGTTAAGAAGCCCAGAAAGAAGAAAGTATTATTTGGCCTAGTAGATTAAAGCACAAAGAACTAGGCATTCAGTCTTGGCACAACGATAGAATAAACCAAGATTCGATGGGTAGTCAGGCAATTATTAAAAAAAATAAAAATTTGATTGAATTATATACTTGAATAGTTGCATATTTGAATGTTCAGTTGAACGGTTAATCTAATCGAGCAGTTCATCTGACGAAGTGGCTTGTATACGTCGTAGTTAGCCCAACAAGGGTCATCGAACTAGTTGACCTCAATTGTTCATCATCATCAGTTCAATCTTTAGGTGTTAACTAATCCATTGATTAGAGCATGTATAATGATGAATAAACAAATAAGTTTCCAATTAGCTTAATCACTTAGATAGTGACCATTCATTCCTCTTCATAAAAATGCCAACAACAAGTGGTATGGCTATAAATAGGCCCCATTTCCACCAAAATGGGGATGGTTTCTAAACAATAAAAAACAAAGGATAACACTGTAACTCACTTTCCTTCTAAAAATTATGGAGTCAAGTCCTTTAATTCTCTCTCTCAGATCCTCTCAATTTCTCTCACTTTTTGATTTTTTAAGAAGTTTAGTTATTTAAGTATTAGCTAATATATTGAGAAGTTTTAATTCTTTTGAAATACTTATTTTCTATTATGATATGTAGGATCTGGATAAAAGGTTTGATAATTGATCCCAAATTTCTTTGAGTCATAATTAAGATTCAATGTATGCATCAGTGGCAGTGTTTATTAAAAACACAATCAAGTTACTCTTTCTTATCTAAGCAGAATAACACTCATAAAAATCCATGAACTGACAATGTTTTAACAAATCGATCAATTGGGTGACCATAATGGCACATGAATAATCGAGTTAATTGTCGAATGGTATCCTCTTGTGCTGTTCTCCTTAAATAAGGCATCCAAAAAGTTGCTCACTCGTTAAATGCTCCAGACATTAGAGCCATGATAGCTCAATGGCATGACATGTTAAAAATGTTGAAGTTCTTTAGGGACAAATTTGAGGACCAAACCCATCAGGCTAAGGCCCTCTACATGTAAGACTTGACCTCAACAGAGAGGTTGAAAAGTAGGAAAGCTACCTCAATGGGGAGCCACTCTCGGCCAAAGGTGCTTGTGCCCTTAAGTTGTAAAACCGAGTTATTCTCTCTTGACTTAGAGGCTATCTCAACTTCAAGGTCAGGGAGGAGTGCCTAGATTGACAGAATTCCTAGTATACTTATGATTTTGGGTGCAATTTCAACATAGAGAAATGGTCATATAGCAATATGCCATAAACCATCCTGGCTAGGCAAATACTAGATGTATCTACTAATCATTTAAAGTTGAGAGCATTCCTTGATATTAAGAGAATTGTCTCTACAGCTAAAGATGAAGAGCACATCAAGAGGATATAGTAGAAGGTCTTCTGAGGATGCTCTGCAAGTTAAACAACCCAAGTGGGTAGAACGCCATTCACCCTAAAGATAAAATAGCACCGGCTCCCCTATTAGTTTACAATGCTCATGATGGAACCATATGATAGAAGTACAAATCCAATAGATCATTTGAACTACTTCTACACCTTGCTGGACTTTTCAAATGTGGAGGATGTTGTGCTATGCCCTTGTTTTTCCTTTAACATTAAAGGGAATGCATGGATTTGGTTCTATGGGCTAGAAGCAATTTCTATTGGGGATCTTTAAGAACTGTCTAACCAATTTTTGTTCCACTTCAGCTCAGCTAGGAGGGAAAAAAGCAACCCTAGCATCTGGATAGGATTAGATAGGCTTCTAATGAAAGCCTAATGTGTTTTTTGGCCTGATTCAATACTAAGGATGAAGGCATATGAAAACTCGCTGATGAGATGAAATTGAATGTCTGCATGTTAACTATTCAACCTAGCAACTTTTTCAAGTTATTGGTTTAGTAGGAACCCAAGACAGTCTTGGATGTAGAAGCTATTATTGGGGGTTTACATTACAGTGAAGGAGTTGAATGATTCCAAAAAGTAAGAATGCGTAAACTATAAACAACATTTGGGATAGACCTGGGATTGTAAAATGAGAAAAGTAACAACTAACCCCCTCAAGACTATAATAAGCAACAAAGAATCAAGCCAAGTGTTCATCGACTGTTCAAGTCACAACAACGTATGCCTACAATTGACACTTGGACTAATGTTTTGATGTAGATTCAAAATAATAAATTTTAGACGTGGCTCAAGATGATTAAGAATCCAAAAAGAGGAGACCAGAAGTATTGCCTCTACCATAAATGTCTAGGGTACAATATTGAGGACTGTTGGATTCTTTAGGAAGAAATTGAGGCCTTGATTCAAAAAAGATATTTCAAAAAATATCTGTAAAATCTCAAGGTTACTCTAAAAAAGTCAAAGATAATGAAAATATGCTCGAGCAACCATAAAATCTAGTGGTAAGGTTCATTAGTATGGTGTCCACTAGACCTGCTAGCATAGTGATTCAAGATCATCTGAATGAAGTTTCTTCTAGCAAGAGACAAATGTTAGGAGTAGTAAAAGAAGTTACTAATTTTAGTGACAATGAAATGACACATGTAATCACACCACACCCCGATCATCTCATTGTATTTATACTCATTTCAGATAGAGTCTAATATTACTAATTAAAAATGAGTATTTATTGATAATAAAATTTTAAAAAATGCTATTTATTTTGATGTGTTTATTAAATTAGGATTAAAATATAATTAAATGGATCCATTAGGCTTGTTGGCAAGTCGATTCAAGTTAAGGAGATCATACACCTAGAAGTTTTGATAGAGACACATCCTAAGACAAGCTCCCATTGATTATTATTTTTTTAACAGTAGACCTCCCCTTAGTTTACCATGCAATATTGGGCTAACCATGCCTAATGACATTTGGAACAATCACCTCCATCTCATATTTAAAATTAAAGTTCTTAACTAAATATGGGGTTGAAAACATTAGACAAGACCAAGGCATAGGATGAAATTGTTACTTTACACAGATTAATGGCTCGAGTCCTTATAATCAGTAGAAGAGTTTGATATTTAGGACAAGGTCTTCCTACAATAGGCTCAACCTAGCGAGTCACTACTTTAGATTCTTTTGAATCCGATAGACCCAGACAAATAAGTCTTCATTAGGTCTTCTCTAGATCAACATTAGAAGTATAAATTAATGCATTTCTTATAGAGCAACATCGATATCTTCACCTAGACATCGGCAGACATTCTAGAGATTTCAATGGTGATGCCGGTTCATAAGTTAAATTGTATCCTTGGGAACAAACTTGTCAGGCAAAAAAGATAAAACTTTTTCGTTAAAAAGTTTGTTACCATTTGGGAAGAGGTCAAAAAATTAACCAATACTTATTTCATTAGGGAGGTTAATTATGTAAATTGGTTATCAAATGTCGTCCTAGTAAAACAGAGTAAAGAAAAATGAAAGATGTGTACTAACTTCACAAACATGATAAAAGTATATCTAAAAGGTAGTTTTCTACTCCCAAGGATCGACCAGTGTTAGATTTAACATCTAGTCACTAGCAATTAAGTTTTATAGATGCCTACTAAGGGTAAAATTAGATTTAGATTTTGCTCAAAGATTAATAAATGATCTCATTTATAAACAACCAAGGAATTTAACGCTATAAAGTGATGCCCTTTGATTTGAAGAATACATGTGCCATATATCATAGGCATGTGAATAAGATAAATGAGTAGCAAATTGAAATAATATGAAAGTGTATGTTGATGACTTGCTTATTAAATATATACTTGTTGGTGATCATATTAAAGATCTAATAGAAATATTTAATATCCATAGAATATATGGAATAAAGTTAAACTGAATCCAGTGTGTATTTGATATAACTTTTGGTATGTTCTTGGGTTTTATACTCTCTCAGTGTGGGATAGAGGCTAACATGGAATAAATGGAAGCCATCATAGATATGAAACCTTGACGGATGATCAAAGACATCTAAAGGCTAACTGGCGACTCATAGCTCTTTGATTCAAGGCTAAGCTAGTTGAGAAATACTTGTCATTTTTGAAAGCACTAAGAGGAACAAAGACATGTTTTTTGATGAATAGGTGAATGCCAACATGGCTTCCAAGACTTAAAAGGAATGCTCAGTGCATCCTCTCTTGCTAACTAGTCTTATGGAAGATGAGGACCTCTAACTTTACTTGGTTATTTTGCAAATAGTTTTGAGCATCGTTTTGATCTAGGAAGAATCAGGTTTATAGCAACTAATATATTTTATCAGCAAAATTTTAGTCGATACTCAAATGAAGAATGCTGCTTTTGCCTTAGTTTTTACCATAAGGAAGCTCCGACCGTATTTCACGGCCCATAAAATTTTGTTCATGATATATCAACCCCTTAAAAGGATTGTGTAGAAAATAGAGATATTTGAACGTCTAATCAAGTGGGCAATCGAGTTGAGTGACTTTGATATAGAGTTTCAGGCCCAATACACTAAAAAGGGTCAAGCCTTTGCGATCTTTATCATTAAAACAACAACTCTAATCTCGGATGAGTCAACTAAATAATCACCAATCATGTGGACCCTTTATATAGATGGAACTTTTTCTCATACTAGTAGTGGAGCTAAAATAATATTGTCATTACCCAAAGGGACTAAGATAAAATACTCGATCATATTCGAGTTCTCGAGAACCAATAATATGGTCAAGTGTGAAGCTTTGCTAACCAATCTAAAATTAGCCAAAGAATGTTCTATCATCAATTTAACTATTTGCAGTAATTCTAAACTAATACTCAATTAAATATTTATTAACTTTAAAATTGTCAATTCATAACTAACTAAATATCTCTATATGGTCTAGGCTCCCTTGTCTTTCTTTGGTAAGTTCGAAATCATATATAACTCAAGAGAAAATAATTGAAAAGTCATTTTATCTCTCCAAGATGATGACATAAGGCTGCTTAAAGTAATATGCATCCAAAGACCTAGTATCAATGAGTCGGATGAAATTCTCCAAGTGTTTAGATAAGATAATTTGGATGAGCCATTATATAAAATATCTTTAAGATAGAACACTATTGAGCAATCAAATGCAAGCAAAGTGGATTGCGAGAACTATGGGGTGATATATGATGATGGATGGAACACTGTATAGAAGGAGATACTCAATACCCTATATACATTGATTGACCCCAATAGAAGCTAATTACGTCCCCAGAGAGGTATACATATGTGGAACACAAATGGAAGGAACAAATTTAATATTCAAGGCTATGAGATAAGGTTATTATTGGTCAATCATGAAGAAGAATGTTATAAATTTTGTCAAAAAGTATGACAATTATCAAATTTATTATTACTTCCATAAGTAGCTGTATACATGGCTCCAAGCCGTCCAGCCCCCTGGCTATTTGCACAATGGGGGTTGGACATACTAGATTCTCTTTTTTTGATAGCTGATCAAAAAAATTTATTATCATCACGATTAATTACTTTATAAAGTAGATAAAAGTCTCATTGTTGGACAAGAATATTTAGCAAAATGCAATAAAATTCATTTGCCTAAGAATGATGTATAGATTTAGGATACTAAAAGTTATAGTCAATGATAGTGATATCTCAGATAAAAGGTTTACAAAATATTGTAAAGGTCTGAATGTCCGATTGATTCATATATCAATCTCATACCTACAAATAAATAAGAAAATAGAGATAACCAACTAGATAGTCATCAATAGTTTGAAGACTAAGCTAGATAAGGATGAGAGTGTTTGGATAGATGAACTCACCTTCGTGCTTTAGGCATGCCAAACAACTCTAAGATAACTCACTCCAGGGACACCTTTCAACTGATGCTATGGAATGAAAGTAGTGATCCTAGTGAAAATAGGTTTGCCAAGATACTAGATGAAAAATTTTGCTCTAGATCTGAATTGTCAATTATTTAGACAGAATTTGGATCTCCTGGAGAAAATTAGAGAAGTTTCTCACAACCAAGTAGTGGCCTACCAACAAAGGATTAATCAATGTTACAATTGAAATGTGAAGGTATAGTCTTTTGAAGTTTGTTACTTGGTGTTAAGAAATATCAAAACCACTGGAAACTTGTACAAAGGAATAAGTTATCCTCAACTTGAGAAGAATCATTTTACTATCTGCAATATTATGGAATGGGGTGTACAAGCTATATACCCAAAATAAAAAGCATGTCTCCCATACTTGGAGTACCCTTCACCTAAAAAAATATTACCAAATAAAATGCCAACCTAGGATTTTATAGGTATACCCTACCCTTTGCTCTAGTTTTCTTGAATGATGTAAATATTTTGAGCATTTATTAATAAAAATAACTTCTATCCAAGTTTGCATGCCTATATGTATTTATAAATTGTTACAGATATATTAATTTGTCCATGTTTGACCATAAGTTAGATAGTTTTGATATTCTGTTTGTTCAAATACACTAACCTAAGTAGGTGATCTTGATATAGGTTCAAGAAAATCAGATACACAAAAGTGTGGTTATACATCCGAAATATAATAAGACTTAGGGGCTTGAGACCAAGGAGTTTAATACCCTTTTGAAAGATTAACTATTTGGCAAGTTGAAGTCCTCCAAGACTTAATTATCAACATAGTCACTTGACTAATTAAACTTTAAGGATTTTACATGCATGTAAGTGATGATGAACCCTTTAGTGGGACACACACAATCCGTCATATGGCAAAGGACTAAGTCCTCTTTCACCAACATTAATAGTCTAATGATTTAGCTGATAATAGGTTTATCAATCATATGTTTTAGAAATCATATGCTTAGGGGCTGGACACCATGATCTATATTTATATAAGAGAATCAATCTAATTAGACAATGATTTGAACAATTCAAGAAGTATTTATTATGGTGCAATCATATCATCTGCTCACAAAACTACAATGTCATGTTACAAATTAAGGAACAGATGATTAATAGTATATCCATACAGCTATCTGTCTATACTCAAAGTGAAAATTTGAGGATCCAATTGAATCTCAAAATCTTTAATTTCTGAGGCCAAAATAACTCTAGAGTTTCTCAAATCCAAGCAGCCAATGAAAAAAATAAGAGCTACTAGAAAAGCTATCTTCTTACAAAAATTAATGCCCTTTTAAAACTGATATATATTAAAGGACCAAGCTCCTCTAAACAGACACTTCTTCTTAGTTTCTCCTCAAGCTCTAAGCAGTTTGCCAACTGCCCCTCAACAATATGTTTAAGTTGTAAGTAGTCAGACAGCCAGCCATCCCTCAACATTGAGAAGCACACTAGTTTGCCTCGACAGCCCTATCCTCAACCAAATTTGGTTCTTTTCTTTATATCAACATCTTAGTTCTCAAGCAAGTTATTTTGACTTTTTGACTCTTGAGCTCTACTTTTTTTCTAGGTGGATTGATTTGTCCTTAAGACTTGATCATCGCGTCATGCTAGTCACAACTTTGCATTCCAAGGCCTTAACTATCATTGGGTCAATGCATGTCCTTGACAAGTGTGTAACTTCTTGGTCCTAAAAGAAGAGCCTTCACCTGACCTAACTTGCTTGCATCAGGGAATGTAAAAGAGCTTGTTAGCAACAATCATGGAAGCATTAGCCTTATCAAAGACGAGACTAGAAATGTACCTATCAGGTAGGAAATTCCTCTCCTACAATGGGGTCAAATGAAGGGCTAGCAATGCTAGGACCTAGAGAATATGAAGGCCTCTAACAAAGGAGTAGTAAGATTGGCTAAAATATAGGGATATTAAAACTTAGTTCTCCCTCTGAAGTTTTAACATCCTTGCTACACGAAGAAGGGGATACCAAGCAAACCTCAGTATCCCTTGCAACGCAAAAGCCATGTATGACACCTTTTGGTTTTAAGGAGATGGCATGAGTAATCTGAGTCTCCATTGCCAGTCCAACTGAGGAAAACAAAATGGACTCCCTTCTTAAAAAAGGAAACCAAAATGGACTTTCTTAGTGGCACCCACCAAGTTGAGCACCACAGAACCAAAATTATCTTTCTTTTGTCGAGAATAAAAGATTTAGCTAACTACATTAGTTGCTACGAAATGAAAATTGGATGAAAAAGTCAGAGTGAAGGATTGGTTCCTTTTGTAGCTAAAAATGAGCTAAAAAATGAAGCATTTTGAAGCAATGACATGCAAGTCAAGAAATTTTTGCCAAAACCACATAGTTACTAGATGTGATTGACACAACCAATCAATAATGAACACTCATTAGCTTCAAGTCCATTAGGAATGAATGTTTGAATAGTTTAAAGGTTAGACTGATTTGATTCTTCTTTCAAGAATTTTTGGAATTTGAATTCAACCTCAGAGTATTGGAGCTAGTGTTGGGCACAATATAATTGAACAAACCCAATCTATTAGTCCAACGAATTCATGGTTAATAAACTCAAAAAGGAAAAAAGTATTGTCCAACCCAATAGACTCAAGCTTAAAGAACTCGATGTACAGTCTTAACTCAACTATAGTCTAAATAAATCAAGATCTAAATATGTCTGAATTATATGTTTGAATTATATGTCTAAATAATTATATATCTAAATATCTAGTCAATTGGTTAATCCAATTGAGTGGTTCATCCAATCGAGTAGTTTATATACTCTACTATTAACCAAGGAGAAAGTCCCGAACTAGCCAATATTAACTGTTCATCATCATCAATTCAATCTTTAGGTGTTAATTGCATCCAGTAAAATCTCATAATAAGAATGTATATAATGGTTAATAAATTTATCGGTATTTAACTAGTTTAACTACTTAAATTGTGGCCAATTATTCCTATATAGAAAATTACCAATAACTAGTAGCATGACTATAAGCATGCCCCACTTCCCTTGAAAATGGGACGGATTTTAAATAATAAGGAACAAAGTATAACCCTATAGCTTACTTGTTCTTTAACAAAATACTAAGCCAAACCCTCTATCTCTCTCTCTCTCATCCTCTTGTTATGTCCCACATTTTGATTTTTTGAGAATTTTATTAATTTGAGTATTAGATAATATATTGGGAGCAAGTTCTAATTTCTTAAGAGTGCTTATTTACTGTTATGATGTGCAGGATTTGAATAAAAAGCTTGATAATTTAACCCAAGTTTATTAAAATCATAATCTAAATTCAAGATATACATTAGATATGATGTTTTACCACTTTGATTTTTTTAATTATATATTTTGTTTTAATATATGACAAGTTCCACATTATTTATGATAAGTTAATTGCATGTGTCTCATAGGAGGCAAGGAAAATGGATTCCTTTCGTCGGAAAGCAGGGCTACACCGATATTGGCAGAAAATTTGGGGTGCTTAAGATAGAATCAAGACTTTTGATCAAATTCAAATATTGGGGAATGATATAGCTCCACTTTTAGTTGAGTGGAGTTTCTACAAAAATATTGGTCTCTTATTTATTTGTAGGAGATAATCGAAGATCCTCTTTTATAAACCATATATATATAAATGAAACTTCGTATGATCATCCGCCTTTATTTGTTAAAGTGAAGTTGATCGCCCATTACTTTTTAAAGTGAAGTTGATCGCATTGGCTAGCATATGACAGGCACTGATATCTGCTTCATTTGCTTTGTTTTTGATACTTCAACATCAAAAGTGGAATTAGCAGTGTGTGGCACACCGCAATTCAAACTATGGGTGCGCAGTGCCTGGAGGGCCCCCTGCTGTGGCGTCAGTGGAACACTCCCATAAACCTTCCATCTTCGTTTCACTAGATTTGGCCAAAAAAAATAGTAGTAAAATAATGTATATAGTTATTTCCGACTATAGGCCACCGAGGTGGACACTTGATTGGGTTTTTCTAAGTACATACAGTTCAACATACAAGTTAGATTTCATACACTGTATCTCATATATGGTATTTTGTAGAATACTAATCTTTCATATGTTTTATACCATTAGCATGTTATTGTCATCTGCAATAAAATATGATGGATGAATGTAGAGTACACTAATCATGACTTACTGCTGGCCCATTTTGAATTATAGCTATGATGTTTCCAAATAAAATGGGTAAATTGCCTCCGCTCCATATAACATAAAACATAAACAATATATCCCGGGGGATTAAACTACACTAATAATTTTTAGTCAGTAATCTAATATTTAAGCATCCTGCTTTTACTCAACAACCCTTATATAATAGATAACATGATATATACTACATGATCATAAAATTTATGTTATGCAATTATACATCACCATATTCACTATAAATATAAAAAAATTTCCAATCTAATAGTACAAAACTTTGCTCAAAAGCCTTCAAATCCGTCTATCACCAAACTCAATTCCTTCATATGTCAATGCCACTAGAATTGAAATCGAGAGAATGCAACGGCAAGTCAAAAACTTAATATTGATATTCACACATAATATAATAAATATCAAAGGCCAATAAAGCTCAAAATGTAACAAAATAAAGGCCATAAGTATGATGTATGAATTAAATGCTGAACAGAGTTTAAAATTAAAAGTCACAAGGGGAACAAATGAAAGCATTGTGGAAGTCATACACAAAATTCCAAATGCTTGAACCATTGGCCACTGATCTTCCTCATTCCCGGGTCCAAATAGGAAGGTCAATTTGTCTATGTAATGTGACATATAAACAGCGTTATATGCCCCTATTAAAACCTGTTTGGGCTGTCATGAACCTTCACACAAAATGTAGATTACAAACTATATAAAACCATCGAATCTATTAAATAAATTAATGGTTCAAAGATATCAAATAATCTCTCTATATTTAAGACATTTTCATAGCACATCGTCTAAGAAATGCATGGACTTGATGAATTTTTTGGATTTCGGCAGCCAGCAAGTGATTTTATTTTCTCAATCCATGCAGCAATGACACCTAACCCCAAGAGACACTTTTGTCAGACTTTTACTACATAATATATCTCGCTGGGATCATCAATTCACTTTCCATCATGTTGACAGCGAGTGGTTTTTCGTATCCAAACACCCAGATCAGTCACATATTACCATGTGGATATTCGAGAAATGAACTTGTAATAAGCCGGATCCTGAGAAAGAGTAAGAGAATGGGGATTCTGATGGTAAGAAACAGATATCAGATCTACCGCCGCTGCCACATCAACAACCATGTCATGACCCGTCTCGGAGCAGTCTTAATAAGACGTTCAAGAAAGGCCATACAATGATTTTTTTTTTTTTTTGTTTTTTAATTTTCTTGTGCTGTATTATATTTTAATTTTTACGTTAAATTGATAAAATTTTTAATTTTTAATTGTAAAGTTTTTCTTTCCCCTAAAAAACCGGGTTAGAGAACTTGGGGGAGGGGTGACATGAGTTACCATGAAGGACCTGTGCCTCCCTAGCCATGATTTTTCCAAGAGAACTCATGTATAGAGAGACAAGAGTTCTGACCTCTCTTATTATAATACCCGCCTACTAAGATACATTTTATGATATTAGAAATTAATTAAGTCAATTGTCTAGAATAATAGTATATTCAAGGAAGAAATTAAATAATTAAGAAAAATAAATTAACGTTTAACCTATATATTAGAGGCGTTTATACGGTAATTGTAGTAATGGGTTGCTTGGAGGGTATCAAAGAGAAGGATCATGAGTGTATTATAGTATGGAACCGCACCAAATGTGCTCATGAAGCATGCTTGTGCGTGCATGATAGCATATGTTTGCTTAGGATAATGCACAAAGGACGCATGTATGTTAACAGAATTTTAGCCTCACATCCGGCTGGCATAGGACTAACACTTATATGTCAATTTGGATATCCAAAATCCTGCACCTAATTGTTAGGTTATTTTGTCTTGGATTTCGAGAGAGGAAAAAGGAAAACAAGAAGGGAAGAGAAAAGAATAGAAAGAAAGAGAAAAAAAAAAAGTAATTTTAAAGTATTTTTGAGTTAAATCTTGTAATTTTCAACTTAATGCGAGCGTATCCAAGTAATTTTTTTTAAATATTGTTAAAATTTTTATAATATTTCTTCTAATTATTATTTAAATGTACATATATATAATCATTTATTATTTGTTTTTAACTTTGACATGTACGCATTGTTTATAAATCTTAAGATTTGAAAATTTTGTATATAATTTTATAAAATTTGTTAATAATGATGATATTATTGAATAGTTTATCTTTCATGTCTCTTTTTGTGCAAGGGTTTGACCGAAACTTTTCTTTGAAGTTTGTTAAGATTATTTATTTTTTAAAATTAGAAATTCTTATATTTGTATAAAATTTTTATTTATCTAAATAAAAACTATTATAGAAAATTGATAAAATATATTTAAATATATTTTAATTTATTAATTTATAATAAATGGTCATTATCTAATATCTACAGATTTAAAAAGTAACGTTTATCCTTATCCGTAAAATACAATATATAGATAACTTGCTCAGAAATTTTGAATAGAAGCTTGTGGCCCGAATTATAAGGTAAAAATCTATAATTCGACATTTGATATTTGATTTTACAATTGGTTCTTACTTTTATTTTTATTTTTTTGATATTTTATATGTGATTATTGTCTTTGATTATATCATATACAACCTCCCTCCCCCCCACCATGCATACATACATATACATGTTTTGTTGAGTTTTTGAGTCATTTTTGCCACATATATATATTTTTCTTTTTAGATTAGTGTATGAATGACTTATAATTTTTGGTTTGGAAGGAGTTCTCTAAAAGATTAGCTAATTGATGTCTTGGATTTATATTAGTATTTAAAAATAATTGGATGTTTGACAATTTTGGCTTGTATTTTTATCGCAACATTTTATGTGGGCCAGTGGACCTTGTTATGTAGGCTATACGTCGACAATGATTATATCATTGGATTTATAAATGGAATTTGATTTTGTTTCGTTTTGATGAGTAACCAGCATGTATTTTGATTGATAAGAGTTTAGTTACCTGAGATTTTTCATTTTTTATTTGATTTGAAGTTAATTATGGGAATTAACTAACTTGTTTGTAGGGTCCCAATCTAATCTCCATTTTTTATTTATTATTTTTATGACGTCATATTATTTGTGATTTGGTACTGACATTATGAGACTTAAAAAAAGAATTAAAAGAATTTATAATATATTTTGCAGCTCATTCACTTCTAAACTATCAAGGCCTCTAAAAATCTCTCTATGTTGTATTTTTAATCATCAAAATGTGAAGGATTTTTAAATAAAATCCACTCTAAATAGTTTAAAATATCACTAAAATGAAGATTAGAAATAAAATTCAAAAACAAAAATTACAAGGAAAATAAAATTTTGATAATGTGTTTGTTAGATATCATCTAATATGAGGTTGACTAAACCGATTGATATAAGGAACCCACAAATAATAATTTTTTTTTTAAAAAATTGAAATAGTTGAACTGTTAAACCTAAATCCAGATGATGAAAGTGAGGCTTAGATTAGAAAGGAACCTAATCAGATGACCAAACTTTAGAATTACTGAATTACCGAATTGTCGAATGACCGAACTACCGAGAATACTAAAGACCAAAGTTCAAATAGCTTAGCAGTTGAACTATTCAATTCATCCGGATAGTTAATCTTATTGAACAGTTTAATGAATTAAGAGGTTAACTTGACTGAATACTTAAGTCAAACAAGCACTTAATACATCTTGTAGTAAAAAAAAAACAATCAAGCTAACTATCTTCAAAAAGGTAACCAATCAAAACATAATAAATAATTGAACTATTCAATTCTTAATAAAAAAATCACTCAGATGATGGTTAATTATTCTTCTCCAAGAAATTTCCATTAACTGACGACATGGCTATATATACATCCCCTCCCCTTGAAAATAGGGAGAAGAATATGGATATCAAGTATAGAGATTAGCCCTCTCTTTACTTGATTATCCACAAATTATGGAGCCTAGTCCCCCACTTTTTACTCTCTTCAACCTCATTTTTTATCTTTTTTTTATTTTTAAGAAAAAAGTTACTCACTTGAACGATAAATGATATATTAAGAAGTGAGAATATGATAAAAATATTTAATAACTCAACCGAACTTTATAAGAATTCCTATGCTGAATCAAGGTATACATTATTGACACTGTTTATGGGAACATAATCAAGATTTAGACAAAAACCGTTCAAAAACTTCATTAATTTACTCTCTCTCTCTCTTCGACAAATTGAAAAAAATGGTGAATAATATAAAAACATATGAACAATACAGTTAACTACCAAAGGATATTCCCATTCGTGGCATCCTCATAGGAAAAGACAATCATGAGGGTGCTCACTTATTGGATGTTATGGATATAGGAGCCTTGGCAGCCCGATTTCAAGATATGCCAAAGTTAATAAAGTCATGATGGGATAAAGTTGAGGACTAGACCTAAAGGGATAAAGTTCTCAAATTGTAAGCCTTGGCCTCAAGTGGGAGCCATCCTCAGCCAAAAACTCCAGTGGCTCTTAAGACAAATATTTGAATTGTTCCTTCCCAACTTGAAGGATATTTAAATTTCAAGGGTAGAAAAAATAGTCCTAAGCAATGAAATTCTTAGTATACTTAAAATTTCAGACTCCAATCAGTCTAAGAGGAAGGTTCTTACAGTAGTATGCCTCGATTGCTCTCGGTCAAGTGGATACTTTGTGTATTTTCTAATCTTTTAAAGTTGAGGATATTCCTTAATACCAAATAAATTACCTTCACAATTGAAGTGGAGGAATGAACAAAATATATATAAATATAATATAAAGTTTTTAGAAGAAGCACTATTGAGCAGACAATTCAATTAGATCGTACGCCTTTACCTTGGAAATAAAGAGGTATTGACTTCCTTATAAATTAAAAATGCCAATATTAGAGTCATATTACAGAAGTACTAACCTAGTGAATCTCCTAGACACTTTCTGAATGTTGTTCCCATTCTAAAATTTAGATGATGTTATGCTTTACTTTTGTTTTTATCTAACTTTAATGGGAGATATAATAATTTAGTTCTATATGTTATGATTAAATTCAATCTGAACTTTTTAAAAACTTGCAGACCAATTCTTATCATACTTTACCTCCAGTCAGAAGGAAGAGAAGTAACCCTTACATCTTATCTGAATAAAATAACCTCTTAGTGAAAGCCTAAAGTATTTTTTAGTAAGATTTAAAATTGAGGCCAATGGTATATCATAACTCACTGATAAGGTGAAGCTAAATACCTTTATAATTACTATTTAAATGGATGTTATTTTTAAGTCTGTAATCAGCAAGATCCTATGACCTTTTCGGAGGAAGAAACTATCATTTGGGCCTATATTATGACAAAAGAAGCCAACAAAACTAAGCAATTAGAATGCCCTAATCACCAACATCATCTGTGATCAAACCGTGGATGAAAGAAGAGAAAATGGCAACAATTCAATCTCTCAAGATCATAAAAAATAGCAAAGAGATTGAGTTGGGTGTTTGAAGAGAATGCAAGCCGCTAAATCTCATGTAACTTACTGATACCTAGACGAATATTATGATACAAATTTAGAACAAAAATATTTTAAAATAGCCCAAGCCAATCAAGAATCCAAAAAGAGAATACCAATCAAAACACTGCCTCTACAATTGATCTCTAGTGGCATAATAATAAAAATTGTCAAACATTTTAAAAGAAAATTGAGGCAATAATATAAAAAGGATATCTTTAAAAGCATTTGTTAAGTCCTAGGTTTGCCTTAGGTAAAGATAAAGATGATGAGAAACTGATAGAGCAACCACAATACTAAGTGGTGGCAAGAGTAATTAACATGGTGTTAACTTATCCTGCCTGTTCAGATATTCCAAATCATCTAGAAGAAACTTCCTCTAGTAACAAATAGAAATTAGGGATAGAAAGTGAAGTCATTAGTTTTAGTAATTATAATATGACACATTTAATTTCTCTCCATTCTTATTTTCTTATTGTATCTTTGCTCATTTCTTATGGAATCCAAGACTATTATTTTAAATAAGTTTTTATTAATAATAAAAACTCAAGAAATATTTTATACTTTAATGTGTTTATTAAATTAGAGTTTAAGAGTAATCAAATGCAACCGTGGGATATATTGCTATATGGACTTGATAATGAAGTAGTTCAAATAAATGAAATCGTACATCTATAGGTAACGATGGGGACAAATTTGAAATGGCTTCCAATTGATTAACATTTTAAATTGTTGACCTTCCCTTAGTTTACAATGAAAAACTGGGCAAACCATTTTTAGTAATGTTTAGTATAGTCACTTTAATCCCATATCTTAAAATAAAGTTTCTAACTAGATAAAAGATTTAAAAAATTAAGGGAGTCCAAGTCATTTGAAGGGGTAGTTGTTTAATGTAAATTAATGACCCAATTCTTCCACAATCGTACATCTGTAGGTAACGATGGGGACAAATTTGAAATGGCTTCCAATTGATTAACTTTTTAAATTGTTGACCTTCCCTTAGTTTACAATGTAAAACTGGGCAAACCATTTTTAGTAATGTTCAGTATAGTCACTTTAATCCCACATCTTAAAATAAAGTTTCTAACTAGATAAAAGATTTAAAAAATTAAGGGAGTCCAAGTCATTTGAAGGGGTAGTTGTTTAATGTAAATCAATGACCCAATTCTTCCACAATCAATAGAGAAATTTGACCTTTAAGATAAGGCCTCTCTTTAATATGTCAACTTGGATAATCACCTCTTCAAATTTCTTTAAATTTGGTAGACATAGATAAGTATATATAAATTTGTTCTTCACTAGATCAAGATCTAAGACAAAAGTTAAAAGTCTATGTGGACCAATGCGAGCATTTTTACCTAGATTCTAGTAGACATGCCAAGCATTCCCATGAAAAAATGATGGTTCACAAGTAGATTCTCATACCTAGAAGCAAACCTGTAAGATAAAAGAGGTAAAACTATTTCATAGGAAAACTCATAACAATTCAAAAAGAGGTTAAGAAATTTACAAATGCTAGATTATAAGAATTGACTATCTATTGTTGTCTTTATAATAAAGAGTAATGAAAAGTAAATATGTGTGTTGACTTTATAAATATAAATAAAGCATGTTCAAAAGATAATTTCTTATTATCAAGGATTGATTAACTAGTAGATCAAACATCCAGATAAAGCTATTAAGTTTCATAGATATATCCAAATCTAAACGAATGTAAAAGATGAAGAGAAGACCTCATTTATGACTAACTAGAGAATCTATTTCTACAAAGTGATGTCATTTGACTTAAAGAATGTAGTGCTACCAAAGGCTAGTAAAAAACTATTTGAACAATAGATCAAAAACAAATTTGAAGATGTATATTGATGGCATATTAATCAAAAGTGTACTTGCTGATGATTATATTAATTATCTGACGGAGACATTTAATATACTTAGAATATACTGAATTAAGTTAAACTCAAATAAATGAGTCTTTGAGATGATTTCTGGTAAGTTGTTGGGATTCATAGTCTCATAATGTTCGATAGAGGCAAACTCAATGTAGATTAAAACAATAATTAATATAGAGCCATCACAAACTATTAAGGATATCCAAAGATTAACTAGACAACTTGCTCTCTTATCTTGATTTATAGTGGAAACAGATGAGAAATATTACCATTCTACTAGGTATTAAAAGGAGTAAAGACAAGCTATTTCTGGTGGAAGGATGAATGTCAATAAGCTACTTATGAGGTAAAAGGATATTTGGCAGAACTGCCTTTGCTAACTCATCCTAAGGAGGATAAGGAATAATATCCTGTCCATTTCAAAAAAAAAAAAAAAAGACGTATTTGCAGTTTTGTTGAGGGAATAGTTAGGAATATAGCGACCGGTATACCTTTAATGAGATCCTAATAGGCTCAAAAACTTGATATGCATGAACAAAAAAGGTAATCTTAGTCTTAATTATTGCTGCGAAAAAACTTCAACCATATTTTCAAGCTTACAAAATTATGGCACTAACAAATTGACTTTTAAAAAGGATCTTATAGAAACCTGAAGTATCTAAACATTTGATTAAATGGTCAATCAAGTTAGACAAGTTTAATATAAAGTTTTAAGCCCAATCTTCCACAAATGGTCAAACCCTTATAGATTTTATTGTTAAAATAGCCCCAATTTTGAAAGAAATAGTGAAATCCATAGGGGTACATCAGATATGTTGACACCCTTATGGGCATTACATGTTGGTGGAGTATTTTCTCAAACTGGTAGTAGAACTGGAATAGTATTTACCTCATCCAAAGGTACTGAAATTAAATATTTGATCACTTTTAGATTCCCAACCATAACAATATGGTTGAATATGAACCGTTGCTAATCATTTTGAAGCTATTCAAAGAATATTCCATTAAGAATTTAATTATTTATAATGATTCCGAATTGATGGTCAATTAAGTATCGGCTAATGTTGAAATAACCATTCCAAACCTAACTAAATACCTCCACAAGGCACAAAGTTTCTTGTCATTTCTTGATAAATTTGAAATTATCATATCTCTAGGTAATATAACTAAAAAGTCAATCATCTTTTTAAAATGGCAATGTTTGTTTATTTAAAATATGCGCGTTGTACTTTAAAATCCTAGTATAGAGGAACATGGCGAAATTCTATAAATATTTGATGAGATAACTTGAATGAGTCTTTAGTTTGAATACCATGAAAATGAAATGCTATTGAGTGATCCCATGCGGTAACAGAAAAAGCCTATTACCATTACGATTGACTACTTCACAAAATGAGTCAATACCTCTCCTTTAGCAAAGATTGTGTATCAAAATGTAATAAAATTTGTGCACCAAAATATTATTTATAGATTTAGAATACCAGATATTATAATAACTAATAATGATACTCAATTCTTAGGAAAAAAATTCACAAAATATTACAAAGGATTGGGTATGTGAGATCCCACATCGGATGGGGAAGGGAACGAAGCGTGCTTTATAAAGGCATGGATACCTCTTCCTTGTTGACACATTTTGGGAGTTGTGAGCCTGCTAAGAACAAAACCGTGCGGGCTTAGCCCAAAGCGGATAATATCCACATGTGGGTGCCTGGGGATGTTACAGTGATATCAGAGACGGGACCCGATTCGGTGTGCCAATGAGGACGTTGGGCCCCCAAGGAGGGTGGATTGAGAGGTCCCACATTGGTTGGGAAAGGGGAACGAAGTGTGCTCTTATGAGGCGTGGATACCTCTCCATTGTGGATACGTTTTGGGGGCTGTTGGCCTACCAGGAACAAAACCGTGCGGGCTTAGCCCAAAGCGGACAATATCTATAAGCGGATGCCTGGGGATGTTATAGTGGTATTAGAGATGGGACCCGATTTGGTGTGCCAGTGAGGATGCTGGGCCCCCAAGGGGATGAATTGTGAGGTCCCACATTGGATGAGGAGGGGAACGAAGCGTGCTTTATAAAAGCGTGAATACCCTTCCTTGTGGACGTGTTTTAGGGACCGTAGGCCTGCAAAGAATAAAACCATGTGGGTTTGACTCAAAGCAGACAATATCCACATGTGGGTGCCTGGAGACGTTACAGGGTATCCAATTGGTTTACATGTTAATCACATGTTCACAATCTAATTGTTAGGTAGAGGTAATGAATTGGATGATAACCAATAGATTAAAAACAAAATTGCTTAAAGTTGGAGGTGTATGGGCTAGATGAAAGCCCATTTGTACTTTTAGTTTATCAAACAACTCTAAGAGAATACACTCGAGAAATGCCTTTCAGTTTGTGTTATGGAACAAAAGTAGTAATCCTAATGAAAATATGACTGCCAAGCTATAAGGTGAAAAATTTTATTCTAAATCAAAATTCTCAACTTCTTAGACAAAATTTGGATATCTTATAAAAAGTTAGAAAAATGGTACACATTCCTACAACAACCAATCAACAAAGAATTACTCGATATTATAATAAAATGGTAGAAGTGCAAACGTTTAATGTTAGAGACTTGGTGTTGCAAACATCGATTCAACGAGAAAAATAGCACATAAGAATAAATTGTTCGCAACTTGAGAAAGACTATTTATAGTGTCAACAATATTCTGAAATATGGCATACAATTTATAAATCCAAAACGAAAATTTAGTTACTTGAATTTGGAATGCGTTTTACTTCAAAAAATACTATCAACAAAATGGCCAATCTAGGATCATAGAGGTATGCCTTACCCCTCACTCATAAATGAATGCATGATGTATCTAATTTTTTATGCAGTCAATAAAAGTAATTTTTATTTTTATTTTTATTATTACAAATTTACATGCATGTATATTATTAATATGACCATTATTCACCATGCATTAGATAATTAGTTTTAAAACATTATTTATTAAATGCATCCATTCAAATGAATGATCATGATGTAAGTTCAATAAAACCATCTGGCCTAAAGTATGATCACTCATCCAAACTTTTATAAGACTCGACAGCTTAAAAACCAAGTGTTCAATACCCTTTTGAGAGGTCAATGATTTAGTTGGATGAAGTCAATCAAGACTCGACTAATAAAAATCATCCGACCTACTAAACCTTAAAAATTCTATATATGTATAAGTGATAATAAATCCTTCTATGATATATGCTTGATCAGTCAAATGGTCAAGAATTATGGTCCTTTCTAACCTGCAATAATAATCTGAGAATAACTAGGAAACGACTTGAGCATCTTTTGATTAAAGATTCATTGATACAATCTCGAGGGCTAAGCCCCCATATCGACATTAATTTGAAGTAAATACAAATATATAGAGATCAAAGAGCCAAAAGATATTCATTAAAGAAAAAGTCGCATTGCCCTATTACAAAATTGTTGAATGAAATTACAATGGACTAAATTTAGAATAGCAATCCTATGGCTGATGTTCATATTCAGATCTTAGGGCTTGAGAGCATAATCATACGTTCTAGTCATCAATTTAGCCTCTTCTTTCTCAAGATAGAGTGATTGGTCCTCAAAGAACGGTACCCTAGTTTTAGCTACCACAATTTTGAATTACATGTCTTAACTATATAGCCCATGTCTTATCTATGAGTTAGTAATATAAGGACAAATAAATAAATAGAAGTTAATGGTTTAGAGTCTACCTTTCGGGTTAGGATACCATCTTTAGAGACAAAACTTGATGATGATGACTCAATAGTAGTATGTTTTAGAGAGGATGAATGTTTCCAAGAAATAATAGGCAAAGATTGATGGAATTAATGAATATTGGAGCCCATAGCTTCCTATGAAGCCTTAGAGGCCGAGTAACTCAGCGATGATGATATGGAATGGATGTCATACCCTCTCATAATATTCACATTATTCAAGCCATCATTTAGCTCGATTGAATTAGCTTGAGAAACAATTGAAACCCCATGTTCAACTATAATGGGAGCATTAATTGTTGGTATATCTTCATATGAAGGAGGCAAAGAGTCACGTTCCTCGTTAAGAATTTCAATTGGAATTCACTCTTCAAAATTTAAATTGGATTCCCTTCGAAGGCACTACAGGAGAAGAGATGAAGGCTAAAGTTGATAGTCGTGTAGATCCTTAAATTCTCACTCGGCCCTAAATTCAACAATACAATTCTCAAAAACTTCATCAACAACTTTTAAAACCTTATCATCATTCGAGTAAAAAATTGACAATTTTATCCAATAGAAATTAGGTTGATCAATACAAGCCCTAGAAGAAGAGTCTACAAAATGCATTTTCACCTTTTCATTGGACAAGGAGGCATATGGGTAACAACATCTTCTTCTAGTACAACATACCAATCAACGACATCTAAGGTAGCATGAGTAAAGAAATCGCTAATTTTGCATAGTTGGGTTGCATGTTCTTTAACTAGATCTTATTAAAATCTAGTGATAGAAAGTTAATTCTTAAGAATTGAGTCAAAGAATGCTAAGTTTACATTACCTTAGTTATTTGATAAAGTCAAATTATTAGACATATTAATAAAATAGAATTGATCCTTCTAATTATTTGCGGAATTATGATTTTCTTTGCTTATTATTTTAAAACTTTTTCCAAGAGTTTAATATATTCAATCACTTTTCTAATTAAAAGGAAAAATAAATTTAGCGTTTTGAGCATCTAATCTAACTTTTTATCGTTAGAAAAAGGCATACAATGTCATAATATACATGATAGCATTGGGATAAAGACGATCAATAGGGATCTTAAAAGCCACCATTATCTCGATGAATTCCCTCGCCAAAGAAATTTGATGTCCATCCTTTAACTTTCATATACAAAACTGAAGTCATCACTTGGAGAATAGGCTCTTTCATCCAAAGTTGGAACAACAAAAGGAATGCCAATGGGAATGTTAAATTGATCATAAATGCCAATATTCCTGAACAAAGACAAGTAAAAGGCAATGTTAGAAACACTTTTCCAAGCACTTTGTGAAGCCACGGGAAGTAGAAAATAAGAAGATTAGAGAAATTGAATGGCATGATATTCAACATGATGTTAAGAAGATGGCATAGTTAAGATTTAAAAGAAGAGTGAAAGATGTTAGAAATTAAAAGTATAACTAAAATTTGAAATGATGCATTTAAAACAATAACGCTGATCCAAATGACGTGTTGTTTTCCAATAGCTATCAAATAATGACATATCTCCTTCTTAATTTAAAATGAAAATGCCGCATTGTAAAATGATTCAAAGTCAGCACAGTTTGAACAACCATCAAGAATCATATTAAATATGCCACTAATGAGTCAATTTAGTAGCAAATGTTATTATGAAAATGACGACATCCAACTAGTTACAAAATACAACACTCCAAGAATCCAGCTAGCCTTAATAGATGAATCAAATTGACACTTACAATTAAAATTTCAATTTATTCAAGGAAGGGTCTTTGATTGTCAGAAGGCTAAGTTGTCAAAATGTCAAATTATTAAAAGGCGAGTTGTCAAAATGCCAAAGTATTTAGAAGGCCAAGTTGTCATATCTTTGTTGAGTTATCATTGATAAATTTTCCAGTCATAAAACCAAGAATTGAATTTTTTTTATTCAAATAATTTAATTAATCTAAATATTTGATTACTTATAATCCTATGCGAATGAATATAAGTCTATAATATAAAAAAACAGATTAATAAATATAATATGAATGCAAAAATAAAATTCTTCTTTTATTATTGGAATATATTCATGTACATGTTATATTCTTACATGGAAATATTAAAATTGATCAACTTGATGAAAAAGAACATCAAGATAAATCTCATCATCAACAATAGAAGAGCTAGAAGATTCATTATGTCTCTCAAAAGTAACATCCAGCCAAATGACTTGTAGATTAATATTAAACTAAGGAAACCAACACAACACATAAGGCGAGAGGCATCCGACAGGATAATTCCTAGCAATCCTATAGGAATCTAAATGCCCCACAATGAATGCAGAGGTTTGTCTCATAAAAGAGAGACTCATAAGTCGTGATACATCTGATGGTATAAGGCACTAAAGGCAACTATCCAGATAAAAAAATTAGTCTGATTTAGGATGTCACATGAAAGAAAGAAACTAGGATGACTTTCCTATAGAAGAAGGTAATCAGCACAAGCTTTATTAATGCTTCTTGAAGGAAAGCATTGGCTTCAAGGTAAACTCTCTTTTCTTCGATCCATGAAACACTCATTAGCTTACAAAGCATAAAAAACTCTATTGCATGTTGAGTCTTGAAATTCAAATGAAAATATAGTGAAAGCGGCTCCTTTTGTAAGAAAAATTGAGCCATACAACAATGCGTTTTAAAGTGTAAAAAAAAAACAAAAGTAACCAATGGTCTAAAAATCTCTACTGAGTTATAGGAAATTAGATTCTGATTGATAAAGCAAAACAATAACAAGAATATTTGATGGATCCTGCTACACTATGCGCTGATCTAAAGTCAAGCCTATCTGCCAGCAAAGCTCCACGAAAAGTGTGGCCTAGAAGGCCATGTGGCAGATCAAGCCACGAGCGGCATGTAATAGGCTTGTGGAAAAAAAAACTGGCCAGGCCCAGCAAACAACCTCCTGCGACTTGATCAATCATAGTGTGGGAACCCTCCAACTCAGTAACGATAGCCTGGCCAGTGTAGAGGGCGTCGACACGGCAGGTGCCAGCCATTGGTAGCCAAAGTCAATACCCAAAGGGGACCGCCATGCTCTCCTGCTCGCTGCAAAAAGGATGCTATCATTACCAGCCACTTCCATTATTAGCGTGGCTTGATGAATCACTGACTAGAATAGTTTGGCAAATGCCGACAAGGACCACCTATGGTTGTATCACCATCACAAAACGATAACTGACACTAGTGGCTTCTCTCAACAACTAACAACCTGTGAATCCTAGTGCGATAGCTGTCCAACTTTGGCACCAAAGCCACGTCGGACCATCGTCTACAAATACCTCTTCTCCATTGTTGGAGAAGGGGGCAATCTAAAGAGGCAACCTGAGAAACCCTAGAAGCAAACAATCCTAACAAAAGCTCTCTCTCTCTCTCTCTCTCTCTCTCTCTTTCTCCATCTCTCTTAAAGCAAATTCTCTCTCAAAGCCACTCTCTTTCGAGCACATCGTTAGAGCCTGGCCCTTTGCTATTCACCAAGCTACCCCCCGTCGAGCTCAACATCGGAGCTAGGCCCTCCAACATTGCTCACTTTTCCCACATACGTGCATCCTTACATCCCACATCCTCATTTCATCTTTCTATTCTCTAAGAAAGATTTCTGATTTGAGTGTTAGAGAAAAAATTTAGGAGTAAGTTTTTCCAATCCTCTAACCTCTTATTTGTTTAATCTATTGTGTAGGACCCAAGTTATCAGAGACAAAGATTGAACATGCCTTAATTTGACCCGACGCAGAAGATCAGGTGGTCCTCTAATCTATACAATGACCCAGATCAAGGGACGTATCATTGGCCCCATTTGTGAAAAAGCAACTTAAAAGTCTAAACACCAACCACCACACTTGCATTCACGATGAAAAGATGGTCAACACCAGAGTATAAGCTAGCATGCTGGTTAGGGACACTGCTACCCAAAGCAATGACCCCTCAATGCGTAGCCACGCGGGGGAGTGGCCTAAGCCTGACGTGTGCATGCTTGCCGCCCAAATGGAAGACGTGCACAAGATGCTCTGGGCGATGTGCACCCGCATGGAAGAGCAGCAGTCGAGGCCCTTTCCCTTATCACTCAAGCTTTGGCCTCAAAGCAAAGAAGCTAGAGACAGAGGTGCCTGGCTGAGAAGTCCCCATGGTTTGATGACGTTATGACCTAGGTGGCCATGAGCAATAGGGCCCAGATGCAGCCAGAGGGTCATTCTAACTATGGGATGCGAGAGGAAAGCCTAGAGCGGTGAAACCCACGCTACTCGCGTAGCAATAAGAGGCCCTTAACTCAAACAGAAGCTTCTTACAATTCGTGACTGCCATAAGTTTGTCGTTGCCAAGATCCACATCCTTCTCGGGACCATTCGGAGTTGAGGACCTTCCTCAACGCTAAGAGGAATGCATCCTCCACGCGAATGAAGAAGAAAGTAGAGAAGATTTGGTAGCACGTATTTAGAGGAGACATTGGCCAATAGTTCATTGATTTGAGGAGATTGTCGTTCACGATGGAGATCCGGATGCAGCCACTCCCTCTCAAGTTTAAGATGCTGGCCCTAGAGGCTTATGACAGGAGTACTGATCCCACGGATCATCTCGATTAATTTCGTACCCTGCTGATCTTCCAAGGCCTAGGTGAAATTGCCATGAATTAGTGCTTCCCTCTAACCCTCAGGAGGGATGCTCATGTATGGTTCTACTGTCTCTAGTTGAACTCAACTCAGTCGTTCAAGGAGCCTGCTAACTACTTACTGTCCCAATTCGCCTCCAATTGAAGACAAGAGAAATAGCCATGGTAGCTCTTCTGCCTTTGGCAAAGGCAAGAAGAGGGCTTGAAGCACTTCCTGGCCCAGTTCACTATCGAAGCCCGCAAGATATCCAAGCTCTCTAATGAGGTGAACCTGAACGCCTTCATCATGCTGCTGGAACCTAAAGAATTCTTTAAGAACTTGGCCCACTAGCACCCTCAGACCTTCAAAGAAGTTGAAGCCATTGCCCAGGCCTATATAGTGGTTGAGAAAGCCAACAAGGTAAAATGTCCTGAGTGCATGGAGTGACCCCCTATGGGTTTGGCTAGCTAGAAGAGGAGAAACAGAGACGAAATCACTCCCAAGAGCTCAAGAAGCAACCACGATCTGAGCCTAGTGTCCGTTGGGATTTCAGGTCCCCAAGCTTGACTCATTTGATTGACACACGCACTAACATCTTGATACAAATCTAAGATGACAAGTTCTTGAAATGGCTAAAGATGCCAAAGAATTCGGAGGGAGTAGACCAGTTAAAGTACTATCACTACTATCGATTTTGGGTCACAACACTAAGAATTGCCAAACGCTGTGACAGGAGATATAAGACCTAGTCTGTAGGGGACACCTCACCAAGTTCTTGCGAAACCCAAGGTAGGCCCCTGGTAGAGCAGACAAAGGCTGACAATAGCAACCAAGGAACCGAGTTGTAGCCAGGGTCATCAACATGGTGATAAACGAGGCTAGCCAAGGGCAATGCCTAAACCATTTGGAGACAGCTTTTGGGAGCAATAAGCCTAGGGTAGGGGCTTGGAATGATACCATGAGTTTTAGTGACACTGATATGGCTCATGTAATAACCCTACTCTAATTTTCTAGTTGTATTGGCACTCATTTCGAATGGTACGGTTGACTATTAATTGAAACGAGTATTCATTGATAATTGAAGGTATCAAAATTTACTCTACCTCAATGCTCACGTTAAACTTGGATTGAAGAAGAGTTAAATGAAGCCAACTAGGGGACCTCTGTATCGGTTGGATAATGAGTTAGCGTCCGTCCAGGGCACCATCCAATTGGAGGTCATGCTGGGGGATTATTCTAGGATAGCCTCCAAAATGCTCACATTCCTAGTGGTGGACCTTCCCTCGGTCTACAACACCATCTTAGGATGACCCTGCTTGACCGCTTTTGGGTAGTGACGATGATCCCCTACCTGAAGATGAAGTTTTTGACCCCGTATGGCATAGGAGAGGTCCTAGGTGACCAGATAACCGGCTGAACATGTTACCTATCCCAGATCACTCTAACAACCCTCAGCTAACTGATCGAAGACCCCAATTTTCATGACAAGACTACCCAGCTATAGGCTCAGTCAGGTGAGTCGATTGTATAAGGATCGAAGTTTCATTAATCATAATTTGATAAGTTAAATTAAATTATATTAAGATTAATGAATAGTAAAATTTTAAAAGTCAGGAACTCACACCGAAATCCAATAAAAATTTATTTGATGAAACTAACTTCATATTCAGTTAATAAATGATAGAATGAATGATTCGGAAGTAACTCGGTTGATAAAATTACAAATCGATTAATAATCAAATTTGTTTCGATTGACAACAAGATAATTTGGTTATCGAAATTACACCTGATTAGGAAACAAAGTTAGCCTGATTGATTAAATATAGTGTAAATTAAATAAATTAAGTAAATATATATATATTCCAACACGCAAATCATACACACTTAGCTGAATTCCAAGAAATTCAGCAAGGAACTCGGACAGCTATAACATTGAATTTCAGCCAAATTTTTGCAACAATTAAATAAGAATACAACCCAAACATGATACAAGACTTTAATACACACATGATAATCCCATAATGTAATAAAATTTTCCAAAATAAAATGAGGATAAGCTGCATAAATGCAGCTGCATCAGCGAAGGCTCACGGCAACCAAGAATTCGGCGAGTGCTGATTTAGCACACCCAGATTTCCCTCAATGATTTACTTAGTCAATTAACTAATTAGAAGATGAAATTTGGCCTACAAAGAGAGGAGATGCACGGCATAATGAGGGATTAAAAAATTATGTGAAGAATTTATCACTAACAAAATAAAAACAAGTGGCTTGAGGAGGAAGAGCCACCTTAACCTTTTGCATGCCTTGGGTAAACAAGAATTTGCCACCTTATGGAGGCATGTGGAAACTCCAAGTTAAATAAGAGATGATTAGGCAAGTTGGAGAGTAAACAAATAAAGAAAATAAGAAAGAAAATCAGAGAAAAGATGAGGAGAAAACATAGAGCAAATAGAGGAGGAAGCTGAACCTGAACCAAGGAAACCCGGTTGGCTGCGTCAGATTCAAAATTCAATTAAAAACATTTCCAAGCAAAAAATCCTCCACTTCTTTGATATGTTGGTTAATTGTTGATATTAATTCAAGTATTAGTGATCTAATGCTTTAAATCCTTGCCGTTACCATGTTTGAATTTCCAAAATTCAGAAAAATGCATCATGAAGTTCAAATTCTGCAACCTGCTATCATGCTTACTAATATGCTAATTTTTACATATCATTAATGGCCGATTTATCCCACAAATATTTTCATGAAGATACCTATGTTGGCTGAATCACCATATTTTTATTTTGAAAAATTCCTCATGAAACCAGCCGATTCAAGGTGTTTAAAGTTAACTGGCAGTTTGAACCGAAAAATCAGGGACTTACTATTGGTGATGATTTTCTCCATGATTTTGTTCGGTTCAAGCTCTATAAAAATTAGTGTAGATATTTTAATGAACCGGCTAAGGTGTCATGAAGTTGTTGTAAAAATATCTCTTGAAAAGTTGACCGGTTTAGCCTCAAGAAAATTAAAAAAACTGAACCGGCTAGCTTGCACCAGAATACAGAATTTGGCACACAAATTAGTATATAAAAAAATTCATATGAACCAATCCAAAATTATGTACTGATTCTAGAAATGTATGGAAAGTAATTTTTCGTAGTGAATTGATCACTGAACTACGCCAATATTCAGTAATATGTCAGCTAAAATCCTGAAACCAGAATTTGTAGCTGAATTAGCTATTGTCATCTAGCTGAACCGGCCCCCTAATAATTTCCAAACCGGCTCAAATTTGGTGACCATAAAAATAAATGTCTTCCTGATATTGTGACAACACAGCTCATGATTTGGAACTGAATTGATTATTGAATCGGACTTCCCAATAACAACTGAACCGACCCCTGTTTTTTCATGCTGAAATGGGCAATTTGGGAAATAAGGCCGAACCGGCTACTATCCGACCACCAATGTGACGGAACGGATTTTTTTTTTTTTGTCCTCAAAGCTTCCGTCAAACAGAAACACAATTGAAGACTCAACTAAACCAATTGGGTGCAACACAGGATCGCAGATGCCATCTAGGACCCATATACCTTTAACCGTAATAAGTATAGCGGAAGTTATTCTAATATTGGCGGAAGCATTCATATTCATTCCAGAATATTCATTTCCAAGTACATAGCCAAAAATGTTTAACCATAGAAGTCCATCAAGTCTCCAAAATAAGCTTCCGAGGTCTTTAATCCTTCAGACAAGCCCTAGTCACTCCAACTCGTCGAGGCACAAGCTCTAAAGCCTCATCGTAGGGGGAAAACATAAACAAAGTGAGTCGAAAGCCCAAGAAGGTACATGTATATGAGTAGTAAAACGATGATGCAGAACGGTCATATAACTGTGCATAAACAGAACGGTTAATCAAAATGCAGTCCAAGAAAAATAGAGAAAACATACCTTGACAGTACTATACTTCAGAAAACGGTAAACGGTAAACAGTAACGTAACATACCGGTAATCGGTACAATAAATGGTGAACAGAACGTATCATATCGGTAACAGTATTTCATAATCGATAATCGGTACTTCATATTCGGTAATCGGTACGGTAATCATAACATATCAGCAAAATAGTAAACGATACTTCATATCATATTGGTAACATAACATATCTATAAAATAGTAAACGGTACTTCATATCATATCGGTAACATAACATATCAGTAAAATAGTAAACGATACTTCATATCATATCGGTACGGACCCTGCCAGTATTCCCTACTAGCTGAGGGGGCGAATAATCGAGGATAGATTGTGTTCACTCCACACAATCTAAGGTCGGTAACTGTCACGTGGGTACCCATCTCACGGGATCGGTACGGTATGCCACCCGAAGGTAGGCCGGTAACGGTATCCCTCACGGGATCGGTACGGTATGCCACCCGAAGGTAGGCCGGTAACGGTAATTTCCTCTGTCAATAACGCCCCGAGGGCAGGGCGGACCACAAATAACTCCATGGACAGAGCTATCCTCGATTACCACCGAGAAATCCTAAGGCATGTCGGAGAACCTTTCCGAACTGTAGTCAGTCCAGGGACCAAAATAACACAGAAACAGAAATACTTCCTTCATATTGTTTACTGAAAACCATTTTCAAATCATATAACTTAATTCGAAAATCATATCCTTAAATACACTTGAGGGCGGTTGAGATGGCATAAAATATACTTGGGCGGTTGATTTTTCATATGAGGGCGGTTTCGATTTTGGTAAAGGGGCCAGTTTGATTTTCAATATACCAAAGGGTCCGAGTTCGATTTTGATGTGAAAGAGGACCGATTTCGATCTTACCATGAAAGAGGCCGAATTCGACTTTTACATGCAAGGGGCCGATCTCGATCTCAACTTCTCAAGGCCGGTTTCGATGAAAGGACTGGTTTTGATATCAAGGCCGGTTTTCAAAGCCGACTTCGAATTTGAACACGCAAAGGCCGATTCCAATTTTAAACCTGCCAAGGCCGGTTTCATTGCAAAGGCCGATTCCGATTTTAAACCTGCCAAGGCCGGTTTCAATGCAAAGGCCGGTTTCGATTTCAAAGGGCCAATTCCGATTTTCTCACTGTTAAGCCTGTTTCGATTTCAAAGGGCCCGATTCTAATTTTCTCATCTTAGGCTGGTTTTGATTTCAAAGGGCCAATTCTGATTTTCTCATTGTTAAGCCGGTTTCGATTTCAAAGGGGCCGATTCTAATTTTCTCATCTTAGGCCGGTTTTGATTTTCAAAGGCAAGGGCCGATTTCAAATGTTGAGTTCGATTTCAAAGCATGGGCCGACTCCGATTTCTAAACCAGGGCCGATTTCGATTTCGACGCATAAGTCGGTTTCGATTTATCCCACAAGGGCCGATTTCACTTTTATCGTTCAAGGGCCGATCCTGATTTTCTCACTTTGGGCCGGTAGCGATTTCAAAGGGCCAATTCCGATTTTCTTACTATTAAGCGGGTTTCGATGCAAAGGCCGATTCAGATTTTAAGGGTAAAAAGGCCGATTCCGATTTTAAGGGTAAGAGGGCCGATTATGATTTTCTCGAAGGTAGGCCGGTTCTAATTTTCATAATGTAAAGGGGCGAGTCCAGTACACATGTCAAAGGCCAGATTCAAATACATACAGTGTCGACTTGGTTCTTTTCTTATAATTGAGTTCAATTTACATGCAGAATGCCGGGTTCAACTTTCATGCGGTAAACAAGTTAAATTTACATGCAGAATGCCGAGTTCAATTTTCATGCAATAAACCGAGTTATATTTACGTGCAAAATGCCGAATTCGATCTTCATGCAGTAACCGAGCTTAATTTTTATGCAGAATGCCGAGTTCAATTTTCATGCAATAAACCGAGTTATATTTACATGCAGAATGCCGAATTCGATCTTCATGCAGTAATCGAGCTTAATTTTTATGTAGAATGCCGAGTTCGATTTTTCTTCACATCAAAAACTGAAAAATGCAGATGGAAAGCGGAATAACAGAATAGAATAATGCAGATGTGAAAGACCAGCATGCCACTCAAATCTATTGCAGTTTAACTGATTGTTTGGAAGCAATCATGCATTTTTAAAATAGGGTACACTTGCCTGGGAGCCGGGTTGCCTAATTTCAACGTCCCGAAGCGTTCCTCTTTCCTTCGCACCAGCTGAATTCTCCTTCCCCTCCTCCTTCGTATCGATCGATTTATATAGAGGAAGGAGTTGGTGGGGCAAATCGGGTAGGTCACCTGCCCCATACTTATTTTCAGGGGCAACGAGGTTGTTTCACCAACTTCCTTTGGTCGCCGCTTCGTCGCCGCTTCGTTGGATTCCAACGAGTTAGGTTTCTCCCACAGTGCATGTGCTTGGCCGAACTTGAGGGGCCGAGCTTCATCGTTGGGCTGATTTTACTTGAGGGCCGGTTTCAACTGAAGCAAAAAGGGCGAAGTGTAAGGGTTGGGCCGTTTCGTTTTGCATAAGGCGCTTTTCACGCTACTTAAGGGCCGGTTCTGATTTAAGTCCAAAGAGCCGATTCTGCTTGACGTAAAAAGGGGCAAGACATTTGTAGCTTGGGTTTCACAGTATACGGGCCGATCCTCATGGGCCGATTTCATTCCTTTGAGGCGGTTCCGCCTTCTTATGCTGATTTCACATGTTGATGCAAAAAGAGGCAAACTTATTTTAAGTAGTTAAAGTTTTGGATCTCACAACCAAACTGGCTCAAAATTGGTCACCCATTAGTTAATACCATTATTAAGATCGTGTAAGTTCGGCTTATGAGAATGGGTTGAATGGACCACGAAACAGGATCTCCAAATGAACAGTAAAACTCACCATTGCATCCTTGCTGATATTGATGCAAATCTGGTAGTCCACTTTGGTGGACTGAATCGGCCATGCACCGGTTGAACCAGCAGCTGACCCAGATATATTTTCTAATACTAAGGTTGAACTATCACCATGTAAAATGGTTTCTAAAAATTCCTTGATTTGGTCACTGAACCGGCACCAAAATGAAAATTGCCACTAAACCGGCCAATTTGCACTTAATTGCCTATTTTGCTAATTTAGTATAAACCAATTAGAAAATAAATAATGAACCGGCCATATATGGTATGTTAAATAAGTAAATAAGTTATACGTTATGTGAAATCGGTTGGCCATTATAAGAACCGATTGCTAAAGATAAGAAATGAACTGGTTCCTAATGAACCGGCTAATTTGCTAAGTGACCCGGTTTATATTTAAAATGATAAACCGGCCACTTATTATGTGGATAATGGTGAACCGACTCACGTGTTATAACCAAAAAATATTATGAAAATCCGAACCGATCCATAAATCAGCTTTGTGATCAAACCGATTAAGAAAATGAAATGGAACCGAATTGGTTAATGGACCGGTAAATTATGAAAACTATGGATCGAGAATCAAATAATATGTTGTCTAAGAATAAGTACAGTACATGTTAAAATGTACACGAAGTTATATTATGCATGGATATGATTTTATTATGAAAATATACGACGTGTTTTATCGAGATTTCATTACAGATGTATATGATATGTTTATGCATGAGTTTATGCATGAGTGAAAACCAATATGATACCAAGAAAATATGAATTTTCTCTAAGATGAGAAAATTAAGAAGAAGAAGAAGTAAGATTATGAATAAAGGCTTTCACTATAAAATTTTAAGAAGTAGGAAAATTGAACCAATAATCTTTATTTCAATGGATAGTATCCTCTGATATGCCTTAGGATTTATAGTGTAGATCGTTATTTGAATAAGTATTTTCGTATTATACGATTTTGGTCTTTGATTGTGTAAAGTGAACACAATCTATCCTATCTTTTGGATGTAAATAAAGAAAAAAGTATCGTTGTATTATGCGATTTTGGCCTTTGATTATGTGGAGTAAATACAATCCAGATATCGATCAAATACTTTGTTAGTTAGTAATGCCTACTAACCCTAATTGTAACGACCCAAAATTTTAATAAGAAAATTTTATCCATCAAGTCCGGTCAACGCACGTTGACCGGAAAACGAAATAAGAAAACGTCCGGATTTCATTAGTGAAATTTTAGTCCGGATTTCTGGATGAAAAAGACGACCGGATTTCCAGGGTAAAATGAAGTCCGGATTTTTTTTCTTAATAAAATGAAGTCCGGATTTCCTTTGGTTAAAAGAACTCTGGATTTTCCTTGGTAAACAGAAGTCCGGATTTCGTTGGAGAGATGAAGTCCGGATTTCCCTTGGTAAAAGAATTCGGATTTTCGAAATAAAAACGAGTCCGGATTTGTTGAAAGAAAGACACTCCGGATTTCCGAAGTAAAAGCGAGTCCGGATTTTGTTTGAAGGAGTCCGGTCACAGTTAAGGAAGAATATTGGGAAGGAGCAACCACGAATATCAACTGTTCCCGAGAAGTGTTGGAAAATGAAATTCATAAATAACCCTCTTTGGAAAATGTAAGATCACCCTTGGAAAATGTACAACCATAAATGATACCCTTGGAAATAGAAAAAAATCATAAATGAGGGCCACCAAAACCTAGGGCTATAAATAAGGGCCTAAGAGCCTCAAGAAGAGGCACCACTAGAAACTCTCCTAAAGAAGAAGACTGAAAGCTAAGGAAAAAGTAGAAAAGAACTCAGGCAAGATACTCACCCCTATTTATAAACTTCATGTTTTATTTATGTTGCTATAAAATTATATGAAATTCTGTATAAGTATGCTTTTACTGTTCACACTGAAATGCATGTTTAAAGGAAATTCTGTTATGCATGATGTTGGATTTCTGTTATGATTTACTGCCAATGATTATGAACTTTACCCAATGCATGTTTACGAAAAGAAACTTTAGGTCTTAAGATGAATCATGAATTTCTGCTACTGTATTCTGTTTCTATGGTAAAAGACCTCCGGCATTTGTATTCCGTCCAGTTTAAATAAGGAACTCCGTCCAAGAACTCCGGCCTTTTTATGAATAATGTGCTCCGTTCCATTGTGAAAATTATGCCGGCCTTCTATTTAAAAAGAACTCCGGCCTACTGTAGAAAAAGAGAACTCCGGCCTTTACGTTTTTAAAAGTACTCCGTTCCTTTGTTGTAAAATGAACTCCGGCTTATGAACTCCGTATTTTATGAGCTTCGGACTTTAACAGAAAGCACTCCGGATCTTAGAGCTCCGGATTTTATAAGAAAGTGAACTCCGGATTTATGAACTTCAGTTTCAGGAACTTCGGCCTTTCGTTTTAAAAGAACTTCGGAAATTTAATAAATAAGACTCTGTCCTTTTTATTGGAAAAGAACTTCGGATATTGAACTTCGGAAAAGACACTCCGAATTTCAAAGAAAAGACACTCCGGATTTTCAAAGAAAAGACACTCCGGATTTTAAAGAAAAGACCCTCCGAATTTTTTTTAAGAAAAGGCACTCCGGTTGTAACACTCCGGATTGTAAAGAAAAGACACTCCGGTTTAAGCACTCTGAATTTTGAAAGAAAAGTCCTCCGTCCATTTTAAAATAAGCACTTCGTCCTTTTATTTTGAAAAGAACTCCGGTCTTGAAGAAAAACAGCTCCGGCTTTTAAAGAACTCTGAAATTTGAAATACGGTAAAGAAAGAGCTCCGGCCCTTGAAATCTGCCGTAATAAAAGAACACCGTCTTTTGAAAAGAGTTCCGCCATGAAAAACACTCCGTCCGTTTAAAAAGAAAAGAGCTCCGTCCAAGTACTCCATTTTAAAATAAGCCACTCCGTCCCTTTAAGAAAAAGAACGTCGGACTTTGTACTCCGTCCTTTATAAATGAAGAACTCCGGTTTTTAATAATCTTTGAATTAATGAAATGAACTCCGGCTTCTGCATGAAATGAAATCCGGCTTCTGCACGAAATGAATTCCGGCTTCTGCATGAAATGAACTTCGGTCTTCTTCATGAAATGAACCTCGGCCTATGAAGAACATGAAAAAAATGACTTACGGACAGCAAGTGAAATTTATGACTTTTGAAATTTGATGATTGGCCAATAAAGAACACGAACCAAGAACCGAGTTTCCATTAAACTTGCTGTGGAGTGACATTTGAGGATGCCTCCTGGGCCACGGGAGGGGACCTTTTGGTGGCATAAGAACTATGGACTATGGCCCCGTATGTCGGGTTCAAGGCATTACCTCCCGCCCCGGGGAGCATAATGAGGGGATACGGCTTTAGGTTGTGGGGTAGCACACAACCCGTCCTCGATGTTGTCCGCTCCCGTCCGGTCCCTAAAGATGATATGAATTCCGAATGATTTTGATGAAGACAAAATGAAAGAACATGAACTAGAGAAGAAACGATATGATGATTTTTATTATGCTATATTATGATCTATAATTTGATTATATGAATGCTTGTGTTTTCTGCATGTGAGTATCCTGCTGGGCTTTGTAAGCTCATTCTTGCAAATTTTCAGATGACAAGCTTATGGAGGACGAAGTTGAGTAGAGTCCTATGATGTAGCTGAAAGTTTAAGCTTGCTGGAGCAGATTTTGGAGTTTTATTTATTTTGTTTTGAGGAAATTTGTAATGATAATTCCGCTGCTTATGAATGTTAGATTGTTTCTGTGATATTTTGGGATTTATGAAATTATTAATCTTTAGAATGCATCTCAAGTTTGAATAAAGAAAAGAAAAATTTTTATGTTCACCCTTTTTATCTCTTATTTGTAAGAACTTTGGATTTGACGACGGCTTTTGATGGTAATAAAAGTCAAGTCGTCACACTAATTTCTCAAGATATATAAAGTAAGAATATGTTGGCAAGTAATAAGGATTATGTAAAAGAAAAAGAAAAACCAATTGCATTGTGAAAATATTTTAAAAGTATACATGTATTTTTACATACATTATGATCCATATTCATCATTATGAATTATTTTAAAGATAAATATACATGTCCTTGACTATTATATTCTTATTGAGCATTTGGCTCACTCTCATACTTTTTTCTTTCCCTCCAGATACTTCACAGAAGTTCAAGCTTGGTAAACAAAAATAAAGAAGAACCAATAAGTGTGTGTTAATCTGTAATGATATAACTGGTTTAGTTTAAGTAATGATGTAAGAACTTGTACTTTATAAGCATTTCAAAAATATAAGGTTTTAGTATTGATAGTTTAGAAATATATTAGCAAATTTCTTATGGTTATCTTATAAGTTTCGATATAATTTTTATATGATAAGTTTAAAATTTTAGTTGGCATCTTTTCTTATCATAAACTGACATTATATTATGGTTGAATGAATGTTAGAGCCATTGATAATTGGCCTTATTTTGGATTCTGTGTAATATGATTTATTGTGATTTACCAGATTATTAAGATAAGTACACATTCCATATGATTAAAACGGATATAAGAATGCGAGATGTGACAGACTGACCAAGTCCCTTTGGACCCTAGTGAGCCTAAGAAGTGCATGCAGATTAGGAGCTCCCTGTCGGGTCCCCTCTGCAACTAGCACATAACCATCCATAGGTAGAATTCTGACATCTTTGCATGGATACCTGCTAACATGCCAGGGATACCGATTAGATTAACAGTCTATAAGTTGGCCTCTATCTTGGTCATAAACTCGTCTAGCTGAAGCATATGAGCCACTCGGTCAAGAAATTTATTTCCATCTACAAGAAGTAAAGAAGCTGCTTAGCGCGGGGTTCATCAAGCAAGTCCAATATCTAGAGTGATTGTCAAACATCGTCTTTGTCAAAAAGAGTAATGAAAAATGATGGATGTGTGTCGACTTCACGGACGTAAATAAGGCATGCTCTTAGGACAGTTTCTCACTATCGAGGATCGACCTGCTGGTGGACTATACGTCAGGCCACAAGTTGCTTAGTTTCATGGATGCCTACTTAGGTTACAACCAAATCAGAATGAGTTTGAAAGGCGAAGATCATACTTCCTTCACAACTAACAGAGGCACCTACTACTACAAGGTCATACCCTTTGGTTTGAAGAATGTCGGGGTAACCTACCAGTGGCTCGTGAACAAGATATTGAAAGCCCAAATCGGTCAAAACATTGAGGTATACATGGATAACATGCTCGTCAAAATCAAAGCCTCCAATGACATTGTTCGTGACTTGAGGAAGACTTTCAGAATCCACTAGGCACACCAGATGAAGCTAAATCTAGCCAATTGTGCTTTCGGTGTGACGTTAGGAAGGTTCTTGGGCTTCATCATCTCTCAATAGGGAATTGAGGCAAATCCCGAGAAGATAAAGGCTATCCTCAACATGAGTCCACCCTGAATCATAAAGGAGGTCCAGAAGCTCATCAAAAGGCTCGCTATCCTCTCCCGATTCCCTGTAAAATTCGCAAAGAAGCACCTATCGTTCTTCAAAGATTTAAAGGAAAGATTTAAAGGAGACCAAGGCAAATGACTTTTAGTGGACGGTTGAGTGCGAAATAGTTTTTCGAGAACTCAAGGAGTATCTCTCCAACCATTCTATTCTGATTTCGCCTCAAGAAGGCGAAGAATTGTATTTGTACTTGGCGGTCTCCGACATGGGGTTGAGTTCAATCCTAATCTGGCAACGGTCCACTGTACAATAACCAGTGTACTACATCAGTAAGTTCCTTATGGACACCAAGACCCATTATCCACTTGTTAAAAGGATTGCTCTAGCCATCATCTACTTCGTCAAGAAGCTTGGCCCATACTTCCAAGCGCACAAGATCATTATCCTGACCGATTAGCCACTAAAAAGAATCTTATAGAAGCTAGACACAACCAGATGAATGGTTAAATGGGCTATTAAATTGGACGAGTTCGACGTAGAGTTCTAACCACAGCTGGCAATGAAGGGCCAGGCTCTTACAGACTTCATCATTGAAATAGTAACCCTTATTCCAGACACCCTCAACCTCACCGAAGATGCCAACCAGCCCAGGATTCCAACTTGGACGTTGTATGTCGATGGGTCATCGATGCAGATTGGCAGCGAAGCAGGCATGGTTGTAAGGACTCTAGACGGGTCAGAGATAATGTACTCAATGACTCTCAAATTCTCCGCCACCAACAACATCACTGAGTATGAAGCGTTGCTCGCCGAACCCCAAATAACAAATGAGTTCTTGGCTAGATCCCTGGTTGCCTATAATGACTTTGAGTTGGTCATCAACTAGATCCCAGTGAACTTCAAGGAGTTGAACCCTCTGCTCACAAAGTACTTTGTTAGAGTAAGGGGCTTGGCTTAAGTGATCGGCAAAGTCAAAGTAGTTCACATCCTGAGGGAAGAGAATTAGAAGGTGGACCAATTGGTAAAGGAGATGGCAACAAGGAACTTGGAACAATATGCCAAGGACATGCGAAAAATTCTAGCCGTTCCAAGCATTAACAACCCCAAGTGCAAAGTGCTACAAGTGACTGACGATGTCAACTGGATGACCCCGTACAGGAGATACCTTACCAATGGCATCTTACAGAAAAGCTCGAAGGAGGCCAGGCATGTGAAGAAGATAGCCAGCTGGTACACCATCATGGATAGGAGGTTATACCGCCGTGAGTATTCAACCCTATACATGAGGTGTCTCACACCAGAAGAAGCTGAGTACGTACTTGACGAGGTGGATCTTGGCATCTGCAGCTTGCACATTATAGGCAAGAACCTCACCTTCAAGATTATGCGGCAAGGATTCTACTAGCCCTAAATGAAGCGTGACGCTATTGAATTCGTGGAGAAGTGTGAGAACTGTGAAATCCATAGAAGCATGTCTCATCAGCTACACACAGAGCTACAAGCCTTATAGTCGCCGTGGTCATTCATCTAGTGGGGGCTTGACATCCTCGGCCCTCTACCCCTAGCGTCTGGGTAGAGAAAGTTTGTCATAGTAGGTATCAGCTACTTTACTAAGTGAGTTGAAGCATCCCCATTGACGTGGATCATCGAGCAAAATTTAATAGAGTTCATTTCCCAGAACATCGTATGTCGGTTTGGGATTTCTAAGGTCATAATAACCAACAACGGGATCTAGTTCACTGGCAAGCAAATTACCAAGTATTGCACAAGCATGCAGATAAAGTTCGTTCACACTTCCGTCACCTACCCCCAAGCCAATAGGCAATGTAAGTCATTAATCATACACTGCTCCATGGGCTAAAGATAAAGTTAGAGGACGTTGGAGGCTCCTAGGTGGACAAGTTGTCGTCCATCCTAAGGTCATATAGCACGACCCCAAGGGAGTTGACCCGTGATATGCCCTTCATCCTATATAACAGAACTAAGGCGGTCATCCCAATTGAGGTCAGGCTGCTTAGCCTTTGGGTCAAATGCTTTGACACCCTTAACGACTCCCAAAGGCTAAGGGTGTACCTTGACAAGCTTGAAGAAGCCCAAGACATAGCGTGCCTATGAACGACAGCCTATTAGCAGTGAATCGTGTGGTACTACAACAAGAAGGTAAACGCTCGCCAGTTCAAGGTAGAAGACCTAGTCCTATAGAGTGGGAGATAATGGAAAAAATCACTAACAGGAACAATCTCTCTTCGAACTGGAAAGAATCGTTCCTTGTCTCATCAATCCTCCAGAATTGGCATATAAGCTACGCACTCAAGGTGGCAAATTGGTCCCAATGACTTGGAATGCCACCCACCTCAAGAAGTATTACCAGTGAGCCTTAACCGTGTGATGTCCCACATCTAATGGAGAGAGGAACGAAGCTTGCCTTAAAAGGGCATGGATATCTCTCCTTTGTGGATGCGTTTTGGAGGCGGTGAAGGCTGTCTGCCAGGAACAAAACAGTGCATCTGTGTGGCAAAGCGAACAATATTCACAAGCGGGTGCCCGGGGACGTTACAAATGGTATCAGATACAGGACCGGTATCGGTGTGCCAGCGCGGACGCTGGGTTCCCAAAGGGGTGGACTGTGATGTCTCACATCGAATGGGGAGGGGAACGAAGCGTGCCTTATAAGGGCGTGGATATCTCTCCTTTGTAGACGCGTTTTGGAGGCAGTGGAGGCTGTCTGCCAGGAATAAAACCGTGCACCTATGTGGCAAAGCGGACAATATTCACAAGCGGGTGCCCGCGGACATTACAAACCATGCCCAGGTAAGGGTAGCATGCATTATTCAGAGTGCTTGTATCTTGTACCATATTCTCATTAATAAAGTAATTATTCTGTCATATTTAATTACCCATATGAATGCGTGTTTGTTGTCTCATAAAATCAAGTGACTCAAATTGTCCTTAAGTCGAGTGAACCCTCATTCGCTCGTAATGCAACCTTCAAACGTTCAAAGAACCTTGGTCCTGCTACCGAGCGGCCCACATAGGGTCGAATTCTAAACCTCAATCCTACTATCAAGTCACCCATGTGTGGCCGAACACCACGACCTAGGGGGTTTATGGCCCTAGAGTCAAATTACCCCATCAAACGGCCGCTAAAACTTTAGGGAGCTTTCATAGCATGTGTAGGTCGACCTCTTCCTGAAAGAGAGAGCACCATCAATTGACGATAGTTGGTGAACTAGAGCCAAACATGTGATGGATATGACTCTTTGTGAAGGGGATAAGCACCCACGGTGGTAGGTGGGTGACAACCTACAACTCCACCAGAGCTCGACGATTACGGCCATGAAACCTAACCGGCCCTAGTGAGACTCACCCACAAGCTTGTAACGACATCTCACTCATGGGACAGAGCACCCTCACAGAAAAAAGTGCTACAGTGTTCCCCGAAAGAAACGAGCATGATCAGGCTAATGCACCCAAGATAACGCCCAACAACAATAGTTATAACACTTAGCTAGCAAAGCAAAAAAAAAAAAAAGAAAAAAGTGAAAGAAGAAATAAGGAAAGTGACTAAAGAAAAGCTCAATATGTAAACACAAACACTCGCAGCAATGCCTTGAAAGGTCTACTTATTTCATTACAATAATCAAAATGTACAAAATGGGCCATCTGCCCAAGAAAAATGCAAAATCAGCCTACTTCCCAGAGGAAGGATGATCCGAGGGCTGGGGATTCCTAGCAGACGAGATGAACGCTTGACGGCATCACTGGCAGAGCCCAACAAATCTGACCACTGCAGAGCTCTGACATTCCTCAGATGAAAAATCAAGATTGGAAAGACCGGGGCCACCAGATTCATTATGCACTACGAGAGATCGATGCCAGCCAAGTACCTACGATCCAGAGCTAGCCCGATCTTATCTGGGCTGAGAGAGGTCCTGAGCTTACCCTTGAGTTGGAGGATCTCATCCCAAAGGCAAGCATGACCCCGCTTCGGCTCACACAATGAATCCTTGAGGGAGGAAATCTTCACCCAAGCCTTGGACAGTTCACGTTTGAAACTGGAGGCCCACTCCACCACAACTCTAAACTCCTATGGGTCAATGTGGGTCTAGGCTAGATAGTCGACAAAGGTGGCAAGTTGGTGGACCCTGTCCTTCAGCTGTGAGCAAATGATTTAGTCAATAGAGTGACGCGGAAGTAAAGAAAAGAAACAAGAAGGTGCACAAGAAATACCTCTGCCAAAAATGACCTCTCCGAGGGCAAACGACTCAATGCAGCCTCGACTGCCTTCGAGGCCCCAAGCTCTGGGGGCTCAGAGTGAGGCGCTCCCATACCCTTTGCAGTTTCTTCAAACTCTTTGGACATAAAGGCCTTGGCTTCATAGGGCACAAAACGAGATGCTTCCATAGTCTCTGCAGCATTTTCAAGCTCCTCCAACTCCAAGATCCCTAGCTCTAGGGGCCAGGGCAAGGCTCCTCAATGACCTCCTCAGCACCCTCCTCAACAACCTCCCAAGCAACTTCTCAGCTCCTTTAGCTTTAGCACTCTCCCAGGCCTTAGGCACCAAGCAAGGCCCTTCAATAGCCCCTACAACCTTGCCTACCTCAGCTGCCTCAAGAACTTTCGGCTCCAAAGGCTCGGGGCTAGACATCTCAGTAGCCGCCTAAACTCCTATGGCCCCACGAACTTTCTCGACCCCCTGGCTAGGACCTCAACTATCCAATCCTCATTGGTGGCCTCCTCAACAGCACCCGCGGGAAGGTTGAGCACAAGTTCCCCATGTGAGGAGTCAGCAGTGACAAGGACCCCATATTGGGCCAAAGTTAGTGCATTGATCGACTCAACCTGGGCATTGACCGCTTGGTCACCCGCAACTAGCAGGAGGTGTGGGGGGCTCGTCGCCCTCGACCGACTTGACGGACCTTGACGCCTAACCTGGAGATGATGCAAGAGTAAGAGCCATTCTCCTTGAGGAACTTTCAGCACCTCGAGTCCTCTCCAACTTGGCTCAATCCTCGCTAGAGGAGGAGTCAAACGTGGTATCCTGCCACTTGGTCAACTTGCTAGAGGACTTTGGAATAACAAATGCCCCAGCCTTCCTTTTGGGCACAGCGAGCAACACAGGGGCCGCAGCAGCCCCCCTGAGTGTGGTTCCCAGTTGACCTCAACGAAGTCCTCCAAGGTCAACCAGTGGCCTCTATTGCGGAAAGTATCAGCATGCTCCAAGATAAAACCCGTCAGCGGCCTCTCCCTAACCTTCTCGCAATCTCCCGATGTGGAGATGAGGTAAATGCTCACGTTAGCCCACTCATTGGAGGGACCTCACTCTGAAGGGACCACAAAATAAAAGAATTAGTCTTTCTACTTCTTGGTTGAATACGAGTTTGCCTCACAGAAATGGAAATCTAGACATAGGGACATCGAAATCCAGTCTTCTCTCTAGTTGAACCAGAACATCACCTTCACCGATTTGATATTGAACTTACAACGGTAATGACGGGCAAAGATGCACATGGAAACTAGGTACCAAGCAGCATTGAGATGAAACCTCACAATCGGGATTCCTAGACCCATCAAGATCTCATACAGCCTCCAGCACCTACCAAAGCTAAGCCCTCCTTTTAGATGAGTCTTGTAGATGGTGATGAACCTCTCTGGTAGATAGTTCACCCTATCGTCTTCGCCCAATAGTAGGTAAACCATGTCCATCGGAACCTTGTACTGAGTGAGTAGCGACTCAAAATCAGAGCAAATGAGAACAGATCGGATCTTGTCAACCTCCTTTATAGCCATGAATGAAGAAATGCAAAGGGAACACAGGCACAAAGAGTGATTCAAAAGGAAAAGGTAAGTCAGGGAAATAGAGAATGGCCTAAGTTTTCAATAAGCAATAACCGGTCCCAAAAAGCGTCACACAAGAAATCAAAAGGCAACCCTCATAATGGTAGCAGAGCACTCATCCGCCCCATGAGGTGACATGGCATGTCCTCTCCCATTGCCCGTAATGATGGCCTAGCACCTCGTTTCCCTACATGAATGGCGCCTCCTAATCAGACTTGAGCTATCCAATCAATAGAAAGGCACCAATTCCAAGAGGCACTTACTTGCCAGATTGACGAACCTGACAGCGTATGACCCTAGTAGGCTCAAGGTTAATCCAACCGGCCTATGTCCTGATCCCGTGTTCAGAACAGGCTACTGCAAGTCCAGTTCTCCAAAAGAACTAGCCACCGGTAGCTTGCATGATCCGTCAGAAGGCCATCTGATAGTAAGAAGGCAGCATTAAGTTCAACAACATGCATCATGAGATATTGCTCGAAATCGTCAAGACGGTTCATTAAAGATCCAACATATACATCCCAAGGCGACTATCAACCTCAAAATACAATAAGGCAAAAAGAAGATCCTATTATGCCTATGGCCTACCAAGGCGACCATCTCGGGGTCATGAACTGCTCGGTCCGCCCGACGCAGACCCCAATCGTTCCCTAGTGGCGCAAAATGTTGGGGTTCGCCTTTGAGATTGGCATTCTCAAGCCGAAGGTCCACAAGCTTCCCCCAAGTCCTCCGAAACTTGTCCTCGAGCGAGGCAATTTGATCCAAGGCCCGAGCATGGACCTTGGTGATCCCTTATGATCTTGCCTCAGACCCGGACAAAAGCTCGGGTGAGATGATTGATCTGCTCCAAGCTTTGCTACGCCTCTGCAGTGGTGGTGTCAACCCGATGCTCCAACTTGTCCTGCTGCACACAAGCAGCCTCCTCCGCTGCATGGGACACGAACCCTCCACCGCTGCCAAAAGAAAAAGGGATGATTAGGCAAAACCTATGAAGACAAGTAGAACCATAGCCCCTAAGAATACAAATGCCCAACCAGTTGGAATGGCAAACATACTTGTTGAGAAGGCCTGACGGACTTTGGACTTAGAGGCACCCTTTGGGCCCTAGGGGGTTCAGAGATTGTGGCACCCGGGTGGCACTCTTCCTCAGCAACTTCCCCATTCAGTGGGCCCTCTTCTCTAGCCTCCTCCGATGAGCGCTTGTCATTGATTCCCCTTACGGACCAAGGTCCGGAGGAAGAGGAGGATGATGTTGTGCGCCCTATGGCAAGTAGATTCAAAATATCAATAAGGTCTCCGTTTGCCATCCAAAAAATAAAGCTGGAGAATGGCAAAGTGAAGACAAAAGCCCCCGTGGAAGCCGAGCAATGGAGAAATGGTTGGTGGCTAGTGCTTAAATAGCGAATGCCCCTACTAGGAACGACGTTGTTTGAAGGAAACGAAGCAACGCATGTTTTCATTCTAGTGGGCTGTGATGGGTCTTTTCGGCAGCATCATAATGATGCATGATGCAAAGCCTCCCAGTGCATCAATGCACTCAAAACGATTGTTTGAAGTGAAAATAGCGTAGTGTAGTCAATGACGCCTTGACTCATCATTCCCCAAGCTAGCAAACTAATAGTTCGTGACGTTGCCAGGCTCGAGGCAAATTCGACCCGCAACATCCTGGTTGAACCCTAAGACGAGTCACTGTGAGTCGAACTGCCAGAAGACCAAGTGGCCAATAGGCATTATCCGAACATCTCAACCATTCAAGTCATGCAAAAGAGCTAAAAGATACAATGCAAGAGAAAAGAAAATGTCCAGTGGTTCTATTCATTATTTTTTTATAAAGTATAAAATTTACATTAGCGGACGTACAAGGTAATAAGAAAGGGAAAAATATATGGAACGACAACCCGACAGCATTCACCTAGAAGTTGGTTCGAGAAAGACAAGCTTTGGAAGGACAACCATGATGGGAAGCACCTCACAGCCATGTTCCCACGAACTATCTTCCAGTTGAGCATTTCAACCAGAGACTGGGCACGCTTGGAGATGAATGGAAAGCCATCCACTATAAGAACAAGGCGTCAGATGCCGCCGCCCTCACACGGGAAGCCTCCCACCTGGACATCCTTCGTCGAGACCAGCCGTAGCCATTGGAATCGAATCAGATCCAGTGCGGAAAAGACGGCCGAGTCCCAAGAGGACTCCGGTTGTACCCCCCACCAGCAAGCTCTGGAAGTGACCCTAGTTGGAGGAACTGAAGACAAGGCGACTTCCCCAATTCTGAGAGCACATCGAGGGAAAGGCTTGCCCTTCAAAGCTCCTTGAGAGGAGGATAGCAGGATGCCAGTAGGAGGAAAATAACGATGGCCCTATAATTGGACCACCCTCATTACGACATCAAATAGGCGAAGGGAGGAAAATCACAGCGGGCTTCAAGCATTTCTTCGAATCTCACAGAACTCCATCCGATCCTAGTGGGAGGTAGTGAAGGACCCATGCTGGCTCTGAATTCTCACACCACTCGACTAATGTGAAGTTGAACTATGAAGCAAAGTGTCACGACACAAGAACACAATATATGAAGGTCAAAAAAATCCAAAATAATATATTCCAATAACCATAAAAATCCAATCCGGGCATGACAATCCAAACACGTATAGGACCCAACATAATAAAATCCACATAAGACCTCATCAGATATAAATTCAGATAATAAAATATATAACCTGCTATTTAAACATCATAAGGAAGGCATCCAAATATAATATCAATTGATCAACATAAAATAATAACTCTAATATATCCCATACAAAGATCAGTCCCTCATCCAACCATAAACAACAACCAAAATATACCACCGAGAGCAGAAATATAATCAATATAAATATCTCCACTCACCGATAAAGATATGGTATATCAAATCACGTTCGAACTCTTACAAGTGTATCCATACTACTAGTTTGAAAGGATAAATTATAAAAACGTGAGCCAATGGCTTAGCAAGTATTATTATTGTATAAAACAGTACACAAAAATTAGAGAAAGTGATATCACATAACAACCACATAAAATAAAACACAATGTTCATGAAAGTCCTGAAAAACGGAAGAGAAGTCTCATACTAAATAATCATCCGTATCAAATAGTACATCCTGGGACAGAATCATAACAAATAGCGATCCGATCAAATCTCATAGACGATATCATATGATAAGATCTGAGGTGACATCACATAATCACAACTGTCACCATATTCGTGTGAGACACATACCATCATTCGGATCCAAATCTCATATCTCATATGTTGAAATTAAAGGAAATACTGAAACCAAAACATATAAATATAAAATATGTTCCAAGGCTTAACACACTAATAAGTACGAGACATTCCTATCATCCATGCGTGGGCCAAACCACATATTTCAAATCACAATTCACATAAATACATAGAGAAATAAAAATCATGCACAAAATCGGAGAACCAAAGATTCATAATACCAATTTATATATATTAGGACGTCCAAATATATTAGTTTTTCGTCAATTCTTTATGATGGTTCTCATTAAAACGTATGGGGCAGGTCGACTACATCAAAGTTCACCTTCCTACCGGCCCCGCCAGGACCAAAGTCTCCCCGTCGGGAGAGGCGTCACAAATAGCCAATGCCTCGGATCACAAATTGACTTCTAGGGTCTCGGACCATCATGGTCTCACAAAGTAGCGACCTCGTCCGCTGGCATCATGCATGTAGACCTATGCACGAACTGATTTATGGTTCCACAATATACAGATACACAAATATACATATATACTGTTCAGGTGTCCAAAAATCCTCCAATTCACAAATGCAATTTTAAAATCATCGAATGACCAGTAAAACTTACATGCATGTGCACAATAAATAGACGGGCTACATAAAAATAACATGTATGTATAAGAAAATCTCCAAACAATAGTCAAATATTATCAGACACGAAATTTGATCAATGATAGCATTAGAGGATGCTTGTCTCGACTTTATACTCCGCAGATCGGAAGAAAGGATGCTTCAAAATACCCGAATTGGGCCTTTCTATGCCACACGCGTGCCCTTTCTCTCTCCTCGACCACATCACATTCTACCTCTCTCTCTCTCCACATCCTTCACCGACAGTGGCTCCGGCACGGGCGATGGCAACGGTAGTGGTGGCAACACCTGGCAATGGCAACGACAGCGGACAGTAGTGCATGCAGCTATCAGCAACCCCTCTCTATAGCGTGCCTCTTTCACCCATTTCTTCTGATTCAACCGATTTCTCCCAAAATTGAGACATGTAACCCAAAAATCAATATCTATAAGGAGAATCAAATGATTTACTTGGCTCAATTTTACCGATTTCCTTCGACAATGGCGGCAAACGGACGGCAGCCATTTTGGTTTGATTTGAGATTTTTCCTTCTACATACATCGGAGCACAAAATTGAGGGTAACATCACGGAGAGGGCTTCACCGGCTTCTATTTTTGGCGTTGACACCTTTGGTAACGACGGCGGCGGTAGCCACGTCGGTCTCCCTCTCTATTCTCTTTTCCCCTCTTCTTCTTCTTCTTCCCTCACTTTTTCTCTCCCCCCGATCCCCTGTTCCTCCTTCTTTTCTTTATTATTATTATTATTATATATTTTCTATTTTACCTTTTTTTTATTTCAAAATCTAAATTGATACTCGGGGGATAACGTAGTCACACATCTAGTGCCAACTCAATCGATCTAAATATCTTCCAAAATTTTACGATATTTAATTAATTTTTACCACACTCAAATCACCCAAAATCACGGTTAATATTAAAATAATTCAAATGGGATTCGGGATGTTACACAAAGTGTGAGAAGTCCCTCCATTTATAGTTACAGAGGAATATCAGTGAGCCATTAATGAGTCACACTTGCCAACATCATCCGCAGGGAATCAGGAAAGAATCAACGCCAAATCTGAAAGCAGTGCTAAGATCTTTCCAAATAGAGCACCAAGTCCCTACATCCTTGTACAAAAAGCTGTAAGGCGCCTAGAAAAGAAGCACGACTCACAATAACTGGCACCAAAACATCTCGAGAAGGAACATATGAGTTGGCCCTGCTGGAGACATCCTATCATCCAACATACTTGAAACTGGTGAGGCCCAATCACCTGGCATTGGGGGCTCGTGTTGGGTCTTACTATAACATTGGCCGATCCAATGTCAAACCCATCTACCCATAAAGCCTCGCAAAGACCATGGCCCAAAAGGCCATGTGACAGGCTCAACCATGGTCAGCATGTAATGGATTGGTGGAGATAGTGACCGACCAGACCCAACAGGCAGCCCCCTATGGCTCGACCAATCACGGCGTAGGAGCCCTCCAACTTAGTGATGGTAGCCTGGCCAGCGAGGAGGGTGCCAACACGGCAAGTGCCTACCATTGGTAGTTGAAGTCAATGCTTAGAGGGGACCACCACGCTCACCTGCCCACAGCAAAGCGGACGTTACCACTGTCGGTTGCCGCCATCACCAGTGTGGATCGATGAATCACCGGCCGAAATAGTCTGGCAAATGTTGGCAAGGGCCATCCACGGTCGCACCACCACCGTAAAATGACAATTGACACTGGTGGCTTCCATCAACGACCAACAACCTGCGAGTCCTGGTGTGACAGCTATCCAACCTTGGCACCAAAGCCACGCCGAACCATCATTTACAATCAAGAGAGGAAACTTGAGAAACCCTAGAAGTAAATAATCGTATCAAAAAATTCTCTCTCTCTCCATCTCTCTTAAAGCGAATTCTCTCTTGAAACTGCTCCCCGTTGAGCACACCATCAGAGCCTAACTCTCCACCATTCACCAAGCCGCTCCTCGTCTAGCGCAACATCAACATTAGGCCCTTCAACACTACTCACTTTCCCTACATACCTGCATCCTTGCATCCCACATCCTCTATTCATCTTTACATTCTCTGATAAAGATTTCTATCTTAAATGTCAGAGGATAAATTAAAGAGTAAATTTTGTTAATTCTCTGACTTCTTATTTGTTTATTATATTACGCAGGACCCAAGTTATTAGAGATGGAGACCAATCCCACCTTAATTTAAGTGAACACAAAAGATTAGGTGGCTCTCTAATCAATATAACAACTCAAATCCAATGACGCATCTGATTAATAAGGCTAAACAATAACGAGAATACTGATTATAAGTTCATTAGAAAAAAGCATTTGGATAATATTCAAAGCAAATCAATTGAACTTTTACTTTAATATACTTGAAACTTGAATTCACCTTTTGAGTATATGAGGTTAGTATTAGGTACCACCTAACATATGGCTAACCAGCCTAATTAACATAAGAAACTCACAATTAATAAATTTGTAAAAAGCTATAAATCACTCGAGTTGTCAAGCCTAAATTCAAATAATAAAGTCAAGCCTAGGTTAAAAAAAATCTAATTAGATGATTGAACTTCAAAATAACCAAATTACTAAATGGCCGAATGAGCGGACTGTCAAAAAATACTAAAGACTAATATTCAAATGGCTTAGCGGTAATTAAATTAGACGATTAATCCTAGTAAATGGTTGAATGAACTAAAAGGTTAACTTAATCAAACAGTTAAGTTAAACATACAGTTAATACACCTTATACTTTAGAAAAATAATCAGGTTAACTATCTCTAAAAGGCTACCCAATCAAGACATAATAAACAATTGAACTATTTAATTCTCAATCAGAATAATAACTTAGATTATAGTTAATTATTCCTCTCTGACAAGCAATTATTGATTGGCAATATAATTATATATCAGCCCACTTTATCTAAAAGTAAGGACAAAAATTTTAATAGCAAGTATAGAGCTTAATCCTTTCTTTACTTGATTATCTACAAATTACGGAGCCTAGTCCTCTACTTTTCACTTTGTCACATATTTGTTTTCTTTGCCACTTCTTTATTTTTAAGTAAATATTACTAACTTCAGCGTCAGATAATATATCAAAAAGTAAATTTTATATTTTTAAATTTTTATTAAATATTATACTGTGTAGGATTTAAATAAAAAAATTTGATAATTTGATCCGATTTTATTTAAATTATTATTCAAATTGGAGGTACGCATTAGTGCTTAATATATTTTTAAGAAAAATTGGTGTGCCATTTTTTTTTTCTCCGCCAGCCAATAAGAGAGTTGTATTTTAGTTTTGCTCACGATTCACACAGTGAACAACTGAAATGGCTCTTTGCTTTAACTTGTTAAAACAGAAAATCTCTGCCTTCAGGTGTTAGGAAAATCTTGTCCCTCTTTTCGGTCATTAAAATAGATGGTTCTTTATTTTGATTGTTAAAATAGACTGCCCTTTTTATTTATATTTTGATTTTTAAACTCAAATTTACCTCCTTCAGTTTCACGGAGATATTAATGTAATAATTATATAATATTATGTTTTTAGACTCAAAAATTACATAATAATAAGAATGTTCTATATATATTTTTTGTACTTCTTTACTTTTCTGCATAATTTATGTTAGACTCCACTTTGACATATAGCTTATACTAGACTTCTCCGTAAATATCCTGGCTATTTGTAAGAATATATTATTTATTATACACATTGTTTTATGACCTCATTCAGGGGGAATTTTCAGTGGCAATTTATATATTGCCAACAATTTATTTATTGGCTCTCTTTACGGATGTCTAATTTTCTAGTACATAAAAAGCAATTTATAAGAAACTAAAAATTATGCAAAATTGTTTAGGTAGTTCTTAACTGTAAAATACAATTAATTAAAATTTTAAAATATATGAATTTTAGATATTTTATGTTGGTATAAAATTAGCATTTATTTATATTTATTAGTTTGTAAGATGGTATTTTTATTTTAAAAAATTATTAGCCAGTCTAAATTAAGAAACCTTTTAAAATTTAAAATTTCTGAGATCATTATGTTCACGAAAACTTGTTTCCAAAAACAGCTTCAATTGGTCACAATCGAACAAGCCATGTAGTTTGAGCATAGGGCAAGGAAGAAGGACTTCAAAAGGAAAGGAGTCTTTTCTAATGTTTATTTTCGTGAATCAATTTATCTGTCGTGAAGCTATTTCCACAAACTATAACAGTACCAAAGCAATCTGAGTAATTTAAGCATTACTTACATATAGATGATTTTCCTACAAGAAAAATAAGAAGTCATTTTATTTTCATTTCTCAATTCCATTTAGCTAGTTTTGTCCAACTTGAGTGCTTGACAATACTGAAGTTAGAAAGTTAAGACACTTTAGTTTTCTATACTTATCTAAAATAAAGTCTGGTATAAACAAGGGTAGGAGAACAGAAATAAGTATGCAGTGTTAAATTTTGTTTCGACTGGGTAATATGGAGAGAAGGAATTCACACAAATTAGTTTTGATTGGGTTTGTTTGGGTACTTACATCTATCATTTTTCTGCCTATGGTTATGAAAATTTGGTGATCAAAGTTAAGGATTTATTGAAAGTTGGTACTTAGAAAATGATTAATCCTTCGTGTGGATGATTTACTTCTTACATGGAAACAAAACCATCACTTAGGAGTTATTTTTTATCACAACTAAACACAAAAATAAAGATCCCTAAAGCTTTTATTTCTCTCTTGTGATATACTTCATTTTTGGGATATAGTCATTTTGATTATTTGTGAGATTTGCAAGTTTCTTATAAACACCTATAATTTTGAGAAGACAGTAAAGTGGATCAATCATGGACATATCTTACATTGAGGAAACTATGTGAAAATCTCGTATGCTCTTATTAAGTTTTTTAAACACTTATTTATATTCATGGAAATATTATTTTTTCAGCAATAAAAATATCATTTTAATCATTATTTTTTATGCATTTTCCAATCTTTCAAATGGCATGTTTTAATTTTATTGTATCGAGAACCGTTTAAGATAAAACTAATCTGACCCATTGAAATATGGAGCCTGCAAATAATAAGCCCATGATGCTATATATAAGCTAGCCAAGTTGTTAGGATTAGAATAGAAAAAAATCCAACCGAATGATTTAGTAGACAAATGATTGGACTACTGGAGATACTAAAGCTTGAGGTATCGAATGGCTGAACAATTAATTAAATAAGATGATTAATCTCAATAAAAAATTATATGAATTAAGAGATAAATGATCGAATCAAATAAGTAATTAATATATTCAACAGATAAGTATTAAACTAAAAGTATATGGAATGGTAGGACTATTTAGTTTCCTGTAAAAGTAATGGCTCAAAATAATAATCAAGAATACCTCTTCAAACAATGCCCATTGATTAGTAAGAAAGGCATAGATATGTTTATTTTCTTAAATAAGGGAGGCCGAACAATCACCAAAAAAGCAAGAATAGAGCTATTGTCCTCCAATGACTTACTAAACCCACAAATAACAGAGCCAAACCCTTTAATTTTTACTCTCTTTTGTCCTCAACTTTTGATTTTTTTTTTTTTTTTTAAGAAAAATTTTTAATTTGGGTGTCAAATAATATTATAGATAGTAAGTCAAGTATTTTTTGACTTCTTATCAAATGTTGTGGTGTGTATGATTTGAATATAAACGTATGAGAATTCAAGCTAATTCTATTTAGATAACTATCTAAATCTAATGTATGCATTATGATGTCAACTATGGGAAATATAGTTAAACCATCTGTTCTTATTTGATCAAATATTGCCTGTCTGAAATCTTATTGCTTAATAAAGTAAAAATGGTGAACTCAAGAGCAAATGAACTAACAACCCAACCATTCAAGAATGTCCCATCATGCAGTATCAACTCAAAGAGAGGCAGTCATAGAAGTGTTTACTCACAGGCTAATTTTAACGTAAGGGCATTGCCTGCTTTAATAGAAGACATGTCAAATATATTAAAACCCTTATGGGATAAATTCGAAGGCCAAACTCACAAGGTAGAGGTCCCCTAATCGCTGGCATTGACCCGCTGGCATTGACCTTAAGGAAGAGGCCGAGAGCAAAGAAAACTAGCTCAAAGGGAGGCCGCCCTCAATTAAAGATTCTAATGGCTCCCCATACGCCCATTTGCATTACACCTTCTTGACTCAAAGAATGCTTGAATTTCAATGTTAGATAAGAGAGTTCAAAGTGATGGAATCACTAGTATACCCAAGCTTTCAGACACCCATCAATTCGAAGCAAAGGGTCATACAACTACAAGCCTAAAAACTTTCTGGCTAAGTAAATGCCGAGCATATTTACTAATCATTTAAAGTTGATGATATTCCTCACTGCAAAAATAATTTCCTCCACAACTAAGTGGAGGAAAAAATAAAAAGAATTAAATAGTATATTTTTTGAGAAAACACTATTGGTCAAACGACCAAATTACATCATATACTTTTTATTTCAAAGATAAAGTGGCATTGGCTCCCCTATAAATTTAAAATTCCAATACAATAGCCCTTTGATGAAATTACAAGTTTAATGGCTAATCTAAACTACTTTTGAAAGTTGCTTAGCTTTAAAATTTGGGAGGATGCTATACTATACCTCTGCTTTCTCTAAAACTAAAAGAAGAGTCAAAAACTTGGTCGTATAGGCTAGGACTAAATTTAATTCAATCTTTTTAATAACTTGAAGACTAATTTCTATCTCAGTTCATCTCCAATTGGAGGGAATAAATGCAACCCTGACACTTTGTCGAGATCTAACAAGCTCTAGATAAGAGCCTAAAATATTTTTTGGATCAATTTAATTTTGGGTCTAGGGACATATTGAAACTCACCAATGAGATAAAATTGAATACCATCATAGTTATAATAAAACCAGGTGACTTTTTTAAATATTTAGTTTAACAAAATCCTAAAACATTCTTAGAGGTAGAGGCTATTACCCGAGCTTATACTGCAGTAGAAGAGGCCAATAAAGCAAAGTAACCAAAGCACTTGAATTATTAGCACCATCTAGGATCAAATGGTTAAGGGAAGAAGGGAAACAATGGTAACTCTTCAACTCAGGATCACAGAAAGTAACAGAGAATTGAGTCGGCCATTCAAAGAGAAAACAAGCCGTTGAACTTGACGCTATTGAATGACACCTGGACGAACATTTTGATACAGATTTAAAATAAAATTTTTTTAAAATAGCTCAAACCAGTCAAGAATCTGAAAAGAGGTAATTAGTCTAAGTATTTCCTTTATCATTGATCTCCGAGGTATAATACTAAAGACTATTGAACGATTCAAAAGGAAATTGAGGTTCTGATACTGAAGGAATACCTCAACAAATATCTATGGAACCCTAAATCCGCCTTAGGTAATGATAAAGATGATAAGGAACTAATTGAGCAACCTCAAAATCGATTGATTGTGGGAGCCATCAATATGATGTTGACCCGTCATGTTCCCAAAAAGGCTCTAAATAATATAGAGAAGACTTTCTCTAGCAAGTGCTAAAAGTTAGGGATAGAAAATAGTGTCATTGGTTTGATAACAATTATATGACTTATATAATCTCTCTCTATTCCGATCCTCTTATTATATCAATACTCATTTCAAATAAAATATATAACTATCAATTGAAATGAGTCTTTATTAATAATAAAAATTTAAGAAATATTCTTTACTTTGATACATTTATTAAATTAGCAATTCAAAATAGTTAAATAAAATCATTGGATAGACTGTTACATAGACTTGATAACAAATCAGTTAAAGTAAAGGGAATAATATATCTAGAAGTTATGATGGGAATATATCAAAGAATGGTTTCCCATGGGCTAACTTTTCTAGTTGTTAATTTTCACTCGATTTATAACAATATATTGTGTCAACCATGCGTGACAACATTTGAAATGATCACTTCAATCCCATATTTTAAAACAAAACACAGAAAATAGAAGCCAGCGAAGCCGCCTCCATGATGCTACCCTTTATTTTGTGTGTTGGTGTGAGGAAAGGATGGAATCGCAAACCAAAGATAAACGGCCGCCGCCATCACCGCCATTATTGGTGAAAATCGGTAAAATTTAGGTAAGTAAATCCTTTCATTCTTCTTATGGATGTTGATTTTGGGATTGCATATAGTAATTTTGGGAGAAATCGGTTAAATTGGAAGAAAATAGGTGAAAGAGGAGCGATGGAGAGAGGAGGTTACCGACGGCTACATGCGCAGCCATCCACTGTTGTCGAGTGCTGCCACCGAGGTTTTTGCCATTGTTTATGTGGGAGCCACCGCTACTGAAGGGAAACGTGAAGAGAGAGAGAGGCAGAGGCAAGGTGACTGAAGAAAGAGAAAGGGGCGCATGTGAAGCAGGAGAGAGAAGGCTCGATTTGGGTACCTCAGAGTATTCTTTTAGAAAATTTGCTTGAAATATAGTTGAGGCAAGTATCTGTAACCCATTTTCTTGATATAATTTAATATCTGATATATTTTAGATATTACTTAAAATTTTTACTAACATGTATTTATTTTTATACATTCAATTTGTTTATTTTGGACAAGTATGTATGATTTATTGGCTGATTTAGGGGTTTTTAGCATAGGTTTTATGATTTTAGAGGGTTTAATATTTTTCTAAAAGTTTGAATAATTTATTGGACACATTATATGTTTATATTAGTATGTGTATAGAAAAATATATAAGAAACTTACATAGGCTGCACCTTTTTACATATATTTATTGGGTTGTGGTCACTATATTTGGATTTAAATATTGGATATTCTGACTAACTCCCAATAAAAAGATATTTATTATTTAAAAATTTCTTTTTACCTACAGAAAATGCTTGGAGTAGTGACCCTTCTCAATTAAATGATTTGATTTGACCATATAATATACTCAAATATCCTAACATATCTAATAAATTTGAGGATTGCATCCACAATTACAGGTGACAAAATATAGTAAGCAACCTTATTTATAGCAGATAGAGTATATAGGTGGCTAAGTATGCTGGCCTAATTTACATTTGATATGGCTTAAGGTTACCGAGAGCATGTGTAACCATTCTTAAAACTAGTTTTTAAATAATCGAAACTCAATTCTGATGCATGATTTGTATTTTTAACATCGATTTATATTGGACTTAGATTTTGAATTTAAATTTGAGATTTGCCAATTTTGTCCATAGATGGGCCTTGGCATGTCTCAGACGAATGATTTTGACTTTTGATTTGGACCTTTGGACTATCTATTGTAGCATTATTTTGGCTTCTATGCACACTATTGGATCATCCGACTATCAAATTCTGTCTCATATCACGAGCTGATCAGGCCTTTAATTTGAACTTGGACTTGGTCGTCGACTTAGATTGAATTTTAAAATTGACTATTTGTCTATTAGAATCGATTTGGATTACTTATACTTTGTTTACATATATATACATCTCGATGATGACTGTTTTCAAATTTGGACGTTTGTTTTAAATTTGGATATTTGATTTGGATGCGAGATTACCATTAGATTTTGGATCTTGAATTTCTATTGGATTTATTTGATTGGCAATATTGATTTATTCTGTTAATTGATTGAATATTTATCCATTCGGCCTTTCCTCTGATTTATTGGTCTCATTTTGTTTAAACACGATACTTGTTGCAGGATTGAGCCATATTATAAAAGCAGGATTGAGTTTTGATGCGGCATCATATTTTCAGCTGAGTTTATATTTATTTAAATAAATAGTATCAATCATATTTGATTTACGGATGGATTCTATTGACTGTCTTTGGAGGTTAGAGTCGACCGCGTGTGGGCCTTTGGATTGCATATTGAGATTTCTTGGCTAGATATCTTTATATAGATGTATTGTTATTATTATTTGATTTTTTTCTTATGACTGTTTGGTGCTAGTCTTGATTATTTTGTTTGGATAGTTGCCCGATAAGATCTTATGCAGGTTATTTTTTGGTCATATTTGTATTTTAATTTGTCACACCCGAATTTCGGGACTTAGTATTATTTATAAAATTTATCTAAGATTTTAAATTTTAAAAATTTTAATTATTTATTTAATTGACCTACGTAATTCGAGTTCATGACAAAAGTTGTATAAAAAAAGTCATAAGGAGAGGTATTTTAGGTCATTTTAAATAAATAATTAATTAAATATTTTAGTATGATGAGTACTGCATTTGACAGATGGTAGAAAATTTTAGTTGTGGAGACTTGAGTTTGAATTAAAAGGTCGAGTCATAGTAGTTCAGGTTTGGATTGAAAGGATGATCATCTTATCATAAGGAGTCACACGAGTGATATAATGAGTGGATTGATATAGCAATAGAAGGAGGATTTTCTATGATTTCTGCTATTATATGGTGGTTTTGTTGTGTTTTGCTATTTTGGAAGAGAAGTAGCAGCCTTAGGTGGTACCAGTCAGAAATCTCATAAAGTATAAGGAGGTTTTGGTCGACAGAGAGGTAAGTGATGGAACCGGTCTGTTTGAATTTCATGGAGTAGAAAGAGATTTTGACCAGCATAAAGGTAAGTGGTGGAATCGAGATGATGAAGGGCAAGAGTAAAAATATTTATGCAGGACCGTGGTGATTTGACACCTCAGGTGGGTCAATATGTGATAAATGATGGTCGTATAATTGTAGGCAAGCCGATGGTAGATCTTTCATTGCCTCATCTTGGACCAGAAAAATGAGGAGATCATTTGAAATGTCTCTTCGGAAACATCCAATAAAATTGAGACGATACAGAGAAGATTGGTATAGCTCTATACGAGGATGGCACACATAAAACGAGTAGTGTTTTAGGATGAAGTTATGGTTTTGATTTTTGGGATAGAAAGAATCTGGTATAGAGGAATAAGATGTTTCCATTTACCATTACACTTTTGAGGAATCTTTCAATTGAGTAAGCATTAAGAGATCTCGAGGACAAGGCCAGGAGAATATTTCTATTTGTTGTGAATCAAATTTGAAGAAATCATTTGATCGAAAAAGTCTATTAAGAAGACCGAAGACAAAGTTTGGAAGAATATACTCATTGTATGATAATTGAGGTAAAGATTGAGGAGTATAAATTTTGATGATGAGATTTTTATAAGGAGGGGAGAATGTAATATCCCTAGTCCTCATTCAGATTATTTTAATATTAATTATGATTTTTGATAATTTAGACGTGATAAAAATTAATTAAATATTATAAAATGTTGAATGATATTTAGATTAGTTGAGTTGTCACTCAAAATATGCCCGTACTGTTGCGTGAGTATTGACTTAGATTATGAAATAAAAAAACAAAAATAAAAAAAATACATAAATATAATAATAATATATAAAAATATAAATACAAGAAGAAAAGAAGGAAAATAGAGGCACTATTGGGGAGAGAGAAACAGAGGGAAGAAGAGGGGAGACAGGGAGACTGACGCAGTGCTATCACTGCTGCTGTTACTGGAGGCGCCGATGCTAGAAATGGAGGCCAGCGAAGCCCTATTCGTGATATTACCCTCCATTTTATGCACCGGTGTGAGGAGAAAACAGAATCACAAACCGAAGCTAAATGACCGCCACTGTCGCTACCATTACTGGAGGAAATTAGTGAAATTGAGACAAGTAAATCCTTCCATTCTCCTTTTGGATGTTGATTTTGGGGTTGCATGCAACTATTTTGGGAGAAATCGGTTGAATCAGGAGAAAATGGACGAAAGAGCTGCGGTGGAGAGAGGAGGCTACCGACAGCTGCATGCACCGCCGTCCACTGCCGTCACCGTGGCCGAGTGCTGCCACCGAGGCTGCTACTGTTGTTCGTGCTGGAGCCACCATCGACGAAGGAGAAACATGAAGGGAGAGAGAAGCAGAGGCGAGGTGGCTGAAGAGAGAGAAAGGAGCACAAGTGAAGCAGGAGAGAAAATGCTCAATTCGGGTACCTCGGAGCATCCTTTTGGCAATCTGCTTGGAATAAAGAAAAGAGAATCATAGGCAGTGTCGGGGAGATAGAAAAGGAAAAAGGAAGAAAAAGAAGGGAAATAGAGGAGAGCAAGGGCGACCGGCGCGAGGCTATTGCCGCTGCCATCGTTGGAGGTGTCGAGGCCAAAAATTGAAGTTGACGAAGCCCTTTCTGTGATACTACTCTCCATTTTGCACGCCGGTGTGAGTAGGGGAAGAAATCACGAGTCGAAGCAAAAAAATGGCCGCCATCCGTCGTTGCTGTTGCCAGAAGAAATTGGTGAAACCGATCAATATCTCGGATCTTTATTTAAATTACTTTAATATTAATTATGATTTTGGGTAAATTGAGTATGAAAAAAATTAATTAAATATTATAAAATTTTAAAAAATATTTGGATCAGTTGGATTGAGACTCGAGGTGTGCCTATGCTATTGCCCAAGTATCAATGTAGATTATGAAATAAAAGAAAAAAAAAGAATATAAATAATAATAATAATAATAATAATAATATATAAGTAAAAAAAAAAAAAAAAAGAGAATCGGAGGTGGTGTCAGGGAGATAGAAAAGTAGGAGGGAAGAAGAAGAGGGGAAAAAGAGGAGAGAGAGGGAGCTCGGTGTACGGCTGTTGCCGCCACCATTACTAGAGGTGTTGAAGCCGAAAATCAAAGCCAATGAAGCCCTCTCTATGATACTACCCTCCATTTTGTAAGCCAATGTAAATAGTGGAAGAAATCACGAGCCGAATGAAAAAATGACCGCCGTCCGTTGCCACCGTCGCCAAAGAAAATCGATGAAATCAATACGAGTAAATCCTTCTATTTTCCTTATGGATATTGATTTTCAGGTTGCATGTTGCGATTGTTGGAGAAATCAGTCGAATCTGGAGAAAATAAATGAAAGAGGCTCGGTGGAAAGAGGAGGTTGCCAACGGCTGCATATGCCACCATCCGCTGCCGTCACTGTCGATGGGTGCTGCTGCCGTGGTTACTGCTGTTACCCATACCAGAGCCACTGCTAGCAAAAGAGAAATGTGAAAAGAGAGAGAGGCAAAGGCAAGGTGACCGAAGAGAGAAAAGGGTGTGCGTGAAGTAGGAGAGAGAAGGATCGATTAGGATACCTTAGAACATCCTTTTGACAAATTTGCTTGGAGTAATGTCGAGGCAAGTATCTATAACACTTTTTATTAGTCGGATTTAATATCTGATATATTTTGGACATTATTTAGAATTTTTACTAACATATATATATTTTTATATACCCGATTTGTTTATTCTAGATATACATGTATGGCTCATTGGATGATTGGGGGGTTTCTGGTATGGATTTTATAATTTTTGAGGGTTTAACATTTTTTTAAAAACCTGAATAATTTTTTGGACACTATATATGTTTATATCTATATGTGTATACGAAAATGTGCATGAAACTTGTAAAAGTTGTGCATTCTCAAATGCATGTGTTGGGTTGTGGTCACTACATTTAGATTTAGATATTAGATATTCTAACCAACTCTCGATTGGTAGATATTTGTTATTTGAAAATTTCTTTTTGTTAGTAGGAAATGCTTGATGTCGTAAACCTTCCTATTTGGATAATTTGATTTAACTTTATAATATATTCGGACGTCCTAATATATCTAACAAGTTTGAATACTACATTCAAAGTCGCGGGTGGTAAAATATAGTGAGTAACCTTACCCATAGGAGACAGAGTACATGACTGGCCAAACATGCTGGCTTAATCTGTATTTGATATGGCTTAAAATTATTTGCCATATGTGTAACCCTTTTTCAAATTAGTTTTTGAATAATCAAAACTCAAATTTGATACATGATTTATATTTTCTGTATTGATTTGTATTGTACTTTGATTTGAATTTATATTTTTGATTTGCAGTTGAGATTCACCGATTTCGCCTACAAATGGGTCTTGGCATGTCTCGTATAAATAGTTTTAACTATATATTTCGATCAGGACATTTGAACTATCTATTACGACGCTACTTCGACTTCTGTGCATACTATTGGATCATCTGGCTATCAAATTTTACTCCATATCACGAGCTAATTAGGACTTTGATTTGGAATTGGACTTAGAGTTGGACTTGGAATTGGATTGGACTTTGAAATTGGTTATTTGTCTATTGGAATCAGTTCAGATCACTTTTATTTTGTTTATATATATATATCCTGGATGATAATGTTTTTTGATTTGAACATTTATTTTGAATTTGTATATTTGATTTGACTACGTGGCTACTATTAAATTTTGGATATTGGATTTCTATTAAACTTATTTTATTGGAGATTTAGATTTGTTTTATTATTTGATTGGATATTCATCCATTTGATTTTTTCTCTAATTTATTGGACTCGTTTTATTTAAACACGATACTTGCTAAGTATTAAGCTCATATTTCCTATTTTGTCCGTTCAAAGTGGAAAATTAGGCCATATTACAAGAATAGGATCGAGTTTTGACGCAATATCGCATTTTTGATGAGTTTATATTTATTTAAATAAATAGTATCGGTCGTATTTGATTTATTGATGGATTTTGTTAGACTATTTTTAGCAGTTTGAGTCAGCTGCATGTAGGCATTTGGATTGCATATTGAGATTTCTTGAGTAGATTTATTTATGTGGATATGTTGCTATTATTATTTGGTTTTTCTTTATAATTGTTTGGTGCATCTCATGATTATTTGTGTTCGGACTATTGTACAATGAGGTCATGTGCAAGTTGTTTTTGGGTCCCATTTGTTTATTAGTTTGTCACACCCGAATTTTTAGATTTAGTATTATTTATTAAATTTTTTTAAAAAATTATAATTAATTATTTAATTGATCTATTTGATCTAGGTTTGTGACAACCAACTAGATTTAGAATTAGAGAAGTCAAAAAGACTTGGTCTCCAGATGAAATTGCTACTTCATGCAAATCAATGGCCCAACTCTTCCTCAACCGATTATGGAATTTGATCTTCAGTAAGCTTTGCCCAAGGAATCATATCTCTGAATTTCTCTGAATTTAGTGAACATGAATAAGTATGTTCAGATTGGTTTTTTATTATTTGAGTTTTTACATGACAATGTAGAGATCTTTTCCTAGACTTCAACTAACATGCCGAGTAATCTAATAAAAGTAATGGTTCACAAGTTAAACCTTATACCGAAAAATAAGCTGGTAAAAAAATGAAATTGCTCTATTGAAAAACTCACAACGATCTCTAAAGAGATCAAGAAGCTAACAGATACTGAATTCATTAGAGAAGTAAACTATCCAGATTGGTTATCCAATGTTATTCTTGTCAGAAAGAGTAACGAGAAATAAAGAATGTATATCAATTTTATCAATTTGAATAAAGCATGCCCACAAAATAGTTTTTCACTTCTAAGGATTAATCAATTGGTAGACACAACATCAAAATATGAACTACTAAGTTTTTGAGATGCTTACCCTAGGTACAATTAGATCAAAATGAATCTAAAAAGTGAGAAAATGACCTCATTTATGACTGATAACTACAAAGTAATGTTATTCAACTTGAAGGGTGCTAGAATAACATATCAAAGGTTAGTAAACAAAATATTTAAGCAACATATAGGAAACAATATGAAAGTATACATTGATAACATGCTTGCCAAAAGTATATTTGCTAATAACTATATTAACAATTCAGTCGATACATTTGGCATACTCAGAGCATATTGAATGAAGTTAAACCTAATTAAATATATTTTTGAGATACCTTCTAGTAAGTTCTTGGGATCCAGTGCCTTATAATGTAGGATAGAGACAAATCCAAAAAAGATTATAGCCATAATACACATGGAGCCACCTCTAACTATTAAAGAAATCTTGAGATTAACTAAATACTCACTGCTTTGTCCTGATTTATGGCAAAACCAATTGAGTAATATTTTCCATTCTTAAAGGTATTAAGAGGAGTCAAGAGAAATGATTTTTGATAGACGGATATGTGTTAGCAAATGATTTAGGAGTTAAAAGATTATTTGACACATTCGTCTTTATTGACATGCACTAAAGAGGGTGAAGAATTATATCTTTACTTGAGCGCTATTTTGGTCAAGGAAGACATTTGAATTCAATGACTAGCATACTATATTAGCATAATCTAAGCAAACTCAGACACTCAATATCCACAAATGAAAAGGGCAGCTTTAGCCCTAGTTTTTACTAGAAAAAAGCTCCAGCCTTATTTTCAAGCCCATAAAATTATAGTCTTAACAGCTTAATTGTTAAATGATCTTACAAAAACTAGAAATATTTGAATATTTAATAAAATGATCGATGGATTCTATTGGACTGTCTTTGGTGGTTAGAGTCGGCCGCATGTGAGCCTTTAGATTGCATATTGGGATTTCTTGAGTAGATTTCTTTATTTGAATGTGTTGCTATTATTATTTGGTTTTTCTCTTACGACTGTTTGACACAAGCCATAATTATTTTATCCAAATAGTTGTCGATGAGGTCTTGTGCAGGCTATTTTTGGGTCCCATTTGTGTATTAGTTTATCACATTCGGATTTTAGAATTTAGTATTATTTATTGAATTTATTTAGAATTTTAATTTTTAAAATTATAATTAGTTGTTTAATTGACCTATTTGGTTCGAATTCGTGACAAAAGTTGTATCAGAGAAAAGTCATAATGAGAGGTATTTTGAGTTATTTTGGATAAATAATTAATTGAATATTTTGGTATGATAAATACTGCATTTAACAAGATGGTAAAAATTTTAGTTGTAGAAGCTTGGGTTTGAATCAGAAGGTCAAATCATAGTGGTTTAGGTTTGGATTAGAAGGATGATTATTTAATCATGAGGAATTGCGCGAGCAATATAATTAGTGAATTGACATAACTGTAGAAGGAGGATTTTGTTTGATTTCTACGGTTATGTGAAGGTTTTGTTGTGTTTTGTAATTTTGAAGGAGAAGTAGCAGCCTTGGGTAGTGCCGGTCAGAAATTTTGTGGGATAGAATGAGGTTTTTGTTGGTAAAGAGGTAGGTGATGGAGCTGATCGATCTGAATCTCATAGAGTAGAAGAAAATTTAGACCAGTATAAAGGTAAGTGATAGAATAGAGATGATGAAGGGAAAGAGTAAAAGTATTACTGTAGGTCTGTGGTGGTTCCAGACCCCGGGTGAGTCGATATACGATAAATAATGACCGAGTAATTGTAGGCAAGTCAATAGTAGGTCTTCTAGTGCCTTATGTTGGATCATGAAAATGAGGAAATCGTTTGGAATGTCTTTTGGAGACATCTGATAAAATTGAAACGATACAGAGAAATTTGGCATGGCTATACGCAAGGATGGCCTGCATATAATGAGAAAAAATCATTATATTCTGGTGATGAAAATAAAGATTTTTCAAGATTGAAAGCCACAGATAAAGATGAAGAAGATCATATCAAATCAACTCATTTCTCTATGCAAGAGAAGTTATGAAATCTTGGTGGACAACCCCTACTCGAAGGTAAGACAATGAAGTGCAAGTTTGATTTTATTAGCAGCGGTGATACTGATTGTTTAGAAATTTGAAGCTACAGTTGGGATGAGAGGAAGACTCAAGAATTGCCCATTTTCACTCATCAATGTGATCAGATGGATGGTCGTCCTCGCAAATATTTCATCATTGAAGAATCCATGGACGAAGAGCATCAAGTGCAACCTCCCAAGCCAACATTCAGGAGGAGGTTAAAGAATTTGAAAGATTTATTGAAGCAGGATAGTGGTTAAGGACTTCAAGACTCAATTTGGAAGCAGTCGGTGCCATTTTAACTTTGGACTTGTGGCGACGAGCTAGACTTGGCTCTGTTGATTGAGTAGGAGCAGCTTTATGAGAAGTGTTTCCTAAAAAATCAGAGTATTGGAACCAGAACTAGAAAGATGGACTCATTTATCCTGCAAATAATAGGTTAAAGGAAAGTCAAATGAGCAAGGTCTTCCTCCTCGAGCTTTCGTTTACGAGGTCAACTTGCAAATTTTGTCAAAGAATCTTACAGAATAAGTTTACTTTCGTTAGAATAGAATCTGTTTCAATTGCGGTCAAATAGGCCATTCGTCAAATAATTGTTTGAATCCTTGATGTCCAGATTCTAGATATCTAGATAGGAGGTAAGCGGTTCCAGGCAGAGCATTTATAATTACACCTCATGAAGTTAGAGCTAGATTCTCTATCATGGAAGACTGTTTCAGTAAGCCTATTCCATTCTATATTCAGGATATGAGTCCTTTGAATTCTAAGAAAGAATTAAAAAGAAGGCTTAAGGGTTGATTTTCAGCGTTGCAAGCGAGTCATCTATTGAGAGATGGGTGCTGAGCTTATCTAGCATATATGGTCACATCTTAGAGTTATTCTGTAACCATTGAAGATATTTTGGTCATATGTGAGTTTGAAGATATTTTTTCAGAAGATTAAACTAGATTATTTCCAAATCAGGCGATCAATTTACTATTGATATTGTGCTTAGATCTATGCCTATTGCAAAGGCTCTGTATGGGATGGTCCCATCTGAGTTAAAAAAATTAAAACAGCTATTGTAGAATCTATTGAGAAAGGTTTTGTTCAGCCAAGTGTTTTGACATGAGATGTTTTAGTGCCCTTAGGTGAAAAAGACAGATCAATAAATTTATACTTGAAATATTTGGGAATAGAATATGTGTCAGCTGTCAAGGATTGATGATTTATTTGATCCATTCCAAGAAGTTTGGGTTTTCTCTAATATTGAGCTGTGTTCGAGGTACCATTGATTGAGAATTAAGTGGGAGGATGTGTATGGAATAGCTCTTAGGTCAAGGTGTGGCCATTGCAAAATCTTGATTGTGCTTTTAGGTTATCAAATATTTTAACATCTTTTATGGATATTATTAATTGGATTTCTGACTGCATTTGGGTCAGTTGTGTTGATTTTGTTTGTGATGGTTTTGTTAATGATGTTTTAATTTATTTAAAAAATTTTGAGAAATGTGAGACCCGATCAAAAATTTTGCTACAAATTCTAAGAAGGCAGTCATTTGTCAAAATTAAAAGGGGTGAGAATTATGATTGGATAAAGCATTATTTTGGGTCAAATGTTTCTTAAGGTGACATTTGAGAATCTAAAGAAGATGGAAGCAGTGGCAAATTGGGAAAGATTGGCTAAGATCGTGAGAGTGTGGAGTCCCCTGGATCTAATTGGTTATGATGGGAGATTTATTAAAAGTTTCTCAAAGATTGTAGTGTCGTTGGTGTTCTTGGAATAGAAGTGATTGGTATTTAATTAAAGTGATGCTTGTGAGAGACGTTTTCAATAATTGAAGAATAGATTATCATCGGTGTCGATTTTGTCGATCCTTAATAGATCAAAAAAGATTGGTAGCGTTTAGTAATACTCCTAAGAAAGATTTAGGTATGTTTGGAGTCAGTATAGTCAAGTACATTATCCAAGGAAAGTTTGGAATGTGGCATAGGCTGGAAGATTTTGTATTTAGGTGCTATGGCGAGGATGCCAGTGGAAAGATTGGGCCAGAGGGATTCCCTCTCTTTGCTATTAGGATTAGATTCTGAACGAAGCTCCAATCTACGGGAGAAACTTTTATGAAAATCATAGATGAACTTCTTTTTTGGATGAGTCATTAGGAAGCTGGACGTGATTGAGCCAGCAACCTCGAACCTATTGTACAAAATATTTTTCCATTGTACGTTCGAGAGGAGGCATGTTTTCAAGAATTCTCTCATTGGAGTCTCAATAGATGGGATGAAAGCTCAGAAGCTGATTTGATAGAAGCTCAGGGGCAAATGAGATCATCAGTAGCTTTGGTTGAGTTGGAGTGGTCCAAGTTCAAAGGAACGTCAAAGATTCTCTACTTAGTGGAGTGGAGAATGTTTGATGGCAATTTGATCACGAGTCAAGACAAACAGGCAGAATATGAAGCATGAGATCACGACTTACGTGGTAAAGTGTATCCATGTCTAAAGGAAGAAGCCGAGAAGAAGCATTTGAGATTTTGTTTCAAGTCTGCCTTGAATAGCAAAGGATTTGGTGGCCATTTGGATAAGGATGAGCTAACTAATGATGGTTTAGTTGATGAAAACTGTTTATTATTTTTCGATATTTGAGGCAAATAATGGATGAACTGATAAAGTCCGCTCATCAATTGCCTATTAGGATGTCATTCTCGATATTGGCCATTGGCATATTGTCGAGATGAGGATAATTCAAGGTATTCCTACTTCGAGGCTTTTGATTGTGATCTGAGGTTGAAGATCAATCAGAGTGGCACAAGCGTGTGGACTTATGGCTATCGATCACAAGATTTGATTTGAAGCTTGAAGTAGGAGATCAGATTTACAATCCAACTGGAGGTTCGAGTAGAGTAGTTAGATGTTTTTGGAATCTTCTTGAAGAGAAGAATTTTGAGTTTTGGAGTCGAAGGGTAATTTGAAGTGGAGGTTTGTTAAGACATTTGAAGTTTTCAATAGATCGGAGAGGCAGCTTACAGATTAACCTTACTTTTAAATTTGATGAAGAGATATGATATATTTTATGTGAATGATCCTTCGCATGTGCTTGGATTAGAATCATTTTTTATCGACGAGAAGTGTTTTAAGATAAAGCTGTGACTCCAATTTTTGGGATAAAAAGATCTAGTGCAAAGGAATAAAATGTTTCCATCATCCATTATACTTTTACGAAACTTCTAGTTGAGGAAGCGTTAAGAGATCTCGAGAATGAGTCTAGGAGAATATCACTATTTGTTGAGAATTGAAGTAATGATTAAGATACGTAAATTTCGAAAATAAAATTTTTATAAGGAGGAGAGAATGTAATATCCCGAATCTTTGTTTGAATTTTTAATATTAATTGTAATTTTAGGTAAATTGATCGTGAAAAAAAATTGATTAAATATTATAAAATTTCAAATAATATTTGAATCAATTGGATTGGTCTCTAAAGTGTACCCTTACTGTCGTATGAGTATCGATGTGGATTATGAAATAAAAGAAAAAATATATAAATATAAATATTTAATAATAATAATAATAACATAAAAGTAAATAAAAAGAAAAATAAAAAAAGAGAATCAAAGGTGGTGTCGGGGATATAGAAAAGGAGGGAAGAAGAACAGGAGGAAAAGAGGAGAGAGAGGGAGACCAGTGCGGGGCTGTCACCACCGCCATCGTTGGAGTTGCCAATGCAAGAAATGGAAGCCAATGAAGCCCTTTCCATGATACTATCTTCTACTTTATGCGCTGGTGTGAGTAAAGGAAGAAATTATAAGTCGAAGCAAAAAATGGCCGCCGTCCATCAACGTTGTTGCCAAAGAAAATCGGTGAAATCGAGAAAATTAAATCCTTCCATTCTCCTTGTGGATATTAATTTTAGGGTTGCATGTAGCAATTTTGGTAGAAATCGTTTGAATCAAGAGAAAATTGGTGAAACAGGCGCGGTGGAAAGAGGAGGTTGCTGACAGCTGCATGCACCGCCATCTGCTTCCGTCACCATCACCGGGTGTTGCTGCTGTGGTCGCTACCATTGTCCGTGTCAGAGCTGCCACTGGCATAGGAGAAACGTGAAGAAAAAGAGAGGCAAAGGTGAGGTGACCGAAGTGAAAGAAAGGGGCGTGCGGGAAGTAGGAGAGAGAAGGCCTAAGTCAAGTACCTCAAAACATCCTTTTGGCAGATCTATTTAGAATAAAATAGAGGCAAGTATTTGTAACCCATTTTCTTGATCTGATTTAATATCTAATATATTTTGGATATTGTTTAAAATTTTTACTAACATGATATATTTTTATACACCTAATTTGTTTATTTTGGACATGTATGTATGGCTCATTGACTGATTTGAGAGTTTTTAGTACGGATTTTATACTTTTAGAGGGTTTAATATTTTTTTAAAAGTCTGAATAATTTATCGGATACTGTATATATTTATATTAGTATGTGTATACGAAAATATGTATGAAACTTGCATAGATCGTACATTCTCACATGCATGTACCAGGTTGTGGTCACTATATTTGAATTTGAATATTAAATATTCTAAATAACTCTCAATGGGAAGATATTTATTATTTAAAAATCTCTTTTCGTCCGCAGAAAATGTTTGGATTAGTAAACATTCCATTTAGATGATTTGATTAGATATTATAATATATTCAGACGTCTTAATATATTTGATAAATTTAAAAATTACACCTAAAGTCGCAGATGATAAAATATAGTCAGCAACCTTACTTGTGGGAGACAGAGTACAGAAATGACTAAGCATGCTGGCCTAATTTGTATTTGATATCATTTAAGGTTATTAGGAGTATGTGTAATCCTTCCTCAAACTAATATTTAAATAATTAGAATTCAAATTTGATACATGATTTGTATTTTCTATATTAATTTGTATTAAATTTTGATTTTGATTTAGATTTAAATTTGAGATTCACTGATTTTGCCCATAGATAGGCCTTGGTATGTCTCATACAAATATTTTTTACTATATATTTTGATCCAAACATTTGAACTATCTGTTGCGACGCTATTTCAATGTCTATGCATACTATTGGATCATCCGGCAATTAAATTTTATTCCATATCACAAGCTGATCGGGCCTTTGATTTGGATTTCGGTTTGGACTTGGACTTGGACATGAACTTGGACTTAGATTGGATTTTAAAATTGGCTATTTGCCTACTAGAATCAGTCTGGATCACTTATATTTGATATATATATATATATATACACATCCCAATGAGGACTATTTTTTAATTTGAACATTTATTTTGGATTTAAATATTTAATTTAAGTACGAGATTACAATTGAATTTTAGATTTTTTATTTCTATTAGATTTATTTTATCAACAATTTAAATTTATTTTGTTATTTGATTGGATATTTATCAATTTGATATTTTCTCTAATTTATTGGACTCGTTTTATTTAAACACGATACCTACTGAGTATTAGACTCATATTTTCTATTTTATCCCATCAAAATAGAGAATTAAGCCATATTATAGAAGTATGATTGAGTTTTGGCACGGTGTTGCATTTTTCAATGAGTTTATATTTATTTAAATAAATAATATCGATCGTATTTGATTTATAGGTGGATTCTATTGAACTATATTTGGCGGTTAGAGTCAGCCGAATGTGGGCTTTTGAATTGCGTATTAAGATTTCTTGGGTAGATTTCCTTATATGGATGTGTTGCTATTATTATTTGGTTTTTCTTTACGACTGTTTAGCGTAGGTCATAATTATTTTGTTTAAACTATTGTACGATGAGGTCTTGTACAGATTGTTTTTGGGTCCTATTTGTTTTTTGGTTTGTCATACCAAAATTTTAAAATTTAGTATTATTTATTAAATTTATTTAAATTTTAAAAATTATAATTAATTATTTAATTAACCTACTTAATCCAGGTTTGTAACAACCAACTAGATTTAGGATTAGAGAAGTCAAGAATGACCAAATCACTGGATTGCCCGAGGATTTTGATCTTCAGTAGGCTAAGCCCGAGGAATCATATCTCTGAATTTATCTGAATTTGGCAAACCTGAATAAATATGTTCAAATTGGTTTCTTATTAACTCAAGATCTAACATAAAGATTATTTTAGTTTTTACATGACAATGTAGAGATCTCTTCCTAGACTTCAACTAACATGCTAAGCATTCTGATAAAAATAATGGTTCACAAGTTGAACCTCATACCAAAAAATAAGCTGGTAAAAAAAATGAAATTGCTCTATTGAAAAACTCACAGCGATCTCTAAAGAGATCAAGAAGCTAACAGATACTGAATTTATTAGAGAAATAAACTACCCGGATTGGTTATCTAATATTATCCTCATCAAAAAGAGTAACAACAAATAAATTATGTATATCAATTTTATCGATTGGAATAAAGCATGCCCACAAAATTGTTTTTCACTTCTAAGGATTAATCAATTGGTAGACACAACATCAGAATATGAACTACTAAACTTTTGGGATGCTTACCCTAGGTACAATTAGATTAAAATGAATCTAAAAAGGGAAAAAATGACCTCATTTATAACCGATAAGAAAACATACTGCTACAAAGTAATGTTATTCAGCTTGATGGATGCTAGAATAGCATATCAAAGTTTAGTAAACAAAATATTTAAGCAACATATATGAAAAAATATAAAGGTATATATTGATAACATGCTTACCAAAAACATATTTGCTGATAACCATATTAACGATCTAGCCGATACATTTGGCATACTCAGAGCATATTGAATGAAGTTAAACCCATTTAAATATATTTTTGGGATATCTTCTAGCAAGTTCTTGGGATTCAGTGCCTTATAATGTAGGATAGAGGCAAATCCAAAGAAAATTATAGCCATAATACACATGGAGCCACCTATAACTATTAAAGAAATCTTGAGATTAACCAAATGACTCACCACTTTGTCCTAATTTTTGGCAAAACTAATTGAGAAATATTTTTTATTCTTCAAGGTATTAAGAAAAGTCAAGAGAAATGATTTTTGATGGATGGACAAGTGTTAGCAAATGATTTAGCAGTTAAAAGATTATTTGACACATCTGTCTTTATTGACATGCACTAAAGAGGGTGAATAATTATATCTTTACTTAATTAGCTCAAAAGTATCCCTGAGCGCTATTTTGGTCAAAAAAGAAATGGGAATTCAATGACTGGTATACTATGTTAGCATAATCTTAGCCAACTCAGACACTCAATATCCACAAATGAAAAGAGCTGCTTTTGCCCTAGTTTTTGCTGCAAGAAAACTGTAGCCTTATTTTTAAGCCCATAAAATTATAGTCTTAACAGTTTAATTACTAAAGGATCTTACAAAAACCAAAAAATTTGAATAATTTGATCAAATAATCGATCGAGTTGAACAAATTTGGCACAGTGTTTCAACCTTGACCCTCCATAAAAGGTCATGTCCTCGCAAACTTTATTGTTGAAATGACTATCCTAATCTTGGGAGAAGTAGGCGAATATTTAGGGGCTATACCAAAAGAGTCATCACTCACGTGGACGCTCCATGTTGATAGAGCATATTTGCTGTTAGGTAGTAAAGTTAGAATAGTATTAACTACATCCAAGGGATTCAAGATAAAATACTCTGTTACAACCGAGTTGTCAACTACCAACAATGTAGTAGAATATAAAACTTTACTAATTAGTTTGAAGTTGGTCAAAGAATATTTTATCAAGAACTTAACCGTTTATAGTGATTTTGAACTGACAGTTAATCAAGTATTGGCAATTTTCAAAGTATCCAACCCAAACCTAGTCAAGTACCTCTTTTAGGTATGAAATCTCTTATTATTCCTCAATAAAGTAAAAATTATCTATAGTCCCAAAGAAAGTAATTGGAAAACTAATCGAGTTTTCAATATGACAACACCATGCTGCTCGAAACAATACGTCTTGAATACGAGAGGTGCTTTGAAGACCTAACATTAAAGAATAAGATGAAATTCTACAAGTCATTAATGAGATAACCTAGATGATTCCTCATCTCAAGTATCTTGAAAATGGAACCATTTCGAGTGATCCCTTGGAGACAAAGTAGATTTGAAAAGCAATTGGTTGGTATATAATGGTGGATTGATCACTATATAGAAAGGGTTATTCTATACCCTATATGCACTGTTTGACCCTCATGAAAGCCGATTATACTCTAAAAAAGGTACATCTCAACATATGTAAAATTCATATAGGATGTAAAAATTTAACCTTCAAGATTATAAAATAAGGTTATTAATGGTGAACCATGAAGAAAGATGTGATGGAGTATGTAAACAAATGTGAGAATTACTAAATTTACGGCAATATACTTAAGTAGCCACACGTAGAACTTCAAGTTTTGCAAGCCCCATAATTGTTCATACAATGGGGTTTGGACATGTTGGGCCAACTCCTTCTAGCAATCAAGTGGAAAACTTTGTTTTGAATCAAAATTATCAACTCCTAAGGAAAGATTTAGATCTATTAGCGGAAGTTAGAGAAGCGGCACATATTCAGACAGCAGCTTATCAACAAAGAATCACTTGATACCATAACAGGAAGATAAAGGTATGGACTTTCAAAGTTGATGACTTGATATTAAAGAATATCAAAATAATCGAGAAGTTAGCACATAGGAGTAAACTATCCCAACTTAGAAAAAACTATTTCTAGTATCAATAATACTACATAGCGATGTGTATAAATTATGTACTGAAAATGAAAAACTAGTCCCTCAAACATGAAACACCTTGCACCTCAAAAAGTACTATAAATAATTGAGCTATCTTAGGAATATAGAGGTATATCGTTCCCCTTACTCTGAAGTGCCTATGTGTTATAAATTATTCTTTGATGTCATTAATAAAGTTAATTTTTTAATTCGTTTCCTATTAATTTGCAAGCATGTGTGTTATTAATATAATTATGATTGATTATGAGTTAGATAATTGGTTGAAACACCTAATCTATAAACTATGATAATTCGAGGGAATGGTCACAGTATAGGTTTAATATAACTATATGGCCTCAAATATGATCACACACCAAAAATTTTAAAAGACTCAAGAGTTTAAGAGCCAAGCATTCAATTTCCTTTTGAGAGGTTAAAAGATAGTCCAGACAAAGTTAATCGAGACTCAACTCATAACAGTCATCTAACCTATTAAACCTCAAGGATACCACATGTGCATAAGTGTCAACACCCCATTTTATAAGATATACACAATACATTAAATAGTTAAGGATTAGGATCTTATCTAGCTAGTTGTGATAGTTGAAGGACTTAGTTGGTAATTAATTTGACCATTATATGGTCAAATATTCAAGAATATATTCTTGGGGGCTAAATCACCTAATAGAAACCAATTCAAAGAGTAGTAAATACTTGAATATATATATATATATTGAAGATCCAATTATATAATATAAAACCATGACATGGGTTATAAGATTCAAGAACCAAAAATAAATCGACAACCCTATAGCTAGTGTTTAGATCTTAATCCTGGAGTTTGAGAGCTTAGTAGTTCTTCATAACTTCTAGCCTCAAAAGCTAAAGAAGCTCCAGAGTTTTTAACATCCAAACAACTAATAAGAATATCAAGAGTCAACAAGAATACTTTCTTTTGTAAAGATCAATTTTCTCATTAAATCGAAAACCAACTAGGAAACTGATTTCTTCGGGTTGGATACTCCTCCTTAATAACTCTTCAAACCTTGCACATTCAGCTCTTAGTTCATCTATGGCCCAAACAGTTACTGCCACACATCGTTCCGCTTCAAGAGCTATATCCTCGAAAGAATTGGCTTTGACTTTACTAATGGTAGCTTGATTAGCATAATCACAAGACCTAATCATCCACTCTACCATTTTTTTCTCAAGATAAGCTGATTGACCTTCAAAGAAGGATTTCCTAGTTTCAACAGCCACATCACTAAACTCAATGCCCCGGATCATAGAAGGATGAGATCGAGATAGGCGAACAATCTCAATGTCCCGATTATACTACTAGCTCCTTATTTGATGAACCAAGGTTTTGGTCTATAAAAAATTTGAAGTTAACAATTTAAATATGAATAAATGGCCTGAAATTAAAGGCTTAGAGATTACCTCTTGGGTCCAATGACTTTATTTGGGTGCAAAACTTGATGATGATGGCCCAATTGGGCCACGGTTTGGTGTAGGCGACTATCTTCAACAAAAGAGAGGCAAAGGTCTAGGGTACAAAAGAATCTCAAAACCTTGGGCTCTATAGGAAGCCTGAGAACTATGGAAATTTGAGAGGATTGCAAATAATAATTTATAGACTATTTAATAATATGTACATCACATTTTGATCTAGGAGAAGCAGCTTGAATTGTGAGACTAAGAAATGTTTCAACAGATGCAAGAGAGCCAGAAATGACTAGAATTTCATACTCCTCAATGAGAGGAGTATTAACTAGCTCATCCTTATATGAGCAATAATATAGAGAATAATGCTCCTCCCTTAAAAGAATAATAGGAATCCTTTTTTAAGAATTCAAAATAAGAATATCCTTTGAAGGAATAGAAGGGAGAGAAACAATAATTGGAGTTATTGGTGGTGGATCCTTTGGCTCTCATCTTATCACTAACGTTAGCAATACATTCCTTGAAAACTTTGTCAATAGCCTTCAAAATCTCATCATCATCAGAATGAGGATCTGGTAAAATTGCTACAGGAATATTGGGATAAACCATCTTAGTCGTGGAAGGAGAGCCTACGAAAATGTCTTTCCTCCTTTTTTATGGACAAGGATGCATATCTGCACTTACCAAAAAAAAAAAAAAGGATGCATATCTGCAACAATTTCTCCTCCAATAATGAAATACCAATGAACAACATCCAAGGCAATTTGGGTCACAAAATTGTCAATCTTATGCAACTTGGCTATATATTTTTTTACTAGATTAGATTGAGATCTAGTTATAATAAGTTCAACCCCAAGAACTGAATTAGTAAATGTGGTATTAACGCTATCTAATCTATTTGACAAAATCAAATTATCGGAAACATTAATGAAAAAGAATCTGTCTTTCTAATTCTTTATCGAGTTTGGGTTTCTTCCATTTATTTTGAACTCATTTATTGAATTCAAATAAATCTAATTGCTTTCTCAATTAAAAAAAAAAGACAACTTTAACCATCCAAGCATCTAATCTAAGATCTCGACATGAAGAAAAGATGCATAAAACTACAATAAATTTATTGAAATTACAGTGAAAATAGGCAATTGGAACCTCTAAAGCTCCATTATTTCTACAAATTCTCTTACTAAAGGAATCTAAAAGCCATCCTTCAGATGGGTTTCATATATAATAATGAAATCATCCCTAAGAAAGTAAGCCCTTTCTTTAGATGAAGGAACTTAGAAAAGAATATTATAAGGGATATTGTATTTATCATAAGTATCAAGTATATATTCTATGAACAGACAAGAAGCAAGGTCAGCTATATTCTTCAAAGCATTTTATGGAGCCATAAGAAATTGAAAATTAGACAATTAGAAAACTTAAAATGACAATTTTTTATGCAAAGTAAAGAAGAAGACATGGTTAGAGTTTAAAAAGAAGAATGAAAGACATTGATTCAAACAACACATTACATACCCAACCAATAACCAAATGGTGACATGTCTTCCACTTAATTAAAAATTAAAACATTATATATTAAAATGATTAAAAATTGACAATTTTGTAACCTGCCATGACATTAGATACACTGCTAATTGGCTATTTTCTTTATAGAAGCAATGGTAACAATAATGTCATTAAGCAGGTTACTGCAATTACACTTGGATATTTGGCTTGCCTTAAAAAAAATGAACTTAGTTGACTATTATAATATGAAATTCTAAACATTCAACTAAGGGTCTCAGTTAGTCAAAAGGTTGAGCTGTTAAAATTTTGAATTGTCAAAAATTTGAGCTATTAGAATATCCAAAACTTGAGTCTATATCATGTCAGTATCAAAAAATTTTTGAAGTACTAGAATTGATAACTGAAGAAATTTTTCTATTCAAATAATTTTATTGATATAAATTTTTAATAATTTATAATCTCATACGAATGAATACAAGTCAAAAATATAAAAGTAACAAATTAAGAACATAACCTAAATGCGAAAATAAAAGTTCTTTTATTCATGAATATATTCATGTATAAAATATAATCTTATATGAAAAACATTAAACCATTTGGATTGAAGAAAAAAGATGTGGCAAACCTTAGCAAGAAAGCAAAGCATCCAAAAGATCCACCACCCTCTCAAATTCAATATCTAGTCAATTAGCTTTGGCTAGTCAATATGAAGCCAACAAAGATGTCACAGCATAAAAGCCAAGAGATATTAAACTGGATAATTCTTCTAACAAACTGGTAGGAACATAGAGGTTCCACAATAAATGATGAAAAGTATTAGAGGCAACTATCTATATAGAGAATCAATTAGATTTAGGATATTGTATAAGATAAAAATTAAGATGATTTTTCATATAAAAGAGGATAATCAAAATAGTTTTCAAAAAAATCTTTCAAAGCAGTGTTAAAGCATCTAAATGAACTCTCTTCTCTTCAATCTACTAAGTACCAATAATCCATCAAATTTTGAGATATGAAATTCGGTTGAATATTGAATGAGAACAACCCCTTTATATAGACAAAAATGAGCTGTAAAATGATGGATTTAGAAGCAAAGAAAAGCAATCAAACTGTCAAAAAATTTTGATCAAGATCTCAAAAATCAAACTGATTGTAAGATCAATCAGCAATAAATATACAATAACTTAGATTCTATTGGGAAGAAACAATCAGTTGATTTTCAAAGCAAACTGCTCAAATTTGTATTCTAATATACTAAATATTTGAATCCAACCTTTGAGTATGGAGGCTAGTGTTGGAAACCTTTTAAGATAAGATCAACTAAGACATATTGATATATATGTCTCACAAATTTTAAATTCATAATGATGTATGAACTGGCAAAATTGTTAGGCCCAAATTAAAAAAAAAAAAATCTAACTAAATAATTGAATTACTAAGTAAACAAATGGCTAAACTATTAGAGATATTAAAGGCCAATGCACCAAAAGAATGGATGATTAATTAAACTGGACAAATAATCCTCATTAATGGATATATAAATTGAGGGATGAATGATCAAATTAAGCAAACAGTTAATACATTTAATGAAAAAGTATTAAACTAAGAGTATATAAAATGGTTGGACTATTCAATTTCCTATCAAGATAACATCTCAAAATAATGATTAGTTATATATCTTTAAAAAATTTTCACTAATTAGCAAAATAGGTATAAACATGCCTATTTTCCTCAAATAGGGAGGTCAAACAACTGCAAAAGAAAAGCAAGCACAGAGATATTTTCCTCTAATTACTTGCTAAACCCACAAATAATAGAGCCAAGCCCTCCAATGTTCATTCTCTTTCATCCTTAATTTCTCATTTTCTTTCTATTTTCTAATAAATATTTTTAACTTGAGTTTTGAAATATACTTTAGAGTATGAGACATGTATCTTTTGACTTCTTATTAAATATTGTGGTATATAAGATTCATATATAAAGGTACGAAGATTCAATTCAATTTTGTTTGAATAACTATTTAAATCTATGGTACACATAATATTGGAATTGTCTTTCCATTCTGAACACCTAGTAATTAGACTGCTCACCAAGTAATTAGACGGCTCATCATCATTACACATGTACCTCATATTTTTAGTAAAATAAATATTAGAATAAATAAATAAAATTAGATATTAGTTTAAAATATTAATTAACTCTTTAATAATATACTATTATCATACATATCATTTTTTTACCAAAATTTTCAAATTAGTTTTTATTGCCTTGGGCCGAATTCTAATCGCATGACTTCCCATGTAAAGTGGTAAATTCAGGACATAGTTTTAGAAATCAAATTAGACCAAACCACAATATTTAGTTGTCCTTACTAGTTATGGTAACAAGTGCAAATATATATATTGATACCTCTTGAGAATCTAGATTTACATATAAATTAGGGAGCCACCTAGTATTTCTTAAATGTTTAAATAATAATGGGTCCAATTTTTGTAACTCTAAATCTAAATTCCATGTACTATAATAGAATAAATTTGATGTAAGAGATATATTAAACTCACTCATCGGTATATCCTCCGACTTTTAAATCAATTATCTTTTTATTCAGATTGGAAAGACGACAAGAAAGTAAATACTGAAATTTAAAGATGATGGAAATGAGTATGAATCCAAATGGCAATACTCCTTTTTGTGCATTTGAATGACTAAGTGTTTTTCTTCTCTTTCTTCTCCCCTTTTTGTTTGGGAGAAGATTTATTAATAACCTGGGGTCTTGACCAGTCAACGTTTGAATTCTCTATACGTGTTCAAAGCCGCTTCAAATTAATTACTAGGAAGCGTTACTTTTGACGAGTAATTGCCATCCTAATTTAATGAGGAACCTACCTAACTAATAATGATCAGGCCATTTTAGCCATTTCTTGAATTCGGTCATTAACTTATTAATAATTATCCTTTGATTTCTTTTCATTTTTAGGTAAGTGATTGATCAAATTAGGCTTTTCAATTAATACCTCTTGGAGTTATTGTTTGACGGATTGAATTTGGTTTCGTCACTTCTTCGTCTAAGTCGTTGGGTTTTTGGGCCTTGATATAAGCTTATGCTGGACTAATTGCGTTGGGCAAATCCATTTTAGGCCACCCATCATTAGCCCCCTATGTTAGGAAATTTGATTTCAAACTTCTAACATATGATCGATGGGACATTTACTAATGTTTCATCAATGCATATCTTTACCTCCTGCATTCTGAACATGAAGGGTTTTGTTTGGCAAGATTTGATTCACTGTCATTAAATGATGGTGATTTGATATCTTCTTTGAATTAGTTACTAATAGGACTCTCATTTTGGCTATAAATTGGGAAGTTTTCTTTAGTTTGTGTCACGGTATATTCCTTTTCTTGTCCAATTGCATGACCATTCTAAGCTGACATGATATTGTTGCTGCCACAACTAATTGTTGTTGAAATCGATGGAAGTTCTCTTCTAAATTTCGAAATAAGGGTTCGAGGAAGCACTTGAAAATTATCTTGATTATCCTCTTTTATAAGGAAAACCATCTTGGTTTCCCTCTTTTGCATCCATCCTAAAGCTATGCACCTTGAGAATTAGGATGGTTTTCCTCTTTTGCGTCCATCCTAGAGCTATGTACCTTGAGAATTAGGATGGATATACGAGCTTAATCTCACTTGAATGTTCAAATGATAATTGTTTCAATTTTTATAACTCTAAATATGAATCCTATGCACAATAATAGAATAAATTAAAGGCTAAAAGTATACAAAACTCGTCCTCTAATAAATCCTTTGATATTCAAGTTTAGTAATTTTTCTTTTCGATTGAAAAGATGATGAGAAAATAAATACTAAAATTTAAAGATGATAGAGATAAGCATAAATTTGGATGATAATACTCCTTTTTATGCACTCAAATCACTAAACTTTTTCTTCTTTTTCCCCTTCCCCTTTTTTGTTTAGGAGAAGACATTTATAACCTGGAGTCTTACTCTATCAGTTAGCATTTAAATTCTTCGTACATGTCCAGAACTATTTCAAATTAATTATGGGAAGGTTTTACTTCTGGTGAATAACTAACATCCCAATTCAATGAGAAAGCTGCCTAGCAAATAATGATAAGGCTACTTTTAACTGTTTCTCGAATTAGATTATTAATTGACTAATGATTATCCTTTGATTTCTTTTCATTTTTAAGTAATTGACTAATCGGATTAGACCTTTCAATTAATATCCCTGGGAGTTACTATTTGACATACTGAATTTGGTTTTGTTACTTCTTTGTCTGGATCACTAGGTTTTTAGGCCTTACTCCAAACTTTTGTTGGACTGATTACGCTGAGTTAATCTATTTTAGACCGTACCCATATATATATATTTATATATTAATAATTCTCTATAATGATTACGTAATTCTCCAGAAAATCAGTTGGGGGGAGGAAAAGTGAATCAGGGTGGTTGCATGTCCTCCGGATACACACTCAATATATATTTGTATAAAAAAAATTAACAGATAAAATCTAAATTTTTTAAAAAAATACCTAATAGTAAATAGTTATTTTATTATTTTTGTTATTGAGTTAAATATTAAATAAAATAATTGTATAAAAATAAATATATAGAAAATACTATATATCATTTCTGACATTCACAAATGAATTTTTGTTTAACGATAAAAATTAAAAATATGTCAATTATATATATATATATATATAATAAAAGATGTATCACCTCTAAATTACATGGAAAAGATCCTAAGGCTCTGTTGTTGGGGATATACGAGAGCTTCATCTCTCATTGAGATGAAAAGATTCATTTTTTATATATTAATTATTTATTTTTAAATTGATAATTATAATTTAACTAATTTACAAAAAAATAAAAATTAATTAAATTAGTGTTTTAAAATGATAAAATCATAATCATCTATATAAAAATAAATGACTAATATTAAAAAAACAAACACATTCACCCTCTTTAAGAAATCAAACCCCTCAATCCGATCTTGTTAGCCCTTTGTTGCATTCCACGAGAGAGCTGTTTAATCCACAAGTGGGTTACCTAATTAGACCTTAACACGTATTTTAAAGAAACAAGCAAAAATTCAACTGCAAAAGGCCCAGATTTCCACATCAACAAGCAATCTTCAACAGCAAGGTGTCCTCTATTAGATACGGTTTAAGATAAAATTAATCGGATCGGTTAATATATGAGGCCTTCAAACCGAAAGCTCATAAAAAAATATCAATCAATCGAGTTATTAGACTCAAAATGACAAAAAATCCAACCAAACTAGTGAATGTCAAGATTACCAGATTATTGGAAATATAAAAGACTAAGGTACAAATACTAGAACTCTATGATATAAGCACCGATCTAATGAATCTTCTTGACTACTTTTGAATGTTTCTTAGCTTCTAGAACTTGGAAAATGTCAAGCTATGCCTTTTATTCCTTTTAATTTTAAAAGAAGATGCGAGAATTTAGTTCTATATATTAGGATTAAATTATTTCAATCTTTTAAAGAATTGACAGAATAATTCCTATCACAATTCACATCCAATCAGAGTGAAGAAAAGTAACCCTAACACCTTGTTAAGATCCAATAGGTTCAAACAAGAGCCTAAAATATTTTCTAACCATATTCAATTTTGAAACCATAGATATATCAAAATTTATTGACAAGGTGAAGATGAATGCATTCATGATTATGATACAACTGGATGATATTTTTAAATATTTAGTTAAGTAGAATTCTAAGATAGTCATGGAGGTAGAAATAACCATCTAGGCTTACATCACACAAAAGAGGCTAATGAAACAAAGTAACCAGAACACTCAAATTATGTGGCGCATTTGAGAACAAATGGTGGAGGGAAGAAGAGAAACGACAATAACTCTTACACTCAAATCATAAGAAATAATAGAGAATCTATTCGGGCATTTGCAAAGGGTATAAGCCACTAAACCTCACACCACTAAGTGACACCCAAAATAATGTTTTGATGTAAATATCAAACAAAAAATTTCAGAAATGGCCAAGCCAATCAAGAACCCAAAAGGATGAGATCAATTTAAGCACTACTTCTATCGTCGATCTCTAGGATACAACACTATAGATTGTTAAATGTTACAAAAGAAGATCGAGACCCTAATACAAAATAAAAACCTTAAGAAATATATGCAAAACCCTAGGTTTACCCTATGTAGTAACAAAGATGGTAAGGGGTAGACTATAAAACCACAGAGGTAAGTGGTAGCAAGGGTCATTAATATAGTATCTACCAAACTTGCGGCAAAAAGACTCTAGATCATTTTGAGAAGGCTTTCTCTAGCAAAAGACAAAAAAAATAGGGGTAGAAAATGATATCATTAGTTTTACTAATTATAATATGGTATATGAAATCTCCCCCATTTTAACACTATTATTATATCTGCACTCATTTTGGATAAAAATTTTAACTACCAATCAAAACAAGTCTTTGTAAATAATAAAAGTTCAAGAAATATTATTTACTTTGAAGGGTTCAATAAGTTAGAATTTAAAAGTAGTCAGATAGAACCATCATATGGACCATTATATAGACTTGATAATAAATAATCCTAATGAAGGGAATAGTGTATCTAGAGATTACACTAGGGGCATATCCAAAAATGGCCTTCTATATACTAACCTTCCTAGTGTTGATCTTTCCTCAGTTTACAATACTATATTTGACTAGTTATGCTTAACAATATTTATAGTAGTTACTTCAAGACCACATTTTAAAATGAAGTTTCCAACTAGATATGGGGTTAGAGAAGCCATGGGAGACCAAATCATTGACCAAAGTTCCTATTTGACGGAAATCAATAGCCTAGAACCTTTCCAACCAATTGAGGAGTTTGATCTTAGAGATGAGGCCTTTCTCATATAGGCAAAGCCCAATTTCTTATAATCCAATGGACCTAAATAAGTATGTTCTCATCAGCTCTTCACAAACCCAAGATCTGAAAGAGTGGTTGATTAAGTTTTACTGAACAATGTAGATGCTTTCACATGGATGGATTCCGACTAACATGTTAGGTATTTCAACAAAAATGATAGTTTACAAGATGAGCCTCGTGCTGGAACACAAGCCAATCAAACCAAAAAGATGAAACTTCTATGTAGAAATACTCATGAAAATCCATAAAAAGATCAACAAGTTAACTGATGACAAATTCATCTAGGAAGTAAATTATTCGGATTTCTTATTCAACATCATTCTTGTCAAAAATAGCAACAAGAAATGAAGATTATGTGTCAACTTCAAATATATAAATAAAGGATATCTATTTTTTTTTTCATTTTCAAGCATCAACTAGCTTATGGACTCAACATTTTGACACTAACTACTAAATTTTATGAATACTTACTCTAGATACAACCAGATTATGATGAATCTCGAAGACAGAGATGGCCTCATTCATACTAAATTAGAGAACCTATTGCTACAAAGTAATGCCATTTAAATTGAAGAATATTGATGCAATACCAAAAGGCAGATGAATGAAATATTTAAGTAGTAGATCAGGGGAAATATATATGTGTATGTTGACGAAATGCTTGTAAAAAGCACACTTGTCAACAAATATATTAACGATCTAACCGAGACATTCAAGATACTTTGAATATACCGAATGAAGTTCAACACAACCAAATGTTTCTTTGAGGTAACTTTTGGTGAGCTCTTGGGATTCGTTGTCTTACAATGTAGGATAAAAGTGAATCCAGAGAAGATAACAGTCATAATGAACATAGAGCTATCTCGAATTGTTAAAAAAATTTAGAGTTAACCAGAAGACAGACTACTCTATCTTAATTTTTATTAAAACTAGTTGAGAAATATATTCCATTCTTTAAGACATTAAAAGGAGTAAAGCCAACTAATTTTTGGTGGAGGGATGAGTATTAACAAGCTTTCTGAGAATTGAAAAATATTTAGTGTATCTTCTTTTATTGACTTGTTCCAAAAAGGGTGAAGAATAGTAGCTCCACTTGACTATCACAAAAATAGCATTCAGCGTCGTTTTGGTAAAAAAAAAGAGGTAGGGATTTAGCAACCGATATGCTATATCAATAAGATCCTAAAAAACATGAAAAGACAATATGTGTGAATAGAAAAGGTTAATTTAGCCTTAGTTTTTGGTGCAAGATAGTTTCGAATGCATTTTCAAACCTACAAAAAATATAGTCTTGGTTGATCAACCATTAAAAAAAATTTTGTAAATGTCAAAAGTATTCAAACGCCTAATCAAATGATCAATTGAGTTAAGCATGTTTAATATAAAGTTTAGAGCACAATTCTCTATTAAGGGTCAAGTCATTGCAGATTTTATATTTGAGACAACAATCCTAATCTCAAAAGAAATAGATGAATACATGGAGACAACTTTGGAAGGATCATTGCCCACATGGATGCTGCATGCTAATGGAGTATCCTCACAATTAAGTAACGGAGCCAAAGTAGTATTAAGTTTACCCGAAGGATTCAAGATAAAATATTCAATCACATTTGAATTCCCAACCAACAATAATGTGGTAGACTACGAGACTCTATTAATCTGTTTGAGGCTGGTTAAGAAATGTTTTGTCAATAACATAATCATCTACAGTGACTCTGTGCTCGTGGCCAATCAACTACTGGCTAAATTCAAAGTATTCAACCCTAACCTTGCCAAATACCTTCACAAGGTATGAGATCTCTTGTCATCCCTCAATAAGGTTAAAGTTATCCATATCCTAGGAGAAGATAATTAAAAAGCCAATCAAATTTTCAAGATAACAACATCCTATTATCTAGAGCAATATGTCCGGGGATATAAAAGAAATACTTTAAAGACCTAGCATCATGGACTAAGATGAGGTTCTCTAAGTGATGGATAAGATAACTTGGATGACTTAATAACTAAAGTACCTTAAAAGTGGGATCATCTAAACAATTCCACAAAAGCAAAATGCATTGAAAAAAGGCCCAATCAATATAATCTGGTGGATGAGTCACTGTACAAAAAAAGTTATTTGATACCTTACATATACTGTCTGGCTACAATGAAAGCTAATTACACTCTTAGAGATATGCATCTTGGCATATATAGAGCACATGTGGTAGGAAAATTTTAGCCTACAAAATTATAAGGAAAGGCTACTATTAGCCATCTATGAAAAAAGACATGATGAAGTTCATTAAGAAATACAAGAATCACTAAATTTATGGTAACATATCCAAGTAACCACATACAGAACTCCAGACTTTGTAAGCTCCTTCGTTGTTTGCATAGTGGGAACTAGATATACTAAATCCATTTCCTATAGCAGTTGGATAAAAGGAAATTCATTATCATTGCAATGAATTACTTCTCCAAAATGAGTTGAAACTTTTCCATTGGCTAAAATTGTAGAGCAAAATGACACAAAATTTGTGTACCAAAATATCGTTTATAGATTTGGGATATAGGAGGTCATAATGACTAATAATGGTAGCTAATTTTCTAACAAAAGGTTTACAAAATACTACAATGGCCTTCAAATTGATTGGTTTATACATCAATCTTGTACCCACTAGCAAATGGACAAACATAAGTAACAACTTAGATGATAGTGAATAGATTAAAAATCAAGTTGGATAAAGTTGGAGGTGCCTTGGTAGACGAACTCATATCCATAATTTTGTCATATTGGATAACTCTAAGAGAGCCCATTCAGAAATTATCCTTCATCCTGTGTTTTGGAACAAAAGTGATTATCCCAATAGAAATAGAATTGTCAAATTATCGAGTGAAAAAATTTAATCTAGATCAAAACTATCAACTCTCAAAACAAAATTTGTATCTCTAAGGAAAAAAAATAGAGCATCGGCGCACATTCGAGCAATAGCCTATCAACAAGGAGTCATTCGATACTATAACAATAAGGTAATGGCTCAAAATTTCAAGGTCGATGATTTAGCATTAAGGAAAATTGGAAGAACTGGGAAGCTAGCACATAAAAATAAACTATCCCCAACTTAGGAGGAACCATTCCTAAAGTATGCAATACTCTATAATGGGGCATATAAACCACATTATCAAAATGAAAAGCTAGTCCCTTTAACTTGGAATATTCCTCATCTCAAAAAATATTACCAGTAAAAGGTAAGCAAGAGAACGTAGAGCCATGCCCCGCCCCTCACTCTCGAGTGCTTGGGTGTTATAATTTATTCTTTCAAATAATTAATAAAATTAATTTTTTAATTGATTTCTTTTCAATGTGCATACTTATATGTAATCAATATAGTCATAACTAATCCTAAATTAGACAATTAGTTACAACATCTTATTTATAAATAGTGCCAATTCAAGGTAATGATCATAGTCCAGGTTTAATAACCACACGACCTTAAGCAAGGTCACACTCTAAAAATTTTCAGAGACTTGGGGACTTGTGAACCAAGTATTTAATTTCTCTTCAAGAGGTCTAAAGACAGGCCAGATAAAGTAAATCAAGAATCGACTAAAAGTCATCTGACCTACCATACCTTAGGGATACTATCAAAGCATAAGTGTTAATACACCCTTCTATGAGATACATATGATCAGTCAAATGATCAAGACCCAGGATCCTTCCTAACCAATGACAATTCAGCCATCTAATGGTCAAAAACTCCTATGCATAAGCTCAAGGATTAAATTGCTCAATCAACATCAATTAAAGAATAATGGATATTTGAAGATGAAAAATCTAAATATAAACAATGAAAATAAATTACATCATCATTATTCACAAGTACAATATGAGGTTATAAAATTCAAGGATAGAAATTGTTCAGCAGTCCTATGATTGATACTTAGGGCAAAACCTCAAGGCTAGAGATCTCCCTTGTTCCTTAAAATTCATGACATTAAAAGTCATAGAAGCTTTATGTGACAGATCATATTTCTACCAAAAATCTAGCAAAATTCCATCTATAAAATGGGCGTTCACTAAAACAAAACCTATACAAATCCCTATATAATATCCACGACACATATATAGGATCCTAACTATCACAAATAGACAACGTGTGGCGCTGACGTTATAACTCCAGGTACGACGTCCGTTTAAACGAGATATCACTAGGTATCAAATATAATCATAAATCCTGCGGAAGCTACTACATCCATCAATATACCGTGAAATTAAGCTACAAATCCATCAACATAATACAGTTACATCAATATACATATACATATCTAATATAATACAATGTACTCCAAGACATACAAAATAACATAAATTAAGTCCCAAAAACTCTGTAATGCAAGATCCTCGGCCTATCCTGCTCCTACAACCTACTCGGTCTCATCTGGTATAAGAGCATGCTCATTTGGAAGAAAGAAGAAATAAAGATGAGCTAACAACTCAACAAGTGTATCATAAATAAATAATCAACAATATATATATTCAAATGAAACATGAAATAGGATGGAAGCATTATAAGAGGATATGTGGAGATATGAAACATAATTTAATACACTTTTTAGAATTTTTATTAATCTTTGCGAACCAAGATCAGTAAGTCTTACTAACTAAATGTGCGGGAGAATGAGGAAAGGATTATGATAACCTCATGATCTAATGTCATACGCACCTATTATCAACCTGGAGGTGGGCTAAACAAATGACATATGCCCCCATATCCCCTAGGGCCCAAAGGCAGTCATCGTCCTTCCACAATAATATCCTAAGGCTTGCCAAAATTATCACCCGCTATAATATGCGATCAGGACAATGCTTGAGTCTCCACTGTCATACCAATAGCATGCCAAGGGAAACTACCCTCCAAAACATGAATTTGTGGTCTTAATTTCATGATTTATTATTCTTTTTGAGGGAAGGTCCACCATACTTCTTTCACAATATCTCCATCCGGGAAAACAAGTTAATCATATAACCAATTATGAAATTTTTCTCCGAATACTCACATAATTTTATCTTGCTTTCATATTTAAGTCTTTTCATGACTTAGTTTATATACATAAACATCGTAAAATTTGTATACATAAACATCGTAAAACATAGGAAAGAATAGGAATTCTTATCACCGATAGACAAATATAACTTTAGAGACTTCCGGACAATATTTCTTTTACAAACGGAACAAAAACATACTTTTTCGGAGCACATAAATATACATATGTAAATAAATATAGCTTATATAACAATTAAATAAGGTGGAATCATACAAAATTCTAGATTGCCTCAGGTAAACTGTAACGGTACACTTTTTAGAGCTTCCAAACATGCCAAATAGGTCAATACATGGAAAATCGGACACCCAATCGATGAATATACATATTTAGGACATGGGTAATTCATAATTGATGGCAAAATATGTATAAAATTTGAAATGGAAGGGGGTACCCAAGCTGAGCGAGGGTCAGGGTTTGGCAAAGCTAAACTATGCAAATCGAATAGGAAATCAAGCATTAAACTACAAATACTTCAAGCAATAATCATGAGTTCCATATTTTACATGATTTGGGTGGGTATAGGAACAAAAATATCCAAAATAAATAAATAAAAATCAAAAGAGAGAATAAAAAGGGTATGGGAATACTTGCCTCGATTCGATCTACCACTTCTCTAACTGGCTCGTGCTCAGAATCAGACCCGAGGACCTCGTTTTTCCCTTTCTCTCTCTACCCGCCGGTTCCCTCTCTCTTTCTCTCTGCTATCTTTCCTCTCTCCGCCTTGTGCCGCTCGAACCCTCTCCCCCGGAGCACAAAATCCCTTCCCCCTTGATGCATTATTATTATTATTATTATTATTATTATTATTATTATTATTATTATTATTATTATTATTATTATTATTATTATTATTATTATTATTGTAACGGCCCAAATTCTAAATCATCGAAAGTCCCAGTCATTGAATTAATATAATGTTGGAGTAAAAGAAAGTTTATCCGGTCAATGCCAGTTGACCGAAAATATGAAGGGTACTTATCCGGTCAACTAACGTTGACCGAAAATAATGAAAGAGCAATTATAAGACTAGAAAGCAAGTCGGGGTAGTTAAGTTGACTGAAAAATATAATAAGAAAGTAATCTGGTCAACGACTGTTGACCGAAAAAAGTGAGGGAGAATTTAACCGGTCAATGCCAGTTGACCGGGAAAAAGAAGGAAGGAGGCCGGAAGTGTTGAGACGATAGAAAGAAGAGAAATTTAATCCGGTCAATATCAGTTGACCGGAAAGCGTGAAGAGAGGCCAAGGGAGAGTTGACTGCTCGATTGATTGACGTAATGACTAAATATGATTAAAGTCAGGATGACCATGCCTAAGTAGGTAACCTACTTCCAACCGCCCCGCTGACCTTCCAGAAAGGCAAAGGGAGCAAGTAAAGAAGTACAAGCAGTTGACCTGCCCTACCTACTGCCACCAACCCCAACGTCTATAAGTAATGGCCTTGGAAATTAGAATAGGAAGCTGGACAATTGACCAGGTGAAGACGCTAAGAACTTTGAGCCAGAACCAAGTAAGGGGTTCATAGATCCGATCCAGGCAAGTGCACTCACCTTTTTTAAGATCATGTTTTGTAATGCAAGAGTACTCACCTTTTTTATCATGTGTTTAATACAAACGTACTCCCTGTTTCTAAGTTCATGACTTAATGCAAGTGTACTTCGGATGTTACTCTTTTTAAGTTCTATTTTTAAGAATATTTCAAGTGACTCACCCTTTTTAAGATCATATTTGTAATGCAAGCGTACTCCCTGTTTTTAAGTTCATGTTTCTAATACAAGTATAACTAATTGAAATCGGCTTTGCATTGGATTTGAAACTGGCATTTGATTTTGAAACCAGCCTTGCATTGTATTTTGAAACTGGCATTAGTACTGTGATTTCGAAATCGGCCTTGTATCGTATTTTAAAACCGGCATTTGCATTGTGATTTCGAAACTGGCACTTGCATTGTAATTTGAAACCAGCACTTGTATTGTAATTTTGAAACCAGCATTTGCACTGTGATTTTCGAAACCGGCCTTGTATCGTATTTTGAAACCGATATTTGTATTGTGATTTCGAAACCGGCCTTATCTCGTGATTTTGAAACCGGCATTTGCACTGTGATTTCGAAATCGGCACTTGTATTTTATGGTGTCCGATTAATTGCATATTTGACTTTGATTTTCGAAAAGGCATGATTTGCGGAACTAAGTGTTTTGGATGACCGAGTAGCTGCAGGCCTTAAATATAGCCGTTTTAGATGGTCTTGACTACAAACCTTAAATGTAGCGTTTTGATTGGTCATGACTATGGACCTTAAATGTAGCGTTATATGATTCAGAGGGTCGAGTAGTTGCAAACATTAAATGTAACCGTTTGATTTGGTCATGACTACGGACCTTAAATGTAGCGTTATATGATTCAGATGGCCGAATAGCTGCAGGTTTTAAATGTGGCATATGATGGTCGAAAGCTGCAGACCTTAAATGTAGCCGGTTTTTGACAGAAATGAATTTGGAAATAGAAGAATGTTTTTGGAAACCAAATTGCATAAAAATGACTTTGAAATCTGTTTGCATTGACTCCGGCCATGTTTTATGAAACTGCATGCATATACGCCTTTATTGCATTCATGATTATGCATGATTTATGCATGAGTACCTTACTGGGCTTTCTAGCTCACCCCTCCTATTTTTCAGATGATGATGAGGAGTTTACGCCAGATGAAAAAGATTGAGGTTCGAATGACTAGCTAAGCGGAATAGCTGACCAAGATTAAGTAGCAGTGCACGAGTAAAATTGATGTACTCTCTTTTGATTATTTTGGGAAACATTTTGTAAGACACTTCCATTGTGAAAATTTGTGAAAGATTAATAAATATTAGTATGCTTCCGTACGATATTATGGTTTGAGAAATTTATGATTCTTAATGGCATCTCAGTTTGTTCAGGACCTTCATATCTGACCGACCTCGTCTTGGCCGGTCAAAAGAAAGAAACCACGAACCCTGGCCGCCAACTCACGAAGTTGGGCCTTACGCGATCCTGTGCGAGCGATATAATATATATATAAAAGAAAAGAAAAATTTTGAGTCCACCTTTTTAACCAGAGTTTATGATCGGTTTCGATCGACGGGTGGCCGCATGCGGTGGAATGTGGCCAGTTTGTCACAATTATTATTATTATATATACTTATTTCTTTTTCTTTAAATCTCAAAACCCAAATCGTACTCGAGTGACTGAATGGGCGCACTTTGCGCATTGGCCTAACAATTTTAAATATTATCCAAATTTTTTATAATATTTAATTAATTTTTATCACATTCAAATCATCGAAAAATAAATAAATCCAATTAAATCAAATAAAACTATTTAGATACTTTAAAATTCTTACATCCAAGCAGCTAATAGGAAAGTCAAAGGTACCAATGAGACTATCCTATTGTAAAGATCAATTTCCTCTTTAAATTGAGAATCGAGTAAAGAGCTAGCTTTTTAAATTAAACACTTCTTAAAAGCTCTTCAAGCCTTAAACATTTAACTCTTAGTCAATCCATGGCCCTGATTTCTATCATTAAGTGTCATTCTACTTCAAGAGTTCTATCTTTAAGAGAACTAGCTTAGTCCTCAACAATATAAACTTGGTTAGCATAATTATAGGACTTATTCATCCATTTGGCCAACTCTTTCTCAAAACAACCTATTTAATCCTTAAAGAATGACACCTTAACTTTGGCAATAATAGCCCTAAACTGCAAACCCCAAACTATGGAAAGGTTAGTATAAAAATAAGATAGGCGATAAAATTTGATATTTTCACTATAGAGCCTATTTCTAATATGGAACACTAGGATTTTAGATTGCAAAAGAAAGAAGTTTTGAGTTAATTATTTAAAGACAAATGAATGACTTAGAATTAAAGGCTTAAATGATACCTCTTGGGTTGGACAACCCTCTCTAGGTGTAAAATCTAAGGGTGATCTAGTTGAGTTAGGGTTTGGTATAGATGATTATTTCCAACAGAGAAGAGGTAGAGGTTTATGATAAAGGTAAATTTCAAAACCTAGGGCTCCTTACAAAGCCTTAGAACCCATAAAAGTTAGAGAGGATGGCAAAAATTGAATTACAAACTCTAATATTATGTACATCACTTTTTGGTTCTCAAAAAGTAACCCTTGTTGTAAAAGGCACAAAAATTAATTCATCTAATGCTAGAGAGCATGGTAAAATAGGAACCCTTTATTAGACAATGGTAGGAGCATTGGCCGGCTCATCCTCACGCAAGGAATGATGCCAAGACTTCTATTCCTCCATCAAAGAAATAGTGGGAGTCCTTTCTTCTAAATTTAGAGTAGGTGACTCCTCAAAAAATTAGGCAAGTAAAGAGATAATAGTTGGTGTAGATTGACAATCAGATTCTTTGGGTCTCATCCCAATTATCTCAACCCAAATCTAATCTACAATCCTTAAAACCTCATTATCATCTGAATGAGGTGTCGGTAAAGCTGCTATCTAAACACCAAGTTGATCGGTATTAGCCTGAGGAAGAAAATCCATGAAGATGCCAACCTTTTGTTTTCAAAGGATGAGAAGAAGTATTAGTTATGGCTTCTCTTATAAGGACAATATACGAATGGATAGCATCCAAGGTTGTGTGGGTCCAAAAACTACTAGTTTTGCAAAACTTGATTGCTTTTTTTAAAATATTCGGCTTACGATCTAATCATGATGTGTTCATTCTCGAGAATCAGACCAAAAAATGTAGCATTGATTTCACCCCATTTATTTGACAAAATCCAGTTACTAAGAGTTGTGATAAAAAAAAAAAAACTTGTCTTTTCAATTCTTTACTAAGTTTGGATTTTCTCCTCTTATTTTAAATCCTTTCATGAGAATTAGAAAAATCTAATCACTTTTTTGGTTAAAACAAAAAATTGCCATAGCCATCCAAATATATAACCAAAGACCCTGTTGACAGAAGAAAAAGCAAGATGTGATAATATATCTATTGGCATTGGGATGGAGACGGGCGACTAGCATCTCTAAGGTGTCCATTACTTCTATAAAGTTTCTTGCAAGGGAAATTTGGAGGCCATCATTCAAATGAGCCTCATATATAGCAATAAAAGCATCCCTAGGAGAGCAAGCTTTCTTATTAGATGAAGGAACTTGAAAAAAAATAGTAGAAGAAATATAATATTGGTCCTAGATATCCGGTACATTGTTAAAGGTGAGATAAGAAGCGATGTTGGCAAAATTCTTGAAGGAGCTTCAGAGAGTCACAGGAAATTGAAAGCTAGATGATCAGAAAAATTGAAAAGCTAGTGCTCCAATATAAAGTGAGGTAGAACGCATTATTAGAATTTAAAAGGAAGAATAAAAGATATTAGAATTTGATAGGGCAATTGACGTGGGAAACGACATGTTTCCAATGGCAACGTTGATCAAAACAATATATCGCTCAAATGATGACACATCTTCCTACCTCTTCTCAAACCAAAACGCCCTATATTGAAGTGATTAAAAAATGGTGCAATTTTCAAGTTACCTGTCATCGCATTAATTGCGCTACTTGTGGGCATTTATATTACATAAATAATGATAGCCCTAATATCATTAAGCAAGTTAATAAAAATATGCTCTTGAAGTTTGATTTGCCACAAAGAATGAATTTGGTTAACTATGATAGTTTTAAATTTTAATTAAAGTTCTGTTTTGTCAGAAGTATGAATTGATAGAAAGTCAGGCTATCAAGAATCCAAATTATCAGAAAACAAAGCTATTAGAAAGTTGAATGGATAAATCTCTGCCATACTAAAATCCAAAAAATGTTGAGGTATTAAGATCAATAATTGAAAAAAAATTTTCATTTGAATAATTTTATTAATATGAACTTTTGATGACTTGCAATCCATATGATAAATATAAGGGCAATGAAAAGAAAGAATTAAGTATTACAACCTAAATGCAAAAAATAAAATTCTTCTTTATATTATAAATACACTTATGTATAGGATACATTCTTATAAGATAAATTCAAAAGTCATTCGGCTTGAAAATACAAGAGGTAAGGGGTGAACTAATAACCAAAAGTAGATAAAAAAGAAGAATACTGCAATTGTCTCCCCCCTCTCTCAAATTCAACATCTAGTCAATTGATTTTAGTTGGCTAATATGAAAATTTAACAAAAATATTACAGTATAAAAGTCAAGAGAAATTGAACCAAGTGATCCTCCCCAAAAAGCCATAGAACCAAGGGCCTTTGCAATGGATGGTGAGGGGCATCAGGAGTAACCAGCTAGAAGGAAAAGCATTCCAATTAGGGATATTATATAAAAGAGATAAATTAAGATAGTTTCTTATATAAAAAAGGTAATTAAGACATAATTCATTAATATCTCCCAAAAGAATGCATAAACTTCCTCAAACTCTCTATTCGAATTATTAAATGAGAGTAACTCCATTAGATATTGAGACTTGTGATTTGGTTAAAGATTAAATAAAAGAAGCCCTTTTTATAGTAAAAAAATGAGCTACAAAACGAGGCATTTTAAGGTAAAAAAAAAAAAAAGCAATCCCATGGTCAAAGAATTTTAATTAATAAATTAGATAATCAAGCTCTAATTAATAAGATCAATTAGGATTCAATATGTATTGATTAAGATTTCATTAGAAATGAGCATTTGGACAACATTCAAAGCACACAACTCAAATTTTCATTCTAATATACTCAAAACTTAGATTTAATCTTTAAGTGTGGGGAGCTAGTATTGGGCATAGTTTAAAATAAAATCAACCCAACCCATTGATATATAAAACATTGAATTATAAATCCATTGAAAATTATGAATTAATATAGTTGTTGGACTTAAACGGTAAAGAATCTGACTAAACTATAGAACATCCGAATGATTAGAGTACTAAAGATATGAATGATCAAGGTACCAGTTGGCCATGTGGTTGATAAACTCAAAAAATTAATCCTAATGGTTATATTAATAAAATGATAAATTGTCGAATCAAACTGGTAGTTCAAGCACTTAAAAGATAAGTATTAAACTTATAACTTATAAAACATTTAGACTATTCAGTTCTCAATTAATATAAGATTTCAGTCAATGCATAATCAGGCCATTTTCAAAAGGGCATATTGATTGGTAGTAAAGTTATAAATATGTCTATTTTTTTTAAATATAAGGTATCTAAATCACTCATAAAATAGTAAGTATAGAATTTTAGTTTTTTATACCCTTACAAATTTTAAAAAATTATGAAACCAAATCTTTTACTTCTCACTCTCTTATCCTCAACCTCTTATTATCTTTTATTTCTTAAAAAAGATTTATGACTTGAGTTTTAAATGGTATTTTAAAAATAAATCTTATATTCTTTGATATCTTATTAATTGTTATGGTATGTAATATCCAAATTGAAAAGTTTAAATATCCAATCTAACCCTATTTGAAATTTTTAAGATACAATTGTTAGATCTACTTTTAATTGAATTGCTTTATCTCGGTACATATTGATAGAGTTATTTTCACTAAAAAATAAAATCAAAGCAATATATAACGTTAGAAACCACTTGAACAAAACAGAAATATAAGATTTTCAAAAAAATCAATCTAAATCATTTTCTCCAATGCAGGTTCGGATCCGGGCAGTGAAAAATTCTTCAACCTTTGCATGAGAGATCTTGACATTATCCATTTTCATCAACTTAAAAAACGAGGCGTTTCCACACTTGAATCAACCTAAATGACACTTACCAAAGATTAGTTATGTGAAATTCAAATTTTGAATCACTTCTAAGATATAAAATGATATAATATAATCTACAATAAATGAAACAAGATACATAATATTGAATTGAAAATAGAATCGGAAAAGATATGATTTTTTTAGATATTGCAGGGATATATTCATCTCATAAAATCCCCAAGCCATGAAATAAGAACTCTTGAAATCTATTTTCGACGAGATGGCTCCGACCATTTCAATTGAAAACAATATTAATCGTCAAGGAATAAATCAAACTGATATATACCTAAAAAATTGATTCAACTTAGACCCTTTAACGACACGTATCCAAGCATAATCTGAAATTTTGAATCAATTTCCTACGTATTATAAATAAAACAAAAAGATGAAAGAAACCCAAGAGAATTTTTTTAGAGATCCCTCCGATATTTAAATTAGTAAAATATTACAAATAATAAATAAAATAAATAAAAAGTATCAATATAGTTATGGAGAGAATTTATTAAGCCTGGTACATTGTACGAGGAGAATGAGGCCTGTCGAATCATGTGATTATTTGGGAATTAGAAGGATCTTATTATTTGAATTTCTCTACCCCCTTGAACCTATCCAAATCTCATATTCATTATAGGCCTATATGGACTTTAAATATGGGCTACTTTAGCTCAAGTGGCTCAATGTAGTTGATATCGACCAAGTGATCGTAGTGTGGTCATCCTAGCAATGGTCAACAACAATGCCATTCGATTGGACGATCACAAAGCGGACCATGAATGGTCTTTGGTGTCCAGTGGTAGTGCCATCCAATATCACAGGTGCTGGCTGCGGGTTGCCAGCGAGAGAAGAGATGCCAGTGCAAGTACGGGAACAATTGGCACAAAGAGTTTGGCAGCAGTTGCAGTTGGCAAGGCAACGATAGTCTTAGACATAGCCCTTGCTAAGGTCAAAGCGGGCTGTTGAAGGTGCAGGCACAATGGAAGCGAGGAGCTGGGCAAAAGTCGGGGCAGCCTCAAGCCTGGGCAGGCCTGGCCAGAGTCTAAGCAAATGAATAGGCACAATTTGATGGTGACGGATTTTGCACACTACAATAACACATAAGAATTTAAATAATACAATACTCACTCTTTCGAATATTCTTCAATACTTAAATTAATAAATTATCCCAAAAAATTTAAAATGTAGGCAAGATTGTGAGGACGAGAGGTAGAGAGAAAGAGAGAGATAGAAGACTCGGTCTCATATTATACAGTATAGCTTGTTTTATAAAGGTCTTTACTCTATTATTATTCTTCAAATTTGTTCCATTTTTTCAAAAAAAAAAAAAAAGTCAGCATATTTATAGCTACATTGCTAATTGCTAATGATTTCCTAAATAGGAATGATTGGGCCACGATTTGGGTCGTTAAAATAGTTAGAAACGGATTAGTTTAATCACTCTTTTACATATTCTAACCATAAGGTTTTTTGGAGGTAATTTAGTCAATAATGATGAAAAGCAGTTACCATTAATCAGGAAACTATCACCTATACTAATTACAAAATATATGAACCATTCGCATAGTTTAACTATTCGGCTGAGTTAATTACTGATTAGTTATTTGGGTATCCAATCATTTTGACCTATGACTCAATCTATTCATCAGCCATTCAGCCGCTCGATCATCTGTATGATTCGGATAAAAATTTGGTCAAGGCTAATCTATTCTTTGAATTTAGACCTAATTAACCGATTAATGCTTTCTTTTTTCTTGGCTTATTATTCTCGAGCTAATTGTTCTTATCAATTGGATTAGCCCATTGAGGTTATATCCAACAAATCTAATGACCACGATTTACAAGTCAAAAATAATTTAAAAAATTTCATTCCCCATTAAACTTTCCAATGCACCTGAATTGAAATTACAATTCAACGTGTAACTTTTTATGCAATCCGGACACCAGATTATTAGTTTGAATTGAGTTCTAATTCTTTGAGAACTAAAATTACCCACACACATGAACTAAGATTATAATTGCAATGTTCAGCTTTTGATGCAATTCAAACACCGGGATAATAATTTCTTTTTGATTTCGATTGCAATTACAATTTAGGTATTTAAATGTTGCTTAAAAGACAAGAAGCACGGTGATACTTCATATAACATGTTCATAACTAAACCAAACCGGTCAGTTCGTGACATCCTCCTTAAATATTAGATATTTGATAAGCAACTCTTAGCCGGCGCTGACAAGAATGAACATTTGAGCAAAGATGCTCGACTTAATACCAGAAGAGTCTGGCTTCTGTGCTGACCTTGTCAATAACCATTTGCTATCGGCCTTTCACTGCCTCGGCTTGTGCTGTTGTGAGTAGCGCCCAGCCGATAAACACCGAAATTATTGAAGATCACACCAAAATATTCCAACCTCCATCAATTCCCTGTCGAACTCGCCTCTACTTTCCATGTGCCAATCCTTTTTAAGTTCAGCTACCCATATGCTACAGTCAAATGACAAATTTATAGCCACTTGCACATTGGCCAAGGAACGTGGAATTCCTAGATGAAAGTGAAGCAGCTCCATATCCATACACACGTGTTTTGAATAACATTCTTTGCTATTCAGCTGGCCGACACACGTCTATTCTGAAGGTAGCAAGCCGGTCAACACGTTTGCCAATGTGAGGATGTATTCCCCCACAGAATTTAACTACCACAACTAGCTGATATACTTCTACTAACACCAGTGCCCCTTCCAAAGCCCCATTCAAAGAAAGATTTGCAAACTTGTCTGAAGATAACGCAAAGTATTGCTTTAGGCTCAGAGAAAGAGAGATTATTGTTCTATTAAACCAAAATATTTCTCATAAATAAAGCCAATGAACGTTTTACAATCCTTCACTCTCCATAAAGCGATGCCTTGTGCTTGTCATGAGATCCAAGCTATCAGAGCAAGAAAGGGAACACAACAGATGCAACAACACGGCTATCCTCCAAACTACTTTTATACAAAACAGAACCAAAAAGAAAGGAGAAAGTTTAACTGCCTGGAATGCACATACCTACTGGATACAATTTTTACAACTTTGGAGTTCTAAAACCCTGAAAATGAATTAAGCATCATCACTGTTTAGCAATTGCCTCACCAGCATCAATACTTTAAAATCATGATGCATTGATAAGCATTACAGAAAGTATTTGAGTCGTTCCCTTGCATTTGCTTAATTACTTAATCACCACCCTAATCCACCAGCTACATCGACAAAGTTTCAGGTGCAGCAGAACCACATCTTAGTCCCAACAGCTGACCTCTGGGACCGGACACTCTTTGGCCACAATTTGGATAAAGGACAGAGCACTTGGCAGGTCAAATATGAAAGTCTATAAATGTAAAATTTTGTTTGGCAGGGGCCGCCTCATCAGACCAGCAGCCAGCAGGCATGTGGGTATGACCTGCCTCTGCCAACCAAAAGGAGAGGAAATGAGTGCCAGTGTTCCACTACTAATCTTTCTTAACCAAGATGGATCTCACGAGGTCCTGCTTGCATTCTCCATCTTCTACAGTAGAGCCACAGCATAGACCCTTTAGCCACACTTCTGGTATGTGATCAAACAAATGGTTTCGAATGACACCACAAGAATTAACATAGCTCACATAAAATCCTGAACATCATCAATTGAACAAGGGAGCAGAGTTATCATCGTAATGCCCCCTCCATGCATTCCCACTGTCTGTGCCACTACATACTTGATTGGGAATTGCTCCATTGCCCAGATCTCCATCCAAACTCATCTGCTGTACTTCAGCTAATGAAAGAATCTTTATGCTTTGCACACAGCTCACGAATTCCCTGCAATTTGTCTAAGCAAAGTTAATCTGAGAACAAACTGGGAAGACCCAAAAACAAAATCACCAATAAACTTGGTCTTCTACTTACTCCCAGGGATCATCACCCACAAGAAGTATGTCATTTTCATGATCCACATAGACAAGTTTCCATTCAGTCCTCTGAGGATCTTCCAGCTGCCCTTCAATCCCAAATATTCTAGCAAGATCATGCCTGAGCTCATCATATCCTTTATAGCGAGTAACATCAATGGATCTCCCAACAGAGCCACGCTTTTGAACCTTCAGGAAATATGACAAGCCGGCATGGAGATTTTGCCAATGTCAGAAAAACAGACCAACGGGAGCTACACATTTGTCTCATCAATTAACTGTCTTTAATTTAACAAAGAATTTAGAGAAGATATGATTTCTATTTTCTCCAATATTACCCAAGAAGTTTTGTTGAAACAGCAACAGTAGGTCTCACATGTCCAAAGGATACCAGACAACTTACGACCGTGTAGAAATAAGAAAAATTACATATAGCTCATTGAAGGACAACTCATTATGTTACCAGTAACCAACAATTCGAGATGGAGATTACTGCAACTAATTAACACAAAATACAATAAACAAAAAGGGTTGTGATAAGGAAATTCATAACAGAAAAGCATGTTTCTCCTTTTTCCTTCTTTTTCCTCATCTTTTTTCTTGGCGAGGGAAGATTGTCTTTTGGAAAAGGACAGCAGACAAGAATAAGTAAAACATTCTTCCAAGACAGATACAGATGCAGATACAATCTGTCAATTTGAAAAAAAGGAAAAAAAAAAAAATCACATCAATCTAAAGTAGAAATTTTCATCTTTTGAGGGTTACAATTATTTAGCACTAAAAACAGGACAATTTTGCGTGAGGACATAAAGCGACCATTTTTACATGATGTTTTTGGTGGTCTAAACTTCTCTTGTCCTGGGAAATACTTGGGAATCAATGTGGGAAAAATCAAATAGAATATTATTTGCATGAACAAAACAGCATTTATGCAATGTTGGTACTGCCGCACTCATGAGAAGTGCCATTAGTGCATTTGGTAAACCAGCATTTTTTCCAAAACTTTTTCAAAAAGTTGCAATTTACCACAAAACTGCCGAGTGGTTGCTTAACCTACCTTCTGCCTTCAAAGTTTGGAAGATGGTAGCTTTCCCATCTTTACCAAGAATTATGCAAAAGAAATTGAAAAACTATTTTACCAAACACCATCCTTACAGTACATCTACAACATGCTATGGCACAATTTTACCAAACACTGACACAGGTTATCATACAGCCACAGATGAAGCACAGGTACAGTTTATCCAATGCACCCCCGTATCGTCGTCCCCAACTATACTAATTTCTTATCCATATTTCCCATTGCTTGATGTATTGCCAGAAAAATGGAAGGATTAATTATGACGACCCTAGCCCAAACCAGCTTGCAACAAAGCCTTTTGGTTACTTTAGCCAACTTCGGTGTGAAAAGTTAAAACACTGTTCATAAGGATGGGTCTTTATGTCTTACAAACTAACACAGATCATATCTTTTTCTAACCTGGGAGAGGATATCACATTCTCCTTCACTCGAATTCAATGCTCTATTGTAGATGATGTAGGATTCCAGCCCACCCCCGTTCAACACACTTGTGTAACCATCCTAGGTGTCAACATCGCCCATCCTAGGTGTCAATAAGATTGTGATATCACAACCCATATCAGAGCACAAGAGGAGCGTGAGATTAGTTTACAGAGAGTAAAAGCTTAATTCTAGTCATCAAGGCTTTCCTTTTCATCACTAAGTAGGCTAAAGGCTTGAGTAGCTTCATTGTTGTGTGATTTGATCTTGGAAGCCTTGTCGACTAGGGTAAGCCTTTAGGCGTAATGAACTTCAACCTCTTGTTTGAGATGTGGGATGGGTATCACACTTAATTTTGGTTAAAAATATTAAAAATGTTTGAACTTCTTGAAGTGGGAAAGGTCTCCCATGGGAGCAAGAGAAGAGGGTACAATTTCATATAAAAAGAAAAAAAATCTTTGGCCTGACAAGTTTAGAGGTGCCAAAATTTAGTCTCACTATGAATGAAAATATTGCCCCATAAAGTATTGACCCCTTTGATGCCAATATTTTCCCATACTGTAGAAAAATGGTAACATGTTGCCATATCAACAATATATAGTGATATGTCAAAAGATATTAGAAATATCAATAGATATACCCCATATTTGGCATATATATTTGTCAATACAACCAATGTTTGCATGCCAGCCTATGATCCTCAAATTTTCTATTTCAATATATCTGATACCGATACATATTATCTAATATATCTAATACCGATATGACCATAACCACCCATCTCTGACCATGAAATTAGCAAAAGGAACATGGCCTGAAACCATCCAACATGAAACCAAATAAGCATGGACTGAAAAGAGCCCAGTCCAAAACAATATGAACCCAAAATAGAAATAGTAGACCAAACCTAAAAGCAAAATGATCGGACCACAAATGACCCATTAAATCAGGAGAAAAATTCCAATTGAAGGCCGAAAAAGGAGATTTTGACCCAAGAAAACCCGTACCAGAAATGACTCAAACAAAGGTGTAAGCAAAAACCTAAAATGTGCATAAAACACCTATAATCATGCGTACACTCGCAAGTTTTATCTTAGTAAAGTAAAATACTCTCTTTGACGATGCCTGTTTTGACATATATGTTGATAATATAGACACTAGATAACAATCATGAAGCACAATCTATTCAAGTTAAATGACAAGCACATGATTTGCTGGCAAGTCAAAAAGTACATGCTATATAACTAAAGACTTGAATGGTTTCCCATATAAATCCAAGTGCACATGGTATACAAAGTCTTGAGAAGGATGTGAACAGATTATTCCAGTAATGCTCAAGATAATTTCTTGACCATTTAATCAAATTGAACAATTTCACATTTTTTAAGATTCTTCAAGATACCAATGATCAGCAAAGGATAACTACAGGTTGTTTTAATTTAATTCTCTATCAGAATGATGACTAAATATTCAGCTAAACAAGTATACCTCCATCTAACAGTATTCAATTCAATAAATCCATGCCAACAGATTAAAATTTTAATCACAGAAACAAGGCCAGCAATTAGCAAACCTTTGTATATGTCCTCATACTCTGAGTCTGGCTCACCCACATTCCCCCATTTAACACTCCTGGTTCATTAATGGCAATGTCATTAGAATGTCCTGACTTGAATGGCGTATTAGGTGCTGCATAAGACTGACTGACTGCAGCTGACAGTTCCGTATCAACATCTTTAGGAGCACCATTATAATTAGAAACCAAAGCCTGGAGATCCTTTCCAGAGTCAAAACCTCTTGACAGCAAAGTATCAGGCGTAAAACCATCCATACTAGTTGCAAGAGGAAGATTATTCCTTGAATGTGACTGAACATCACCATCCAAACCAAAGTTGGGGAGTGAAAAATTCTGCTGCAGGCTATTTGCATCCAAGTAGTATGATGTTGCAGAAGAAGATGCCTCTAACGTGTCATTGAAGGTACCCTTGAATTTTGGTTGGTCTACTACTTTTGAGTTGTGAATTTCAGGTTTGAACCTAACATTAGTCTTGTTTTGAAATCCTTGACCAGCATTATTGCTAGGCTGAACCACTGAATCTTCAGGCACTAGGTTTGGAATTTGCTGGGTCCGGATCAGAAAATTAGATGGCGGGATCTGGCAATTATTTGTGGAAGGAGATGTAGAACAGGATGGAGGATCTCCTTCAGTCAATCCTGATTGAGCTCTGATTGTCGTGAGTGATTTCTGCATTCCATGGAGTTGGTTGGCTGGAACTTGTGGCAAATGCATTAGTGGTGATGTTAAGATGCCGCTGACACCTATTTGTTGCGGCTGATACTGAGAGAAAGGATGCTGCTGTTGTACTTGATTCAGTTGAGGAGCTTGTTGCTGCAGTGTTATTTGAGGCTGCACCTGTGGATTAAGTGGAGGAAGCAAAAGCTGTTGCTGTTGTTGCTGATGGTGTGGTGGCTGCGGCTGCTGCTGCGGCTGCAACTTCTGCAGCTGCTGTAATTGAAGCTGATGTTCTGAAAGGTTCTGCATCATGTGTGATCTTTGTGACAGGTTCTCTTGCAACAGCTTTTGGGAAGGTTGTTGCAATTGAGTTTGCTGCTGCTGATGCCTCTGCAAGATACTAGATTGCTGTTCCATTGGTTGCGGAAACTGCAAATCAGGTGGCAGTTGTGTCAACTGTACAGAACTATTGCTAATGGAAGCAAGATTTTGTTGGGGTTGGTTATTTCCTGTCAGCAATTGCTGCTGCTGAGGTTGCCAATATATAGGAGATTGCTGAGAGTTTTGATTAAGGCTCGGGATGGGGGAAACAAGGCCACTATTTGTGAAATTTGATTGGGGCATTGGCGTCTTTTCTTCTTGCTGCTGTTGCTGCAGCAACTGTGGCTTCTGCAGTTGCTGTTGCACTGGCTGCTTCTCTAGCTGCTGCTGCTGCGGTGGCACTATCTGCTGCTGCGGTGGCACTATCTGCTGCTGTGAGCCAACAGGATTATGTAACAGTTGCTGGAGCTGCTGTTGTTGGGGCCAGGCCTGAGGTGACTGCTGAGACTGATCTAATTGTTTCTGTTGGTCTGCTTTGTTATACTGGAGACTTGGCATAGATAGCGATCGGGTCTGAAAGTTCAATAACTTGGATGGGTCATCAACACCAAGATTAGTGTGTAGGGGAGATGGAGAGACCATGGATTGGAAAAGTCCGGTTTGAGCACTTGAAAAGTGGTTATGTTGTTGAATGCTCATCCACTGGACCAGACTCAAGCCAGGGAACATTGAGCTAGCAGCATCTCTAATGCCAAACTCATCCCCAAGCCAAGGCATGCCTCTCTTAAAAATGCTTTCTAGGTCCGACTCATCATCTGCAAAAGAACTTCAGACATTACTGATGAACAGTAGTGGAAAGAGCTATTCTAGAACATGAGCACTGACAAACTTCTGTGGTCACAGACAGTTCAGTAATCTATAAACAGATAAAAACTGATTTAACAGATGCAATATCAAGCTTAGTTAAAGTCAGCATACCTGGCAATCCTGGTTGCTTCGAAAATCTAGGCCGGAAGAATGGAGGTGGACATATATAGAAAGGAGTTACGACGGGTTCAACTTCCCAAATTGAGACTCGAGTTGGACGTTCACCAGCTGTTGATTCATCCCAACCAACCTATCAACATGAAGACCGACATCAAGCTAAATGATTATATGGTTTCCAAGACATCACACAGTATCATGCACATGGTGGCCAACAACAAAAAGAGAAACCAAAATCATGAAGAAAGCAAAGAGATCATAAACTTTAATGAAGGGCCAAACTTTCAAAGCTAACTTCCGGTTTTATTTTTAGGATGCACATTGTGAGTCGAGAACTAGAAACATATTCAGGAAACACCAACTCCAAGTCCACATAGTAACAATGCAGATGTATATTTCCCTCTTTTTCCTGTTAATCAAAATTCTTCAACAGTAACCCAGTATCACTAGTTATTGTCTTCGACAAAGAGACCTCTTTTGTTAAAGCTATAGAGGAAGGGGGAAAAGGATTCATTTTGTTAAGGTTTGGTAAGAAAGCTTTCCCAAAAAGGAAAAAAGAGATACTTGTATTGTTCCTTGTGGGAAAATTTCCCATCACCAACTAAAAAGATAATGGTCAAAATTCAAAATCATCCCAACTCTCCTCTAGATATCCAAAAATAAGCTTTACTTCTGATATTACAAGCTTACGTATTTTCATAAGAATAAATAGTGGCAGAACATTACCTGGAGATTACGCCACTGAGAGTTTTTCCATCGCATTGGATCAAGGTCACTGACACCAGTAATAGTACCCATGTATCTTCTTACCCCAGATTCCTCAGTTTCAAACATCATTCTAAAGCGCATACCCAAAGAAACTTGGGTGTACATAGCTCTGTTGTACTTGGCTAAGGGTATCACAAACTCAGATGGACTAGCCCTGTCAAAATGATATAAAAAAGTTATTATGTTATACAAGGACTTTTCCATGGGCGTTGACCCAGAAATACCAAGGCAAGGGACGTCAGTGAAGTACCGTGGATTATAAAATATAGTAAATGGGCTGTAATTAGCAGCGGCATGAGCTGCAGCAGCGAGAATTCCAATATGCATGCTGTCACTGGATATGACTGATGAAGCAAGGGCAGGCTGCTGTCTATTAGCACGCCGTATACCTAAGAGAAGTTGTGACTTCTCATCTCTGAAAGCCATAATCATTCAATTAAGCTCCATGATCAAGGCAATGAATGAATAGCTGGAATTTGTGACATGGTAATCCATACCTTATAAAGAGAACAGAATCACCAGCAAACAATCTTTTTGAGCTAACAAAGACACTCCAACCTGTAGTCAGCAAGTGCCTCTTTGGTTGACCTGAAATTAGGAAAAGATGCAGCATTATCCCCAATATTAGAAGTCACAGTAAAATTTGATTCAATATTCAACATACTGTCTCTCTGATCTTCAGCAAGGCTATGTGAATTTTATCCATGACACCATATAATAAGTTTTTGTGTAGGGGAGTAACAATAATATGAACTGTTCCAGCAACAGAGAAGCAGGATGCTGCTGCAGTGCCAAATCTAGTTGTTTTGAACTAGATAGAATAGTTAACCAACTAATCCCTCGAGCAAGCTAAATATGCTAACTACTATTTCCAATTAATTAGAGGATGCCAAGGAAATAGTGAAACTGGATTGTGATCTGAACAAATAGTAGCAATTTGACATCTAATGCATGTACTACTAAAGCTAGGGTACGACAGAGTAGCCATTGAATGATTTATGCAGCACTGACCAGCATATCTAGACCAAACAAAGAATTGAGAGGAGCAAACACAGGAAAAATACCCCGATAGATATGTCTGAATGTCCATGCTTGGCCATGCAAATCTTTAGCTACCAGCTCTTGGGCTGGCGGTTGCATAGAAAAATCCTATCAAACATCTTCCACGTAAGCACAGGAATAAGATAGGTGCAGAGCAGAGGGACATGAACACAATAAAGATGGCCAGTATTTAAACCCAACACGATTAAGCTTCACAGGAGTAATTAGTATGCACCAGAGGTGGAAAGATTTTCTCAGCAGCTCGACGAGGTACAGAAAATCCGCCGTGAGTACTAGTGTCACTGGCTGTAAGAGTTTTGCAGAAGAACTCTGCAGGCTGCCTGCTTTGTTTGAGGCCAATCTCCGATGCTAGTAAAGCTTCCTTGTCAACCTGCAGGACAGATACTTCTAATTCATTATATGGAAGAAGTAATTACAAGCAGCAAGCTTGAATGGAGTGGATCGTCAATTAAACCCTAAAATAATGGCAACATACCTTGTTAATTGGTTGAAGTGTCATCTGTGCATAAACTTCATCAGTTTCTGGATCAGCCTGACATCAAATTGTAAATAGTTAAAACCATTAAGCAACAATGTATGGAACATAAAACATTCGTCAATAATAATTATAAGAAAAAATCCATTTCCCTTCACACATTAGAATATACTCTAGTTCGTGATTTGCCAATTTGGAGAACTCATTCTCAATTTTCGTTTTTCAAGAAATAAAAAAAAATGTAAAATGAAAATAGATGAAAATGCCAGAGAAAAGGCAAGTCAGGTTTCACCACATATGTGTGGTATCCGGCCCAGTGCAAACATAAAACCCATTTCCCTTCACACATTAGAATATACTCTAGTTCATGATTTGCCAATTTGGAGAACTCATTCTCAATTTTCATTTTTCAAGAATGTAAAATGAAAATAGATGAAAACGCCAGACAGATGTGCCCAGGTGATTATCCTCAAACCCTAAGGCACCAATTCAATTTACACCTAGAGGATCCAAGGACGCAGACTTCTTCCTGACTGCCATAAAGATCGCCAATAGCATGAATCCACTATATGGTTGCCCCAATCTTTTGTCAGGGTTAAAAACGTGGACATTGTAGCCGAGAATTTATTCAGGATACTTACAAGAAAACCAATGGAGGCTGCCTTACATGTAATATGACATTATGGAGCATGCAAATTAGCTTGGAAGCAAGATTCGGATAGTTTGGGATACTATCAGTCTCCTTTTGCATAGTTGCTGCCACCTGGGAATAGGATCATCATATAACTTCTTATCAGTAAGAGAATGAAAGCATGTAACCATATTTGAGTACAAAAGGAATAACATACTTGTTCACTGTGACCCTGGGGAAAGTAAACGACAAGACTTCCTACAGGGGCCAGAGAAACCAATGGCCCAGCACAAGCATGCCACAACTCTGAATGAATGACCTTTCCTGCTCCTGGTGCCACCCAGAATATAGAGATGACAACCTCTTAGTACAAACCAAAATCAAAATTGAAGTTAACACAAGAAAGGAATATTGATTATGATATCCAAACTACAATAAAGCAAGTATTCGACTCAGAAATGATCAAAGGATCATAATTAGCCGACATTTTGTCTTTTTAATTTTATAGTGGAGTATTGCTATGGATAATCACTTCTATAAGGATAATCAGTTCTATATCTGTATAACAGCTTCCGCGTAGTTATGAGAAGGTATACAGTCGGTTCTAAAAAACATCTAATCAGTATACTTGATCATCTAATCAGTACATAATGAAGGTACTTGATCACTTAAGGAAATGAAAATGCATACAAACAAATACATCAAACCTTCTGCAGAATTGACCATGTAACCGTTTGATGGAACCTTCATGGCTTCAGCCTCTAACAAAATTAAATGGATTACATAAACAATCAATTCCTTTCCAGCAACTGCCAGCCTGGACAATCATACATGACAAAGTCCTCCTCCAGTGAACCAATAATTGCAGCGGTAACTCACTCCCTCTGAAAAAATTACAACTACCCTCCGCTTCTCCACCGCATTCGACGTCGATAAGCACTCCAACACCTAGTTAAAACAGAGTAAAATTCTCCGTAAATGCGATATAGGTTAGATACTCTACCAAAGAATAGCAACCTTTATAATAGTTAGCAATTCACAGCAGCTTCGCCAGCTAGATTAAGCTTTTCGTCCCCCCCCCCTTTTACCTTCAGGAAAGGATCATTGCACCTTGAATCCAACGATGTCTACTACCAGAAATTACTGAGATTAGCAGCTTCCTCGTCCAATCTAATGGCTTTATTTCATCCGGAATTCGACAGATAGCGACAATTTCTGCAAACCTGCCCCGCTTTGCAAAAATGGGAATCCTGGAGCTAACCTCACAACCTCGCCTCCAAAAAAGGCGAAATCCTGATGAAATTCTTGAACTAACAGCCGCAAACAACCTCAACCAACCAAGAGTCAGAAATCAGATGAAGAATTGCAACAGTCCAGAATTCCAGCGGGGAGAGTATATTCACCGTCCAGGAGCTTGCTGAGTTATTCCGGGAGCTAAAATTGAGCTCCGAAGAAAGAGATCCGTAGATAGAGAGGGTGGAAAGGTGCGGGGGTGCCTAGACGAAGAGAGAGAAAAAGGTCGGTGAGGGGAGGAAAGAGGAGGCGCCGGGAATTCAGAAGGTAGGCAAAGGTAGGCAGCTTTTTAACGAGGAAGCCGACATGAAGTAGACTAGAGAGAGAAAAAGCAGCTCCTGAAAATATTATTTTACCTAAGCGTGCTTCTCTCGTCGCGGACATTGTACTCTCTCTCTCTCTCTCTCTCTCTCTCTCTCTCTCTCCCACTCCCCTCATTAAATTCATCCCAAATTCACTTCACATTCCGCCTAAATTCTCATTTCTTTAATGCATGCTGTTGTTTTGTTTTTGGTGGACGCTGTCGTATTATTGGAGCTCCTTACGCGTATATCTATCTGTACGTTTCCGATTCAGTGCATACGCTGGTGTGTACGGTACTTTCTGCCTTGATTTATGGTGCACATTGCTACTCATTTGTTGTCGGTAGCACATATCTGAAGCATCAGTACACATTCAGATCAAACATCAAGAAGGATAAGCATAAATCAGCAGCTCACTAATATAGTCGCAGACAACAGCCATTGATAAGTTAGTGGCAGTAGCTTCCTGATCTAATTCAGATTACACTTCATCAATCTAAGTGAATGCATATCTGATTTACTTCACTTCTTCAAGTTAGATTAGCGATCCATGTGCTTAGTTGTGCGACCAATCGATTGACTTAGTTTGGGAGGAAGCTTAGTTGTATTAGCTTTGTAACCAAGTCATAATTCCTCGATGATAAGACAGGACATATAGGAACCATCATAACTGCTGGGGTTTGACCCGAACGCATACAATTCGGTGCAATAGAATAAAATCCAAACTCCCCATCAAATATCAACCACCGAACTCATAAATACGAGAAACACAATAACATATAACGTTTTTAACGTGAAAAATCTTTTTTAACTAAGAAAAAAATTACGAGATAGATTCTGAATAAATTTACTATAAAAATATCGATTACAAGTAACCCCCTCCGAAATCCCTTTATTACAATCCCGAGTGAAAAATAATTGATTGTAACCCCTTTAAAATATCCAACAACTCATAAGAGAAAGTACAATAAGAAACAAAAGCAACCAAACCAAATACGCCCTAAAAATTTATTCTAGAACAACGTATACAACCTTGGTGAAGAATGAAACTCTAATTAGACCTCAATCAGATGTCGAATATCTTTATCTTCTCTCTTTTTCTCTCATCTCTCTCTATGTGGCACTCTTAGTGTACAATTTGATTTCATAATGCCCTAAAAATGTATTAGGCAAATTTTTATACTGCGAGCCATGCTCGATAGCTCATTAGGCGCACCTCGCGGTGTGAGCACCACTATCTTCGGTGCTCAAACACCCCTCGTGTGCACCTCAAGTGCAGGCGCCCTTAGATTCGGCGGTTGAGCACTCATTACAAACGCTTTACACGCGAACACTGTAATTCTCAGATGAATATTACATGACCTTTCCGATAACTATATGATTATTGTGACACTCACAAATAAGTGTCCAAAACCCAACAATAACTAATATGAATATTGAGTGATTGAATAAAAGATTAGCAGCATTTATTATACCTAGTCGACTCCTAATAACCAGCCAAAGGATGAAAATGTGTAACAAGTAAGATGAAGTGAACCAAACAAGTGAGCACCACACCACCTTCTCACAAAGTTGGCCAAAAATTCTTCAAGCCAATCTAACTAAAGGATCAAAGTGTGGTGTAATGTATAAATTCTAAAATATTATTTTAATAATAATTAATTTAATTAAATTAATAACTTTTTGAGGTTAATTAAGTTTTTGGGTCAAAAATTAAGTATTAGACTGAAATAAATTAAGTCGAATAGTATATGACATGTACCTGATCTATAAATACATACATTTTAGACAAAATGTCTATGTATTAAATATGCTCAAGTTATGCATATACACATTTAGATTAGAATGTTACTATAATGTACATCTAAAGGGCACTCTTATATAGTACGAATTACGACTTAATATTATATCCACTCCTAACAACTGCTCAGACACCCCTTGGCCAATTTTGGTTCATTTGCAATTAAATCTTGAGAGGTGAGAGTAAAAGAAAAGAGAAAACAAGATAGGGAAAGAAGAAAATGAAAGATTTAAGATAAAATCAAATAATGTTTTGTGACGTCCAATTGCTATCCTTCTAGTTTAGGATTTCGAGGAACATAGCATTCTTGTTGCCAGATGAAGACGACATAGCTTGCTCCCCGATGGAGAGATTTATTATCATGTACGAGATTCACTTGCAGGGTGGACTCTGTTTTTTGGTGCTGCCAGAGTTGTATGGCATCTTGATGGCTCTGGGAGTTCTGGTAGCGAGGCTTTAGCCCAACACCATCCAATACTTAGTGTCTTTATGCGTCTTCTCACACTATCATGGCTACCAATTCAGCATCAGTTCAGTGAGGGCTATTTTTCACTTCACCCAGACCACAGACTGGGCTTTGCTATCTCCGCACCCAGGCTTTAACTTCAAGGGAGTGAATCCAGATTCAATGAAGACGTGGAAAGACCACTATTTCTATCTGAAAGTCCCTTCTGACTGGGCCATTTCCAGCGAGTGGGGGAATGTGTGGCCTAGTCTGACCAGATTCTTGGAGCATCACCAGGTGGTCCTAGAGAAGCAATTGACGGACCTTATTCAGGGGCACGCGAGCACCTTATGGGAAAGGGGTTACCAGTTGATCCCAGAAGACTTTGCCGCTGCCGTGTGGGGCCCGGCTCTGAGATGGCTAGCGTTGTGCCACTTGCCATTGGTCATTCGTGAGCCCTCCAGTTTGTTGGCCAAGCGACAATGCGCCTCCTCTTTCCATACTTCTTCTGATTCTTCCATTTCCCCTGGGGAAGATGAGGCAATGCTGGAGCAAGTGCGTTGGTCCAAGAGGTCTTTCAGGAGGATGACTCCTACATTCGCATCCTCATTGGGCTAGGCATCTGGAGTCACTAAGTCGGCTATTGGTGGTGAGCCTTCTGGACATCTTGCGTTAGCTACAGGCAACTAGGAGGGCACCCATGAGGGGCCAGTTCTGGCAGCTAATCTGGGTCAGTGTGGTGTTTCCATCGCTACAGTGTCCCAATGAGAGGATCCCATCCAGTGCCTTCCCGCTGTCGTTAATGAGAAAGTTTGTTGTGGAGATTGGATGGCTAACATCCTAGTGGGGTTATCCAACAAGGGCCATGAGGTGGCAAGTCCTGGAGCGATGGAGCATGGCATGACCGTTGGGATCAAGGAGGCTGCTGGAGGGCATTCCCTTGAGTCCTTAGAACTTTAAGCTTTTAAGACGATGGAGGCGGCTGAGACCATAGAGTCTACTGAGGGACTTTGTGCCGAGTCCTCAGAGCCTGAAACCCAAGGGGAGGCAAAGGTCGAGCCTGCTTTTGGCACAGCTGAGGAGAGTGTCGAGGAGGTCGACAAGGGGCTTTGCTCTGAGCCTCCTATGCTAGTGGTCTTGGGGGAGTGCGAGGATGTTGTGGGAATCTCGGCTCCAAAGGAGGCTACATCAAGTTGCCCACCCTCGAAGGAGTCATTTCTAGCTGAGGAGGTCTTTTGTGTTCCCTGTTGTCTCTTTTTGTTACTTTTTTTATTGCCTTGACTGACTGATTTTCTGCTCCCAACAATAGGAGAGGATCCGCCGACTGACAACCTTCACCGACTACTTGGCCCGGACCTATGTCAATCTAGAGGAGCTTAGAGTTGTGACAGAGCAAATCTCCCATCACGAATGTGAGCTGTCTAAGGCCAAGGTGAGGATCTCCTCTCTTGAGAATTCGCATCGTGAGCGGGAGCTGCACTGTGCTCGCTTTGAGGTGAGAACCTTCGGCTTAAAATGGAGCTTTTGACTACCTTTAGCACGAATGAGATTAGGGGTGCCCTAGAGCACAGATATTAGGTTGGCATCGACTTGTGTCGCCGCATTGTGAATCTAGTAGTTTCTAGCTTTCCAGTTTCATTTTTCCACCCGAAAAACACTAGTGCTTGGTGGCGGTCAGACTTGGTGGACTCTTCTCACGATGTCATCACTCCTTCATCTTACTCGCAAGGGAGCCCTCAACCTTTGGATCGTTCTCCCTTCGGGCCACAGGCCAATTTTGTATTCTCCTTGGGCGAATGACCATTTGTATATTTTTGATCTTTTATAATAAAATTCGGCAGATCGTTGAGATCTCTGTTATTGCTTGTGTGTGTTTTTTTGTGGAAATGCTTTCCTTTGTGTTGCCAACTAAGCGTTGTTGCTATAGTCATTGGGCTTATCTTGGGCGTATTTTTCCGATCATGCTCGTTCCCTTGAGAGAATGTCATGGAACTCTGATTTTACGGGGTGCTCTATCCCAGGAGTGGGATGTTGTTGCACGCCCGTGGGTAGGCCTCATTAAAGCCGGCTAGGTTTCATGGCCGCAGCCGGTGAGCTTCGGCAAAATCGTAGACCATCGTCAACACATTACCGTATCAATGCTTGGTCTTGTTGAAAGACATCGTAACTTATATGCATCTAATCCTAGTCTGTCAACCTCACCGGCTGATGGTGCTCTTCTCCCTCAGAGGGAGGTCGTGGCACACATGCTGTAAAAGCCTCCTAAGATTTTAGTGGCAACTTGGTCGGGTGCTCCAGCAGCCCTCAGGCCTGAGTGTTTGACTGCCGGGGGACCGCTCTCTGATAGGACTGAGGTTTAAATTTAACTATCTATGGGCCGCTCAGTTGTTGGACCCAATGTTCAAATTTGACCACATATGGACCGCTTAGTATGGATTGAGGTTTTGTAACAAGTAAATGAGGATTCACCAGACTTAGGCGCACTCTAGGTCATTTGATTTTATACATTTTTATGCAAACACACATTCACATGAGCAGGTGCAAACAATAATTACATTAAGTGTAACGTGATGCATTTACAAGTATTTGAGATAATGCATGCCAATCTTACCTAAGCTCAGTTAAGACTTACTAGTAGTACCTTTTAGAGGTGGGTGACATTCCAGGTTTTTGGGACCAATTTGCCATCCTGAGTGCATAACTTATACGTTTTATTCTAGAGGATTGTTGAGATGAGGAATGGTCTCTCCCAATTCGGGAAGAACTTGTTATAGCGGGCGATCTTGCCCATTACCTCTACACTCCATAGGACTAAATCCCCTACCTTAAATTGGCAAGCTTTTGTCCTTTTATTGGAGTATCATGTGATACATTGCTGGTAGGCCTCCGTCCTTAAGTGTGCTATGTCTCGAGCTTTCTCGAGCAGGTCGAGTTGCTCCCTAAGTCTTTGGGATTTACTAGTTAGGTCAAAACATTCGATCTAAAGGTTGGGCAGCCCAACTTCAATCAAAATAACTGCCCTCGTCCCATAGTAGAGATTAAAGGATGTCTTACGAGTTGTCTCTCTTAGAGTTGTTTGGTATGATCATAACAGGGATGGTAGCTCGTCCGCCTAGAAGCCCCCAGTGTCTCCCTGCTTTGTCTTCAGCCCATGCAATAGCGTCCGATTTGTTACCTCGCTTGCGTGTTAGCTTGCAAGTAGGCGACGGAGGTGTGAATCATCCTGATCAACAGGCTCACACAGTACTTAGTGTAGCTTACCGATGAATTGGATCCCGTTGTCGGTTATAATGACCTCAAAAAATTTCAACTGGCACACGATGCTCTAATGAATGAATTCTATTACACTCTGCTCGGTAATCCGTGCTAGTGGAGTTACCTCAACTCACTTAATGAAGTAGTCGATATCAATTATAATGAATTTTTTCTGCTCGGATGCTACGAGCAAAGGTTTGAGTATGTTGAGCCACACTATGCGAACGGCCAAGGCTCTTACAAGGTGTGTAGCTCTATGTGCAATTGATGGGTTAGGCTCCCATGGACTTGATAGTTTTCGAATTTCTCGATAAAGTCCATAGTGTTGCACTTAATTGAGGGCCAGTAGAGGCCCTACCGTATGATCTTGAAGGCGAGGTTCTTGCCACCAACGTGTACCTCGCCTAGCGTGTAGTATGCTTCCTGTGGTGTAAGGCACTTCATATAGGGGGTTGAGTATCCGCGATGGTATAACCCCCAGTCCACAATGGCATACTAGCCGATCGTTCTCTTTATATGCTTAGCTTTTTTTAGATCATTTGGTAGGAGGCCATTTGTGAGGTATCTCTTATACGGGGTCATCCATTTTTCGCCATCAGCTACCTGCAGCACCTCAAGCTCAAGGTTGTCAATACTCGGGACGGTTAGGACTTCTCACATGTTTCTAGCATACCCTTCCTGGTTCCCAATCACTTTGGCCTTTGCCAACTGGTTTGCCTTCTAGTTCTTCTCTCTCAGGATGTGGGTCATCTCGATCTTGTCAAATACTTGGGCCAAGCCATTCACTCTAGTAAAGTACCTCATGAGCAAAGGGTTCAACGCCTCAAAGCTCCCACAGAACTAGTTGATGACCAACTCTGAATCGTTGTAGACGACCAGAGAATTGGCCAAACATTCCTTCACTAGCCAAAATCCAGCGAGCAACGCTTCAAATTCTGCCATGTTGTCAGTGGCTGCAAATCCGAGGGTTATCGAATATTTTATCTCAGACCTCTCCAAACTCTACAAGACCACGCCGACTCCACTGCTCACTTGCATTGATGATCCATCGAAATGCAGGGTTCAAATTGGGGTCTCTAACAGATCTATGTCAGCGGCAATGTCGGGGGCATCGTGAATTTGGGTCATGGTCTCAAGAGGAAATACGCAAGGGCCTGGCCCTTCATGGCTGACTGCGGTTGAAATTCCACGTCGAACACATCCAACTCAATGGCCTATTTGATTTGTCGCCCATATGTGTTTCGCCTATATAGGATTCCTTTTAATAGTTGATCGGTCAGGACGATGATCTTGTACACCTGGAAGTATAGGTGCAGCTTATGGGAAAAGTAGAAGAGCGCTAGTGTGACCCTTTTGACATGTGGGTAGCAAGTCTCGGTGTCAATTAGGACCTTGCTGACATAATACATCAGCCGCTGTTGTCACAACCCAAGAATATAATATACGCAGGTCAAAAATAAAATCAATAATAATATTTTTATCAACAATAAAAGCCCAACCCGGGCATGACAGTTATACTCATACAAGACCCAACATAATATAACTCACACAAGATCTCATCAGATATAAATCCGGACAATATAATACAAACTTGCTATCCATAATCGTAATGGAGGTATTCAAATATAACCATACAAGGATCAGGGCCATTATCCAGCCATAAATAATAACCATAACACATTCTCGAGATTAAAAATATACCCAACATAATATCTTCACTCACTAATAGAGATATCTGAACCAGATCACGTCCGAACTCCTGCGAATATATCCATACTACTAGTATGAAAGGATAAAATATAAAAATATGAGCTTAGAGCTCAACAAGTATCAATATCGTATAAAATGGTACACATAAATCAGAAACAGGGATATCGCATAGCAATCACGTAAAATAAAATATAAGGTCCGTGAAATCCTTGAAAACCGAGGAGATATCTCGTACTAAATTACCATCCGTATCAAATAGTCCATCTAGGACATATTCATAATAAATAACGATCCGGTAAAATATCGTAAACGATATCATATCATATGATCCGAGGTCACATTACATAATCGCGACTGTCACCACATCCGTGTGGGATACATACCATTGTCCGGATCTAAATCTCATAATACAGAAATCGAGAGAAGATAGCCGAAACTAAAACATAAATCAAAACACGTTCCGGATTTATACATATTTATACGTACGAGACATTCCTATCACCCAAATATATACAGAATTACAAAGCATACACAAAATCGGAGAATCAAAGATAAATAATACCAACTTGAGGAATGGTTACCCTCGTCCGGTAATCACGGTTATGTCGGTTGCGATTTAAGCTAGCAGCTCAAGGCTCTGCTACGATTTAGGTAAGTAGTTTAAGGCCATCCATGTACTCTGTCTTCTATAAATTAGAGACTTGCTCACTATATTTTACCACCCGTAACTTTGATGAAACCTTAAATTTTAGTTATATATTAGGACGTCTAAATATATATTAATTTCATCAATTCCTTACGATAGTTCTTATTTACATACACAGTAGGGCAGGTAGTTATTAAATATCTCAACCTTCCTTCCAGCGGAAGTAGCCTATCATACACGTCCTTGTCGAGACTAAGCCTTCCCGTCGGAAGCGGTGCCAATATCTCATACCTCAGATAACATATAACGACCCATCGGGTCTCGGACCGTCATGGTCCCGTAGTGACCCTGCCCCCTGCATCATGCATGATTAATGCAAGGCCTGATTCATGGTTTCGCGATATACAGATACACAAATATACATATATACCGTCCGAGTGTTCGAAAATCCTACAAATCATAAATACTCATATAAAACCACCGCACAACCAAAAAAACATACGTGCATGTACATAATTAATAAATTGGATGTATTTAAAAATACATGCATGTTAATAAAATCTCCCACAGCAGTCAAAACACAATAGAAATTAAATCAAACCAAGAATAGGACTAGAGGATATTTGCCTCGACTTTATACTCCGTAGATCTGAAGAAAGGATGTCCCGAAACACCCAACTTGTGCCTTTCTCTCTCTTGCCTCACCCGCGCCCCACACTGCCCTCTCTCCTCTCTGCGCACGGATACGGCCGCACTGCTGCCGCCGCCTCAAACAGCCGTCTCCGCCGCTGCCTCCTGTCTGGCCGCCATCCTCTCTCTCGCGCGGCTTCTCTCCTCGCACGGTCCATCATCGATCTTTCTCCCCTCGCACCGCTCGCGCTGCTGCCACACGCCACAGCCTCCGCTCACCGCCACGCCGCCTCATGTGGCCGTTGCCAGTCTCCTCGGCACCACCCAGCCGGCACCAGTGCCGTTACGTGGCCGTCGCTACTCCTCGCTGCAACCCCCTCCTCGCGCAGCCTCTCTCCTCCCACGCTGCGCTACCGTCGCCACAGCCTACGCCGCGCCACCGCTGACCACCATCACCGCCGATCTCTTCCGTCACTGCCGCTGCTTCTTCCCTTCTCCTCCTCTGCGCCAAAACCTAGCCCCCCTTTTCTCTCTCCTCTTTCTCCCTCTCTCCCCGATCCTTAATTGCTTTTCCTTTTCTTCTTTTTTTTCTTTTGTATTATTATTATTATTATATATTTTTCTTTTCTATTTTAATTTTCTTTTATTCCGAAATCCAACTCAGTATTCGGACAATAGTACGGGCGTGCCTCGGACGTCATTCCGCAACCTCGATCATTCCTCAAATTTTCAGAATATTATAATTAATTTTTACCACATCCGAAATACCCAAAATTATAATAAATATTAAAATAATCCAAATTCAGATCTGGATATTACAGCTATATCCCGTCTTACTGCCGAACAAGGACTGAGCTTAGAGCCATACCTGAAATAGCCAGATATAGATACGACTCTTTGCCTTCTTGGAGTGAGGTTAGGAGGGGACGGTTAGAGAGGTACTCATTGAGCTCCCAGAAAGCTGCTTTGCACTCGGCCATCTACTGAAAACCAGTTGTCTTGGTCCCCTTCAAGGCCTTGAAGAATGACAGATACGTTTTCCTGAACTTTACCAGGAAGCAGAAGAGAGCGTCGAGCCTTCCAATTAGCTTTTGGACCTCCTTGATGGTCCGAGGTGAGTGCATGTCAAGGATGGCTTGTATCTTCTTGAGATTCACCTCAATTCCCCATTGTGAGATGATAAAGTCCAAGAACTCTTCCAAGGTTACACTGAATATGTACTTGGCCGGGTTGAGTTTCATCTGGTGCACCTAGAGGATTTCGAAGGTCTCGTTTATGTCACAGACATGGTCGTCGGTGGCCTTACTCTTAATGAGCATGTCGTCTATATATATCTCCATGTTCCGACCAATTTTAGTTTTGAACATCTTGTTTACAAGAAGCTAGTAAGTCACCCCGACATTCTTTAGATCAAAGGGTATGACCTTATAATAGTAGATCCTCTGATCGGTCATGAAAGAAGTATGCTCCTCATCCTCTAGGCTTATTTTGATTTAGTTGTAACCCGAATAGGCATCCATAAAACTCAACAATTCATGGCCTGACGTGGAGTCCACTATAAGTTGATCCTCGACAACAAAAAGTTATGACGTACCATATTATCTAACTGAAATCCAGTAGAGTTTTGACTATAATACGGACATCAGCTTAATACAACCTGTACAAATTTCTATACAACATACATATATATCCACAAAACACAAATAAGGATCTGAAAACCACAATATATATATACGGCTCCAACATCATGACTCTGGACCCATGTTGAGATAGAGAGATACTACTAAGCCTCAGAATACTTTTCATAATTACCTGCGGAAGCATTCCAAAATCTAATATACCACATCCATCTAAAGCATATCATCACTGTTATAATAAATTACAAAAGAACAAAATGTATGTATACAATCCTCCTAATCTAAAAGAATCATCATCTATACCAAAAATACAAAAATACAATCCCCTAAAATACAATATATATAATCCGAAGCTCTAAAATGAAGCAATGATCATTTACTCTTTCTTATCGGTATGAACTCCGTGCTGACCATCTGAAGGGGCAAAAAAATAGAAAGGAATGAGTCAATTACTAAGCAATGCACATATATAATAAAGAACATGTAAATTTCATAATTTAAATTATAATAATGCATGTAAGAGGGAATAGAGATGTATGAGAGATCATAAAACATGAATAGGAAGAATGCTTTCATAATACATTCCAAATTTCTTTAATTCATTTCCTTTTCTTTTCTCAATCATCAAATTAATTTAAAAACTTATTTTGTTGGGACCAGGGCCTGTAAGCTTTACTGACTAAAAGAGTGATTGATCGTAATTTGGATTGTATTTACTCTTACACAATCAAAAATCATCTCCTCCTATTTAAGACTCAGAGGTGGGTCGTTTACATACAATCTCTATAGATGGGGCCTTAACCGCATGTGGCCCTATAGCAAACAATGATTTTTCATTATAATATATTAAGGTATGCCAAAATATACTATTTGATATACATTTATCGATCTGAAATCTTAGTTCCTTATTTCCTTAGGAAATTATATTCTTAAGTCCATAAATCCTTCATTTCTATTCTATTGAAGAACGGTTTATAAGTCATTTACTTAATTACAGAATATCCCTCATTGATTCTTTTTTCATAAAGCTTATTCAGATACATATTTCGATATCCTTGTGAGTTTAAATCCTCACATGATCTTAATTACATGTATAAATTTCTTTAAAACTTAAAGAATTAGAAAACTCTTACCACATTAAGCTAAATATAACTTTAGAATTTTCGGACGATAAATTCTTTCACAAACGGTTCATAATATGAATTTCGGAACAAATAAAATTATCATATTCGTAATACATGCAATTAAATGCCAATAAATCACGTTCATAAGCTAGAGTTCAATTTTCTAAGTCTACATTATGTATAAATTTTCAAGCAAATGGGAGAAAACGCACAGGGCGCGGGCTAGGGTTCCGTTAGAGACAAATTGTATAAAACATAGAAAAATCGAACACCAAATTGGTAAGTTTTCATGCTCAAATCATGGATTTTCATTATCTAAAGCCAAATTATATATAAAATCTAAAATAAATGTGTAAAAGTGGTCCAGGCACGAGTTAGGGTTTCCTTATACACAACCCACATAAAAACAATGAATCGGACAACAAATCGATAAAAACACATATTTAAGTTGTGGGCATTATAAAATATATACTCGTATAGGTATCATAATGAAAATACCCGAGAATAATGGAATAAAAAGTGCAACAAGAGAAAGAAAAGCATATGAGTGCACTTACCTCCATTCGATCTATCACTTTTCTAACTGGCTCTAACTTGGAATCGAATCTGGGATCCTTTGTTTCTTCTTCCTCTATCTTCTCCTTGCGCTCTCTCTCTCTCTCTGCATGTGAAAACCGAAAATGCCCGAAATAAAACCCTCGTAGCCTATTTATATCTGTGCTATTTCCAACGTCTACCCCAGGCGCTGGCCTCTGGGTTCAGGCACCTACAACACTGCCTGAGGTGCCCACGGGCCTTCCTCACCGACACTTTTCACGATTTTAAAACTTAATTTTTCTACATGAATTAAGTCTAATTTTAATTATATTAACTTAATTATCTCCTAATTATCATATTTCGGAATCCGAAACCTCATGGAAGCTATCTTTTGGGTAAGTTTTGTTCACATCAGTAAAGTTGACGCACATCCACCATTTTCTATTACTCTTTTTAACGAGTACCACATTGGACAACAAGTCTTGGTACTGTACCTTCCTGATAATCCTACATCAAGCAATTTCTTTACTTCCTCTCTTGGGTCCAGCATTGCGATAAAGACATTCAGCTTTACCTCATCAAAGAGCTTGGGTATTCTGCAGGCCTCATGGTGAACCGGAACATGAAGCACTTCAAACTCTCATCCCGCTCTTGTTGGAGGCGGATGAGGTGTCACGGCTACTTCTCTTCCCTTCTACTGGAGGTGAACTGGCATAGAAAACAGTCAGCAAGTTCATCGAACGATCGAATTGTGTTAGAGACATTTGTCTTATTGGCATATTCCGTGACCATATGTATCATTGTTTTGATGTCGGGTTGTGGGTTGTCGGGTTATAGTTCGTTCGGTCCGCTCTCCACACGCTCGAGCCCGCCCAAAGGCCGCCCGCTCGCCTTGTGCTCGATAGCGGCTCGAGCCTTAAAACCAGAACCTCCCCCGCTCGCTGCATGCTCGATGGCCGCTCGAGCCGAAATCCCAGAATGGGGGCCGCTTGATGCATGCTCGCTGGCCGCTCGAGATGAAATCCCAGAATGGGGGCCGCTCACTGCGTGCTCGATCCCGGCTCGAGTGCCCGCAGGGTTTCCCACGAAACCCTACGGCTGCTCGCCGCGCGCTCGAGCGGGGCTCGAGCGCGGGCCCAACGGGCAGATTTTTCAAACGAAATTTTGGCTCCACTATAAATATTGGACTTATATTTCTCAACCCTAAGGATTCTGGACAGAGGAATTTCATGCCCCCTTGAGAAGAAAAGGCTCTTATGCTCCATTGTGATTGTTCCTTTTGAGAAAACCAAAAAGCTACAACTTTGAGCTCCATGTTCCAAAGGTTTTCTCATTACTTTTTCTATTTCTTTTACCATTAAAGCTTTCATCCTCCTACCTTCGGTGGAGACGTTGGTGCGTTGAAGAAGGAGACTCGTTCGTGATTGGCAATTCAACTGGCACGAGAGGGAAGAGTGGCTTGAAGACCGGAAGGTGTCCGGTTCCGTTGCCGCGGGCAAATCCAAGGAGTTCCTTGGTAGGGATCACGTGTCGGGAGTAAGTCGGCTAGGTTAAGCGTCGTTACCACCCGAGCCGTAAGTTGATTTTCATAGTGCATTGCTTCGGCTTGCGGCCGTTGAAGCTCGGAGTGTTTTTCTCTCGATACGGTGGGTATCGAGTTTTTCACTTCGCCACCAAAAATCGGGTCTTTATTATTGTTGTTCATTATTATATACATATTGTGCATCTTTATTAGTTCTTATACATCTGTAGAGTTAAATATCCCTTACGTGTATCGGATATTTAATTTAATTAATTTATTTTATTACTTCCATTATACTTCAGAATCTGGTGAAAAACAGCAGAAGACCGAAACGCGCTTTTCAAATTGAAATCAACTAAAGACCATAGAACAAAATTCGAGTATCTCCTTTGAGGCCATAGAGCAACATTCTTCCTTTTTATCACTAGCCATAGATATGGCTTTATACAGTAATGGGCTACGACACTATGGCCCAACCGTACAACAACCTAACAGAAACAAATAACAAAGAAGACACGTGCGGTGCAGGGACAAAGAGTTATAATAGAAAAGCAGAAGAAAAATATAATAGGAAACAAATAGAAAATCATGACATAAAAAAATAACAAAAGGTTTGTAACACAAACCCTTCATATTCTTTTGTTTATGATGCTCAAAATTAGAAACGAATTATCCAAATGGCACCTCCCATCTAATTTTAAAAGAATCAAAAATAAAATAATCTTCTCCCACGCCATTTCAATAGAAGAACTCATGATGATGAATAAAGAGAGGTCCATTGTAAGGATAAAATATATAATTTCATATTTATATTATAGATTAGTTATTTTATCGCTTATATTCTTAATTTTTAAACTATAAAAAAATATTTCATCATTATCTTAATATATGTGTATTGAAAAATCAAAAGGCATTTGCTCATGGCTTGATGAGGCGACCACTAACCGCAAAAGCCGGAGATTTGGGAGATATCTCGGTATTATAGGATCATAAAGCTGCTTTCCTGACATAATTATATTTGAATTAATTAAACTTAAATTTTGATTATTATATATATTAATGGTTACGGTATATCCTGTACCTTTCTATGCGGTCATTATGCCAATTAATGCCACGGAACCTGGGCCCCAGGCATTAGGGAAGGTCCTACATAACATATAAATATCGACCATCACTCTATAATATTCATCAATTATTAAAAACATATAATTATTATATATCGTAATTATAAAATGCCTTCCTTTATACAATGAAAGCAGTATGCTACTGTATATTATATTTCAATGCGACAGCTAGTGATGCTCTTTATTATTACGAGCATTTATGCAATTAGGAATCAAAAAATTTCTTACCCATTTGGTGGAAAGGAAGTGACTTCATTGGAATATGCCTGATTTTAAACTAAATGTTCATATTGATTTTTATTTTTATTTTTTTAGAAACTATAAGATTGAATTATTACAAAAAAAAAAAAAAACTTTAGGTCAAATTGTCCACGTCCCGGGTCATATGATGTTATGTTTGGATTTGAATAATAATTACATTCTTATTTTGAAGGTTTTAAATTATAAAACACCGAAACCAGGAATTTCATCATGAGATATTGTATGGTATAAAATTGATATCCAAATAAAATTTAAGAATACAATTTCAAAAATAAAATAAAAATTGAGGACAAAATTAAAAAAAAAAAAAACACAACAAACTGTGATATTTGTTTGGGCATTTTCCCTTTTTCAAGAAAAATAATTGACCCAATTCCGTTGGTGAAAAGTTATTCGGTTGTGGGTCACTTTCTCATGAATACCATACCCATTTGATGTATCATTCGTTGGTACGCATGATGGCATACCTGCCTTGTCCTGATCAAGGAAAGCTGTTGAGTGACGTATGATAGACGTCTGATTTACGCATGTGCACCGACTATCCAAATTAAGGACACTCGAGGTGACCATGAGAGGCAATCGCACACATTATTCAGATTAGGGGCGATTGAAAGGCATTCAAGGGGCGTATGAACAGATTTTGTCTAGATTGCTCAACACCTAATGCACACTCGGGGAGTACTAGTTATTGGTTATACAATATACTCATACCTGATGCATGCCTGAGAAGCTTTTGAGCGCTACTCCTAATATAAAACATTTTGATATATTTTTAGGGTTAATTTAACACGATTTTTGAGACATTGAGTATCCACATAGTGAAAAAAAAAAAGAAAAAAATAGAGAAAAAGATAGAAGAGGATTTTCTCATTCAATTAAGTTTCAAATTGAGTTTTATTTTTCACCGACCTTGAATATATTATTTTTACAGTTATGAATGACATTTTACTGTTTAAATTTGTCCTATACTTTTTATTATTTTGGCTCATTTATTATAAGGTATTATATTCATGATAAGGTATTATATTCATGAATTCATTAAGATTTATAATTGGGCATACCACTTTGTGAATATTTTTTGGACTCATAATCCTATAATTTTTTCTCATTTAAAAATGATATTTTTTATATAAAATTTTATATGTCTTATTTGGTGTAATTATTATTGACTTGTTGTGTATTATTAATTTATTTTCTCACAATTCAAATAAAAGTTTGGATCATAATAAGTTGTATCAATATGGTTGTTATTGTCGTGTGTTAAAATTTGTTTGAATAAATGGAGGTTAGAAATAAAATGATTTAATTTAGTAGCTTAAATTATGATATTTGGTAGAGTAAAATGAAAGATTTATTATTTGTTGAAATAATATATCTTTTTTTTTACTACTCAAAAGCCTAAATCAAAATATAAAAAGAGTAAATTTTTAAACACAAACAAGTTTGTAGTTATATTTGATAATTTATTAATAATAATATATAAATCATATTCGAAATAAAACACATATAAAAATGTTGTGGGAGAAGCTTAAAATACTTTACACCTCGAAAATGGGTAACGACAAATTGTATTACTTAATAAAATTAATGAAAGTAAGATACAAGGATAGTACATCTATAGCCGATCATTTGAATGAGTTCCAATGATATGTTAATTAGTTAAGTGGTATGGATATTAAATTTGATAATGAATTGTTATGCTTATGATTGTTAACTATACTGCTAAATTCATAAGAGGTAATACGAATCACCATCGTCACTATTACTCCACATGATATGGTGACCCTAGAGATAGTACATGGAGCTATACTGAATGAGGAGATGACTCGACAATCACAATGCTCTTTTTTCTCACACTCTAAAGTGCTAATCTCATAGTCACAAGGAAGAAATAAAGGGTGATATCTAAAATCTAGTGAGAAGAGTCAAAACAACTCTTGATCGATGTACCAAAACCTTAAATACTATCATTGCAGAAAGAAGGGGCATATCAATAAGTATTATTAAAAGTGGAGGCGGCAAAATGTTGATGGGAACAAGAAAAATGCTAAGAAGTCTCAAGATGCGGAGCAAGTCTTAATTGTTACTAAATTTGACCTTCTATTGATTTATAAAGAAGAAGAAATGATCAACTTAACATATCATGAAACAAATTGAGAAGTTAACAGTGGCTCTTTATTTTATGTCATGTCGAGAAGAAAATTCTTCACATCTTACATTTTTTACAATTTTGAAGTGTTGAAGATGGAAAATGAAGAAGTATCCCATATTGTTGGTTATGGTAATGTGTTTGATCACAAATAATGGAACCATTGCTTCATTGTCCACAATCCCATGATAAAATTTATCCATCTTACGTCAATTAATCTAACTATTATCTTAACTCATTTCAAATCTTAATTTTTTAAAATAAAGCTAACAAATCCCTAAAATCTAAAGTTTCGTCATCAGACGTAGCCCTAAAATTATTTGTCAACAAATGACTTGAAATGAAATCATGAATCACATCACAGGATCTTAAATACCACATTATCAAATAATTGTAATTTTTAACAATATTCAAATGTCAAAATATTCATTATGATAAATATCGTATCACATCAGAGCATTGAAAAATAATATCTCAACAAAATTACTAAAAAGAGAACCGCAATCCAGCTATATTACCGACAAGAGCTTCGCGACTTTCATATAATATAGAACAATTAATCGGAATAAAATAAACTTTCTAAAAATTCTATTTTGAGACAAATTGCAACATCCAAACTATTCTGATTCGTAATTCTACTTCCACTAATAGCTTTCCTACCAATCCTTCTTACTTACAAATGTGTTTCGAGTCACTAACACAAAAGGGGTTAGTAAAAAAATAAAACTATGAGTGAACCAATTGTTCAATAAGGTATATAAATTTTCTATAATCAAATATATAATTTATATTAAAATATATTGAAAGGAACAATGAATCAAAATTTAGATGTATGACCATAAATTTTCTATAACATTTATGCATGGATTTCAAATTTCTTTTTTCCAATTCTTAATCTACAATGAACTATAAAAAGCATGCTAAAAAATCAAGATAATTGTTATAGACCAATGACAAGTAAGGTCTTGTTAATAAATAAGTGAATAATTAAAACTTGAGTTTTGTGTGTTTCCACATAATCAAATGCCTTACATTATTATTTAAGACCCGTAAGTGGGTTATCATACACAAAACCCCATAGATAGGGTCGAATACTATTTTTAACCTGCGGATGATAGCTCAAACCTCAATCACTAATATAATATACTAAGATATCTTATAATATATCACCGCTAATTTTTACAATGGTCCGTACATAAATAAATAAATAACTCTATACAAATATAAATAATCTTTTATATTTTCTCATATTAGAGAAAATATTCTTAATTTTTTCACAATTTGTAGAATTTTTTTCAAAATTTTTTCAAATACTTGTCATATGGTGCCTTAAATTTTTTAAGGAACTTGAATATACACGTTTTAAAACATATAAAAATTATATTATGAAATTTTTCAATATGTGGACTATTTATAGCATAGAATTATAGAAAAACTATTAAAAATCCTATAATCCTAATATTTTCTTTCAATTGACAAATATGTAGGGACAATTTATGATAATTTTATAACATGTAAGTATATATTTAAGGATTTAGAGCAAGATAAAGCATTACATACAAACATCAAAACATATAAGGGCATTAAAATAGAATTTCAAAACATGCATGAGTAAAAAATATAAAGAGCTAGTTTAACAACATATTATGAGTAAATTTAGGATATGAACTTTATAAAATTTATAACGAGTGAAAATGAGAGTCCAAGTATATGGAGTGGAAATAATTTAGTTACAAAAATATGACATGTATGAGTATTGAAAAAAAACAAATATTCAAAAAAGTAGAAAAAAATCAATAATAAAAGAAAGAAGACTTTAGATACACTTGTATTGTCTTTAAATTTACTAAAAATCTTCTTTAAATTCGCTTCAAATATCCTCTTCTAACCTTTTTTTCTCTTCTTGTCACTCTTCTCCTCTTTGCTTTCTCTCAATTCGCTAAAAACTTTAGCAGAAAATGACTAAAAATTAGTTGGATGAGACTTATATAAAAGACTGATGTATGTGCCCCTATTATGTGCACATTGGACACTGAGAAAAAGCATTGTGGCACATGAGTGTCACCTCATGCATGCGTTAGACGCTAACAATCAACCAAAAGTGCGCATGAGTGTCCCTCAAGTGCACATCGGGTATAAACAATTTATAAAAAGTGCACTTAAGCGCTAGTCAGATATTCTTTATGTGTGACCTTTTACTAAGAACACGCAGGTGCATGCGTCAGGTACTAGTCATGCATCACTCAACCTAATATGATTCAGTTTAAAGGTTAACTTTGAGCCAAAACTTCAATTGACCCCAAAATTTTCATTTTTAAAATATAATTAAAAATCTCGTCCTCAAAATTTAATATACTTAATCAAAGAAATAAATACAGCTTTTTTTCGGAACTCGTATCCTCTTTTCCACGTGATCTCATCTTTTCATTGAAGAAATAAATTACCTTTGTCCAAAATATCTGATTCTTTTTTTTTTTTTAATTTGATTCGGTTTCTCAATGTATATTAAATTTTTATTTATCATCAACGGTTTGTATTCGATAATATGTGATGGGTTATAAACATACTTTCGGAGTATTGATATGTAGAAGACATTGTGGACATCCTCCAAACTCAGAGACGGTGCTAATTTATATGATACTTCACTGATCTTTTTCAAAATTTTAAATGGTCTATTAAACATTAGCTTTAATTTTTCTTTAATCCCAAATAGATAAATTCTCTTTGACAGAAATATTTTAAAAAATACGTGATCCCTAATGTTAAAACTCAAATCTAACATTCTTTCGGAGTATTGATATGTAGAAGACATTGTGGACATCCCCCAAACTCAGAGACGGAGCTAATTTATATGATATTTCATTGATCTTTTTCAAAATTTTAAATGGTCCATTAAACCTTAGCTTCAATTTTTCTTTAATCCAAAATCGATAAATTCTCTTTGACAGAAATATCTTTAAAAATACGTGATCCCTAATGTTAAAACTCAAATCTAACATTCTCTAATTAGCGTAGCTCTTCTATCAACTTTGAATGACCTTCAACTGATCACAAATCAAGGGAATTTTCTCAAATGCCTCTTAAATAACTTTTGGTCCAAAAAGTCTTTGATCTCTGATCTCCTTCAAATAAATTAGGAAACGATATTTTCTTTCATTAGAAGCTTCAAATAGGGCCATATTGATACTTTCTTGACAATTGTTATTGTACACGGATTCAGCCAGTTGCAAGTAGACTTCCTAATTGCCTTTTATTTCTAAGATTGATGTAAGATTTAAGTTTTTAATTTATGGTAATCATAATTAGTTAAACTAATATAATTAAAAATTAATATCAAAGGATGTGAAAAATTAGGTTAAAAGTCTAAAAATTAGATCGGATGATTTGGTGTCTGATAGAGGCTTTATCGGCACATAAGTGCTAAAAGTCATAGGGTCAATGCTTGATGCATGCTTGAGGAACGCTGAAGCAGTCATTGGTAGTAGCTATGTACTTGAGGCACGTTCGAGCCACACTCGAGTATAGTGATCTAATAGAATAACTCTTGATGCAAGCTTGAGTGACGCTTGAGTGCCACTCTATATAAATAGGATCATCTGGCTCATTTCTATCATTTTCATTAGATTTTTTTAAGAGAAGATAGAAATACATACTAGGAGAAGAGAGAGAATGAGAGAGAGGAGGCCATAGAAGCTCAAATTTAGTTGATCTAAGCTAGTTTTTTGTAAGAATTAAATGATGATAAGTACATTCTGAGTTTTCTTCTCTTATTATTATCTTTTGCTAAATTTCTTAAGTAATTTTTATTTTTTTACTCATGCATGTCATGATTTTTGAAGTTATGATAATATTGTTCAACATGTATGTATAATTCTCTTTATTTTGTTATAAAAATATATGAAATTCATATTTAAACTCTTAAACATTGTCTCAATTAGCTGAATTTTAAAATTTCTCTACATGCATATATTAAAATCATGATTTAATGACTTAAAATGTAATAAATTTCGTACATCATGATATAGTATGTTCTGGATTGCATGTACTGAATTTCATTAAATTTGGCTCTGTATGTAGACTAATTAAGTTGAAGTTGTTGAGATTATTATAAGCTACTAAATTCTTGCACTTTTTGTTGAGTTTATGGCTTCAATGACTGTTGTATGTCTTAATTTTATACATGAGGGCTTACATGTATTAAACTATCAAATATAAACCTAATATAGTTTGGAAAATAAAAACAAAATATTCTACATAGTCTAAATTTTATTTGCAGATGTTGAATTATACATATTGCTAAAGGTTTCTACATTTAGCTACAAATTTAGCATTCTATATTTTTAAATTTAACATGACTAAATTTCTATAAAAATATAAGTATGAAATTATAGAATTATGAAAGAGAACTTTACAATTATGTATAGAATTATGATTATTTTCTCTATGAGTAAAAAAATTAAGAATTATGAAGAAAAGTGTAGAAGTTTTCTTAGAATTATATCAAACTAAGATTAAATTTTAACGAGTAGTATATTATGACATATCTTAATAATTATAGTGATATATCGATATTTGAACCTATCATCCGTAGATGATAAGCGGTGTTCAATCCTATCTATAGGATGATATACTAACCTATAAATTTTAAATAGTATTATATGGTCTTTGATTGTGTGTGAGTATATACAACTCGAGTTTTGATTGTTTACTCATTTAATCTATAAGGCCTATTGACCCTCGTCCCTAAGAAAAATCAAATTTGGATATGATTTGATTATTTAAATTGAGAAAGAATAAGATAAGAATTTTAAAAATGTATAAACTGAATTTTTTATGTAAATCTTATGAAAATTTTATGTCATTACATCCAATCATGATCTATAATTCTTTCAATATATTTTTAATAAAAGGATAAATTATCATTGTCATATTATATGTTTTGTTGAGTTTTTAGCTTACTTCTTACTGTTTTTACTAGCCCCTTAGATAAGATATATGAATTCTTGCTAGATGAGTATGAATGAAGATCGGTGATATTTGAAGAGTTTAGTTTAAAGTTTTACCAATATTTAATGATGTATTATGGTATCCAGATAGTTGTTAGCATGTCTAATATTGTATTATGGATTTTGGGTAATCATTGGAGTATTATATTGAGTTTTAGTTAGTTTAATCTGCTGTTTTGATATTTTGGACAATTTAGAACATGTTTTATGGTGTGATTGATTGATATTCAGATTTTGGTCAGCAGTTGTAGAATTCTACATGTCGGTTTTTGGTGTCATAATTACAGTTTATCGGTATGTATGTTAGTAATCCAGTAATTGCAGTTTATGATTTTATTTTCATAGATTTGTGTACTTTGATTATGTTTGGATAGGCATACTCCTTTTGTAAGGTCCGATATTATGGTTAGATCAATGTTGGAGTCACATGATATGTAGCACATATTTTGGGTCATGTGTATAAATTGTATTTAATTATTTTAGTCGGTCAAGATATTGATGCGAAATTCACGTTCAAATGTTAATTTAATGTGGATTTTCGATTAACTAATAATTGTTTGGTTAAGTGTTAATTACAGGATCACAAAATTGGATGTGACAATTGAAGCCCAAATATATTTTCTAGAATTTAGATCATTTGACCTAATTGTTCATCTGTTTGGGGATGATAAGTTATACTGAACTTTAGATTGGTTCCCAACTCATAGTGTAGACTTTTCAAAACCTTTGAGACAAATCTTGGGTCTCAATTAGATAGAATTACGGCAAGCACTCAATGCAATCTAACTATTTCATTTACATATAGTCTTACTAGAGAACATCATCCAAACAGTAATAAAGTGAGCTGACTTGATGAGTCAATTTATAATTACTTAAATAACATTATAATTTCTTGGCATTCTGAGCAAACCCATCATGACATCTATTGTTATATCCTCCCATTCTAGTTGGGGGTTAACATAAACTATAAAAGACCTAACCATTGCTTATACTCTGCCTTTAATTGTTGGCATATCAAGTATTTTCCCATAGAAGTCATGATTTATCTTTTTATGCTACACTACCAAAATATATTTTTTCAAATCTTAATATATTTTGTTAATTTTAGGGTGAATAGTATATTTTGATCGATGGGATTTATTCATAATTTTTTCCTTCAATCCTTCAATATTCAGCACACATATATACTCTCAAAATCTCAAAACTCTATCTACCCGCACACAAAAATCTGTTTTTGATTCTTTATTTAAGTCACCGGTGACATCTATAAAGAATGGATCATCTATTTTAACTCCTTTAATTCTTTTTAAAATATTTGGTTGCACTTAAAAATATGATGATATCATCCATGTGCTTTAGGAATACTTTCGAATATTGTAATCTTTCATGTAATCGAACATATCCATCTCCTTGATCCTCAAAGGAGCCATTAGATATATCGTTCAATGGTTCAAGGTATCCACTACTATGTTGGTCTTCTCTGGTTAATATTGGATATCATAATCGTAGTCATTCAAGAAATCTATCCACCTTCTTTACTTCATATTTAATTCCTTTTCAGATAACTAGTACTTTAAACTCTTATAATCTGAATACATAAATAATTTCTCTTCATAAAGATATTGTCTTCAAATTTTCAGTATCAAAATTACTGCTACCAATTCTAACTCATAAGTTGGGTAATTCTTTTTCAGCATTTTCAACTGTCTTGACTTGTATCACCTTCCCATGTTGCATCAAGATGCACCCTAATCTGATCTTTGATACATCATAACAGGCTGAATCTTCCAAATCATTCAAAAGTTGTCAAAATTGGGGCTGTCGTTAGACTAGCTTTCTACTTTGAAAACTTCTCTCACAATCCTCTGTCCAATTGAATTATACTTCCTTTCGAGTTAGTTGAGTTAGGGCATAACAATCATGAAAAAATTCTCTATAAATCTTTGATAGCAACCTTTCATTCCTTAAAAAAACTCTAAAATTTGGTCAACTGTAATTTATTACAACTTCAATCTTCTTATGATCAACTGAAACACCTCCTTTTGAGATTACATGACCCAAAAATATAACCTATTTAAGCTAAAACTTATACTTCTTTAATTTAGCATATAGACTCCTTTTGTGAAATATTTGGAGAGCAATCTTTAGGTATGTCTTATGCTCCTCATAACTCCTCAGGTATATTAGAATATTATTAATAGATACCACCAAAAACTTATAAAGGTAGGATTAGAATACTTGATTCATTAAGTTTATAAAAATCGTATGTGTGTTAGTTAAATCAAAAGGTATAATTAAAAACTCATAGCGCCCATACGTTATTTGGAAAGCTATCTTCACCATGTCTTACTCCTTGATCTTCAATTAATGATAATTCGAATGCAGATCAATATTAAAAAAATACCTATGCCTCTTACAATTGGTCCAACAAGTCATTAATTCTCGATAATTGGTACTTATTTTTTATAGTGATTTTGTTCAACTCTCAATAATTTATGTACAGCCATATAGGCCTATCCTTTTTCTTTACAAGCAACACCGGAGCACCCCATAGGGACATAAAACTCTTCTCCAACAATTTTTATAATTGCTTTTTTAATTCTATAAGCTACGATAGTGCCATTCTATAGGGGACCTTCAATATGGGTGCTGCTTTAGGTATAATCTCAATTTCAAATTCAATATCTTGATTTGGTGATAATCCTCAAAGACTTTTTCGGAAAAATATCCACAAATCCATATACCACAGTATTTCCTTAGCCAAAATACTATAACTCCTAATGGTAATCACACAAGCCAAGTAGGCTTAACATCTAGTTCTCATCAAATGGCACGCATGTATGTAAAAATCATGTATGAAAAGTATTTTTGTATTATTTTTTATAAGTAAAATGGTTCACAAATTGGGAATAAAAAATGACCCTTTTATAAAAATAATCTACGCTAGTACAATAACTAGCTAACCAATCCATATATAGAATTACATCAAAATATACATATCTAATAAAACCAAATCTTTTTTTTTTTTTGGTAATTTTAACAAACAAAATAAAATCTACCATTAAGTCCATCCCATTGATCCAAACAGTGCACCTAGATTATGTAATATTCGTTACTAAAGAAGATTACATAGGTGTCAACGTTGTTAATGAAAAATCCATAATTCTTGGGATGATAACAAATAAAGAATATATTTAAGAAATACAAATAAATGTGTTGATCCTAAATCCAAAAGTATATAAGTTAAAGTTTCAAAAATAGTGAGTCTGCCTTCAACCACCGATTTGTGATGCATGCATATCTTTGGCTGCAACCGTAAAAGCTCTTCCTAAAGCGGTTGACTTCCTCGCCGTTTTCCTCAAAGGATTCTTATATTTATTTGAGTTTTATAACGAGATATACCGCTTAATAGATATTTTACAGGCCCATAATCCTGTAATTTTTTTCTTATTTGAAATAAAATTTTTTCACATATAATTTCTTATGTCTCATTATTTATAATTATTATTGGATGGTTATACATTATTGATTTATTTTCTCACAGCTTAATAAGGGGTTTGGATCCCAATAAAAGTGAGCACTAATGTGTAGATAGACAAAAGTTTAACCCAAGTACATAGAAAACCATACTAAAGTTTGACACGAGACTTAATTAGACCGTGTATAATATAATTGAAATAAAAGGTAAAAAGAGTCTCTGTTATTCTTTGGTGGAAAATATTATGATGATGAGGCATCGGGTGATTTGAAGTTTACTGATGCAGGGTTAAGTTGAATCCGACTCGATAATCCCGCTAGACGTGGGAGTCCGGTGGATGCGTGCGTGCCCTTACTTAGATCTCGCGTATCCTAGGGAATGTAATCGCCTTTCTCACGGGCTCTAATCTGCGCCCTCTACCCGACCTCGCTGGTAAATCAAGCCTAATTTAATAGTAATGAATTTACAGGCCGTTGATTTAATCTCCAGAGAGAGAAAATATATTATATTTCTAAAAGATATACCCGAAAGGGCGATTTGAAAAAATACCAGCACGGCACCTCAACTATAAAAAGGAGATTTGGAGAATCCCCCTGATAATTACATAACCCAACAGCCGATGCACAGGCCTTTTCGGATGATGAAAAAACATAATTTAATATTTATCAATCGCACTTCCCACGCTATAAAATGAGACCGGGCTAAAGCGGCAGGGGGAATCAATCTTCGTCAACAAATATATGATGCTACCTTTTGACTTCTTCTTTACAGCGACGCACTTCGGCATCAACTCTTTTTTTTTTTTTGTTTTCTTAAAAAAAAAAAATGGAAGACTAATTCATTTTCCCATAATTAAGAACAAGCATTTCGATTCCATGTTTTTCCTAAAATGGACTAAAATCTTCTTCAAATCCAAACATATAAGGAGGCATTGTGCAGTCTTGGGAGCAATTCTCAATTTCTTTTCAATTTTATTCCAAAAAAAATAAAATTATTTTAATAATATTTTATACGTGGTCAAATTGGCAGCATTTCATCTCATATGTTGTTGCTGCTGCTTAAGCTTTCAATTGAAACGTGTTACTGCGATTTTTGTAAAACATTTCGTAGAAAAGTGACCTAACAGTATTGTTGGGTCCTATTATAAGGGCTCATAAAACACGGCCCAAAGAAAAGACCCAAGTGGAAAGCCCAGAAGTGTTTCCACAGACCAAGAAGGCTAAACAGCCCAAGAGGCCCAAAATGCAGGTTAGTGTCCCAAGAGCCAAAGCTACAACGAAGGTCCGAAAGGCCCTTTTAACCACAAGGAGCTCGAGGACATCACGGATAATATTCAGATACGAGGACAAGAAGAACAAGCCCGAGAACCCCAGGAGTTCTATCAAGCCTCAGGTCAGTCCGAGAAGTCAAGAATAGACTGAGGACATTCCACCAAGGACAACCGAGAGCTGTTTTCCCAACGAGTCCTCGAACTCACAAAGAAGGAAGGCACGCCACGCAAGGACGAGGACTATCTCATACATGGCCGAGAACGCCAGCTAAACAACTTCGTCAATTCCCAAGGAACCTGCAACGACTGCCAGTCGTCGTCTCTACAAGGCACGCCTGGTCAAATCAAGATTGACACCTAGACTCTGCACGCCTGACACGCTCAGGCCCTACCAGCGGCGCCAGCCGCGTGCTATCCTACGCACATCAGCAGCATTGAATGAGGCCAGCGAGATAGTGGATAGCCTCTCGGCCACCCGCTGGCTGCCACGTGTCCCCTCCTCAACGGCACATTTTTTCCTATAAATACCCAGCGAAATCTCTTTCAAAGGAGTCCTTCTTCCGGGTCATTCCAGACAAGAAAAACAGAAGAAGACTTAAACTCTCTCTCTCGGCCTATTCTCCCTCTCTTCCTAAGGAGAAGAAACGAAAGAGTGACAAAGTCCCCCAACGAGGGAAACCCCTAAGGAGAGAAACACAAAGCAAGAGACAAGGAATGGATCAACCCTAAACACTTGTACTTTGTAAAGACTTCCATCTCATAGTGAAGCATTTCTGAAGGCTAAAAGCCTCGTGGTTTTTCCTCCTCATTTAAGGGGAGGCTTTCCACGTAAAATTCGGTCTCTCTCTCTTTCTCTCTCTCTCTCTCTTTGCAACTCTAAATCTCAAACACTTGTGTTGCACGTGACCCCGAATCCCGAGACGCAACATTGGCGCCTTTTGTCAGAAACTGACAAAAGGCTCACAAGCTTGCCCCTCACAGAACAACCAGTGCTCCGAAGATGGTGAGCAGACAAAATAGTACGTCCACTAGGGAGGAGGAGCGCTTCGACAGGTGCCTCCCATTAGGCGGCAGGATGAGTGGCGGCCCCGGTACTAGCGTGCGCAAGCTAGTACAGAAGGTGGACAGCCTTTCAAGAGCCGTCCGTACCCTCCGCGAGAAGGTGGATGAGCAGTCCAGGGGCACGCACCCCGAAAGCCCGCGTCCAGCAGCGCTCCAGAGGCGACAAGCGGCGTAGGCTTCCGGCGAGTTGAGGGACTATCTCAACAGAAAGAAGTCCATGAGCCAGGCCCCGACGAAGAAGGGGCTTAAGAGGCTTTGGAGGACGGTCTTCAGACCCAAAACCTACAAAACAAGCTAGCTAGGAGGACGAGAAGACCCTCTGTCCCAGAGGACAGGGGAAGGGAAAAGAAGGGTGAGCGCCCAAATGAAGACCCAGGGACCGTCCGAGCAAAACGACCCCGAACGGTTAGTCTGTGGAGGAGAGGGGCCATCAGGCCTGCCTGCTCTCACTGAGTCCCTCACCAACATCCTGAGGCAGATCGGGGACGAAAAGTTCCTAAGATGGCCCAAAGCGTTGAAGAACCCAGAGAGAGGCGACTAGTGGGAGTACTGCCATTACCACTGCAGCTGCGGCCATGACACCGAGGACTGCATGAAGCTCCAGGTAAAAATCGAGTGGCTGGTAATGGAAGGCTATCTCGACCGCTTCCTGCCACGACCTGGGCATGGCCCCGGAACAGTAGGACGCAGCCAGTCGCACCGCTCGAAGGGCAAAGCCATAATGGGCGCGGAACACGCCTGACCACCCGCTGGGGGTGCCAATACCAGCGAGGCCACGCCGAACGTAACTGTCAGAAGGACCAAGGGAACAACAAAGATGAGCATGAAGGCCCAAGCGCGCAGACTGATGTAACGTAAGGACTTAAAAGTGCCCTGGAGGCCACGCAATGTAACACGTGTACATCAATGAAAACGTCCTTTTATTATGTCTGTTATGAAGTATTCTCATACTCTCTCCTCAACAACAAAGCAACTCACAACTCAAAGCCAAAAACTCGGCTGTGACCGAGCGGTCCCAGAGGTCGAACTCCAAAAACTTGGCTGTGACCGAGCCGCCCCAGAGGTCGAACTCCAAAAACTCGACTGTCACCGAGCGGCCTCAGAGGTCGAATTTCAAAAACTCGGCTGTGACCTAGCGGCCCCAGAGGTCGAACTCCAAAAATTCGGCTGTAACCGAGCTGCCCCAGAGGTCGAACTCCAAAAACTCGACTATGACCGAGCGGCCCCAGAGGTCGACTTACGACAACTACATCCGATGCCAGGAAACCCAAAAGGTTAAAAAGCTAGAGAACCCTAAAAGGATCACACGCTAAAACCCGGGAAGTCAAAATGCTGAGAATCCTAAGGAGATCACACACTTAAAGCAAAGAGTAAAGCGCTGTGCATCGCGCCACAAAAAAAAGAGAGAACAACACTTGTACAGACAAGACAAAAGAAAAGTCCAAAACCCTGATGCAGAAAGGACAAGTCTTATTCATAAAAATGAATTCATGTACAACGTGAAAAAGCACGTTTTGTGCTAACGTGTTTCGACCCCGTTAAAAGTTTAGCGGAAGCAGTGTATAATAATAAATATCTAATACACGTAAAAGATATTTAGTACTAGATGCATACGAGACTAACGATTATGCGCAGTAAACAAAATATGCAAGTAAAAATATAAAGACGCGATTTTTGGTGACGAAGTGAAAACTCGATACCCACGGTATCGATAAAAATACTCCGGGCTTCAACGACCAGGGAAGCAATGCACTATGAAAATCAACTTACAGACCGGGTGGTAACGACGTGCTAACCTAGCCGACTTACTCCCGTCACGTGATCCCTACCAAGGAACTCCTTGGATTTGCCCGTGGCAACGGAACCGGATACCTTTCGGTCTTCACGTCAATCTTCCCTCTCGTGCCACTTGAAGTACCAACCACGATCGGATCTCCTTCTTCACGAACCAACGTCTCCCACGAAGGTAGAAGAATGTAAGAGTTTAAATAGAAAATAGAAACGAAGAGAAAAACCGTTAGAACATGAGGCACAACATTATAGTGCGTAGTAGGTTCGGTTTTCTCAAATGGAGTAAGATGAAAAGGAAGAAGAATGCTCTTCTCTCAAGTAGAATGGCTCTAACACTCTCAAAAGAGGCTCTGGCGTGCTTAGGGTTTCAAAAACATAAGGTGTGTATTTATAGAGGGCGCAAAAAAGTCGTTCAAAAATTCTGCCCATTGCTGGCGCGCTTGAGCAATTGAGCGCGCGGCGGGCGGACGTAGGGTTTCGTGAGAAACCCTGTGGGCGCTCGAGCGGCCGGAAGGCGAGCAGCGAGCGGGCGCCCTAATGGATTTTCGGCTCGAGCGGGTATCGAGCGAGTGGCTAGCGGACACCATTCTGTTTTTGCGCTCAAGCGGGAATCGAGCTCATGGCGAGCAGGAAGGCTTTGGACTGGCTCGAGCGACTGGAGGGCGGATAGATCGGACTTTAAGCTGACAACCCACAACCTGACATTGATACAATAATACATATGGTTACGGAATATGCCAATTAGACAAAAGTCTCTAACACAACGTATGACAAAGTAAGAAAAGAAACAAAATGTCAAGGGAGCGCCTTTTGGCCTCCTCCTTGAGCCTCTTGCGCTCCTGAAGACCCTGCCTGATCCGTTGGAACTGGCTCCTCGGGCGTAAGAGGTTCACTTTCAGGCCCTGCCCAAGGAGGCCCATGGAAAGGCCTCCCAGCAACGCTGTATAAGACTTCTGCGCTTATGGCACTAGCATTCCTGGGATCGAGGACAGTCACAGGAAACCGTGGGCGGATCAGTCGCAGCACTCGGCGGCACATGCGAATGCCATCCCAGTACTTGCTGTCCAATACCGGTGCCATCTCAGCAATTTGCACGGACGTCCTCAACCTCTCCTCCTGGCGAAGGATCCTATCCCGGAGGAGGCCCTGCTGGAGCCCAGAAGCTTGACGGTATCCTCCGAAGAGGCGATCTTCCCCTTTGCTTCAGCCAGCTCCGCTTCTGCCCATTGCGCAGCTTCCTGAGCGGCCCTCAAGGACCCCATTTTTGAGCGGGACTGGGCGACCTCTCCTACCAGCTCACTGAGGCCTCCAATCAAACCCTGAAGCTGCAACAGAAAAGCCCATCAATACACAAGAAACCGGAAGCAAGCCGAAAGAAGAAATATTGGGTTACCTTAGAAACGAGAGGATCATTCCCTATGTCACGCTCCCCAGGGGCCTTGGACTCCTGCAGAATGCCCCCAGGCGCCGCAAGCGCCCCTCAGGCACAGGCTCCGCAGCTATAAAAGGCACTGAAGAGCCTACCTCAAGATTAGCATCCCCAAGAAGCTCAGACAATTGCTCAACTTGGACTGCAATGGGGTGCTCGGAAGGATCAAGGGACATCAGGTCATCGACGCCTAACTCCTCAGCCTCTACAACCTCTCAGGTCGTCTCAGCCATCGTTCCCCTCTCAGCACCCAGGGCGGAGTCCCTGCCTCCTATATCCTCGGAAGGATGATCAATCTTATCTAAGACGTCACCAGGCAAATCAACGGGAACCCCGGGGACAAAATCATCACTGGGGGCTGGACGTCCGGGAGCTCCACAATCTGTGCAATTTCCCCCGAGGACTCAGTAAGAGGATTAGCAGTGGAAGTGAAGGCGAGGCCTCTAGTCCCTGAGAGCTCAGGTAAAGTACCAGTCCTCGACCTTTTAGGCAGAGGAGCAATCATATCATCGTCGCTCAAATCATCGATGCTGAAGTCATCATCATCATCATTATCATCACCAGAAGGGAGCTCAACAGCAACCGCTCGGCATTCTGAGCTCTCGGCCGGAATGGTCTTATCTGAGCGGTCAGCGGGACCCCCAATCCTCAGTATCCCCGCTCTCATCCTCAGTCTCTTTTTCTTGGACTTATCGGAAGGAGCTGCGGCAGAGGCCTCGGCCTGTGGTCCCCATTTGGCTTCTTCAAACCTCTCGGGCGACAACCAAATGTTACGCTTGTTCAGATGGAAGCTTCCTAAATTGGCTAGCACCAAATCCGTGAACTCCTTCACGCTCTCCCTGTCCTCTTTTGAAAGGTCAGAGCTATACTGGCTAGCCACATTCCCCCACTTAAAGGGGACGGCCCAATGCTCGTGAACGCCAAGGAAGAAGAACTTATCCTTCCACCGCTTCGTGGAGTCCGAGTTTTCCCCGCACATCAAGAAAAAGTCCGGGCGATGGGTCATTGTAATCCAGTCAAGGTTTTGTGTAAAAAGAAACATAACATTGACCGTAAGGGCATTCAAGAGCTTATTTCGACACCGGAAGAAGACGCACAAGGACACTAGATACCTTACTGTATTTGGCTGAAGCCTGGTGAAGGGCACTCCAAGTGCCCTCATGACCTCGTAAAGCTCCTCCACCATAGGAAACCGTAGCTCACCTTTGAGGTGGACTTCATAGACGGTAATGAAGCCATCCTGGGGGCACCACGCCCTATCGTGCGACTCAGGGATCATCATGGCTGTGGACTCAGAGATCCGATATCGTGCTTGAATCTCTGCGAGCCTGTCAAGCATCATCGTGGAGGCAATATCCCTCACTCCAGGCGCCATCGACGTTGAAAAGTGAAGACAGAAAAGCAAAGAAAATCTCAACACTTGGAGGAAGAAACGAAAAGCATACGCAAAGGTGGAGGATCAGGGTGAGAAGGCGCTTAAATACTCCTGAAGTTCGAAAGAGCACACTCATTATCCATGCCACGCATCACCCGGCCATTCGTCTCAGAAGAATGATGGCTTTGCCTTCCCAAGATGCCTGTCAGCGCGTTACTTCAGCATTTAATGCCCTGCAGAATTATAAACGGCGGCATTGGAAAGTTCTCGGACTCAGAAGAAGTCCTGGGAAGATCCTTCGCTAAGCTTAGCGCCACGATCATTCCGAGGACGTACGTGTACTTGGACTACCGCTACGAAAGGCCTAAGTCAGAACACAGACACTCATGCTCTTGCTTGCCCAGGAACGTCCCTTTCGAGTTGCAACATGCGCACAGACAAATTTGAGAAAGAAGAAGCCAACTTCCCTAGAAAAGCAGCGACTTTATGCCAAACGGTCGAGAACCTCGACCCTTTGGCATGGGGGGCTATGTTGGGTCCCAATATAAGGGCCCATAAAACATGGTCCAAAGGAAAGGCCCAAGTGAAAAGCCTAAAAGTGTTTCCACAGACCAAGAAGGCTGGACAGCCCAAGAGGCCCAAAACGTGGGTTAGTATCCCAAGAGCCAAAGCTACAACGAAGGTCCGAGAGACCCGTTTAACCACAAGGAGCTCGAAGACATCACGGATAACATTCAGATACGAGGACAAGAAGAACAAGCCCGAGAACCCCAGGAGTTCTATCAAGCCTCAGGTCAGTCCGAGAAGTCAAGAAGAGACTCGAGGACTTTCCACCAAGGACCACTAAAAGCTGTTTTCCCAACGAGTCCTCGAACTCACAAAGAAGAAAGGCACGCCATGCAAGGACGAGGACTATCTCATACATGGCCGAGAATGCCAGCTAAGCAATTTCGCCGATTCCCAAAGAACCTACAACGACCGCGCCGGTCTCCACTGTGGCATGCTCCGGTCAAATCAAGATCGACGCCAGACTCAGAGACGCCCGACACGCCAGCCCTACCAGTGGGCGCGCCGCGTTTCTATCTGCAAGGCAAGACGTCAAGAGAGCATTAAATGAGGCCAGCGGGACAGTGGACAGCCTCTCGGCCACCCACCAGCTGCCACGTGTCCCCTCCTCAACGACACATTTTCCCCTATAAATACCCAGCGAAATCCCTTTCAAAGGGGTCCTTCTTCCAGGTCATTCCAGACAAGAAAAACGGAAGAAGACTTAAACTCTCTCTCTCGGCCTATTCTCCCTCTGTTCCTAAGGAGAAGAAACGAAAGAGTGGCAAAATCCCCCAACGAGGGAAACCCCTAAGGAGAGAAACACAAAGCAAGAGACAAGGAAGGAATCAGCCCTAAACACTTGTACTTTGAAAAGACTTCCATCTCATAGTGAAACATTTCTGAAGGCTCAGAGCCTCGTGGTTTTTCCTCCTCATTTAAGGGGAGGCTTTCCACGTAAAATCCGATCTCTCTCTCTCTCTCTTTCTCTTTCTCTCTCTTTCTCTCTCTACAACTCTAAATCTCAAACACTTATGTTGCACGTGATCCCGAGTCCCGAGACGCAACAAGTATAGTTTAGTGTTGATTTATCTAGGAATATCTAAATCTGACCGTAAAGAAGAAAACAAAGAGGCAAAGATGATGAGTTTGCTATTTTATTCTACTGGCGTAGCTACGCATATCTCGTTGCAAGATACTGCCAAATTTTATGTTATTATTATTATTATTATTCCATTAGCTTCCACAAGGCCAGACCCACCAATGAGCGTCGTTAGAGGCTTCAACATGTGAACTGACTGCCGCATTTGTCGCCCAATAGCCTCGCAACTCCGACCAGAATGGTGTGGTTGCGGCCAATTGTCTCTCCTTTTTTTTTCTCTTTTGTTAAAAAAAAAAATAGACGCACACACATATTACAAGCATACAATTTCATTTATACTTATCAAAACACATGATAATAAAAATTAAACTTGATGTGTATATAAGACCTAGATAATCATCTGAGTGAGTTGAGTTGGACCTTTAAATCTTTTAATTTAAATTCTACACGTCACAACAATTAATAATAGGTTAGAAGATACGGGATTTGCTCTCCGTTATAACCTCTGACTCTTATATTAGAAATTTTTTCTGAGAATAAAAGATAATAAGAAATTTTGGTGCAAAAGAATGTGATAGAATATTAGGATTGGAAGGTTTGGCTATGTGGTTATTAAAAAGATGCAAATATATCAAGGTTAATACTTTGTGCTTATGTTTTCTCTTCCAAAATCAAGATTTGGGATCCCTTTGACAGAGGGAATGCTATACCTTTATAATCTTTCTGCCAATCAGTAATCTTTCTAAAATTGGTATGACTGTATATAAATTTAGATATTATACTAGTTAAAAACTAAACAAGCTAACTATTACATAAGCTTATAATCATCTAGAGCAAATATCTATCATTAAATGGCCGTAACTATCACATCCCAAATCCTAAACTTGTCATTAACAATTATCTAATATTAATAATTATCCGATTAGTAATTTAATTAACCGTTTGATTAATCGTCGATGTAAATTTCATGTTGATATATCAACCGACCAAAATAAAATAATATGATATAATCACAGGATCCAAATTTCGACGTCATCATGTAACTTTGTTATCGACCAAACTGCAATGTCAGATCTTACATAAGGAGTTATATTTAATTCATATAAAATCATAATATACAAATCAACTGAAATTAAAATCTGCTACTATTTACTGTCGAATGACCGACATCCCATGATTTATAAACTATAAATAACATAAACTATATTTATAAGATACTGAATAAACCAACATTCATCTCATAGTTTATAAACCATGATCTGATTAACACCAATAAAATAAACTAGTGTTCGAAACCAAATACAACATCAAAATTCATAAATATTTCTTCAAATCGATCTTCCTTTAATCCAAATCATCCTACAAGTATTCAAACATTTCATCTGAAGGGATTAGTAAAATAAAGTAAAGAGTGAGTCAAAAACTTAATAAGGCATATAATTTTACAATTAAATATATATAATTTATACTTAAAACAATGCATATTCTCACCTTTTTAAATTTACTTATCATATTTTCATTCAATTTATGTTATCAAATCATGTAGAAATATAATTTTTCTAGGGACCAAAGTTCAATAGGGGCCTCACCGACTAAAGGACAAAATATTTGAAGTCTGGGTTATATTTGTATCGAAATAATCAAAAGTCGTACACTCTTATTAATGACCCATAGATGGCCATCATACATATAATTCTATAAACAGGACTGAACGCCGCTTTCACTTGTAGATGATAGGTTCAAATCTCAATTATCACTATAATATATTAAATTATGATATAATATATTCTACACTGAACTATTATCATTGTCTAATACTTATAAAAACTCTATACATTTATTTATAATTTTGTATTTTCTCAATTTGGAGAAAATATTTTTTAATTCTTAATATAATTATAGAATTTTCTTTTAAAATTTTATTAATTTTTTTACATACAGTGTATAAAATTTGTGCAGAAATTCAAACATGTAAATTTTTAAAACATTTAAAAGTTATATTCTGAAATTTACCGCACAATGAAGTGTTAGTACAAAATCCTGTAGAAATTTAGCAATTCCATTTCTATTAAGTAAACATGCAAAAAAATTAATTAAGCTTTAGGACATATAGAGTATATTTTTGTCAAATTTGAACATGCAAAAACTTACAAATGAAAATCAAATATGGAAAAATATTATACAATAAATTTAGAACATACATGTGAGGTTATTGCAAAAAAAAATTGAACTATATAATCTGTATGGATTTGAACATAAATTTCATGTATAATTTTAGAAGAATAGGAAGAATTTAGATGCATGTTAAATATAAACTTCTTAACTATGAAATTATATTACACATGAATATTTAAAACAAAAAATACTTATAAAATTAAGAAAAAGACAGCAATAAGAGAATACTCTAAATTATCCAAAATCTTGCTTGAATTCATTTGAACTGAGTTTTTCTAACTTCCTCTCTCTTCTCCTCTTTTTATTCTCTCTCCTCTCTTAAAAGTCTATAGAAATTGACTAAAAATTGGCTAAATTTCATATTTATCCAGCACTGCCATTTGAGCATTGGTTGGTGTTAGGCTAAGGGTCATTCCTGTATAAAAAATATTATTGTGTTTACCGCCTGCACAACAATATGGCCTGATTACAAACACTTGGCCGATGTGAAGAACTATTGAAGTGGAAGAAAGGCCGGAGTAAAAATATCGGAGTGGTTAACTTTACCAGAGTATAATTTCTAGAATAGTTATACTTTGCCGGAGTGAAATTTTCGGAGTGGTTACACTTTGCCAGAGTGAAATTTCTGGAATAAAATTTTTGGAGTTCACAAAGCCAAAGTGATAAAATTTATCGAGGTGATTTTGGTATCAGAGTTGGGCAGGTGGACAAATTTGACATGCGTAAAAAATTACCTGTAAAGTGCATACCAGACAGGATAGTTGACGAGATAGTTGAGAATCGAGTTTTTACAGAAAGTAGGTTAACTACATAGTTTAGGGTAGGAAGGTAACTTTATAGAGTATGTGGCAGGTTTTACAGTACACGTGATTGTTATGTAGAGGAAGTGCCACCCGATGCATTTATATATATATATATATATATATATACATTGTTACGTTTTAAGTATGAAGAGACACAGAAGAAATAAGCCTTATTTCTGTTGATATTTCTGTTGACCAGTAGCGCTGTAATAGGTCGGCCCTCGAATAAGCCTCAATGGGCCAGGCCCAGTTTAGCTTGTATTAGCTTTCTTCCTTAATTTCGTACTCTCTCAGAAGGCAACCTCCATAATAACGGTCACCAACAGATTCAACGCTCACCCCATGAGAAAAGTGCTGAATTCTCTCCATTGTCTGCTGTAAAACTCTAACCGCTGCAAAGTACAGATGGAAGGAGAACCTCCCAAGGAGCCGTTACCGCCATTAATGCCAGCGTCAAGAATGGAAGTTGTTCTAGAAGAGTCCTGAGATCCCGCACTCCTTTCTAAGGAAGGACTCTCAACCTCTCGACTATAAAAAGACCACGGAGTCAATACTCCAGGGACGACTTTGAAAGAGAAAGCAAATGCTCTCATACTCATACGAGTTGCTCTGACATTCACATCCATTTTCCCAGAGGAATCCCTTAGAGTTCGCTCGACGTCTTCTCAAGCTCTCATACTTTTAGGATGCCACACTCTCTTACTTCCCATCACTACGGTTCTTGGAAACCCAGAGATAGGAATCAACGCTCCTCACGAGCGATATAATCGTCTCCCAGCGAGAGCCAAATCATCCCATAAACACTCTCTGCTTCTTATCTTCATTACGCCATTTCTTTTACTTTCTATGTTCTTGGAAGACTATTTTGCTGATTTGAGCGTCGGAGTGTTTTTGATGGGATAATATCCCGCTGGCACCTGTTCTTTCGTTTGTCTTAGTGGTGTGCAGGACCCAGACCCGGTGGACGAAACCGGACTCAACGATCAACGTAACTCGAACCTGTTCGAAGTTTGGATATATAAGAAAAAATAATATCTTTTTCCTTGAATAAGGGTAAAAAAGTTATTATGATAAATTATTACCTTATTTTTTATACTATTTTACAAACTAAATATTAGAATACTAATTATCCAACAACCCAATATGAAAATAATAATTTTAAACTCTATTCTAATTCTATTTTATTTTTTAAAAATAATTATTCTAGTTTTACCTTATTCTAATTTAATAATTGAATATATCATAAATCGTATCGTAACTCGTTCCAGTACCGACAACAAATGAACTTGTATGGCAGCTTCACCTTCATTTATTAAGTTGTGCGATGCTGCTAAGCTTAATTATTTCAAAAATGACCGAGCTATTATCAGCTGCGGCAACCTTTTGTATGAGCATCAATCGAATGGTTAGAGAGAACAGGTACCCGAAGTAATTAAATGGGAAATAGATCAATTAAGTAACGGATGAGACACCAGAAAGCTAATTAGTCACTAATTATACTCGGATAACAATATTTATGAATCCCTATTCACAGAATACGTCGTTAACTGCCACCTGTAAGTAGAAAAAGGCCAGCCGGAAGAATTAGAAAAGGGGTAATTCGTCATCTTCTGAAACTCGCAAGCATCTCGGCGTCTAGGCCGGCCCCACATGACGATCGACAACCTTCTCTCTATGGTAATTGTAAACTTTGAGTCTTAATTAGGGTAATAGGGCATCCAGAAATGGGCATTAATTAAGGTAATCTCGTAATTAGGAGATTACGACCCCACGTGGCACCGGACACAGCATGAGGCACACGACGCAAATACGTGGGGAAGCAGGGACGAAACAGGGAATAAAATTTATGGAATTGTTGTCTGCATCAGGTGCTGTTTTAATCAGGCTAGCTGGGTCCCTCGTCACCTAATCAGGAGTTTATTCCTCCGCCAAATCCTACTTAAGATTCCCGTTCGTTGCGTCAATGCAAATCTCATTCCACAGTGCTTTGGGATTATCACCAGGGATTGCTCCGTTGACAGTTTTCATTACCTTCTTATCACCGAATTATGTAGTTGTCCCAACATAACATTAGCTAGCCCATAAATTTTTTGTCCAAATCCAGAATTAATTAATACTGTAGGTATAACACCCCTATATTTCAACTTGGTAAGGGCCCAGATGAACTATTAAAAGAGTAGTGAATATATTATTAATTATAGATAATTTTAGTTTAATTTTATATTAAAATTAGACGTGCCGAATTTACAAAAATATTGAATGGATAATTTTATAATTTTTTATTAAACAGTCAGAAATTATCTTTAAATATTGTAAAATAATAATTAATAAAGTAATAGGTGTTTACATATTTATATGAGTTCAATGAATAAAATAAAAAATTATTTAATTAGTTTAATTAATATCAATTACATAAATAAAAAGTAATAATATTAAGATTCATTCCCCCTTCTTTATCTCGATCAGCCGCCGTGCTTGACTCAATGGTACCACATTCAGCCCCCTTTATTCTTCTTCCTTCTCATTCATTACGGCCAGCCGTTTCTCTTCCTTCTTATTCACTCAGTCAATTACTCGCCTCCCTTCATCAGATGCCCAATTGCCCTCCTCCATTCTCGTCGCTCCAGCATGAATAAAAGACGGACTGCATTATCCATTTTGAAGAGAGGTGTAGGGAGAAGGAATCCAACTATCCTTGTTCTGTTGAACTACTGTTATTATTGCTGCTGCTGCTACCGTAGATATATAGGGAGGAGCAGAACAGTGGTTATGCTGCCGTGTTGCTGAGGGAAACAAGAGCAAATCTAAGCAAGTGGAAAACTATCATTTTCTCAATAATTTTTACATCATTTTATCATTAGGTTGTTATCTAAACCTTATAAATATGGTAGCATAACTTGGCATATAAAAAACCTTGGCTATCCTAAAGCATTTTATATACTCTAAAAATGTTTGCAATTCACGGGTGAACAGGCAGCTTGTTAGGGAAGGAGATGAATGTTGCGCCTTTGGCGATTTTTCGATTTTCTTCTATTTTTGGGTCAATTGTTATAATGTCTTAAGAATGTATTTATGCCAATTAAGTTGCCATTTTTATAATGTGACATGCATAGTATAATCTTTCTGTAACATAATGTAATTTTAATTTTCAGTGTGTCGGTAATCGAGTGTTGAAATTACTTCAACAAACATTAAAATCAGCCATTCCAATTTTGACCATGGTAATAAACGTTTTTTAATCCATTCATTTATATCTTAAACCGATATATTTTTACTATTATGATTATTATTCTTAATCTATATAGAGCGTAGATTAATAGTAAACCATCGATTCTAGCTTTGACTTATCAGGTTGTTAAAAATTGAGTGATAAAATGGTCTTCACAAACACAAAAAATCTGATTTTAGATTTCATTAGATGCGGAATGGGTTAAATTCGTGCCAATCGTTTATATGGTAAATAAATACATTCATGACTGTACTCTTATGATATTACTTTTTGTTATACGTACTTTAATGCTATGCTTTTGAATTGCAATTTTGGTAACCCGAAGGCAAAGAAAATGAGCGACGAATATGTGACTGTGAGCAAAATAATATGGCTATCGTTTGTGAAGCTGAAGGAATGCACGGGTAAGCCGTCTCCCTGTTCCATCAATTTAGTAGTTGTAAAATATAAAATTTGGGACAATTTATTAAATTAAGGCAAGTCATAGGGTGAATAAATTATGATATTGGATTAGTGCTGGGTCATATTTGATTAACTAAAATTTTGTGAGCTATGTTCAGTAATATAAATCTATAAAGATTAGATAAAATTTTAAGAGTCAATCGAATAATTAGTTATTTTTAAATTTTTTCAATATTTTTGATAATCATTTCTTCATATTAATTTAGTTTGTATGCATGAATTTTTGGTTATAGATGGTAAAGACAGAGAAAATTATATAGTGAGGCCATGGTGTCAAGAAATGTAAAACTTACAGTATTATGATATAGTTTATAATTATTCGATATTGATTTTCATATTTCGGGATTGATTCGTCATTAGATCCAGATTACTGAATCTTCCAAGTAGGTTGAGTTGAAATGACTCCGATCTTCATTATTTCAAACATGAATCTATACACCACAACTAATAAATAAGAGGTCAGAGGAAGATGAGACTTGCTATTTAATATGTCATCTTATACTCAAATTAGAAACCTTTTTTCAGATAAATAGAAAGATAGGATGATGAGTGAATAATACGTGGATGCATATTTTGGGGGATTAAGTGTTAGTGGAGGGTTAGACTCTGGATACGCTCGATTGAGGAGCGGCTTAGAAATGAAGGACTGGACTCCAATATTGTACTCGACTAGGAAGCAGCTTATAAATAGAGGACTAGACTTCAGTGGTGCACTCGATTAGAAAGCGACTTAGAAATGCGGAGCGGCTTTGAGATGGAGGATTTGGCTTCGACAGTACGCTAAGTTAGGGAGAGGCTTTGAGATAGATGATTAGGGTCTGATAGTGCACTCAATTGAGGAGTGACTTTAAGATAAAGGATTGAGCTCTGATGGTGCAATTGGTTAGGGAGCGAGTTTGAGATGGAGGATTGAGTCCCGGTGGTGTACTTTGATGAGGAGCAGGTTTGAAATGGAGGATTTGATTTTGAATGTACGCTCAGTTGATGAATGACTTAGAGATGGAGGACTAAACTCTGACGGTACACTCGGCTGAGGAGTAGATTTGAGATGGAGAATTGAGCTCTGGCGGTACACTAGGCCAGATAACAGCTTTGAGATGGAGGATTGCATTTAGTTGGGGAACAGCTTAGAAATGCGGAGCAGCTTTGAGAAGGAGAACTGGGTTCCGATGGTGTGCTCAACTAGAAAGCGGCTTTGAGATAGAGGATTGGGGTCTGGTGGTGCAGTTAGTTGAGGAGTGGCTTTGAAATTGCGAATTGAGCTCCGACGGTGTACTCAATTGATGAGCGACTTTGAGATGAAAGATTGAGCTCCAACGGTGTGCTCAGTTAAGGAGAAACTTTGAGATGGAAAACTGAGCTTTAATGGTGCGTTCGGTTAGGGAGCGACTTTGAGATGGAGGATTAAACTCCGTCGATGTGCTCGGTTGAGGAGTGGCATTGAGATGAAGGACTGAGCTCCGGTGGTGTGCTCGGTTAGGGAGAAACTTTGAGATAGAGGACTACACTCGGTTGATGTAAGGTATGAGTTCCTAAAATATAGTAAATTCTAGTAATTAATTAATGTAATTGAGTTCGGGATAAGTAAATTTAAGAAAAATGGAGATTAGATCAAAGTTAAAGGAAAATGAGGGCTGAGCTTGTTGTAGGCCCGAACCCAACAAAGGGCGCCAATTTCAGAAGCTGCTGAGCTCACCACAAGCTTGAGCCCAGCAGAGGGCACCAATTCCAGAAGCTGTCAAGCTCGCCATAGGCTCAAGAGAAGTAGGAGGCGCCAATTCCAGTGTGGGTGCGCCCGAAACGCACTTGAGCACCAGTCCACTAATTCGCCCACTGACTTACTGTTTTTGTGATTTTTAATGGAGAAATGAGGGGAGATTAAGGGCGAATGAAGTAGAGCAGTGAAGGAAAAGGAGAGGAAAAAGCGGAAGAGAAGGGGATTCCAACGATTTTTGATTCGACCATAGTAAGAAAAATAATAAATCAGGTTGAGACAAGCATATCCTAAACTCTGTCTTTCTTTATTGTTGAATTTAGCTATCTCATTTTTGGTATTATTATTCTAAAACCCTCTTCCTCTAAGATTTATCATGTAATATTGTATGTTTTTTGATTTTCTTAGAATTTTATGAATAAATTATATGTTTAAGTATGAATATTATGATTTATAAGTTCAATTTCGCTATTTGATGCATGTTTCATGTCCGAATCTATTCTGAATAATTCTCTAAGACCCTAGCTCGAAAATTAAAGGTGTGATTATTGTAAATTTTGAGTTATGGGATAAAATATTACCTTATGAATTATTTAAGTTTATTAGATAATTTTTATCTGAAATTTTGTAAAAAGTTATACTGTCAAAAAATTACTAAGAACTCCAAGATTATCTGAAGGCTTAGTTATATGAATTTGAAGTGGCCTTTAAAGAACGATGATCTAAGGGTAAGAAGCAAGAATAAGAATACTCTAAGATAAGTGAAAATCAGTAAGAAATTGGACCAATGTTTATTATTTAGCGGGTAGTATTTTTGGGTATACCTTAGGATGTTACAGTAGTAATCGAGGATAACTCTATTCATAGAATGATATGTGGTCTGCCTTCTTCAGGGCATTACTATGGAGGATAAGAACTTTTGACCATCCTACCATTGGGATGTAAATAAGGAAGATAAGAACTTTTGATCATTCTACCCTTGGAATGTAAATAAGGAGGAAAACTTTGGCCTTGAGTTGTATAGAGTGAATACAATTTATCCTCGATTATTCGCTCCATCAACTGGTAGACCCTACTAGTCTTGGTCCCTCAAGATAATAATAAGAGGATTTATCCTAAAAACAAGTAAGTTCTAAGTTGTCCCATGATTTCAGTATATTTTTCTGACTAAGAATTAGAAGAACTAAATAAAGGAAATGATAAAATAAACAGAACAATGACTTTGTCCACGAGCTCATATTTATACATCGTTTCATGTTTTTGCCTTAACTATACGCATATTTGACCTCCTAATACTTTCGATGTCTTTATATATATATAATATATAAAAATTTACATGTCATGTTTTTATAGTACCTTGCTGAGCATATTGCTCACCCCTTACTGTTTTTGTCTCTCTCTTCCAGATGGTACCGATGAGCCAATGCCTGATGAAAAGAGTAAAGGTAGGGGATAGCTAAAGGAAGGTTGCAGGACCTCAAAGGCTTGAAAGTTTTGGATATGTTGATGTAATATGAATGTAAATGATTAATGTTTTTGATAATTGTTGTGTATTAATTTATGGCATGTCATATTGTATATTATTATGGATTATTATTTTACTTCTACAGGTTTTTTTATGGATATAGTTATACTTTTGCAGGTTTAATTTTAGATTTTTGTACGGATTCTTAGATGGCATCTCTATTTAAATTCAATATGATAGTTGTGAATATTGTGTTGGAGCTATGTATGATATGGCATTTGATATTGATCCTATGTATGAGTTGTGTATGTGTTGTGGATGTAAAAATTTGGATGAAATTTTGAGATCTATCTGTTGAAATATCTTATACATGTTATATTATTTAGGTTTTATATATGGTTTTCGTTTATATTTAGGAGAGATTCTACCCAATTTTCTATAAAAATTTATGTATTTAATTAATTATGTATAAGTTTAATTTGTTTAAGTATATTTATTGATGGAAGTCATTAGAAGATGGTGACCGTTTTGTCACAGTTGAGGAGAAGCTTTGAGATGGAGGGATTGCACTCATGGGCTGAGTGGCTTGAAAGATAAAGAGCTCTTCGATCCTTCAAGAGTGCTCGGGGAGTAAAAATTGTTCAATCCCCTTTCCTGTAGGTTTGAAAGGGTATTTATAGAATTAGAGCTGGTGCGGCTTTCACAGCTAATGTCGGTTGCCCTGATAGATCTATTGAGTTATCTCTGTGATCGTGCGAGGGGCGCATGTGGCAATTGTGGTCACATGGGGATATTCTTTTCCTTTTTAGGACAATGTTGGAGGTCGCTGTATGGCAATTGCCTTTCAAGGAGATTCATTGAGCCGTTACAGCCATCATGGGGTGATACGTAATTAGGGGAAATATTCTGAAAATATTTGCTGAGCTATTAGGGTAATTGTCATCGCTACATTATAGTAAGTTCCACGTGCACTACATTGTCGGGGTATCAGCAGCTTTGCAGTAGAGGCAACTACGGACACGGTGATGTGTGTAACTCTAATTGCTCGCTCCTTACTAACAGTTTTAGGTCAACTCGCTTAGGCCATCCGCGGTGTTTGTTGGGCCTTGGGCTTAGAGGAAGCTCCATGGGGTCATCAATCTCTTGTAGGTCAGATTTGGGGTTGGTTCATGGATCCTTGGACCTATTACTAGCCTTCCATATCAGGAGGTTCGAACTTTTAACCCCCGACATGTTATGATAAGATGTCGCTATGCGGGTCATTATGCATGCTTCTTTCCTAGGTGACCTACATATTTTTGCTTTATTTTGTGAGATTTGGTACTAATTTGATACTCTGCCACTAGCGAGCCTATAGTCCGGTGCGATCTCCTCAGTTTAATAGGTTGATATCTTCCTCTGGCTATAAATGGAGAGGCTCTTTATGTATTGTATCATAAATCATCTTCACTAGTCAAGTGGTGTGAGAGTTTGGAGCTGACAAAGAGCCTACACAACCATAAGTTGGGAGCAGAGACTCTTCTCCCATGCTCTTGCATGGTGTGAATAGCTGAATTGATTGAATGTTTCTTTCCACCGCTTTATGTCCGGCAATGGAACAATCTAAACCACTAACGACTCAATCTTTTAGCGATCCTAACTTGCGGCGATTCATCTTGAACACTTGGTTGGGATGTCAGCCGGTCGGATTAGTCTTGAGCTTTCCAAGGTTATAAATCGCCAGTTTGTAGTCTTAGAAATTAGCAAATCAAGTCATCATTATCTACGCTGTGCCTCCGACTCACTAATCTAAGCATTAGGGCTACCAACTATCAGTAGGCTACGTGGGGAGGCACTGCATCGTTCATCATAACAGGGCTAGTGAACATACGTGCTGTAATACTCTGTGGTAAAAGCACGTGTCATGGTCACTATGGAGACATGCTTTTTCAATATCATGAAGAGACGCCATTGCTAGGCTAGGGCATTGGCTGTGTAGGTGCTGGCGTCCAGCCACTTTTGCATTCCTTCATTTTACAAATTGCTCAACCCAAATTTTCTCTCTCCTTTTCCTTACTTTGGTGGCTTCCTGAGGTGTCACTGTGAGTTTGCCTACATTTGCTAGAAGAGAGGTAGAGCTGTTGTGCAAGAAGTGTAATGTCCACGCGTTAGTTGTTCCTAATTGACCTATTTTTGGAAGTTGAGGTTCCGTAGAGTCAAAAGCATGCCGCTGACTTTGACCGTGAGCTGTCCAAGTCTTAGACGGGATCCAACAGCTCACAGAAGAAAAATCTTGGGCTCTGGAATGGATCGGCTCACTGCGAGGACATCCTCTAGAGACACGTCAACAGCTTGCTATTCTTCAGAATGAGAGTGCCTAGCTTGTAGGAGAGTTGAGGTCTCAATTCTGCCCTACTGAAATTAGCCATGGCATGGATGAAAGGTCTTAAGAAGTCGTTCGCTTCAGTCTGCAGATTGTGTCTTTGGGGATCCCGGGCTTCCATATCGGCTTCATCGATTAGAGAAATGTCGGAGTTCAGTGTCGCGTTGACTTGGTGTACTTTTTGAAGGTAGGGGGCCTGCGCCCATGCTCACTGAGGGGGCCTCGACCATAGGATAGTCATTTGGTCGAGGTACGAGTTTAGGCAACTTTTTGTATACATTTTTTTGTTAGGCTGATTCTCTTGATGTTCCCTTTGAATCTTTAATGAATTAACTTGATTGTTTTAATCATTGTCGTTGATGTCTTTGATTATGCATTGATCTGCCTTTATCCGTCATTGAATTTGCTTTGCTGACCAAATGTTATTGCCATTGTTGCCGAACTTGAATAGATGTATGTGTCCAGCTGTGCTCGCTCCTGCCAGGAGGCCGTGGCACAAAGAGAATACGATTGTCGGCTAAGCCTTATGGCTATTGTCACTAGGCTTAATCAGACACGCTTGTTTGTTTGTGCCCTTTCCTATAGACGAATGTCATGGCATGGGTATGGGTGAGCCTCACAAGGGCCGATTGGGTTTCATGGCCAAAGTCGTCGGACTCTGGCGAAGTCTAGGCCTTCACCCGCACATAACCATTGGTGCTTGATTCTATTAGAAGACGTCATAATTTTCATGCGTTTGGTCTTAGTCTGCTGACTATTGTTGACTAATGGTATTCATCCCTACGGGAGGGAGTTATCACACGCATGCTGAGAAGCTCCCAAAGGTTTTAATGGCCGTTCGATTAGGAGGTCCGACTATTGGTCCACAAGCCCCTTGGACCATAATATTTAACCTCGTCTCGGCTGCTCAGTGATTAGGACCAAGGTTTCAAGTTCGATCGTCTCTAGGTTGTTTAGTAGATAGGATCAAGGTTTCAAATTCGACCGTCTCTGGGCCACTTGGCAGACGGAACCAAGGTTTCAAATTAGATCATCTTTTGGCCACTTGGTTTACAAGACCAAGGTTTTAAATCGGAACGCAGCTGGTTGGGCAGCAGGTGAATGAAGGTTCACCTAACTTAGGGATAGTCTAAATCTTAAAATTTGATATATGCACTCAAGTAATCAAATGATTAGTATAACAAATAGAACAAGTAATGAATAATGTTCAAGCACATAGATGCATTTAACTTATCTGGGGCCTCGCAGAAATCGTCCGCTGCTCCTCTTAGGGTAGAGGGTGCTCTGAGCCCATGGGACCATTCTTCTGATCTGGGATCGTAGCTCATATGCCCTATCATGGAGGATTGTCGAGGCTAAAAATGGTCTTTGCCAGAAGGGGGCTAATCATCCCAGTCGGAGGGCTTAGGCCCATAGCCTCTATACCTCAAAGGACAAGATCCCTCATGTTCAATTGGTTGCCTGATTTTGGACGTCAAACTTTCATTACCGATATGTAACCCATAGGTACTAAGAGAGGAACCTTACTCGACGCTTAGTCAGCATCTTTTGGCTTGAAATGTCGCATATAAGGGGCTGAGTACTTTGTTGCTCCCGAGGGCATTCTAGCCTACTATCTATGTCATACTGGGAACTCGCAAGGCCCTGGAAGATTGGAAAAGCACAGAACTGATCCAGGTAGAGCACTAGATAGAAACTTTGGTTGTAGGGCTCAGGAGTTCAATTTCTAGATCCTATGGGGAGATGGTGATGTGGAACCTCCCTTTCTGACGGCAACCATACTGGGTAGGGGGCCTCCAGTCATTACATGTGTGGTGTAAACCACGCCTCTCTAGGATTTCTATCCTGCCGATCATGACTTGGTTGGCCCTCTGATTGCGAATAGGCCTTGTCACTCGTGGCCTCCTAAAGCATGAGATTGTCAAGCTCTTAGATCTTCGGAGGAGGCTATCCTTTTCTCTGGTCTCTCTTTCTAGATGCTGAGGCTTGGGATTTGGAGGGTAGAGTCCCTGACATTGCACCTTTAGGCAGGTATTAACGGTCTGAGACCACTAAAGACACGACACATCTTTGGGTGATGAGCGCCTACACCACAGGGGCCAAGCTTTCGTCCTCATGACAACCTACAGTGGGGTTGTGGCCACAGGAGTTGACGTCTATGGCAGGTGTTTTTGCTCATGCCTTGGCATTGGCCACATCTACTCTTGTTGGAGTGGTGGCTAGAATTTTCAGTCAGATCCCATAGATAGCACCAATAATGCGTCCCTGAATCTGAATTATCAAATAATTTGGAGAGCCACTTGATGTTTTTTGTAGGTCAAATTGAAGTAGGTTCAGTCTTCAATACTTCAAATCTAGATTTTGCACACTACAACTAACAAATAAGAGGTCAAATGATCGCCGGACTTGCACCTCATTATATCTTTCGACACTCAACTTAAAAATCTTTCTGAGATAGATAGTAAGATAAGAGGATGAGTAAATAATACGTGGATGTATATTTTGGGGGATTGAGTGTTAGCAGAGGGTTAGGCTTTGGGTGCACTCGGTTGGTGAGTAGCTTAAAAATGGAGGACTAGGCTCCAAAAGTTTGCACGGTTGGCGAGCGGTTTAAAAATGGAGGATTGGGTTTTGCAGGTGTGCTTAACTGAGGAGCAGTATAAAGATGGAGGATTGGGCTTCGACGGTGTGCTTAGCTTGGGAGCGGCTTTGAGATGGAAGACTAAGTTCCAATTGTGCACTCGACTGTGGAGCAGCTTTGAGATGGAGGATTGAGTTCTGGCGGTATGCTCGGTTAGGGAGCGGCTTTGAGATTGACGACTGAGTTCCAGTGATACGTTCGATTAGGGAGAAACTTTCACATGGAGGACTAAGTTTTGGAGGTGCGCTCAGCTAAGGAGTGGCTTTAAGATGGAGGACTAAGTTTCGGTAGTACGCTTGACTAAGAAGCGACTTTGAGATGGAGGACTGAACTCCAACAGTGTGCTCGACTAATGAAAGGTTTTGAGATCGAGGATTGAGCTCCGACAGTTTCCTTGGATGAGGAGTAGCTTTGAGATGGAGGATTGAGTTTCGATTGTACACTTAACTGAAAAGCGACATTGAGATAAAGGATTGAGTTCCGATGGTACGCTTAGTTAAAGAGCAATTTTGAGATGGAGAGAGTGCACTCGTGGGCTGAGTGCCTTGAGAGAGATAGAGAGTTCTTCGATCCTTCAGGAGTACCCAAGAGTAAAAATTATTCGGTTTCCCCTCACAAAGGGGTGAAAGGGAATTTATAGAATTAGAACCGATGTGGCCTTTGAGGCTAATGTCGGCCATCCTAGGATGGCGCATTTTTGCAAGTTTCACGCGGGCTATGTTGTCGGGGTGTCAATGGCTGTGCAAAAGGGGCAACTACAGGCACGACGATGTGTGCAACCCTAATCACTTGCTTCTTGCTAAACAATTTCCAGTCTACCCACCTGAGTCGTTCGCAATGCTTGCTTGGCCTTGAGCTTGGATGAAGCTCCATCGGGCTATTGATCTCTCACAGGTTGGATTCAGGGCTAATTCATAGTTCGTTGGGTCCATTAGGGATAATTGAGGTCATTTGAAGATATATTATAATCTTGTGAATATCATATAATTAGCCATTTATTAAACTTACGGTATTATAATATAATCTATAATTATTCGATATTAATTTTCATATTTTGGGAGGATTGAGGTCATTTAGAGAGATAATATAATCCTATGAATATCATATAATTGGTCACTTATCAAACTTATGAGTATCAGTATCTTATAAATTTTACTTAACCATTGGATAAAGATGCGTAATTGTTTGTTTATAGTGACATATTAGGATACTACTAAAATATCTCGTGTAATTATAATTTCTATTGAGATAAGTTTGAGTAAGCCTATATCCTTATTGATATTTGGATTTGGTAAAATCCTAATTGTATTCATGCTCTTCAAGGTCTTGCAGTCTTTGAGTCATGGCTATGATATAATGTTGAGTATCACATAGTTGTTAGTTTATCATATGTTATTAATTTTATAAATATTTGATATTATTATTCGAAATATTTTATTATTTATTATTATTATTGATTTTATTTGCTTATTGGATATTTTATTTATCTTTATATTTTATTAGCTTTAGAGTAAAGGTCGATAGTGAACTAGAGAATGTTGTATATCTGCTATTGAAATTTTAAGTAAAGATGATCTCAGAGCATAGAAGTTTCGCAATGAGAGATTATAATACTCGTTTATTGCTTTATTAATTTTTGAATATTTTATACTATGGACATTTATGTTATCTTATATTTTTGAGGAGTTTAATATTTATTATATATATTTTATTTATAATATTATTATAAGGATTATTTATTGTTTGAATTTTTTATATGGTTAGTTAAAATCAAGTCGGGTGATTCACATCTAGATCACCGCTAATAAATGATCCAAATAGCTTGTGAACTGTTTGAAAGTCCAATAGAAATTGTTTATTTGGAGAAACAGGTGTCATTCTGGTTTAATTTCATAACTCGTTAAACAAATGAATCAAATTGAGCTTGATTCAACTACGTGCACGAACATCTCTTTGACTTGTTTATAAACTTGTGAAATGACTTTACGAAGAAAAGAAAAATCTTGTGGATATATCAATTTAAGGACCAAGAACAATATACTTGTTTTCAGGTTTTCATATAGCCGTGTTTAAAGTATTGTTAATGGGCTCATATAAGAGGTTGTGTTCGACTAGTTTATAAGCTTGACTTGCCAAACAAGCCAACAGTACACTTATCTCGACCCATCTTGATCTAACTCAGCTAGCTTTTACATTGAAGAATAATCATGAGCTTGTGGTTGAGTTAAGTTCCTTTATATTTATGCAACCAAATCATAACCCAAATTAAGGAGACAGTCACGCCAATCAATTTTTTTATCCAGCCAAGCTTGAGTTACCAAAAACATAAAAAAACAAAAAAAAAAGAAAAAGAAAAAAGACTCAGCTCAGGCTGCTTATAATAAAAAAAGTGAAGTCATAATATTCTAATTTTACTATGCTCCATTTATTTACAATCATAAACAGTGGTATTAGGGTTTAATATTTTTGGTATGATATTAATGCTATCTCAATAAAACAATGTATGACATATTGTAGAATAAATATTGATGCGTCATTGGGTCTGAATTATTGTACGGATTATGGAACTATCTAATCTTTCACGGCAAGTTAAATTGAAGTGGGTCTAGTCTCTATATCCGCTAACCAAGGTCTTGCGCAACATCTTGGAACAAATAAAAGATCGAGGTTTGGTGAGACTCGCTTCCTAATATATCCTCCGATATTCAAGTTAATAATCTTTCAATGATGATAAGAAAAATAAAAGATGTAAATGATGCTAATGCATGGGTGAGGAGATAGAATATTGGTCAGAGGACAATACTCCGACAACTGCACTCGGCGAGGAGCGGCTTTTAGTGAGGGTATACTGAGGGGATGAGTCGCTAAAGAATGGGAGAGAGTACTTTGATCTTCTAGGGGCTCTTGAGAGTAAGGATTGCTCTACTCTTCCCGTAGAGGAGAAGGGGCATTTATAATGTTTGTGCCAATTTGGCCTTACTTGGGCGTCAAGACTAGCTGTCGATTGCCCCGGTGGATTTGTTGAGTTGTCTCAGCAATTGTGTGCGGAGCTAGTATAGTAATCGTGGCTGTTTGGAGATATTCCTTCTTTTTTTGGAAAAATCACAGAGGTTGCCAGATGGTAGTATCCGTCTGAGAGAATTTGTTAAGTCATAATTGCCATTATGGGAGTGGTATGTAATTAGGGGCGATATTTTAAAAATATTTGTTGAGTTATAATTATCATTTTGGAAAATATTTGCGATCCTGGGTAGTTTTAGCAAGTGTTGTTTACGGGTTGAATTGTGCCACAGGTTGACTGGTGAGCAAGAGGAATCCTCATGGATTAACCCTAATTGTCCATTTCCCATTGGGTGGTTTTAGGTTGATTCATCCCGGTAGATCGCAATCTCACCTAGCTCTCGAGCTTGTGAGGCCGTGCTATGGGCCACCACTTCTAAGCCCTTCCTCCATTAGTGGACATGGTTCTTGGGTTGGTCCGTTATGGCCGCACCCATCACTAACCCCCCATATCGGGAGATTTAAATTTTCAACTCTTGACATATTCATTGATGGGATGCTGATTGTCGTCTTCCTTAATTGCTCTTTCCCCATGTGGTCTATCGAATTGCTACTCAGTCGGTCAAGATTTGATTCCCTGCACTTGGTGATTCTCTACAGATAATATTGGTGCAAGAAATCTTTTGCATTGATGGCTTATCAATTCTTCTATGGGATATAAATGGAGGGGCTTGCTACGCCTTACATCACGATCCACTTTCAACCAAGTTGTGCGAGGATTCAGAGTTGGCATGAAGCCGGCGCTACTATTAGCTGGGATTGAAGGAGTTCATCCCTAATGTTTGAAGGAGAGATCCTGAGACGTATAGGAAATCTGCTTTGTCTACCCTTTTTCATATGGGGAACTGCTTTGATCATCTCTTTTCACGTTCGTCCTAGAGCCGAGCCCATCAACTATCTTTGGCAGGGCAAGGCTTTTCTTACATTGTAGGTTGCCCTGCCAGTGATGGTTGGACTTTGGAATGGTTGGTTCTCTACTTCCTTGGCGCCTGGTGGTTCTTCTAAACCCGTGGATGGTGCAGTGGCCATCTTGAATCTGGGGTTCTTTTCCTCCCATCGGATTTAGGAGTCTCTTGTAGCAACACCTCCCGGGGAAGATAGAGGGTTTTTCTTTTTACTTTTGAGCTGTACATTAGCTGTCCTAGACTTGTACTTTGTAAAATGAATTATTGAATAAAACTTTCTGAGCCTTTTTGTCCTTGGTGCATGTTGTGAAAGTTTGAATGTTGCGTTTTGCTGCTTAACAATTGTCAAACAAACTGCTCGGGTCGTTGGTCTCCTAGAAGTGGTCCGTCTCAAATACTAGGTTTGGATGTGGGCCGGTCAAATCGGTCTTGAGCCCACCAAGGTCGCACGTTGCCAGTTTCACCGCTTTGGAAAGTGGAATGCTAGGGCCTTGGAAATTATGTTGTCCTGCAAATTTGCCAATACAAATCTACGCAGGGAGGCATAGCATCAGGCCATCATTATTAACCTTGGGTGATTAACATGCCACGATGCCTCATAGAGCGGGCTCATGTTGCTGTCATTATGGGGCGCTCCTCTTTGATTTTCACAAATGTCGCCGTTTCAAGGCCAGGGCATCGTCTATTTTAGCTCTAAACCTTCACCATTTTTCCACATTTTCCTTCTCAATTTGAATCATTTTTTTTCTCTAGTTTGCCCTATGACTCTCCATGGCTCCCAAGGGTGTTTATGTGATACAGTCAGTCCTTATATCCGCTGATGTTGAATCTTTGTATACACAGTTTAGTATCCCGAGTACGATTCCATTCAATCTATCGACTGACGACGACAAAGCCTACTCTCCCCGGTGCGGGCTCATCACTGTATATGAAACCCACCTAACAAGTGGCCTCTGTATCCCCTTCGTGTTGAAATTGTACAAGATTCTGGTGTCGTTAGACATTCTGATCACGCAGCTTCACCCTAATACCATGTGATGTATGGCTTCCCTATGCATCTTTCTTCGCCACCAGGGGTAGTCCTTGGACACTGTCACCATGAAGGTAATCTTCCGATTCTATCAGGATGCTGACTAGATTTCATTTTTCCCTAGCAAGGAGTTCCGGATAAGCGGGGGGAATCTTGATTCCATGAAGGGCTAGAAATACCTATTCATCTACTTGGCGATCCCCTCCGATTGGGCCCCTTCTAACAAGTGGGCAAGGTGCTAGCCTCCGATACCAGCAAAGTCTTGGATTGGGAGGACAACTTGATGAGGCCACTGACAAATCTTATCAAGGCACATGCCGACTCGTTCTGCGAGAAGGACTCCTAGTTGTCTTTGTAGGACCTCGCACAACTAAGTGGGAATCCCATTCAAAGGTGATAGACATGACCGCCCTGCCGCAAGTCTGACCCAAGAGAAACCTAGATCGCCGTATATCTAGGACTCCTTTGAGAGGGTGTCTCAGTGGCGGGCAGCTTCATCGTGTTCCTCCTCCTCCTCCACAGACTTCAGGCCAACTATTGCAGAGCAGATGCGAGGGTTTGGTGAGCTGGCTAGTAGGCTGTCTCCTGTCCCGTTTTCTTGATCTTGCCACATTTTAGAGGAGGCCACCGGGTCTACTGAGGGCAGCAAGCCCCCTATTTCCTTATTGGAGCCTCAAATGAATCTAGGGCTAGGGCATCAGGTGATCCGATCTCTGGCATTGACTCGGCTTAGTACAGGGTCCCTGTCATCATCATCTCTTCACCCGAACGGTACACGCGTAGCCTACTACTTCTTTAGTTGAGGAGGGCTCCAATAACGTCAATTCAGTTGAAGTTCTGGCAAGGAATGATGCAGAGGTGGCTGAGGCAACAATCGGTGAGGCACCTCTCCTGGAGACTTTGATATCCAAAGTCCGAGAGGGGTCCGGTGGCCCCCTTGTTGCATCCAATTTTTATGGCACCTTCCATTCATTATGAAGTGCCTGCATTAGAGCAGAGGCCTCCACCTTCTTCTATGCCCAGGGCTCCCCTGGATCCTTCGGCTACGAAGAAGATGCCCTAAATTGGCATACGTCTTAGGTAACTCTTTATTCTTATTGTTGTCGGCCTTGCCTGATCATCTACCATTTTGCTTGCAGTCACCAGTGATATTGCATATTTTGGAAGCTTGCTTGCATTAGAGGGATGTCAAGATATGCCAACGTGATGCGAAGATCCTTCACTTGACCCAAACGCATATCAACCTGGGTGTGCTTAAGGAGATGGAGGGTTGGGTGAAGGTCGTCGCCACTGAGACCCAGCAATGCCGGGAGTAGGCCACCAACCTTGACCCTGAGTTATCTGAGCTTAGGGCGAGTTCCAAGAGCTCAAGGACATGCTCTAGGCAACCGAGGAGCATCTTGCTGACCTTCAGAGTGAGAACACTCAACTTAAGGCAGAGCTAAGGACCCGGTTTAGTTTGGAGGAAGCAAGCCACACTCTGAACATCAAATTTTGGAACGGTGTTTGTCACTGCCGACAGATCGTATCCCTAGCAGTTCCATACTTCCCTATCGGTTTCATCAATCCCAAGAATAACGGTGCTTAGTGGCTATCCAACTTGATGGATTTTTCTGAGAGAAGAGAGGAGCCCTTGCTGTGTTCAACAGGGAGCCCCCAGTCTTAGGATAATCATCCCTCTGAGCTATTGTCTAGGTAATGTTTCATTTCTTTGTAGTGGATGCATGTCCTCCAATGTACATTTTGACTTTATAATAAATCACTAGGACGTTTTTTGATCCTTTTCACTCGTGTTTTTTACGTTTATGCAGAATCCATTTGTTTGATGCTCTTTTATTTGCCAACAAGACATCATTGCCATCGCAGATGGGCTTGGCATGGACGTTGGGATTCGGTCGTGCTTGTTCCCGCAGGGGGAAGTCGTGACAATTTGGTGCTCTTTTTTACAAGAGGATGTCATTGCATGCTTACTGGCAAGCCTCACTAGGGTTGGTCGGGTTTCATGGCCACAACCACTAGGCTTTAGTGAAGTCAAAGTCATTGTCCACAGGGTTTCATTGGAGCTTGGTCCCGCTGGGAGAAATGTCACCGCTCTTGTGCATCTGATCCTAGTTCATTGACCACTATCGACTGATGACGCTCGTTCTTATTGGGAGGAGTCGTCGCACGCATACTGAGAAAGCCCTTTCGATTTTTTATAGCCATCTGTCTGGTGGCGGTCGACTTTCATTTGCAAGCCCCTCCCCTAGTCGTTGCATTCAACCGCACTTAAAGCGCTTGGCTATTAGGGCCAAGGTTTTGATTCTACTTTTCGTAGGTTGGTTGACGGGCGAAGTGTCCTAACTTGATCTAAGGGTAGTCTAGGCTATTTGATTTTATGTGATGTCAAGTAAGCATTCATATGAGTAAGTAAAAATAGACAAATAATTATTTTGTTAATTTAAATATGGTAAAACTTATAAGCATGACTAACAATGTATGCTGAACCTACTTGGGTTTGGTGCAGGGCCATTAGTAATACTTCTTGAGATGGATGGTGTTCCATGTCCTCGGGACCAATTTTTCATTCTAAGTACACGGCTTGTACGCATCGTTTTGTAGAATCATCAAAGACGAGAAATGGCCCTTCCCAATTCTGGGGGAGTTTGGTCCTATGGCTATTCTTGCCCGTGGCTTCTATGCTTCACAGAACTAAGTTTTTCATATCAAATTATTGCACTTTCACCCTTTTGTTGTAGTACTGAGCAATCCACTACTGGTATATCGCTCCTACGTTTTTCGGGCAAAAGGGCATGACCCTATAGTAGTATATCCCTTGGTCGTTTATGAAGAAAGTATGCTCCTCGTTGTCCGGGCTCATTTGGATCTGGTTGTAACCTGAGTAAGTGTTCATAAAACTTAATAGTTTATGACTAGATATGGAGTCCACCAGTAGGTCGATCCTTGACAATAGGAAGTTATCCTTGGGACATGTCTTTTTACGTTTGTGAAGTCAACACACGCCTGCCACTTCCTATTATTTTTCCTGATGAGAAGCTCGTTGGATAGCTAATCAGGGTACTAAACCTCCTTGATGAGCCATACGTCGAATAACTTTTTTACCTCATTGCATAAGGCGATTAGTTTTTTGATGCGGTGATTTCTTCGCTTTTGCCAGATAGGTTTGTGATTAGAATCGAGGCTCAGTTTGTGAATTATTACTCTGGCCAAAATTTTTGGCATGTCAGCGGGTATCCATACAAAGACATTGGAGTTTTGTCTGAGAAAGGTTATTAGTTGGTCCCTGTGATGAAACGGGTCATTTTTCATTAATAATCTTCGTCAATAAACATATAAAACCAATACCCATAAAATTAAACACATTAATTTCTATAGAAAATTGGGTAGAGTTTTCTCTAAAAATGGATAAAATCCATACAAATAACCTATATTAAATAACCTATTCAAGAAATATTAGTAATTAAATCTCAAAATTCAACAACATTTCAAAACACAGGATCAACAAATACCAAATCATCCATAATTCCAACACAATACTCTTAAACTACTAAGTTGAATCTAAGAGAAATGCAATCTAGGATCAAAATAAATTCAAATATTAAAAATAATTGCGGAAGCAATTATAACCATATATCAATCTGCGGAAGTAAAAAAATTACATTCATCAAGGTACAAAAGCATTCTATATCACCATAGTACATAATATTCCTTTAAAATACTAGCCACATATATTTACAAGTCCTCAAACATTCAAAATCTTCAAAAGCCTTCGAGCTCCACAAGCTTCTTTTAACCAATTCCTATCTTTGGTCCTTCCTATCAGGTTTCAGCTTATTTGGGAGGGAATCAAAAGTAAGGGTGAGTAAATACCCAACAAGGTACCTAAAATAGTAAGAAGATACAATTTTCGTATAAAACATGCAAAATATAAGGATAAAGAAATTTAGAAAAAATTGAAAAAATTATACATGTATGCAAACAAGACCAAAACATAAATCAATGCATAAACCTAAAGGAGTTATGTTCAAAAGTTCTTGGTTTTTCATTCAAGGGCCTTATCCAAAATCTTCATTTAAAGTCCTCATTCAAAGCTTCTCATTCAAAGTTCTTATTCAAAATTCTTATTCAAATATTCTTATGCTCCTTATTTACATTCTGGTGGTAGAATGTCCAAAAGTTCTTATTCAAAGTTGATCCGAAGTCGAAAGTTCTTATTCAAATGATCCGAAGTCAAAAGTTCTTATTCAAATGATCCGAAATCCAAAGTTCTCATTCAAATGATCCGAAGATCCTTAATTCAAATGATCCGAAGATCCAAAGTCCTTATTCAAATGATTCCAAGATCCTTAATTCAAATGACCCGGAGATCCAAAGTTCTTATTCAAAGTTTATCTACTCCAAAATTTACATCTCGATGGTAGGATGGTTCTTTTGTTCTTAATTTAAAGTTCAAAAGCTCTTATCCTCCTTATTTATATCACGAGGACAGGATATTCAATTAGGCCTAATTGTTGTTTAATGCCCCACAGAAGGCAGACCGCACATCACTCCACGGACAGGGTCATTCTCAAGGCATGCTGAGAAAGTACGGGCCGAAGACTCCATATAATTTTGGAGCTCCTAATCATCGAGAACATGAATATTTTTGAAAGTTCTTAACAAACAATTTTCTCCTTATTTATATTCCGAGGATAGGATATTCAAAAGTTCTTAATAAATAATTTCTTTTTATTTACATCCCGATGACAGTATATTCAAAGTTCTTAATAAATTTTAGGTGGCTTAACTTTTACAAAATTTTTGGATTAAATTGTCTAAATAAGTTTAAATATTTCATCAATCAATAATTTACCTCAAAACTCAAGATTTGTAAACACCCTATACTCCATTTTCAATTAGGGTTTGGGGCGAAACTTTCGGACACAAATTGAACACAAAACGTAAAACAAATGACGAAATCAAAGCTATACATCTTTATATTTATGCGTAAATATAAAACGTATCCAATAAGTCATGAGAAACTTGCTTTATTCGAAGTAAATCTTAGAGAGAGAGGATTTTAGAACATAAATACCTAAGTGGAGATATTAAAAAGTAGTAATAACGAAAAATAAAGCTTAGGGTACACTTACCTCAACTTGATTTATCGATTTTCTTATTCTGATCAGGTTGGATATGATGATAAATCACTCCTTTTTTCTCTTTCTCCTTCTCTTTTCTCTCCTTCTTCGTGCTTCTGCATCATTCTCTCCAAAACCCTTTCCCCTTTTTTATAAACCCGAAAGAAGTTCGGTAGGTTAAAAATGTGACTAGCACTCGAGCGCCTATCGAACACGTGGCCAACGCAAATTTAGAACAATTGATACTGCTCAGGTGGCTCGAGTGAGAAACGAGTCTAACCATTCTATTTTTCAGTGCCTCCTTTGCACTCAAACAAGCAGTGTGTGCGGACTTTTCTAAAGCAATCTATTTTTGGCGTCATCACCGGGCTTGAGCCCACCAAGAGGCTCAACCCTGAAATTTTGTTGCACTAAGTTAATTTTTTATTTTTATTTTTAATTTTACTTATCTCAAATTTAATTATATCAAGTTAATTATTAGAATTTACTATATTTTGGAAACTCGAACCTCATAGTCCTGTAGGTCACCTATCAAGGAACTCCCAATTTACACACATTTCTCGGGCTCGCTGGGGTCTAACAAGATTTGGTCGATGGACTTGCCGGACTGGGGTTATAGCAAGGTCATTTTATCCTAGAGGTCAAAGTCCTCAATTAGCCGATTGGGTTCACCTGAGTGACTTGGGATAGATAACATGTCCGACTGGTCATTAGTGGTCTATGACCTCTCAAATACTGCATGTTGTCAAAAATTTTATTTTTAGTTATGGGATCAATGTCATTGTCCCAAATATGTTCAGGCAGGGTGGACCTAGGATAGATTTATAAATCAATGGGAGGTCTACTATAAAAATGTAAGCAATTCAGGAGGTCGTCTTAGGATAAACCCCCAGTGTAACTTCCAGCTAAATAGCCCCCTAAACTGGTGCCGGTTCATTGTCCAGTCCATAAATAGGTTATTTGGTCAATTTTAATTGATTTTTTTAAGTCTCAACTTAAAATATGCAACGATGTAAAGCAAATTTTGAAAACTTTCATAATCAATAAAGACTCGTTTCAGTTGATAATTAACCGTACTATTTAAAATGAGTGCGGATACAACCAAAGAGTCAGAATGGAAAGTCATTACATGTGTCATATCATTATTATTAAAACTAATAATATCATCTCTAACTCTTACCATCAGTTTCTTATTGCAAGAAGCCTTCTTCAGGTGGTCTGAGGTATTGCTCATGGGTAATCTCATTGTCACCATGCTAATTATTTTGGTCGCGACCCGGTTCCTTGGCTATTACTGCTTTAGCTCGCATTCATTTGTTCTATCAGGGGCCTACCTCGGATTCCACAGAAATTTAGTAAGGTGCCCTTTTGGATTAGGTTCTTGATTTCATTCTATAGAGTCTGGTAGTCTTCTATACTGTGACATAGAAATCGATAATAGTGATAGTACTTCAACTGGTTTCCTCCCTACAGGTTCTGGGATTGCTTCAGCCACTTCAGAAACTTTTTGTCTCGAATTTACATGAGGATAATAGTTCAAGAGTCATTCAAAAAAATTAGGTTCAGGGGTCTAAATTCCTCCGTATGGCCTGGCTCCGTCTTGGATTACTTCCTAGGGTCTCTAGAGCTAGCATGGTCTCCATTTCTTTTTTTTTTTCCGTTCAATAGTCCCTGACGAAAGTGGTCTAGGCATTGCTTCACTTCGTTAGCCTCCTTGGTGGCTATATAAGCGAGGGTGTTGGTTTCAGTCTCTTGAAAGATCTTTGGGTCCTGATGGGTTAGGGGTTTGAAGAAATCGCCTGACTCTAAAGTTAATATAAAAGCGTTCAATTTTACCTCATTGGTGAGCCTAGGTATTTATTGGGCCTTACTTGGTGAACTGGGCAGGAAGCACTTCAGGTTTTTGCTCGGGCCCTACTTGATGCCGATGAAGTGTCGAGGCTGCTTCTCCTCCATTTGGCTAGAGGCGAATTATGATAGGAAGTATCGGCTAGCTCCTAGAATATCCGGATTGAATTGGCATGTAGGCGGTAAAACTAAATCCGAGTGTCCCCTTTAAATGTTAGAGGGAAGCACAAGTGCATGGCGGTTTTATCTAGACCCTAGAATCTCAACAGGGTACAAAAATGATACATATGGTCCATCAAATCAGAACTCTCATTGTAGGGTTTCAGGGCCAACATCTTGAATTTGTGGCGGAGTGACTACGTCTGGAACTCCATTGTGAACTTTCCTCATATCCGTGAAGTGTTTGTTGGCACCTCCCTTGAATACATGCTGCTCAATTTGGGGGGAGGATGCACTCCTCTTTGTATTGAGGAAGGTCCTAAGCTTAGTGTGGTTCGGAGCGAGACAAAGGATCGGGCAGCTGCTAACTCTCACCGACTAGCCTAGTTCTACAGGAGGCTTCTTCTAGAGCTAGGGGTTGTCGGTCGCCACGGGAGCAGCGGGGATTCTTCCACTCTGAGTTTTCATCCCATGTCCCATGACTCGGTCGGCCTTCCATCCACATTCAGGCTCTATCGCTTGAGCTTGTATGGACCTCAAGATCGTTAGTTTGCTAGATCTTCTTGGTTAGGTGCTTCTTTCTTTGGTTCCTTCGCTTCGAGGCTAAGGTCTGAGACGTAGCGAAGGGAACCCCCAGCCGCTATCTGCCATGACGTGCGTAGAGAGTCTAGAGCATTTTAGACATACTTTCCATCCAGGCAGAAATGCTTGCATGTCCGGGGCCAATCACTGGCTTGCGTGGCTACCTATTAATGGGTCATCACCACCGGAGGTGATATCCCAAATCGGCGCGATGGCTTGTGCCCATGTGTTAACTATATTCGTCTTCATAGTGTGGTCATTGGTCTTTTCAATTGTTCTCACAAACGGTGCTAATGATATGTCCGTAGATCCAAATTGTTGTACAAATTAGAGAGCCACCTAATCTTCCACGGAGGGTCAAACTGAAATGGGTTTGGTCACCATATTAGCTAATGAGGGTCTTATACAACACAACAAACAAACAAAAGGTTAGAGAATTTACATGACTCAATCCTCGATATATCCTCAAACGCTCAATTCAATAGTTTTTTAATATGGATGAGAAAAATGAAGGATGTAAAGGATACTAATGCACAGGTAAAAAGATGGAGTGTTGGTCGGAGGATGGTACTCCTGTGAGTGCACTCGGAAGGAGGGGCTTTTAGTGAGGATGCACTCAAGGAATGAGTGGCTAAAGATTGGGAAAGAGTATTTCTATTTTTCGGAGGCTCCCGAGGGTAATGATTGCTCTGCGCTTCCCGTAGATGAGAAGAGGTATTAATAATATTGGAGCCGGTTTGCCTTTACTTGGGTACCAAGATTGACTGTTAATCACTCTGACGAATTAGCTAAGCCGTCTCAGCGATTACGTACGGGGCGAGTATGGTAACTATAACTGTCTGGAGATATTTCTTCCTTTATTAGGGCAATCATGGAAATCGCCGGATAGCAATATCCATCTAAGAGGATTTGTTGAGTCATAGTTGCCATTTCGGGAGCGATGTGTAATCAAAGGTGATATGTTAGGAATATTTACTGAGTCGTAATTGTTGTTCCGGGAGAGATTTGTGATACTGAATGGTTATGGCAAATATTGTTTAAAGGTTGAGCAGTGCCGTAGACCGGCTAGTTAGCAAGAGAGATCCCCGTGGGTCAGCTCTAATTACCCATTTCCTACTAGGGGGTTTTCGGTCGATCAATTTGGGTAGATCGTATCCCCACCTAGCTCTTGGGTTCATGAGGCCGTGCCATGGGCCGCCTCTTCCTAGGCCATTCCCCCTTTAATGGGCTTCGTTCCCGAGCTAACTTATCCATAGCCGCACCCATCAAATAAAAAATTCACTGAGAGTAAAATTTTCACTCACCTATTGTGTTAGTATCATTTATATAATATCATGCTTAACATATTGATAAAAAATACTAAAGTTGTCGACGATGACGACGACAATGATGTAGCTGCCACGGGGGTCACCATCCAGGTGTTTCAAACCTGTCTACGCATCGCTCGTTAGCAATGGGCTGTGTATTACGTGTCCCCACTATGTGAAAGGTTGGCCATTATTCAAGTTTTCCTTCTCGTGGGTCCTAAGTAATAATGAGGGATCGATTTACATCAACTACCATTTATTAATCTGGTGGGGTCGGTTCGTTTAGCTAAAAGATATAAAGTTGGATTACAATCAATCAAACCACCCCAATTTTGATTCCAACTTGATGATTTTAAAGGTCTGACAAGATTGCCTGAAACGCCTTCACTGCGGTCTCAAAAAAAAAAAAGAAAAAAAGAAAATGCCTTCTGAGCTATAAAGTTTAAATAGTTACAATTATATTAAAGATCATATTTTGTGAAAATATTAAAAAAAAAAAGAGAGACAGAAGAATTTTCTATTAATTTGTATTTATGTGAAACTGTATAATCTTTCTGTAGGATAAGAAGGTAACCTAGATTAAAAATATATATATAATAATTATTATATAAATCACTTAAATTACAATATGTTATTAATAACATAATTTTAAAAAAATATTATATATATTATATTATATATAAATAATCTAAATTTAAAGATATCAATCTTCTAATTTATAAAAAATATCTTATAAGATCCTTAATATCCCCCTTTCAAATTTAACACAGTGTCAAATATACAATTTGTGCTTAGAAACCAAATCAAGATGTTGACCAAACAAATGAGGTTTTATGAAGATATTAGCCAATTAGCCTGCCAAAGAAATCAAAAGGAGACAAATGATGTCCTCTTTGAGATGATGACATATAAAATGACAATCAATTTTAAAATTTTTTCTATATTTATAAAAAATATCATTATGAGTAATCTGAATAAGACGATGATTATCGTAACAAAAAGAAGTGCTGTTAGGTTGAAGAACACCAATATGCTATAAAAGCTAATAAAGTAAAATAAGCTCATATGTAATATTAGTAAGAATGTGATATTCAGCATCGGTGGTAGAGCATGATGAGTAACAAATAAGGCAGGGTGATATTTACATCTAGGAAGTTAGGACGATGGGTTTACAATGATGCCACACTAGAAGAATGGTAAACATTGAGCGATGATTTACAATGATTTCGAAATGCAAGAATGATGAACCATGGGCAAATAATGGTGATTGTGAACAAGAACTATCGGAAGAAGACAGCCAGTGAAGAAAAAAATTTTAGAAAGATAATATAGATCTAAATATGTTTAATTAATTTATTACCAATACCAAGAAGAAATATAAAGAGAGAGAAAAAGAATGTCTTCTATACTTCTCTGTATACGTGTAACTATAAAATAGGTCATCCTTCTATTGAATAAGAAGGAAATCTAAATTAAGAATAATAATAATGGTAATTATATAAATAATCTAAATTAAAATATAGTAATAATTTAATATAAGAAATATATATATATATATATATTAAACTAAAACATAACATTAAGCTAATCTAGAAATAATATTATATAATATATTTAATATATTTGATTTTGTCTGGCCTCTTTGAATATAATGTATTTGATTTTTGGGTAAGTATGCAACTATGCGTATCGCATCAAAAAATTTATGTAAGAGAGTTTCTGTAGAGTTTAAGTCTGACACATGAGGAAGGATAACAACCTAACATCGAAAACCACAAATAGACCAACACAATGGAATTACGGACAGATTTCAAAATATAAAGAAAATACATGTATTTTAGTTTTGCCTGCACACTACTCCAAAACTTCAATCATCCATAGGCTGTACAGTTCACCTCCAAAGACAGAAAGAAAATCGAAGATGTTTTAGGTAGTTTTGTCCCTGCCAAAACTGTAGACATGTATTACGGCTTCTCCGGGAAAAGTAAATTATGGTAGCAAGAGCGTGATTGAATTCACTAGGCGAATGAGATTTCAATTTCCATTTAATGTTTGCCCATAATAAAGCTCTACTCCATTCATTGTAAGGCCTAGAGAATATGAAGCCAGACTTTGTATCCCTCCGAATAAGCTTGGTGATAGCACATTTGAAGAACAAGTGATACGTCGATTCCTCTGCAGGCTCGAAGAACATGCAGTGTGAGGGAGTACGAAAAAAATGCATCCTATTTGAGGTCCTAAGATGATATCTAATGGCCATTCAAAGAATAAATTTATAGGAAGGTCAATGACTAGAACCCCACACAAGTTTGGCTGAATCCACCTTCGAATTAGCCCATTGGAAAATTCATGTTGGCTGAACAAATAAATGATCGCTAGCTTCCAAGTCCCATCTAATGTGGTATCATAATTAGGGCAAGGATTGTACGATAGCCATGGTCGGATGAAGGGATCCACTGTGAGAAAAAATTGAGGCTGTCATCGCCACTAAGACTAGAAATAATAACTTTCTACTTTAGCAAGTCGAGGAATCCCAAAGTCAAGGGTGATCCTAACAGGAAATGTAATAGTTAGAGGCCCTAAATGTAGTCAATTATGGGAACTCTAAAATAGATGATCGAAAGAGAACTATTTCTTAAATCTGTCATTTCCTTAACAACCTCTACAATTTGATTGTCACAACCACAATCACAACGTTCACTTTTTCCATTGTTAAGGACAATCCGAAGAAATACGAAAAATCGAGAGACAATGATGCAGGGCCTCTAACGAATGTCGGTTAGTTACATAAAAAGGAGGTTATCAGCAAAAACAAGAATAGTAGTCTCTGGTGGCCTTGCATTTTCAGTAGTAATTGCATTCAAAATTATTAGTGATTTAACTTTAATGTTGCTGCAGGGATTCTCAATGCACAAAACAAACAAATAAGGTGATTAGGTTTCCCATTAACAGAGACCTTTTTACCTTTGAAGAAACTCAAGGACTTTCCGTTAATAGAAATAGAATACAAAAGAGAAGAAATATATTTTTTAATCCACTAACAAATTTGCCCAAAACCCTGAAGCCTTCAAAGCTGCTATCACAAAATCCTATTCTATTGAGTTGAACACTTTCATGAGGTTGACTCTCATGGCACATCTGTAAGGGACATTTTTCAAGTGTCAGATATGTAGTAACTCCTTAAAAAGGATGTCATAGCCATTTTGTCTCCTCTCTACAAAAACATTTTGGCAAGGATGTGTAGGGGATGGAAGTGTAGATTTGAGTTGGTTTGCAAGAATTTTAGATATAATTTTATGAATAACATTGTAATGGGATACAAACCTAAAGCTAGAGACTCTTGTAGGAGTACTAACCTTCATAACAAGACATATAGAAGTACAATTAATCTGTTTAAATAGTCGTCCTGATAAGAAAAAATCTACCATAGCCTTAGAAATAATGCTTCCCACAACATCCCAAGAGCCTTTGAAGAAAAGATCTCGTACCAATTTCAAATAAAATAATTATAGATTGTTTAATTAGCAATGCTGACTCTAATATAGCATTTCAACCTAATAACAATATTAGTCTACAAATAAATAAACTCTTCAGATAAATATAAGAGGTACACCATAATTATATATAACATCAAAATTTCCAAACATCACTAAAAATAAGTATCAAAACTAAATATTTTTTTATATCATAAATAAATGCTAAAGATAAAATTAAGCTTGAAAACTTCTCAAAAGTTCTAGAGCTACTCTTCACTTCATTGGGAGCCCTTCTAAGTAAACCCATTACATATCTACACCAATCTAGAATAAAAAATATGAGAAATGAGCTAATCATCCAACAAGAAAATTGCATCCATACATTAAACAGTGTAATTAATAAGCTTGGAAATATAAAATTACCTTGATAAATAAATATGATAGTAGAAACCATAACATTTATTTCTGAGATATATCATTCAAATTTAAATTTTAATATAAAATAAAAGTAATATGATTCTAGCAGATCATTTATCAATTAGACTTCTTCGAATCTGAGATCATCAATAGTATGGATTCTTTCGAATCCTGATACAATAGAGGTTTTATCACAACTAATCACAATATCAAAATGTTAATAAATTTTCAATAAATCTTATTCTACCATTATAAATGAAAGGCTAATGTATTTATACTTTTATTAGTTGGTAAGTCACATAGGATTTCGACATTTGCTACTTGACATGCAACCACATTTGCTGATTGATGCCTTCTCTTCGTAATCTAGTGGCTCATGGAATTCTTAGCACACATGGCTTAACACATATCCAAGTCTAATATCCATCACTGGTATCTCCAATATCATCTACGATGGTTAAATGTTATGAAAATTCCTCCGCAATATTAATAGCCCTCAACCATTAGATGTAAAATATATATAAAAAAATTATATATTACACAAAGGTTCCTTAAATTCTATATTTTTCAAAACCGTAATATCTTTATATGATCTACTTAACTTATCCATAAAATTTAAACAATATCAATTATAAAATTAAGTACAAATTAATAAATAAATGATCATACAAGGACAAGTATGACAAGGAATAAGGTCTCAATCTTCTCTACCATTTCCATCTATATTGAAAAAATTACAATTTTGTCCTCTAATTACTCCATTTGATCTCATTTTTTTTATTTGTCTTCTCTTTTTAAAATTCCTTCCTAGATGTATTAACAAATATTTCTCATGTACACACATTTACCCATTTAACGTAGTCAAGTGACTTGGCTCCATACCTAGATATCTAGGTTAGATCACTTAATATAATAAATTTACAAGTCTCATAGAATTAATTCATAATAACATAACTCTACCAAATATCTTACCGTATACACTTAATCTAAAATAAAAAAATATAAACAATGCATAAAATAATAATTCATTTCTTAACAAAACTTCACTAACTACCAAATTAATTACGTAATGTGCTCCACTTCGGTGAACGGTGTCATCATCTCCAAGGTTCATCTCCAGTGGCATGGACGATCTGGAGAGCACCGTTTCACCCTGTTCACAAATATTACCAGTTTTTTCATGCTATTTAAATCCGATTCTCATTATTTAACCATATATATATATATATATGCATTGCCCACAGACACTATAACGTGACCTTCAATTTCAAAATAATACTCGTGTCTGGGTTCAATAGCCGTGTATAAACCCATGTGAATGGAAATAAACGCTGACAAAACAGTGAAATCAAGAGAAAAAATAATGACAACAATTACACACAATAGAGAGAGAGAAGAATAAGGCACATAATATTTACGTCGAAACTCTCTGCTAAATAAGAGGAAACAAATTATAGAATACTTAATCTACAAATCTCATTATGTAAAATTTTGGTTATAGAAATTCTCAAATAATGGAGTATAAGAATAAAGTACGACTCCTTGTATATTATATTTTTACAATTCTCGAATCGTAGTGATATATATATATATAGATAGGTCTTCTCATCGGGCGGTACCTACTCTGTAAGTTGGTCGTGTGCTCTATAAAGTTTACCACTTACTCTATAAAGTCGTTTTCCTACTCTGAACTTTGTAGGTAACCTACTCTATAAAGTTGACTATTAACTCTAGAAAGTCAACAACCTATTCTATAAAGTCAACTGCTTGCACTAGACTTTGTAAGTGACCAACTTTTCAGACAGGCTACCTTTGGCCATCAATCAAGCCGTCCTAGACTTTGGCCATGCATTGGTCCACCCTTGGCCTTCGCATCAATACCCTCGATCGGCTTTTACATCATCAGTATAGATCAGACTGGCTACATCATTCTGGCCCAGCGGGACCACTCCGGCCAGCATCACTATTCTAGTTGACACTTCAATTTGGCCAGACATTACCACTCCGGCCAACACTTCACTCCAATCTATTATAGCCATTCCAACCAATACTTCACTCCAGCCCGGTATCACCATTCCAGCCAAAAATTTGTCTTCCGGCTACATTGCCGTGTGCGTGCCATGCGTATTTGGCCAAATCTGTTGGCCTGCCAATCGGATATGAGTCAACACAGAAGTAGCTTATATTCCAACACTATGACCAACAACTTAATTCATTATGATCTTTTCTAACTTTATTCTTCTAACATATAGAGCAGCTAATTGCAAACACAGTTCAAGCAATTTAAATATGATCCCCAGTATCCAGAATCGGTAACCAACAGAGCATTTGATGTTCTGTTCTTCAATGTGGCCTAATTCCTCTTAGAACAACATTTAATTCATGAAGATTCTAACTTTCATCATCTAACATGTAGAAGAAAAATTTATGACATGATTCAACCAGAATATCATGTATTTTATCGATCATGAAGCATCTATTCATTTTGGTTTTTCCACTGTTGCAAGGTTCTCTATATTTTCCACCGAATTTCATTTTCTCCAAGGAAATGAATCTGCTCACATATAATTATGGTAATGTCTCGTATAACTGACTACAGTTGTTTAATGCATCTAAATTTTGGTCCTCTCAATTTGATCAAACCAACCGTTTCCACGTATTTCACTCAGAACTTGTCATCCTCCATTACTTCAGTTCTTCATAGAAGCAGCGCATAATACCAAGAGTCAAGGAGGTGAAGAATTTATAAGAATAATCAATAATTTCTCGAATACAACTAAGAGGGATATGGAACTTATCATGACAGAACTCTCTTCTTCTTGCTCTCCCTTGTTCCCTTCTCAAATAGTCACGCGGCCCGTTCCTTCAGATGCTGTTCGAAACGACGAAGGTTGAGATGGTTGACGAAGCATCTATCGCCCTAGTTAAGCGATTTAGCTTTAGCCCTTTGCTTGAGGAAACATTCCTAAAGCCGAATAGCATACCTCAAGGCCTCGAGGGTCAGTGCCTCAGAAGAGGTGAGGGGGGACAGAACGGATCCCTGAGAAGGGCCTCTTAAGCGACTCCAAAGTTCTTTTACCGGAAGCAACAGCCAACCCCATGCCTCCTAATTCATTGTTTAATTCCTTCATTGCAATCTTGACCAGCTCGAGCTTGGAGACAGACTTGGGAAATAGGCATCACGTTGACTTGGACTAACCACGGACTCCCGGAATTTGGGCTGGTTGACAATAAATCTATGGCTTCCCTTTCCAAAAGGGCGAGAGACATCGAGAAAAGCAGGTAAGAAGAATGGCTAAAGATATTAGAATGCCAAAGGACAGCTCGATGGTGAGCACAGTCGATGACCAAACTGGATTAACATAACTGGTAGGAAATTAATATTTCAGTTCTTAATTTATTTTCATATTTGATATACGAGTAATTAATATTTCACATCATATATTGATTTTCGTCTAACATTTGGCATCAAAGAGTCAAAACCTTAGCCGTGACAGGTTTGCAATTTTTTCACTTGATTTTTTTCAAAAATATTAAAGTTTAATTTTTGTAAACTTTTGTTATAAGTTAATGTTAAAAATCATTAAAATTATTTAATTTCTAACAAACTTATAATTTTTGAATCAATTTTGGTGTTAAAATAACTTAATCGTTATCGGATTTTGAAATTGAGACGAACGGAAGAAAAATGACCAAGCTGGATGTAGAAGACAAACAAACGTCGTTTTATTCTTCTGCTACAATAACTATTTAAAAACATTGGTTTAAGAGGCTGGGACTGTGCTGTGATTGCTTTGCCCAATGGGCCGCATGGCTGAGAGTGGGCCGTGCTCATGGGGCCCAATTTAAATTTGCATTATTCTGCATTTCTCTGTTTTACGGTAATAGGCCGTGGGAGTGGGCTGTGTAAAAGAGGCCCATTATGAGCACCATTTCAAAATTTTCAAATTTTTTTTGAAAATTTAATTAATCCAAAGCACAGCACCACGCCGGCTCTAATTTACTTTAACAACATTATCCAATATATATATATATATATATACATATATATATATATATACATATATATATTGATGGGGACGGCTGAAGTGGGCCGACTAAAAGAAATAAATAGCCTAGAAAGTATTGCGACTCACTTGCCCAATGGATAGTTAGGGCCCAGTTGACCGGAAAAGGCTCTCAAACAGTTGGATGTAGCCAAAAATATACGTGACCCAAACTAAAATCGGCCCACAAGCCCTTTCCTGCGTGCAACAGTCATCTGTCCTAATTAGCCGCGATACTGAAGATCTTGCCAGATGGCAATCTCTTCTGTAATGAAAGCCACCCAATCGGAGCACATCCCAAAAAATAAGCTTTCAAATCAGTATGCGACTTGCAACAGCAACATCAACATCAACATTCACGGCGCGTGACATCTCCACGGGGAGAGAAATCCTCCTTTCCAATCGTTGCAGCCCTGAATGGTGTCCGCATCCTCACAAGAAATGGAAAGGATCTCCTCAAAAAGTTGGCATCTTGCCTTGCTACCTAAAGAAGGTAGTGAGGGCCAACAATTATAAAAAGCCATAAGGACGTACTCCATAGGTAGACTCTTTGGCATACTCAAACTCACATAAGTATTCTATCTCTTAAGCACTCCCTCACTATTTCTCTCTGTCATTGCCAGTTCCTAACAAACCCAGTAATCAGAGAAGTCGCTCTCAACGAGCGCACTACGACCTAAGCCACTCACGATGAGTGCACCTCCGATTCTGACTCGTAAATTCCCTTCATTGCATTCATTCCAGTATATTCTGTTTTAACCTTTTTTCTTTTTAGAAGCTATATTACTGACTTGAGTATTAGAGGATAAATCGAAAAACGAATCCCACCATTTTTTTCTAATTTTTCATCGGCTGTTATGGTGTGCGGGATAAAAGGCGCACAGGACGGAGATCAGACCTGACGTCAACATGAACCTAAGCAACAGTTGAACCCAAATATGCCCAAGACTTGGATCCAAGACGCATTATTGGCACCAATTGTGGGAACCCGAACGAAAGGCCTGTCATCTACTTCACTAGCATCAACATCATCAACGAACATGGTAAACACGAGAGCACAAGTCAGCATTCCGACAAAGAAAGCCACTTTCCCTAACAACGATTACTCCGCTAGTAGCCGGGTTGGATAACAACCCACTTTGATCATCATAGCAATGGCGAAGCAAATGGACAAGATATTCCTAATACTCTAGGCGCTCTGCACACGTTAGGGCAAACTGAGGTAGGGGGCTCCCTTTTCCTCAGCCTACACTCCAGCCTCCAGGTGAGGAGATCAGAGGAAGAAGAAGCCGACTAAGAAGGCCGCTCGACCAGGTAACTCTAGCATCTTGACGACCTCAAACACCTGAAGCCATTCTAAGATGGAAGGATGGCTGAGCCGTGGGACCTCGGAGAAGAGCCCAGAAAGAAGGAACTCCCGCTACATCAGGGATGAGCAGAGGTGTCCGATTCAAGAACGAGTCTCTCATATAACCCGATTGACTAGCAGCGGTAGTCAGCCGGCGTCGCATAGCATGGCTGGACACTTAGAGTTGAGGACCTACCTCAACGCAAAAAGGTCCGCGACCTCCTCATGGGTAGAGGAGAAGGTCCAAAAAATATGGAACCGCATGTTTAAAGGAGAAGCTGGCGAATACTCGGCTAATTTGAAGAAATCTCCTTTCACCATAGAGATTTGGACTCAGCCGCTACCACAAAAGTTTAAAATGACGGCCCTGGAACCTTATAACGGAGTATCGATTCCATGGATTACCTTGACTACTTTCGCACTCTACTCAGCTTCTAGAGTTTAGATAAAACTTCTATGTGCCAATACTTCCCCCTCACTTTGAAGGGAGACGCTAGGATTTGGTTCTATAGGCTCCCGGTAAATTTGATTTAGAATTTTTGGGACCTCGTTAACAGCTTCTTAGCTCAATACGTCTCCCTCCGTCACGAGGAGAAGCAGCCATGAAATCTTGCCCACGTTAAACAGAAGCCAGGCAAGAGCTTGAGAAAGTTACTAGGGCGATTTACAACAAAAGATCGAAAGATACCCAACTTGACCGATGAAGTGAAGTTCAGTAGTTTCATTTTTGCACTGGGTCCAAATGATTTCTTTAAACATCTAACCCACAAAAACTCACAAATGTTTCAGGAGGCAGAGTCCATTACCCGAGCCTACATAGCGGCGGAGGAAGCCAATGAAGTGAAGCACCCGAAATGGGCAGATCAACTTCGCTCCTTGCTGACGGAAGGAAAAAAGAAGAATGGGGCCACGACAATCCTTGAAGGAAACAGCCCAGAATCGAGCCGCCTGTACGGAGGGTGTGATGATCCCAAAAATTCTAGCCAAAAACCGATAAGGTTCTAGTCGTAAAATGACCGTCAAACTAATGCAAACCTGTACAATATTCCTATACAACATATACATCTCAACAACAAATATACATATGATCTAAAAAGCCACAATAAAATTCGTGGCACCAACATCACAACTCTGGTTACAACGCCGACTTAGATAAGATGCCATTAGATACCTAAATATAAATTATAAAACCTACTAAAGTATATACAACCATTAAAATTCAGCGGAAACTAAAATGCCTACACATCATCAACATACAAGTACATCATTATACATGTCCATCTCAAAATACACAAAATTACTCTATGAGGTACAAAATCACAAAAACTAAGTCTACAAAATCATCTTCCAATATTTACAGCCTAGCCAACTTCTAATCCTCACTCTACCTTATTAGGCATAAGCGCGTACTTATCTGAAGGTAATAAAATAGTAAGGAGTGAATAAAATATTCAATAAGGTATAATATAATTAAGGACAGTAAACAATATACTCAAAATAAAGTAGAAGAAGGATATAAGAGTATAATATAAAGATATAAATATGAAACTTGAACAAATACATTTTCGAAACACATTATCTTTTTTGTTTTACTTATTTTTTATTTAGGTTTTAAAATATGCATAAACTTCTTTATCTTTATAGACTAGAACCAATAGACCTTACTAACTAATGGAATAGCAAAACGAGGAATAGAATGTGTATGCATCCACACATTCTAAGGCATTATCTACGACACCTCAAACTTTAACGTTCTGTAGCGGATGGTATACTTTTCACCCAATATATAGGGTCAAATAACAAATATGCCACCATAGTATCTCCTGTGGTCTAGGAAAATTTCTTGGTCTACCATTGTAATATTCTAAGGTATGTTAGAAAATACTACCCTCTGAAATATAAATCATTGATCCAGATTCATAATTACTTATTCTTAAAGGAATGTTCTACCATAAATTTATATAAAGTTCTCATTTCCTGGAGAACGAATCATCAAACATAACAAATTGTGAAGTTTCCTTTAAATACATTGCATAACTTTCATAATTATCTGATATGGATATAGATAATCATTTTCTTATGAGTTCAAATATTCACATGCCTTTAATTACATGCACAAATCAACATAAAATTTGGGATATGTAAGAAATTGTTATCATAATGAGCTAAATATAACTTTAGAGCTTCCAGACAATAAATTCTTTCATAAATGCATATAACATAATTTTTAGAGTATACACAAAATAACATATATAATGTACGTATGAATAAATACCAGTATTCATGTCTGATAATATTTTCAAAACACGTAAAATAATATATATAAAATATATGTGAATAAATACCAAATAATCAAAGTACCCATGTTCACAAAATTAGGGTTTCAAAGCATGCATAAATCTTAATTAAATCGAGTAAATCAAAGGGGGCATCGGTTTGGATTTTGGGAAACAATATACCATACAAATCTTGGAAATTGGATAAGAAATTAATATATATGCATGCTCATGATATGGGTTTTATAAAATATAGGTTTAGATGGGTATCAGAATAAAAATACCCAAAAAACGGAATAAAAAGTACAAAGAGGGAAAGAAAAGTATATGAGTCTACTTGTCTCGACTCGATTTATCACTTCTCTAACTAGCTCCGAGTTGGAATCAAACTTGAGAGCCTCGATCTCTTTCTTTTCTCTCTTCTCTTTCATATTCTCTTTCTCTCATCTCTCTCTCTGATCGCCTGAAAATGACATGGAGAAAACCCTCACAAGGTTTTATATCGCGGGCTGGCGCTCCAATACTAGTCTGGCATGCTTTAGGCGTGCCTTGCTGGATCCGTCACCTGCTGCTGATGCTCGAGCACTCGGCAGATACGGGTCCCTTGGATTGGGCACCCATGGTGTTGCCTCGAGCCTCTGGCAGGCATCCCTAACCGCTTTCTCTTACCGCTCTTGAAACTTAATTTTTCACATGAAATAAACCTAATCTTAATTATATTACCTTAATTACTCCAAATTATGATATTATGGAAATTAAAATCTCACAGAGGGAGTTCAGGGCTATAAATCTAACTCCGCTGAGTGACTTTCGGGCAAATGTCTTTATGTAGATACAGGAGAAAAAGTTCGTCAAATGGCCAAAGCTGATGAAAAACCTAGAGGGAGGAGATCTATCAAAATACTGTAACTTCCATCAATTTTCGAGCTACAGTACAGAAGATTATCAAACTCTACAAAGGAAGATCGAAGAGCTAATCCGCTGGAGCCACCACACTAAGTTCCTGAGAAACCTAGGACAGAATTCTAGTCCTTTAGGCAAGGATAGGACCAAATAGCAACAGCCAAGTAATTGGATCGCAGTTGGGGTAGTCAACATCATAACCACAAGGCCACCCAAGGCTCACCATGCGGATCGCCAGGAGAAGCAACTTGGGCACAAGAAGCAGAGAGCGGGGGATGATATCATTAATTTTAGTAATAATAATATGACACATATAATGTCCCCCTATACTGATCCCCTGGTTGTATCCACACTCATTTTAGATAGTATTCTAAATTATCAATTGAAACAAGTTTTTATTAATAATAAAAGTTTTCGCAATTTGCTTTACCTCGATACCCATTTCAAACTGGGATTTAAAAAGAGTCAATTGAAACCAGTTAAAGGGCCACCGTATAGACTGGATAATGAATCAGTGGCCATCCAAGGGATAATTCGGCTAGAGGTCACTTTGGGCACGTATTTCAGGACGGTGAGCCGCACGCTCACCTTCCTAGTCATCGACTTGCCTTTCGTATATAACGCCATACTTGGCAGACCATGCTTGGTAACGTTCGGGGTCATAACGTCAATACCCCATTTAAAAATAAAATTCCCAATAGTGTGCGGTATTGGCAAAGTATTGGGTGATCAAGTAACTGGTCGAACATATTACCTGTCCTAAGTAGCTCCAAGCAGTGTCAACTAGCCAGCGGATGAGTTGGACTATCAAGATGAAACGACCCTACAGTAGGCATAGTCTAACGAGGCCAGCAACCTCGTACTCCTGGATCCGAATAATCCAAAAAAATGTATACAGATAGGGGGCTCATTTGTTGGACCCCTGCATGACCAACTAATCAGTTTGTTTAGGCAAAATGCAGATGGCTTCATGTGGGCACTTGCTAATATGCCTAGGATCCAGACCTGGGTAATGGTCCACAAGCCTGACGATAAGCCTATCAGGTAGAAGCGGATAAACCACTCCGTCGAAAAATTAATAGCTATTTGAGATGAGGTAAAGAAGCTGTTGGACGCTGGGTTTATAAGGAAAGTCTAATACCGGAAGTGATTCTCCAACGTGGTTCATGTCAAGAAGAGTAACAGGAAGTGGTAGATTTGTGTTAATTTCACCGACATCAATAAAGCCTACCTAAAGGATAGCTTCTCATTATCCAAAATAGACTTGTTGGTGGACTCTACTTTTAGGCATGAGCTACTAAGTTTTATAGACGCCTACCCGGGTTACAATTAGATCTGAACCCAGAAGATGAGGAACACAATTCATTCATGACTGACGAGGGGACCTACTAATACCAAATCATGCCTTTCGGTCTGAAGAATGCAGGCACTACTTATCAAAAGTTTGTGAACAAAATGTTCGTAAAGTAGATCGGCCGAAATATGGAGGTTTACGTAGATGATATGTTCGTTAAGAGTAAGACCACCAACGACCATATTTGTGATCTAATCGAAGCCTTCGAGGTACTGGGTATCCTCCGGAAAGTTCTTGGGTTTCATCATCTTTCAACGTGGAATCGAGACAAACCGAAAAAAATCAAAGCTCTCATAAATATGACCCCACCACGGAGTGTTAATGATGTCTAGAAGCAGACCAAGAGACTGGCAGTGCTTTATCATTTTTAGCCAAGTCTGGTGACAAATGGCTCCCATTCTTCAAGGCTTTGAGAGGGATGAAGGCGAACGGATTTCAATAGATGGCAGAACATCAGACCATTTTTGATGAACTAAAAAAGTACCTGGCCAGCCCACCCCTACTGATGTCACCAAGAGAGGGTGAGGAGCAGTATCTGTACTTGGCAATTTTAGAGGCAGCCTTGAGCTCTGTTTTGATACGTCAGGAGTCTGAAGCACAACAGCTGGTCTACTACGAGAGCAAAATGTTAATCGGCGTTGAGACTCGCTACCCCCATGCCGACAAGCTTGCATTGGCACTCGTCTTCTTGGCCAGAAAATTGAGATGTAAGGCCTAATATCTCCGGATCAAGCAAATTATAATTAATCGAGGTCAAAAGATGTAGAGAAGTCTGACATCAAGGAATTATAAAAGTTAAAATATGTGAATTTAGAGACTTTCATCAGCCTAAAAATTTTAAATTGAGATTTATTATACTGATTAGGTTATAAACCCAGAAGTCAAATATTCACCGCGGGATATAATAGTAACTCAAAAAATTATTTGATAGGCCTGATTAGCAACCAAAATATCTTTGATTGATTAAAAAGTACCTGGGACTATAGCTGGCTGGTAAGGACAGCAGGAAAATTAAGAAATTCAGTAAAAATATATGTGAAATAACCGGGCATTATATGTATAATTCAGCAAAGGGGCTGCAATTTATTAATAGCTGAGATGATTTTAGCGGCACGGGCAGCTGTATATATATATATATATATATATATATATATATATATATATGTGCTGATAATTCAGCAGGGGAAGCCGGGCAGCAACACTTAGAAAATCTAGTCAATCTTGTGGGAGGGCGTTGCAGGCCCCGGCGCCGCCAGGGGCCGTCGGAACAAAAATTAGATGACCGTATTTTTATAATAAAAAAAATGTTTTTAATATATATTAATATATATTTTTTGTTTTTATTATTTTTTTAAGAAAAGGTAAAAAAGAAACGTTTTCCATTTTTTTGTTATTATTATTATTTAAAAAAAAAAACATAGGCTTTTGGATATTCAATTTAACGGCCCCTAAGAGTGCTAGAGGGGCTGCAATGTCCTCCCGCATTGCAGCCGCCCCAAAATCGTCGGAGAGTGGGGCACATGCAAGCAGCTGCATCGGCAGCTTGGCAGCAGTATATATATATTTCAGCAGGGCCAGCAGTATATTAATTTGATAATTCAGAAACCGGGCAGCCAAATCTGATAAGTTAGCACTTGGGGGAGCAGCAGATTAGTATATATAGCAGCCACAACAGCGCACGACAGCAAGCAAACTACAGCAAAATAATTTAGCAACCGGGCAGCAATTAAATCTGCAGCACGGGAACAGTTTTAGCAGCAGAAAACCAGCAATATTTCAGCGACTCCATAGGAAATTCAGTATGCAAATTATAAGAGGAGAAGGTCACGCTAGGAAGGGGTGATTCAGCAGCTTGGTGGGGCAGCAACAGCATGCTGATTCAGCATGCCTTCAAAAGCAGAATTGGTGGGGCAGCAAAACATAATAGAATTAACAAATAGAGCAGCAGTACAAAATTGGGTAGCAGCAGAATTCAGCAGCAGCAACACATGGCGGCAAAACAGAATAACAGCACGTTGATGATTCAGCAAAATCAGGGAGGATTCAGCACACAGCAGCCATGTCCAGCAAAATTAGATTTACACTAATCTGAATCAGGGGAAGACAGAACAGCAGGCACGTTGGTGATGATGCAAAATTAGGGGGGGCAAATGCTGAATAAATCAGGATAATTCTACAGACAGGAGAAGTCTGCAGAAAAGAAAAAACGAGCAGTGAAAACAGGGGAGAAAAGAGAGAAAGAACCGAGGAAAAGAAACAGAAAAACAAAAAGATGTAAGCATATAATGTGGTTTAAATAACCACGAAAGCGGAATAAAGGACCGAGTTTTATACCTCCCGTTATTTACTTGCTCTGTTTTCGGGCTCTGAGATTCGGACCGGTTTTGAGCTTCTGGGCACGCCTTTCTCTTCTAGATGGTGTATTGTTTGAGTGGGGTGCCAGGGACAAAACCAAAATGCATAATTTATAAGGCAGTTCATCAAATGCCTTAACTAAACGTTACCAATGAACAGCTGGCCGAGATTGATGAGCACAGTAATGGGAGAGTTATCATCATTTAAATGGATCACTAATACTTCAGCAATCAATTAAGGGAAACGAAAGAAGAAGATCAACCGTCGTGAAGATGAAACGAAGAGGAGTGAATGCACCGAGTCTTGGCTCAAACGGGTCAAGAGCTTGGGCTAGCAAGCGGTCGGGCTGGCTTTGGTGAGTCAAGCATCTACATTTTCCCACTTGGTTCATGTTTTACTTGATGTGATAACCAAAATCATCAATTCTCAAACTTAAGAAATAAATATATGAATCATGGCGATAAGTCCTCTAATAATGAGTAATATCTTGCATGTATTACAATATATTATATTTCTCAAGTCATGTCTGTATCCGGTAACATTACTTTATGAATAAACCTTATATTTATTCTTTGTCCAACAATTAATGATATTCTCAAATCAACTAATGTGTACACAATTTTGAGAAACATTACAACAGATAAATAGGAATTTCATTAAATATCATTGTCTATACAATGAAAATTATAAAATGGAACTTAGTCTCATTTCTGTTACAAGATCCTTGAACCTCAATGATGTCATGCCTTTTGTCAAAGGATCAGCAATCATCAATTCAGTGCTAATATGCTCAATAGCAATTTTTATTCCTTTAATACACTTCTTTATGGCTAAAAACTGAATATTGATATATTTACTTTGACTGCTACTTTTATTATTTTTAGCCAAGAAAACAGCAGCTGAATTATCGCAATATATCTTTAATGGTCTTGAGATGGAATCAACCACTCTAAGCCTAGATATGAAATTCCTCATCCAAACACCATATTTTATAGTCTCGAAACAAGCAACGAACTTGACTTCCATAGTGAAAGTAGCAATCAAGGTTTGCTTTGCACTCTACCAGGATACAGCTCCACCGGCAAACAAAAATATGTAATCGGATGTTGATTTACGTGAATCAATACATCCAGCAAAATCTGAATCGGAGTACCCTAATACTTTCAAATAGTTAGTCCGTCTATATGTAAGTATATAGTCTTTGGTACCTTGAAGATACCTCATCACTTTCTTAGTAACTTTCTAGTGTTTCATACCTGAATTATTTTGAAATCTTTCTAACATTCCAACTGTAAATGTTATGTCAGGTCTTGTATATACCTGAGCATACATCAAACTTTCAACAACGGAAGCATATGGAATGTTTTTCATCTGTTCCTATTCTAAATTATTTTTTGGGCATTTGCTTAAATTAAACCTATCACCCTCCATAATGGGTGCTACATTTGGTGAACAATCTTTCATTCGAAATCTCTGTAAAACTTTATTGATATAGGTCTCTTGAAATAAACCTAGAACACATTGTGGTCTGTCTTGATATATCTTGATATCAATGATATAAGATGCATCACCAATATTTTTCATTTTAAATTTATCAGAGAGAAATTATTTCACCTCATACAGCAACCCTTTATTATTGGATGCAAGTAAAACATCATTCACATATAAAATAAGGAAATAAATCTTACTCCCACTGACTTTCTGGTATATACATTTATCCAAAATATTCTCTTCAAAACCAAATGGAGAGATAATTTTATCAAATTTTAAATACCATTGACGGGAGGCTTATTTCAATCCATATATGGACTTCTTGAGTTTGCATACTAATTGCTTACCATTACTAGAGGAGAATCATTCTGGTTATTTTATGTAAACTACTTCCTCTAGATCACCATTGAAAAATGCTATTTTTATATCCATTTGTTGTAATTTCATATCAAAATGAGCAACCAATACCAAAATTATGTGAAGAGAATCATTTTTAGATACAGGAAAAAAAGTCTTCGTGTAATCAATTTCCTCATTTTGAGTATATTCCTTAGCAACAAGTCTTACTTTATATCTTTTGATATTGTCTAATGAGTCTTTCTTTATTTTAAAGACCCATTTACACCCTATGACTTTCGCCACTTTAGGCAACTCAATAAGATCCCAGATTCCATTGTAACTCATGGAATTTATCTCTTCTTTCATGACATTATACCATAATTGTGGCTCATTACAACTCATAACTTGTGAAAACGTTTCAGGATTATTTTTGACTCCAATATTATAGTCTAACTCCTGTAAATATACAATATAATCACAGGAATTGCTAACTTTCTCATTCTAGATGACCTTCTCAATATTGTATCATCATTCTCAACAGGAGTATGTTGTACAACTATTTCAGATAAATCTTGAATTTCATGGTCAACTAGAATAGGATCAGCATTTTATAGAATGACATTGATTGGTTGTTCAATAGCAGTTTGATCTTGAGGGGTATTGTATACAACAATCAACCTATCATTTAAAGTGAAAGGTTGAGAAACCAAATAATCATTATCAGAAATCAAATTTCTTGACCGTCTTCTCTCACTTATTAAGTCATTCTTAAGAAATTTTATATTTCTTGATTCCACAATCCTAGTGCTGTAAGATGAACAGTAAAATTTATATCCTTTGGACCGTTCAATATATCCAATGAAATGCCCACTAATAGTCCTTGGATCCAACTTCTTCTCATGTGGATTATAAACTCTTACTTCAGATGGGTATCCCCATATGCGTACATGTTATAAACTCGATTTTTAACATTTTCATAACTCAAAAGGACTTTTTGGAACAGCTATTGTTGAGACCCGGTTTAATATATACACCACCGTTTTAAAAGCTTCACTCCATAAGGATTTTAACAGTTCGGAATTACTAAGTATACTCCTTACCATGTCCAATAATGTTCGATTTCTTCTTTCTGCTACACCATTTTAGTCCAAAAAATAAGACATAGTATATTGGACAACAATCCAATGTTCTTGCAGAAACCTTACAAATGGACAAGGCATTTGTCCATCTTCAGTATATTTTTTATAATACTTTTCACCTCTATCTGGTCTCACAATCTTGATTTATTTTTTACATTATTTCTCTACTTCTACTTTAAATAATTTAAAAGTATCTAAGACTTCATTCTTATTATGAAGCAAGTAGAGATACATATAACGTGAGAAATCATCAATAAAGGTGATGAAATATTTTAAGCCAATGAGTCAATATCAGGACTACAAATATTAGTATGTATGATTTCTAATATGTTCGAACTCCTCTTAGCATTTTTCTTAATCTTGTTGGTCTGCTTTCCTTTAATGTAATCCACACAAATCTCAATGTCAGTAAAATTTAGAGTACTAAATACTCAATTATTTATCAATATTTTGATTCTTTCAATGAAAATATAATCTAATCTCTTATCCCATAACATAGAGGAACATTTATTCATAACATATCGTTTAATGCCAGCATTAGTATGCACAGTTTTAAAAAAGGTATTATTTTATAAATTTAAGTAATAAAGACTATCAGACAGTGTACCATTCCCAATAATATCAGACTTATAATGTAAACTGAAAAATAAGTTTGAAAATATAATGAAATATCTAAAAGGTACAAGTCTTGAAACTGAAATCAAATTTTTGAAAAAATTTAGAATATAAAAGGTCTTTTTTAAAGTCAAAATAAAACCACTATTCGAAACTAAGCTGCATGTTCTAATGGCCTCTACATGCGAACACATCTTGTTTTCGGAGAAGATACTTTATTCACTGCCCACTGGCTTTCTTAGGTTTTGCAAATCCTGTAAGAAATTTAAAATATGGATTGTAGAACCATAATCAATCCACCATGTGTTATGTGAAACATTAACCATATTAGATTCATAAAATACAAAAAAGAATGGATTACCTTTCTTTTCAAGCCAATTTTGATACTTGACATAGTCCTTCTTGACGTGTCTCTTCTTTTTACAGAAGAAGTACTTGGACTCATTTTTTATGTCAGATTGAGGAGGTATTTTACCTTTTTCCTTCCTTTTGGCTTGTGTCTTAAACTTTTCTTATTTAAATATATAAACGTTTTCACTTTGTTCCATCATGGGCCTTCCTTCCTCTTGAACATACATAATCATGAGTTCATTGATTAATCATTTATCTTTATGTGTGTTGTAAGAGATTTTAAAAGGTCTATATTGTGGTGAAAGCGTGTTTAAAATGTAATGCATAAGGAAAGATTCAGACATTTTCACCTCCAAATTTTTCAATTGAGCCGCTATATCCCTTATCTGCATTATGTACTCACGCATACCCTTAACACTGGTGAGCCTTATAGATGAAAATTTCATTATCAAGGTGCTAGCAAGTGCTGTATCTGAAATTTCAAACTGTTTATCGATAGCCTTCAATAAATTCGCACTTTATTATACTGATCGACAGAACCATGAATACCAACAGAAATTTTAGCCTTTATGAACATCAAATTGAGGCGATTAGATCGCTCCCATCGTTCATAAAGAGTTACATCAATCGGAGTACTGGTAAGAGTAAGAGCAGGTGGTTCGTCTTTCCGTATAGCATAATCTATATCCATCTACCCAAAATGACGAAGAATTCTCTCCTTCCACACCTTATAGTTACCACCATTGAGTTCAAAAATTTCACATCTTATGTCTGAAAGATTAATAACTATATAAAAATTAAATACATGCTTAGTAACCAATAAATGAGGCTAACAAAATACAAAATTATGTTTTATCAATGTAAAGCATATATCATGAATCAATTGACATAAAAATTATCTGTGGGGTAAATTTTTAATTCAAGTAGATTCATGTCCAATTTTATGATAAAACTATCAAATTATATTCCAATTCTTAATCCCTGTGAGCAAATTAAGAAAAATAATTTGACATTTTATCCTGATTAATTAATTTAATATAATAAAATTTTCTGTGGGATAAATTTTATTATATTAAAAAATAATTAGCCACAATTAATATTCTTATACCACACGTGATAATAAAATATAATTTTATTAATTAAGGGCGCTGTGACAAATTTTTAATTAATTAAATTATATTAATCACTACACATTATATACACATATATATAATTATATTATAAATATTATATTTTAATCTTTATATATAATAAATATAATTATATATATATATAAATATATACGTATATATATATAATTAATTATATATATATACACATATTATCTAAATGTATAAAAGAAATTAAACTGCCCATAAAACGCCAACTGAGCGTTCAGCGCAGCGTCAAATCGGCATTAGCCCATATGACCAGCGTTCGAAACCGCTCACCGCGCGTTTGCAGCGTTTTATACATTTTTCGGATTGCTATGGTGATGGGCCAGGAGGCGTGTGGGCCGCGCATGAAACAGGCCTGCAATCCACTGCCGCGCAGACGCCAAAACGTGGACGCAGGATTTGGGCTGCGAAAGAAAACGGCCCAAGTCCAAAACCGTTATTTTTTTTTTTAAATGCACTGTAGTAGAACGACGTCGTTTTTGATACTGTAGCAACAGACAAAACGACGCCGTTCAGAATACTGATAACCAAAGACAAAACGACGCCATTTATCAAACTGTAGCAACAGTTAAACGACGCCGTTCAGGTCATCTTCTACCTTCGCCGGGTTCGCCCAAACCCGACAACGCCCGATTCGACCCGTTTTTAAGACCCGATTAAATCAACGCCATCTTAACACCAAAATTGATGAAAATTATATGGAAATGTCGGAAATTGAATTTACCAACGATTTTCGGCGCTCATTTTTACCGAATCATTATAAAAATGAAAACTTTAAGAATTTTAATTTACGGGCAAAAATAGAAAAAAGGTAGAACGACAAAGGCAGAGGCGCTGCCTCTTTCTGATACCAAATGTAAGCTTATAATGTGGTTTAAACAACCACGAAAGCGGAATAAAGGATCGAGTTTTATACTTCTCGCCATTTGCTTGCTCTGTTTTCGGCCTCTGAGATTCGGACCGGTTTTGAGCTTCTGGACACGCCTTTTTCTTTTAGATGGTGTATTGTTTGAATGGGGTGCCAGGGACAAAACCAAAATGTATAATTTATAAGGCAATTCCATCAAATGCCTTAACCGAACGTTACGAGTGAACAGCCGGCCAAGATTGATGAGCACAGTAATGGGAGAGTTATCATCATTTAAATGGATCACTAATACTTCAGCAATCAATTAAAGGAAACGGAAGAAGGAGATCAGCCGTTGTGAAGATGAAATGAAGAGAAGGAGTGAATCGGCTGAGTGCCGACTTAAACGGCTGAAGAAGCCAGCTGGCAAGCGGCTGGGCTCACGGCTTCGGCTGAGCTGAAGCATCTACAAAAGAAAGCAGCAAGGGGGAAATTGAAGAGCAGAGAAGAGACAGCAGAGGGAGAAAGGAGAGGAAGCTGAAAATTCAGCAGCTTCAGATAAGTTCTGCACATGACTCCAGGAACTTATCTGATTTTCTTTCAGCCGGCTGATGGAAGCTCTTGTTTTCAGCCTCCTTCATCCTGCAAAACGTGGAGAGAAGAGAAAGCAAAGAAGGGAAAAACCGAAAGGAAGAGAGAAGTAATGGAATGAAGCATTCCACAGTTTCAAACAACCGAATTGAGTAAGAAATTTGGGCAATTCAGTTTAAGGCAAGTGCACTTTGACTTTCCTTTCCTTTTTTGCAAATTATTGCTGTTATCTTTGGAGTATTGTTGGTCCAATACTCACCTCCTTTACTGCATCACGTCGCTTATTTTCCCAAACTGAGGCATGTGTTTTGCTGATTTTCTGTTTTGCTGAATTTCGGCTTTATTAAATCTGGATTATTCTTTATGGATTCTTTACATGTTCGGCCGATTATGTTGTTTTATGCTTTTGATTTGAGCTGCTGCTGTTTTGCTGATTTAGGAGTCACGCTGATTGCTGATGCTGAAAATCAGTTTTGGAGCTTTGCTGAACTTTTAAATTGTACTGCATCACATTTGTTGAACTCTGTTTCAGACTAAAGCACGTTGCTGCATCACATTGCTGATCTCTGATTTTCTTTCTGTTTTGCTGAATTGCTATATTCCTATATTAAATTGATATAACATATGTGCTGATTTTATATGTGATGCTCAAGTAGGATGTAATCTGGAATCTGATTTTTAAAGCTTGCTAATTTTTATACATAATGTCCACGTTGCAGATTCTTACTAGCTGTAACGTGTTTTGTTGCATTCCAGTTGCTGAATTATATTTTGCTAATTTCCAAAGCTGAACCAGGATGCTATATTCAGGCTTTGCTGATTTTGATGAAAGAGGAAGCTGTATATTTAAGCTTGCTGATTTTCTTCACACGTTACTGCATTAAGCTCACTGATTTTTGGAAACTGAATATACTACAAAAATATGATACTGCTGATTTTTGAAGCTGTGTTATACATCGCTGATTTTTTAAGCTCACTGATTTTTGAAGCTTGCTACACTAAGCTTTGCTGTTGTGTCGTGTTGTTGATTTTAATCCCAAAAATATAACACTAGAATTTGAAATACTGATTTTGTTGGGATAAATTTAATAATAAAAAAACTCTATAATATGTTATGAATTATGTATATTTTCTTCTGGGGTTGAGAAAATTAAAAAGAAGAACAAAGGAGAAGTATAGAGTTTCCATAAGGATTTAAAAGGATTAAGAAACTGGACTAATGATTTATTTCAGAGGGTAATATTCTCTGACATGTATTAGGATATTATAGTGTTGATTCGAGGACTACCTCTCAGCTGTGGGGGTACTTTTGGAGACATTTTTATTATTTGGTCCCGTATACTTGGTTAAAAGTATATTGCTCATTACGGGGGATTGAATTGCATGGGTCTGTGCCTTATATAGTATGAAAGTATACACAATCCTTTCCTTAACTATCCGCTCCGTTAGTTGGTAAGGCTTACTGGCCCTGGTCCCTCAAATTAAACAAGTTTTTTGAAGTGTTCGCAGTTAATAAAATATAAGAACAAGATAAAAAAAATAATTTAAAGGCATTATTATTATTATTATTATGTTTTTGGCCTATGCTTCTGTCTATGATTTGTGTACATATATACATTACAACTTCTATTCCTCATGCTAAGTTATTTTAAGTATAAAAATGTATGCTCTTGATATATTGTATTATGTTGAGCATTTGGCTCACTCTATTGCTATTTTCTATCCTTTAGATACCTTACATATGTCGATGACTGACATGTAGGAGCAAAGATGAAAGATTTAAATTATTCTTTATGTTTAGATGATGTACTTAGAGAGGTTCAGGACTTGACATAGCTTAACTTAAATTAAAAAATATATATATAACATTGCAAAAAAATTCTAAAGGTATGATATAATGTATCTTATTTTTGGAGTTATTAGTTTAGTATGCTTCTACATATTATTAAGGATATTATTTATACTTTCATAAGTTTTTATGGGACTAAATTTGATTTTCAGTCGACATTTTTTCTTAATAAGATCAGACATCGTATTCCTTAGATACGGTGTTAGTGCCACTTATGATGTGGCAACGTATATGGATCTGTGTACGATTATGGATATATTATATTTAATTATTATAATAAATGGCTAATTATGGAAATGAGAACGTGGTTTGTGATAAAGACCCTACTTTCAGGCTCACTAGACAGTCGTCCTAACCAACTAGCTGTTAAAGGGCATCCTACAAAAGCCTGATGCTTCAAGACGGCTGGTTAAGTGGGCCATTGAATTGGAAGAGTTCGACATTGAATTTAGGCCCAAGCTGGCCATTAAGAGGCAGGTGCTGGCCGACTTCATTGTTGAAATCACGACCCCGATCCCTGATATGGACCATGGTCGCAACGTCGACCACCACTCTGAAGCACCATATTGGGTTCTCCACAGGGACGGCTCATCTCCAAATTCGTGCAGTGGGGCCAGAGTGGTCTTAAGGACATTCAACGACTTCAAAGTGAAATACTCCTTGAAGCTTGGTTTCTCAGCCACCAATAATGTTGTCAAGTACGAAACCCTGCTGGCAAGATTATGACTTGCTAAGGAGTGTTCAGTTAGACACTTGACTGTCTATAGTGATTTAGATATGGTTGTCAACTAGATTCGTGGAAGCTTCAAGGCGTACAACCCTCTATTGGCCGAATACCTTGCTAAAGCAAAGAGTGCGATCCAGAGGTTCAAGAAGCTCAACCTGGTTCACATTCCAAGGGCTAAAATTTGGAAGGCTGACTAGCTTGTAAGGGCAACGATGACAGAAAATTCGAAACAGTACTGAAAAGACATGCCAGAGATCTTAAACACTACGAGCATAATTGAGCAAGAACCGATGCAGTCCTACTGGCAAAAACTGGATGTCGTTCTACTGGAGATACCTCACGGACGAATTCTTGCAAGAAACCCCAAATGAGGCTAAGCGCATAAAGAAGATGACTAGCTGGTATGCCATAGTTGACAAGAAGCTATACCTCCATGGGTACTCGACCCCATATTCCGGTGCCTTACTCCAGAGGTGATGCACCATTAGCAGTAAGAACCTTACCTTCAAGGTAATGCACCAAGAATATTACTAACCAACCATGAAGAAGGACGCTTTGGATTTTGTGAAGAGGTGCGAGAATTGCAAAGTCCAAGACATCCTTCACCATCAACCGCCCACAGAGCTGAAAGCCATCCAGACACCTTGGTCATTCGTGCAGAGGGGGTTTGATATTCCCGGCCCATTTTCCATTGCATCCGATCAAAGGAAGTTCATCGTTGTGGGCATCAATAACTTCACAAAGTGGGTCGAGGCTGCCCCACTGTCTAGAATAACTGAGCAAAATGCTACAGAGTTCGTCCGACAGAATACGATCTATAGGTTTGGGATTTCCCAAGTCATTATGACTAACAACGAAACCCAATTCTCTGACAAGTGTTTTACCAAGTATTGCATCAGTCTAGACATTAGATTAGTCAATACTTTAGTAGCATACACACAAGCGGACGGGCAGGTGGAGGTCACCAACTAGGCACCGCTGCAGGATTGAAGACCAATATGGAAGACGTAGGGGGCTTCCGGGTGGACTAACTACCCTCCGTACTGTGGTCATATCGGACGACTTTCAAAGGGCCAACGCGTGAGATGCCTTTCAGTCTGTGTTATGAAACTAAGGTTGTGATCCTGGTTGAGATTAGGCTCTCGGGTCTCTAGGTCGAGGCCTTTGATCTGCATGGCAACTCCCAACGACTCAAGGAGCACTTAGACTTGTAGGAGGAAGCGTGGGATGTGGCCAGGATGCGCACAGCCTCATGCCAATAGTGAATTGCCCACTATTACAATAAAAAGGTAAAAGTGTAGCAGTTCAAAGTGGGAGACTTAGTCTTGCAGAGCATAGAAGCTACAGGCAAGACAGGAATAAACGTTTCCTGAATTGGAAAGGCCCGTTCCTCGTTTCAGCCATTCTACAGAATGGAGCATACAAGCTTTAAACCCAAAATGACAAACTGGTTCCAAGGACATGGAATGCTGTCCATTTGAAACATTAATTCCAATGAGGTTTGCATCGGGTCCAAGTAGGTCATGCGTGCATTTTAGACTTTGCATGCAATATCATATAATTATTAACAAAATAATACTTCTTTCTACATGTTGCTGCGTCTCTACTCTTTTTTCTTTTCTCGTATGAATGCTTGCGTGAAGTTGTATGGAAACAAATGACCTAAATTGCCCCTAAGTTAGGCAGGCTTTTACTCACCTGCAATTAAACCTTAGTCCCATACCAGGTGGCCCGTAAGCAGTTAGATTAAGCTTTGGTCCCATATCAAGTGACCCATAAGCAGTCGGACTAAACTTTGATCCCATACCGAGCAGCCCGCAAATGTTCGGATTAAACCTTGGTCCCATACCAAGTGGCCCGCAAGCGATCGGACTAAACCTCGGTGCCATCTCGAGCAGCCCGTTAGCGGTCAAATGAAACCTTGGTCTCATACCAGGTGGCCCGTTCGCCGTCAAACACAAAATCTTAGGGGGTTGTTACAGCAAGCATGTGACGACCTCCTCTAATAGGAGATAGCACAGTTAGTTTGCAATGGTCAATAAATCGGAGCGAAGTGTAAGAGAACGCCGCACACTCCAACAGTCGGCAGATTGCCTGTAATTACAACCTAGCCACTGCCATCTGAAACAGAGACATTATCAAACCAAAAAAGAATATGCTTGTATTCATAAAAATGTACAATGCCTTGTGTGGAAAAAAAACAACACAAGCGTACTTTCAAGGGCATTCAAAGGCCCCGCCAGTACAAGGAATTATCTACACCTACGACTCATCTTGATTACTACCCGAAGATGGAGGATCCCTCGGTGGACATGGCATAGGCCTCTCGCCGCATCCGATCGGATATCTGATTAACTGCAATCAGCAAGAAGCACCGGCATTCCTTGAGTCCAAGAAGCCGACAATAAAGTGGAGGTCTGCTAAGGAAACGATCCTCCTACTAAAGTGAATCCCCGCCTAGAACCGCTCCTCCAAGGCAAGAGCTACCTCTTCAGGTCGAAGCCTTGTCCTCAGCTCGCCTTCGAGCGCTGGAATCCTCTCCATGGCCTGTGCGTGTGCACTAGAGACTTCATGCAGTTTGGCATCAGATTCCAATAAGGCCTGGTCGAGATAGTTGGCTCGCATTTGACTCTGCAACGCATCTCCAACAGCAACATTAAGGCAACGCTCCGTCTCCTTTTCCAAGAGATCGGCCTGAGCCTACATCATATTAGCAATCTCATCTCCCTGCGAAGACAAAAACTCGTCCAACTCGCAAGGCCTCCTTGCAGGCTGGCAAGTGTAAAAGGAGTCAGTGAAGGGGAATTGCAGAAGATCATCCATACTGTAACGCGATGAAACAGACATACTTGGCGAGAGGGACCAACAGACCCAGGGAATGGAGCTGCCCTCGAGACACCTTGGGGATCTAGTTGTGGAAGGCTGGTGGTTCCATACGTCGATGGCGATTGCATTAGTGGAATCCTCATCGCTGCTCTTAATTCGCGTCCTCCCATCGCTACTCCCCTCTTCAGGGGAGGATTCTATCATAGGAGGAGAGGATGCCTCCCTTCCCAAACCAAGCAAAGTTGGAAGATTGATCATATCTTTGTAAACCATGGTGAAAGCAGAGAAACAATGAAGGAAGGTGGTGAATTGAATCACTTGAGACGCTACACTTAAGTAGGCGAAATATCTTGCCAAAAACGATGTCACTACAGAGTTCGAAGGGTCGCGTCGCTTTTGTATAAGGTGACATGTGTCTTTACTTGGTTGAACTCGCCTGCAGCACATAATGACAGACATCACATCGTGCCATTGAGTCATACACCACCAGTTTGTGATAGACAAAACAAAGTCACGACCGGCACCGCCACATGCAACATGGGTCTCGGATCCAAAATTAAGCATGTCAAGCTGGCCGGCTGGCGTGGAAAAAATTGAACTAAAGAAAGGCAGAGAAATTGACGCATTTATGAAATAAATTTCTTTTCATTAATAAATATTTGTCATATAAACGAGTAATAAAGGGGAGGGGAAACAAGATACAAATATCTAAATTAAGGCATGGGGCTTCTAGGAGGGTGTGATGCAGGCCGTTGCACCCTAGAGCCCCATGATTCATTGGATCGAGGACGCCCACTAGAAAATTGGGAACCACCACAAAGACAATCTGTCTATAGAGGTGAATAACTTCCCAAAGTCTGACTTTCAGCACTTGACTCACCTACTTTGGACGCAGGCAAACGGTCATATTGACTTCAAGTGCGACATTCTTCGTTCAAAATTCACCGGCTAGCTTCTCAGTTTTGATGGCCTGAGCCTCCAAGCTCCCCAACTCTCTTTTAGCTCAGATAGTTCTGACTTGAGAGCAGCATTCTCCTTTCAATCCTGCTGAGCCTGAGCGGCAACAGTGCTCGATTGGCTCAGGAGCTCCCTTAGTCGGAGAATTTTCACCTCCTATTCATCAATTGTCTCTGCCCGCTGATGTAGGCCCTTCATCACTACGCCGATTATCCATTGGTCCTACAATTCCAAAAAAACAAAAAGAGAAGAAAAGTCAAACCATGTCGGTGGAATTGAAAGGAAAGAGGAAGTTTCCATCGAAGGTATACCGTGAGGAACTTAAGCTTCTTCTTTCGCATCGGATCCTACAACTCAGGGCTCTGATGTGGGAGGTTCTCTGATAGTCCAGCTAGAAGGCTAAGCGTAGTAGCCTCTGGTACCAACTCCATAGTAACCGCTGTCTCCTCAACGGTACCGTCTCCCTCAATAGGGACCTCCATCGAAGTTGCTTCCAAAATGCCCGTCGTCGCAGGGAGAAGTGCAACAGAGAGATTGATGTCACTAGCATCTACCGGCTTCGTTGGTGGCATTGCCACTAATCTCACATGCTCTTTGGCAACTGGCTCCACTGGTTGCTAAACGACTGGCTCCGCTAGCTCCACGGCTACGGGCCCTACCAGCTCTACCTCCACCGGCACAGCTGGTGCCACAAATACACTTGAAGGCGGTGGCTCGACGGTAGGCCCTCCAGTGGCGACTCCCGTAATGCCTAAATCCAAAAGATTGATGGAAGTCTCCACCGAGGACCGCTCACTAATACCCGCTAGGTGCCAAGCCACGCAAAAATCAGTGGCAATGGAGGACAAGGAAGAAGGCAAAGCGGGTGCAACCTTCTTCCTAGAAGGGCTACCAGGAGGGTCCCTAATAACAAGAGCCCTACCTTTCCCCTTGGGCTTCGATGGCACTGGCGGTGGAGCCATTGACTTCTGGACCGGTGAAGGTGGACCCCAACGAGCCCGCCTGACCTCCTCATGGGATTCTAGGTGGTCCCTCCTGAATTCATCTGGGTGTTTTCTCACCAACTTCAATAGAGGTCAAGTCAAATCTCCCGTTGCATTTATTATCGGGATTACAGCCGCCCTCTACAACGACATGTGGCAAAAAATAATGGGTCATATAGAGAAGCACGAGTCCCTAAGCGGCTCAACAACTCATCAAGTGCCCAGCCGGCGGCACAATAAAATAATGCGCTAAAGCCACTTCCTCTATTCACCAGATTCTACCTGGTCAACGGAACCGGTCAACCGCCATTCCGGCTTCGTCCTATTCTCTATATTCAAGTGTTTTGGTCAATGGAGCCGGTCAACCTTCATTCCATCTCCATTTCCTCTTTGGATTCATGCGGTTTGGTCAACGGAACCGGTCAATTGCCATTTTGGCTCCATCCTGTTCTCCGGATTCAAGCATTCTGGTCAACGGAGCCGATCAACCTTCATTTCGGCTACGCTTCATCTCCGAATTCATGTGGTTTGGTCAATAGAACCGGTCAACTGCCATTTTGGCTTGGCTTTTTCCTTGAATTCATGCGGTTTGGTCAACAAAACAGGTCAATGGCCATTCCGACTCCGCTTTCTCTTCGGATCCCGATGGATTGGTCAATGAAGTCGGTCAACTAACGTTTCGGATTTGCCCCACTCTCCAGATCACAAGGGCATGGTCAACACCGCCAGTCAACTATCTTCCCTCTTTTTTAGACTAGACCATACTGACTTCGAAACTACCGCCTTTCCATATGTCAAATTGCCCGGCATGTCGCGAACTCGGACCAAATAGGTCAGTTTAAATAATTAATTATAATTCTTAAAAATTAAAATCCCAAATAATTTTAAACAAATAATATTAAGTTCCAAAAATTTAGATATGATAAACTAAACACATAAGATCCAACAAATTAAAAATTCACGCAGGACCTCATTGGACAACCGTTTGGATAAAATAATTATGACCTACTCTACAATTATAGTAAGGGATGTTAACAAATCAACCGAAAATCATAATCAAACATGATATAATATCCGAACTATTTTCAAAATTTAACGATAAGCCTATACCAAACCAATTTCAATAATCTAATCATATCAAATATCAATTTAGGTCATAATAAAACTGAAACACACTAAATCGGACGAATAACTGATCAATCACGCTTTTACTCCTATAATGCATCCAATCTTCTACTTTAAAGGGACACAATAAAAAATGTGACCCAAGCGCTCAACAAGTGTCATATTTAAATAAAAGGAGTCCAATGAATCAGATGAAAGGTTAAATGGATAAAAAATCCATTCAATGACAAGATAAATCCAAATCGCCGATAAAGTAAATTCAATCGAAATCTAAGATCCAAAATTTAAAATTCAATGATAGTCTCATACTCAAATCAAATATTCAAATTCAAAACAAATGTCCAAATTATAAAATAGTCATCATCGGAACGTGCATATATATACATATATATATATATAAGCAAAATAGAAGTGATCCGGATCGATTCTAATAGGCAAATAGCCAATTCCAAAGTCCAATCTAAGTTTGAGTCTTAGTTTGAGTCTGAGTCCAAGTCCAAGTCCGAATCTAAGGCCCGATCAATTTGTGATATGGGACAAAATTTGATAGTCAGATGATCCAATAGTGTGCATAGAAGCCGAAATAACGTCGCAGCAGATAGTCTAAAGGTCTGGATCAAAACATATAATCTAAAATCATTTGTACAAGACATACCAATATTCATCTGTAGACAAAATTGGTAAATTTTAAATCTAAATCTAAAATCCAAATTTAAATCAAAGTCTAATACAAATTAATGTAGAGATACAAATTATGTATCAAATTTTAGTTCCGATTAATTAAAGACTAATTCGAGGATGGGTTATACATAATTTCAGTAACATTTGGCAAAATTAAATGTAAATTAAGTTAGCATGTATGACTGCCCATATACTCTATACCCATTGGTAAGGTTACTCACTATTGTTTGTCACCCGTGACTTTGAGTGTGATTCTCAAGTTTGTCAAATATATTAGGACATCGTAACATATTATAAGGTTAAATCAAATCATCCAAATGAGAAGGGTCACTACTCCAAGCTTTTCTTGTCAGTAGAAAGAAATTTCTAAATAAATTTCCCGGTCAAGAGATGGCCAGAATATCCAATGTCCAAATCTAAATGTAGTGACCACAACCCGACACATGCATGCGACTGTATGGCCTATGCAAAGTTTTATATTCATTTTTTTTACAAATATATTGATATAAAATATACAGTATCTAATAAATTATTCAGGCTTTCAAAAAAATAGTAAACCCTCCAAAATCATAAAACTCAGTCCAAAAATATCTAAGTCAGTCAATGAAACATACATGCATGCTCAGATTAAATAGATCGGGTATATAAAAATACATGCACGTTAATAAAAATTTTAAATAGTGTCCAAAATATATCAAATATTAAAACAGACCAAAGAGGGGTTTACAGATACTTGTCTCAACTTTATACTCCATAAATTTGAAGAAAGGAAATTCTGAAGTTGGCCTGAATCAACACACTCTCTCTCCTACTATGCATTACCTGTGCCCCAACCATTCTCTCCTCTGCGCGGCTTCTACGCATTGTTGCCACTGCTCACCCACGGCCATTGCCGGTCACCCACGGCTGGGCGCTCGAGCCGTGGCTCGAGGGCATTTTCCAGTAGCTCCCCCACCCGCTGGTCCGCTCGAGCGGAAAAACCAGAACCGGCCCCGCCTGCTGGCCGCTCGAGCCGTGCTCGAGCGGTGCGCGTAGTATAAATATGCGATCCTCCTTCTCTCTTCTCATTTTGCACAGGCGTAGGGTTTTTAGAGAGAGAGAGGGCGCCGGTTTTGGAAAGAGAAGAAGGGAGATCGAGGCCATGAAGTCCAAATCCGTCCAAGAGCTAGGTATAAAGGTGAAAGTACGCGTCGAGGCAAGTATTCTCATACTCACTATTCGCTCTCTTTTAATTTTTATTCATTTTTCTTCGGGTATTATCGTCTCGATACCCATCCAAAGCATGAAAAATACATTACCCATGTTTAGTGATCAATAAATATGTAGTTTATTGTCCATATCGTCACTGATTGGTCCGGATGGGATTCACGAAAACCCTAACCCCACGCCCAAAACGGGATTTCTTTTCCCCCTTCATATTTTGCTAAATTGATCCTAAAAGATGAATCATCACGTCCCAAACATGCATATATATCGGCCGGACGATCAATTTTAAGATATTCGACCCGTTCAAGGCGTCCGAGACCTCTAAATGCCTCCTGACACTGTTCATCCGAGGTGAACTAATGAATTTGCATGTTTTCACCTTTGTATTATCATAAATTGATCTCAAGATATGAATCATTTCGTCCCAAATATGTATATATATATCAACCGGGCGTCCGATTTTACAAGAATCGACCCGTTCGCGACGTCCGGAAGTGTTAAATGATCCCTATTACTGTTCATACGAAATAAATGAACAAGTTGCATACTTTACCCTCGTTCCATTGTTATGAAAGCTATGACTAATGTGCATTTGACATTGTAAGATTTAGAAACGGGCTCCGGAGGACCCCAATGTGATTGGCTCATCGATGGTAAGGAATTCCAATTCCTCTCATGAATTTTGATAATCATGCATATAAATTGCATTGTGAAAAATTCCAAGTCCAAAGAAAGATAAGAACCGAACAAGTAAACGGAGGGAAGTCCACAATGTGATATGTGAATGATGGAACCTCCCAAATGGCGGGAGTTATGGCAAATGGAATACAGTGGACTTTCCCTAAATGGCAATGGAAATAGAAATGGAATCATGAAACTAGGACCAAGGACTTATGTTTGGGTAGTATTCTCTGGTTTGACACGTCCATCTCGGTGAAAACCCAAAGAATACTTTGGCCGCGTATTCTGGTCACTTGTGTGAGCGGGTGATGTCTGTGTCACGCCTTAGGATACTATTGTGGAAGAACGAGGAACTGCCCTGGTACCCCGGGGGAATGGGGTGGTTATTGATATGATGTATTGGCATGATATGCAGACGACCCCCCGACTGGGTCTAAGAATAAGCCCTCATGGCCTTAGATCATGTGGAGTATCATGATCCTTTCCTCGTTCTCTCGCATCAGTGCTAGTACGACCTACTGGCCTTGGTCCGCAAAGACTAAAGTAAATTGATAAATGCACTAACGCATGTTCAAATGGCAATTAAATATTTCAAGACATGATAAATAGCAAATCGGTACTTCTAAATGTCCATTTCCTCTCAAGTCTCATTGTATTGCAAATGCATGTTGCTCCTTTTCATTATCATGTTCATGTTTCTTCACAGTCTAATAGTGACGTATAACTTCACTTGCTGAGCTGAACGCTCACTCTTGCTGTTGTTATTTTTTCCTTTCAGATGAGAACACTTAGCTGACGCCAGATAGTTAGAGCAAGGAGAGGCTTGCTTGATGTGATTGGCTGGACGTCGAGTGCGCTAAGGATTTGGCCATAGAGTTGTATCGGATTGAAAACAACCACTGGATGGTTGTGGCTTGCTGTTGTTATTTTTGTGGTTTTGTTATGTTTCCGTAGATTATGATGTTATAGTATGCTTCCACGTCTGTATTGATGTTATGAATTTTGTTTCATATTAGATGGCATCTCTCTAGATCTAATACGGTAGAGTAGGAATACTGTATTTGAGCCATGAATGATATGGCAAGATGTGTATTCTGTGTGGCGTGTTGTAAGCTTTGTGTTGAGCCTTTTGATTAGTTGTGTGCTTGTGCAGGATCTTTGAACATGTTGTATTTTTTATTTTCGTCCAATTGTAGAGGAAACTCTGCCGGATTTTCTGTAGAAATTTTTAAAATATTAATTATGGGCATTAATGATGTGTTTATTGACGGAGGGTTATTTAAGAAAAATAACCCGGTTCGTCAGAGTTGGTATTAGAGAAAAAAAGAGATGCCATAGGTTTGATCTGAATCGTATGCGGAAGCTTAGGTTAGATTAAGACTGATTGATTACGCGAATGAGGGCGTGTGAGGACTAAGTTAGTCCGGATAGTTTTGGTTACCCTAGTTCCAAGAGCTTTGGCTAGCGCTAAGTTAGAAGCGGTGGCTTAGTTTGAATGGCTAGCCTATACGTTCAAGGTTGTGTTCTAGGAGTGATTGGATCCGAAATGTCACGGTCTCAAGAAAATATTAGTAGTGGCTCCTGGATGGGGACTACTAGTACTGGGTTGCCGAAGTAGATCGAGAGAAAGATGGTGTGTAGAGACACCATAGTGTTGGAATTTGATTGGTATCAATTGGATTTTTGAACTGATCAGTGTTGATTCGAGGCCTAAGTAACTAATCTCAGTTTGAGGTTTAAGTTTGATCGATTCTTTGTTGAAGTTCTTAGGTTGGTATTTTGCCAAAGGGTTGCTAGGCTAACCTAGGGAGCGTGATGAGTTGGGTGGAGTTAAGTTTGGGTATATGAAGTCCTAGGTTGTCAGTTAATAAAGTGTCTGGACTTTGGGCAGTCTAGATCCTGGTAAGGATGAGATGTGGATTTTGAGAACTAAGATGACGTTGCGGTAACCCCATGTCTGATAGAAGATATGGCGTGCTGCCCCGTGATAGATAGGAAGTGAAGTTGACCTCGGTTGGTCGACGTGAGATAGATCATGGGTCTCGAGGATTAAGAGATATGGTCCTATGTGTTATGGAAGTTCCTTGGATTAATGTTTTGTGTCGAAGGGACTTTTGGGAGCGTGTCTTAATAGTGGTTAGTCCGATCGCAAGATTTAGGGACGTTTTATTCATGGACAGGCGGTGAAAAGGTTCAGTGTTTTAAATCAGGGTCCCAAGGTATTAACTCAATGTGTTAATGTCACTTGTCGTGACAGGAGGTAAGGCTCTTGGGTTTACTATTGTGATCTGGTGTCGTTTTGGGGATTCCGAGCCCATGTTGCATTGTGTTTTGAGTTATGTGTGATTGGAGGATATAGGCTTTGTAATAGCGGCAAAGGTAACCTAGTATTCGGAAAGGTAAAAAGGATGTATCAAAGTGGATGTTCAGGTAAGAATGTTGGATAAATGCCTTTCTGAAGAGACTTTGGGACTATGACCTAAGTGTAGATAGCATGGTCATTGGATTAAGGATATTCGTATCCTCTGCCTTGGCAGTGAAGAAATCCAATGCCATGGAATCAAAGTTGGGTGGTGGTGGTGCATGGGGAAATATGTGGATTGCCGAGATTGGAAATGAGATTTCTCTATGTTGATGTCACAACCCTTGTATCATTGGGATCTTGATTATAGATAATTTTGTGATTCCTAAGTTTGTTTCATTAAGGATCTAAGTTTGATACAGACGGTATTAAGGTTGTAACGGTTTCCTTGAGTTTGTCGATGCGATTGGTTGGGTCGATCGGAATTGTATTAGTAAGCGTATTATGCCTCGTAATTGGACTGTGTAGTTTTGGGTGAACTTGTGTTCGCCACGGTACCAAGTCTTAGTATGATCCCAATAGTAGTTCGGTGGGCAAATTGTAGTGTTCATTTGGTTGGGTTGTTAAAGGTTAACATAAGGCAATCAGGTTGTAGGATTTGAAGCATGAGTTTGGATTGTCGAGGTATCAAGAAATTGATATCGCCTTTCTTGTAGATCATTTGATCGAGGATGTTATCAAAAAGGAAGATTCGGCTGGGTTATCTTTTGATCGGTAATCCGAGGTCATGTCGAATCGATGCTAATTGTTTAGGATCTTAAGTAGGGCCGTGGAAGTATCGGCTTTGGTATCGTGGTAGAACATTTCAGAACCTTCGAGGTCAATAGATGGACCGATAGGGTGGTTCACGAATTTCAAAAGGGCTAGGAGAGTAATGATTGGATGAGCAGATTTTGGGGATGGATATGGCCACTAGGAAGTCCAAAACGTCATTGGGTTTCGTAGAGTCATTGACGTTTCATGAAATTTTATGGGTTTGATCTTTTGGCCATATTTGGGTCCGTGTTGGAGTAGCTTCATTGAGGAATTCAAAGATATAAATGGTGTGTGCAAATTGCTTAAGGATTAAGTCTTGGATTTTGGATAGCTGATAATTTTGCACGTCCCACGAACTTAGTTGAGAAAATGCCTTCCTAAGCTTTTGACTTTGTGATTGCTTGATTTTGAGGACTGAGGAGTTTAAGTAGTGACTGATTGGGGAGGCCGATATGTGTCGTGAAATTGTACAGTCATCTTGAATCTAACTGGATAGGGTGATTGGCACTCGTAACATTTGGGTTGACCCCTAATGGGTCTGATAAGTTCTTGTGGAATGTAATGCCCTTGAGATAAGTGGAGGAGAAGTTCAGGATTAGAGATACCCCCACGTGTATGTCGGGTTTGGCTATTGAGGTTTTCTTTTGAAAACACAAGGGTATTGTCTTCAAAGATAAGTATTAAGATTTCAAGAGCCAGTATAGTTGAGTCGCCGAGGAAGATAGTCATATGATGTTGCAAGTGGTTAGATTCATCTGAAGGATGGGTAGGTGAACCTCGGTATTTTCTTGTAAGGGTTGCAGGCATTAATGTTGGCAATTGATGCTGCGAGTTTTTGGATTTGTTTGTCTTTGAAGCTTCATGGTGGATGTGAAAGATGAATTGCTAGTAAGTCCAAATGACCGGGTATTAGAATGTCGTGTTCTTGTTTGGTCAGTTGGCTCGTGATATGCCATCGGGATCTTGCGATTACTAGGCAATCGGAATTTTGAGATCTAGGTAAGGATTGAAAGTATAGTCAACTCTTTGGGTGATCGTTGTGATTATAGTTTTGATTGTGCTGAAATTTGATGATTTAGGGATTAATCAGAGTAGCGTAGCGGAAGCGTTGTGGGCCCGTGGCCCAAAGGTTTCTAGAGACGGTTGAGATTCCAGTGACTGATTTCTTTCGAGGCTTGGAATGAATTGAAGGGAAAGTTCATTGACCCGTTTGAAGTACCGGTTTGAGTTGGAAGATGTTCGGCATGATTGTAGGTGGCTTTTAGAATATCTAGAAATCGATATAAGGTTTTCCTAGTACCGATGGTTGGGATAATCGGTAAGTGACCGGGTTGAGCCGTTCTGAGAGGCTAGGGATTATTTTGTGATGAGGATTTGAATGATCCAATGCTTGAGGTTTCTAAAATAGGCATTGTCTTATAGGCATTGTCTTAGGAAACAAGTTCAGTATTTGAGGAGTTCACCTTGGGTTTGGGAATTCGAGGCTCGTTAAATTTCGAGGATGAAATTTCATAAGTGGGGGAGAATTGTGAGGTTCCGGATTTAGGAACTTGATAATGATGAGGTGCTTAATATGTTAATGATCACTACTAGGCCTATGGAATGAATAAGGTTTGGTATCGGAAGAAAAATCGAGAAAGTGTTCGAGTTCATGCTGCTGATGCACGGCCAGCAGGCTTGCGCCTGCTGGGCGCTCGAGCCGTGGCTCGAGCGCATTTTCCAATAGCTCCCCCGCCCGCTGGCTCGCTCGAGTGAATAAACCAGAACCGGCCCCGCCTGCTGGCCACTCGAGCCCCACTCGAGCGGGGAAGGCCAGCACCGCGGCCGCTGGCAGCCCGCTCGAGCCGCGCTCGAGCGGTGCGCATAGTATAAATATGCGATCCTCCTTCTCTCTTCTCATTTCGCACAGGCGTAGGGTTTTTAGATAGAGAGAGAGGGCGCCGGTTTTGGAGAGAGAAGAAGGGAGATCGAGGCCGTGAAGTCCAAATCCGTCCGAAAGCCAGGTATAAAGGTGAAAGTACGCGTCGAGATAAGTGTTCTCATACTCACTATTCGCTCTCTTTTAATTTTTATTCGTTTTTCATCGGGTATTATCGTCTCGATACCCATCCAAAGCATGAAAAATACATTACCCATGTTTAGTGATCAATAAATATGTAGTTTATTGTCCGTATCGTCACTGATTGGTCCGGATGGGATTCACGAAAACCCTAACCCCACGCCCAAAACGGGATTTCTTTTCCCCCTTCATATTTTGCTAAATTGATCCTAAAAGATAAATCACCATGTCCCAAACATGCATATATATCGGCCGGATGATCGATTTCAAGATATTCGACCCGTTCACGGCGTCCGAGACCTCTAAATGCCTCCTGACACTGTTCACCCGAGGTGAACTAATGAAATTGCATGTTTTCACCTTTGTATTATCTTAAATTGATCTCAAGATATGAATCATCATGTCCCAAATATGTATACATATCGACCAGGCGTCCGATTTCACAAGAATCGACCCGTTCGCGGCGTCTGAAAGTGTTAAATGATCCCTGTTACTGTTCATACAAAATAAATGGACAAGTTGCATAGTTTACCCTCGTTCCATTGTTATGAAAGCTATGACTAATGTGCATTTGACTTTGTAAGATTCAGAAACGGGCTCTGGAGGACCCCAATGTGATTGGCTCATCGATGGTAAGGAATTCCAATTCCTCTCATGAATTTTGATAATCATGCATATAAATTGCATTGTGAAAAATTCCAAGTCCAAAGAAAGATAAGAATCGAACAAGTAAACGGAGGGAAGTCCACAATGTGATATGTGAATGATGGAACCTCCCAAATGGCGGGAGTTATGGCAAATGGAATACGGTGGACTTTCCCTCAAATGGCAATGGAAATAGAAATGGAATCATGAAACTAGGACCATTGACTTATGTATGGGTAGTATTCTCTAGTTTAACACGTCCATCCCGGTGGAAACCCGAAGAATACTTTGGCCGCGTATTCTGGTCACTTGTGTGAGCGGGTGATGTCTGTGTCACGCCTTAGGATACTATTGTGGAAGAATGAGGAACAGCCCTGGTACCCCGGGGGAATGGGGCGATTATTGACATGATGTATTGGCATGATATGCAGACGACCCCCCGGCTGGGTCTAAGAATAAACCCTCACGGCCTTAGATCATGTGGAGTATCGTGATCCTTTCCTCGTTCTCTCGCATCATTGCTAGTACGACCTATTGGCCCTGGTTCGCAAAGACTAAAGTAAATTGATAAATGCACTAAAGCATGTTCAAATGGCAATTAAATGTTTCAAGACATGATAAATGGCAAATCGGTACTTCTAAATGTCCCTTTCCTCTCAAGTCTCATTGTATTGCAAATGCATGTTGCTCCTTTTCATTATCATGTTCATGTTTCTTCACAGTCTGATAGTGATGTATGACTTCACTTGCTGAACTGTACGCTCACTCTTGCTGTTGTTTTTTCCTTTCAGATGAGAACACTTAGCTGACGCCAGATAGTTAGAGCAAGGAGAGGCTTGCTTGATGTGATTGGCTGGACGTCGAGTGCGCCAAGGATTTGGCCATAGAGTTGTATCGGATTGTAAACAGCCACTGGATGGTTGTGGCTTGCTGTTGTTATTTTTGAGGTTTTGTTATGCTTCCGTAGATTATGATGTTATAGTATGCTTCCACGTCTATATTGATGTTATGAATTTTGTTTCATATTAGATGGCATCTCTCTAGATCTAATACGGTAGAGTAGGAATACTGTATTGGAGCCATGAATGATATGGCAGATGTGTGATCCTGTGTGGCGTGTTGTAGGCTTTGTGTTGAGCCTTTTGATTAGTTGTGTGCTTGTGCAGGATCTTTGAACATGTTGTATTTTTTATTTTCGTCCAGTTGTAGAGGAAACTCTACCGGATTTTCTGTAGAAATTTTTAAAATATTAATTATGGGCATTAATGATGTGTTTATTGGCGGAGGGTTATTTAAGGAAAATAACTCGGTCCGTCACACGACTGGAGCCATACGGTAGGGGGATTTCGATATGGGTGCCGATCACGGCACGAGATCAATCCTAAATTCAATCTCACGATGTGGTGGTAGGGTGGACAACTTGTCGGGAAACACGTCCTCGAATTCACACACTACCAGAATGTCCTTCACGGACAACTCCCGACTTTCAACCATACTAACATAAGCCAAAAAGGCTTCGCACCCGCTATTCAGCAAATGACAAACCTGTAGAGCAGAAAGAAAACTAGATGGCTCCACTCTCCGAACTCCCTGAATATAAAAAGGTTCGCATTTAGGAATAGCAAAGTCCACCCTTTTGTGGAGGCAATTAATAGTAGCGTGATACTTAGATAGCCAATTCATACCCAAAATAACATCAAAATTACGCATATCTAGAAGAATTAAATAACTACTAGAGGAAGTCCCTTCACCTCCACAATACATCCTAGATAGGACACATCGGTTACAATAGAGAACCCTGTGGGCGTGGATACAACTAGATAAAAACCAAGGGTCACGAGGGAGGGTGTGATACAACCAGCTAGTTGAGGGGAAATAAAGGAGCGTGTGGACCCAGAGTCAAAAAGTACTCAGCAAGAAATACCACAAATAGGAAGTATACCTTCCACCACCTCATCTGATGCTCTGGCTTCACTAGCAGATACTGCAAAAGCTTTACCTTGCACAGCTGGCTTTAGAGCCCGAATCCTCGATGCTGTGGGCACTCCCTAGCTTTATGCCCCACTTGGCCACAAGTGAAGCAAGCACCCGTCAACCTGGGACACGGTCCACTCTCATGCATCCTCCCATAGTGCTTACACAAACCCACAGAAGCTTGAGAAGACGATGAGATTTGGCCACTCATTTGTCCAGAAACCGGCTGCCTCGGCTTCTTGTATGGTCTCCTCGAACTAGCCGTAGTGTTAGAACTTGTCTCGCTCTTACTAGACGACATCTTCCTGAAAAATTCTTCCTTTGCATGCTCTTACTCGTAAATCAAGGCTCAATTCAGTACATCAGTATAGGTAGCCAATTTAAGGGTCGCCAGCTGCTTGCATATGTCATCCCGCAAGCCCATTTAGAACTTCTTAGTCCTCCTTTCTTCTTCTTCAACCATGTAGGGAGCGAATTGTGACAACTTCGAAAACTTGGCGTCATACTCTGCTACCGTCCGGTTCTCCTGCCTTAGTTTGAGAAATTCCTCCTCTTTCTGAACACAGAGGCTAGATGGAAAATACTTCTCTAAAAATACATCCTCAAACATCTTCCAGGTAATCTTAGCCTTCTGTACACCCAATGCTCTTTTCCTCATTTTCCACCAATGGTGTGCCTCACCTTCCAGCCGGTAAGACATAAATAGCACCCGATCATCCTGCTGGCATCTAATCACGACAACTACCCTCTTCAGACTCTCTAACCACGAATCTGCCTTAAGCGGGTCAAGCTCTCCCAAAAACACCGGCACTCGCTCCTGAAGGAAATGATTTTAAGCAGATTACTCCGGATTAACAGGAGCCTGAATGGGAGCCGGAGTAGATACAACGGCCACATGTCGTTGCTCCATATTCTCAATAATGTTTGTAAGACGCCCTAACAGATTCAGATACTTTGCCTCTCAATCTCGGGGCTCTTAGAGCGATTCATTCCTATGCAAACCTCGACATCTAGGTGGCATTGCCAACTTTAGAAGTCACCACTGAAAAGAAACAACAAAATGTTGAGCCAAATGTTTAACCGTCCTTTACGACATTACTAGATACGTTAACACTTATGCAATTAAAGAGAACATACTAAATGAGAGTAGTTAATTATCCTAACTTTTTCCGCATTCACTTATTCGGCCTTAACCCATACTATCCTAGGCTTCCGCATAAATTCAGATCCATCTTAAGGCATTCCTTCTCTGATACCAATTGTGACGGGCCGGGTTATTCTCCTTAAATAATCTCCATCAAACATAATAATAGACTAGTATTCCTAATTAAAATTATTAATTTCTGTAGAAAATTATGCAGAGTTTCATTTGTAAATTGTGCATTTGTCAAAATACAAATACCTGTAAATCAACCCTGCACAACAATCTACAACAAACCACAAGTCTCAACACTCAACACACTACACAGGATCTAATCACCACATCAATCGAGGTGGCACCGGCATCATAACTCCAGTATAATGCCGGTGGGGAAGGATGCCAACTGGGAACCTCGATCATCACTACAATGAGAAAGACCTGTGAAAGCATAAAGACCACAATATACAGCAAAAACTGATCCATCATTCATCCATACCAAACATCATTAATCACCACCATACATATCTTATACAGTTTATAAAAGTAGAACAAAATTCCTATTTCATACATAAAATCAGCTGAGTCCCAATCCCGAGCCCTGCATGCAATATCAGCCGTCTATCACATTTCTATGGCCTATTCCACTTCGTCGGGCATCAATGTATTCTCATCTGAAAGATATACAACAAGAGTGAGCGTCCAACCAAACAAATGAAATCATACATCACTAACTATAGGCAGATAAAAGTGAAAGCAGTAATTGGATGAAAAGTCATATACTCAGGACAAAGGGAAACATGAGAGGAAAGAGAACATCCGGAATTACCTAGTTCACGTGTTTACACCAGTTATATTTTATTCGCTTTCATTATTATCGTTAATCTTTGCGGACTTCGGAGCAGTAAGTCGTACTAGCCAACGATGTGAAAGAACGAGGAAAGGAATGTATTTGCTATACATTCTAAAGCTAGCTATATTTTAGGTCTGCAGCACTCGACATCGGCTACATTTTAGGCCTGCAGCATTCGGCCATCTCAATCACCCTATATCCCCAGAGGACCAGGGCAATCCTCATTCTTTCAGAGTAGTATCCTAAAGCGTACCCTGAACATCACCCGCCCCTAGGAGCGGTCGGAGTATTTCTTAGGTTCCCATCGTGATGTACATGGCAAGCTAGAGGGTACTACCCCTATGAACGATGGTCCTAATTTTAAGATTAGTCTTAATCCTTTAAAGGGGAATCTACCATTTGCCATATACATTCTCCAATCGGGAAATCACATTCCCATCACATATCTCCATCCGGGAGACCAAATCCATCATATTACACTTTATGGATTCCCTTCCATTTACTTGCTCGGTTCCTTTCTTTCTTTGGAACTTAAGCCTTTTTTTTAACCATTCATTCAAGTCCACAAGAGAGTTGGAATTCCTTACCTCCGATGGTCAAATATCACCTTAGAAGCCTCTGGGACTCATTCCCTTGCTTCCGGTGCATAATTTTACTTTTTCGGGGCTTACAATTTAACACGAGCATTTTATCATAAGTTTCATCACAATGAAATAGAGGTAATGCATGCAAATCTACACTTTAATTTTGGATGAACAGTGTTAGGCTACTTTTAGAGGGCTCGGACGCCGCGAACGGTTCGAATCTTGCAAGATCGATCGTCCGGTCAATATATATGCACATTTGTGACATGGTGATTAATAGTTTGGGGTCAATTCAACATAATACGAAGGTGGAAGTAAGGAAATTCCCCATTTAATTTTGGATGAACAATAATAGTGCATTTTTAGAGGGCTCGGACGCCGCGAACGGGTCAAAACGTGTGAGATCGATCATATGGCCGATATATATACACATTTGGAATGTGGTGATTCATATTTTGGGGTTAATTTGACAACATACTGTGTGGAAACGGAAAACCCCCAATTCTCGTAGGTTGGGATTTGCTGGTACTCCACTGACCAGATTTGTGAGTAAATCAGACATTAAATTACATAATCATTGGTCTCAAGTCATGGGTATTACATTTTCTATGGTTTAGGTGGGTAATGAGACAAAAATACTCGATAATAAACGAAAAACATCAAAATAGGAAAGTTAGAGAGTATGAGAACACTTGCCTCGACGTGTACTACCTCTTTTATAACTAGCTATCGGACGGAATCGGATTGCATGGCTCGATCTCCTCCCTTCTCTCTCTAGGAACGGTGCTCTCTCTCTCTAAAAGGGTTTGGCGGCATGGAGAAATGAAAATCGCAAAGCAGGATGCGGGTTTATAATCGTCGGCTGCTCGAGCGCCTGGCAAGCACTAGGTGAGCGCGCAGTGAGCGGGGCGCTACTACCTTTTGCGCTTGAGTCCAGGCTCGTGCACACAGCAAGCGTGACCTACTGCTGGAGCTACTGCTTTTTGCGCTCGAGCCTACGCTTGAGCGCACAGCAGGCGCAACCTGCTGCTGGCCCTACTACATTTTACGCTCGAGCCTAGGCTTGAGCGCACAGCAGGCGCGACCTGCTACTGGCGCTACTACCTTTTGCGCTCTAGCCCAGGCTGGAGCACAAAGCATGCCCGACTTGCTGGCAGCGCATCAGTAGTCCACAACCTGATTTATTTTTTTTTATTTTTCTTCCGATACACATACTCATTCGTTCAATAGGTCTAGTATTAATTATTATCACATTGATTATCTCATATTTATTATGTTTTTAGACCTGAAACCTCACAATAACAGTCACAATAGGTTCACTATCAGCACCAAAGTTATAGACCCTTAACATTCACGATCAATACTAATGTTCGCTCCCCTTCAAGATACTGAAGTTTATATAGTCTTTAGACAGGCCTATCCACTTACAAAATCCCAAGGTCAATTTCAATTATACATAATCATGAATTCTCCCAAGACAAAGCTATCACCCAAGGCCGTCTCCACAATTTCTAAAATAGAGACTTCCAATTGCTGATTTCAATCAATGGAAAAGTAACTCTAACTAGGGATTCGTCCCTTGCTTATCCTAAGAGTATCAATCCACAAGCGATACAGAAAAACATAATCCTTAAATAGATTAATCCACTCGGGATCTCATAAGGTTACTTTTCCATCATGATATATTTACTTTAATCCTTAAGATTATCAGATTAGAATTATTTCCAATGCAATTATGTATATTCTCGAACGGAGGCTTCTAACATCAACTATCGATCTTAACATTCACCTCCTCCAAATCATGCTGAGATCCATCTATCATAACCTTTAACTTTTAAGTTCACAAGACATCAAAATTATTCAAAAGCATTATTCACAAATCCTCAAGGTAAGAACCTCATCACAAAATTTCAGTTACGGGTGAAATAATTTCAACCACAGCTCCTCCTCCACTTTGCCCATGGGTAAATACCTATTGATACAGAATGAAAAAATCCTAATCTTTTTTATGAACATTATTACCTGTGCTAACTTACTTAGCAACTTAGTTGGCCCATTAATTAATTCATACTTTCCAGAAGCCTTGAAGCTCCTTCAACAGCTTCTAACCAATGCTCTTCCGTTTCTGCACAAATCCTGAGAGACTGATGCCAATTTCAATTGCCTCTAATCCGCCCAATAAAACAGTTTGGTTTGGTCTTTGCCTCCAAATACATACGTTTCTCAAAACTTTTATAGTCAAATTCTCGATCTGCCATCTACCGACTTTAAAAGGGGTAGCCTCATTTTCTGATTGAACTTAGCACATATCCTTGATTTGATTGTCCTTGCCTCTTACTCAAACTTCCCAACTTAATTACAGGATACTTCATTTTCTCAATTACAATTTACACTAACATCCTTGAGTACCATTCCAACTCCAAAAGGATTCACATCACCCAAAAATCGATTTCTAGATCATCAGTTCCACTTTTTGCCAAACTGACCAAACAAATCAGACATTCATTCCTCCAACAACATATAACCGATCACTTCCTCAATTAGGAGTTCAGCTATCTGCTGTCAACAATCCACAGAATTTACAAAAGAATACATAAACACAATTACAAAATAATCAAGAATCTTCAAGATGAGAGAAAACACATCATGCAAATCATGGAAGAAATAAAAGAACATATGAATCCCAAATTAATTAAAACATAGATCAAATTCCACAATCAGGGGAATACCTCCATCTACCTCTGGGGGTACTTCAGTGTCTTGAAACGCGCTGCAAGTGCTTTAGTCATGACAGTGGACTCCTTTGCTCTTAACCTCCAAGGATATGGATAGTCTTTAATCAAGTGGCCCTGCTGTCCATATTTAAAGCAAGCTCCCGTCATCTTGCGACAGAAATGTCCTGCATGCTTCTTTCCACAGAAAGTACAGTCGGCAGCTAATATCTGAGAACCAGTCATTGACTGAACTTGAGTAACGCTCTTCCCCTTGTCCACTATTCTCGCCTTCTTAAACAGTCCTGAATGCTCCACATTCGATACTAAACCATAACTTATTTGATCAGCTGCCCTTTTTCCTAAGGACTTCTGAGTCTCAAGCTCTTTCTCAAGATCAGGGCCTTATCTAGGACACCAATGTAAGTCTGAAACTCCTGAGTCACTAACTGACTTCTAATCTCATCCTTTAACTCTTGCAAAAATCTCTTAGTCATCCTCAGTTCCTCTTCCCCAGTAAAAGACGCATAGCGAAATAATTCAATGAATCTCGCACCATACTCCGCTACGGTGCAGCTCCCTTGCCTAAGCCGCATAAATTCTTGTTCTTTCTGATTTTGGAGGCTCGAGGAAAAGTATTTTTTCATAAAAGCTTTTTCTCTCCAATCTTGAAGGCCAGAGGGAATATACTTTTCCTAGAAAGCTTCCTCAAACGTCTCCTAAGAGACTTCCTCATCAAACAAACCCGTTGCCCTCTTCTTCTTCGTCCACCAATCATCAGCTTCTTATTCTAATTTATAAGTTGTAAAAGCAACCTTTTCACTATCGAAATATTGGATAACTGTAAATATTTTTTTCAATTTCCTAATCCAACTTTCTTCCTTCACCAGATTGGTTTCTCCCAAAAATTCAGGAGCTCTTTCTTTCCTAAATCCGTCATAAGCTATCGGGACAGGATTTATCGGTGCCATGTAACGTTGCTCCATCACTTTAATTACATTTGTCAACCTTTCTAGCAAATTCAAATATCTAGCCTCTCGATCTTCTGGGATATCATTGCCACCCTGCACATAACCTCTTCTATTTGCCATACTATTACCCTATAACAAAACATGGCAACATTAATCATACTCAATTAATCGAATCAGGCGGAGGGATTAAATTAATACATTAATAAGAAAACTCTTAGGGTTGAACCTCAAACATTCAATCTAATCTTACCTTAGTTTAGAACAATTAACCAGAATCCTCAAACTTAAATTGATCATTCTAGGTCTAAAATCAATGTCGATTAGCTGAATCACCATATCCTAGCTCAGATCAATTCTAACTTATACAAGCTAGAACGCCTAGGCATTCCTAACCTAGCTTGATTAGTCTAAATCTATCCCTATTTATTCCGTCTGTCAGGATCATTTCCTAAGCTTCCGCATACGATTCAGATCATTTCTAAGACATCTCATTTTCTTTGATATCAATTGTGACGGAACGTATTTTTTTTATCCTCATAATTTTTTGTCATTACAGAAAACAGAAACCTAAGTCCAATTAACAACCTAAAGTTCGAGGAAAAAACGGATAGAGTCTCTCCTAAAACTGGGCTAAATAGAAATACAAATCCTGCTTATAACCTGTAAACATATAGAATAACATCATCATAATATCCATCAAAAGAAATTCTCATTTCAGAAATAGGATCACAGACACCGTGTAATTTTCTACAGCTTACATTTCACATTTTCTATCCACTATTTTAACAGTTCAGAATAGATATGTCACCTAGGACCTGTACGGAACTCAAAAAACATATAGCGAAAGCTGAACTATGTACCTGCGGAAGCATAAATTCCTATTTCATCATATGCATTACATACATTTCATATACAAAATCCATATACATAATTAGGTATTTACAATTCAACTGTCTCTTTTTAAGATCTCCAAAATATTTTAGATCTCTAAAAGTTTTCAGGAAAGACTTTAACTATTCTTTTTTATCCGGAACTAGCTCTATCGTCTCATTTGGAGGGAAAAAAAAGTAAAACAGTGAGTCAAAACTCAGTAAGGTACCAAAACATACAGAATATACATTGTTCATGCAGAATATTAGTGTAGATGAACGGTAACATGAAAATATTCAATTACGGTAGTACTAGAAAAATACATGAAAATAGAGAAAGTATAAATCAGTGATAATCAGCTTCGAAAAAAATACATCAATAAACATGAATAAGTCAGAAACCGATACAAAATTTATGAATTATAGAAAATTTCCTTTTCTATCAGTAAAGCACCCAACTAGTGGACCCTACTAGTAGAGGGGGCGAATATCGAGGATAGATTGTGTTCACTCCACACAATCTAAGGCCAGTAATAGGAACAGGAGATCTCTTCTCGTGGAATCTATCCCCTCTCATGGGATTTAGGATAGGGGTGCTGATCAGTGACAATAATTACCATCTAGGCTAACGCCCTGAGGAATGGTAGACCACGTATAACTCAATGGATAGAGTTATCCTCGATTACTATCATAACATTCTAAGGCATACTAGAGAACCTAACTGATTGTATATCAGTCATGGGTCCTAATTAATAGGATCAGAAATATTTTTCCTCATATTTCTTAACTGAAAACTTATTAAGTTTCAGAAGTCAGTTAGACTTTCACAATAACTCCTCAATTAGCTTCAGAATATATAGTATTAGTTTGCAACCCTTCAAATTTGCTTCAGAATATACAGTAATAGTTTGTAACCCTCCAGATTTGCTTCAAAATATACAGTAATAGTTTGTAACCCTTCAGATTTGCTTGAGAAATCCTTAGAAATTTAACAATATAAATATGTGCAAATTTTTCAGACATAAATCACATCCTGGAGATTTTCACGTTATAGATTAACTTTTATATATTAGAAATTTTGGATTAAAACCATTGAATCCCTTCATTTTCGTGCTTAGGGTTTTGCCAAAACTTTTGGATGATAAACGAACACCAAATACATGTATTTACATGAAATCATAGGTATATATAGCAGTACATACCATTGAATATGAAATATGTTTGAATAATTAGAAAAAAACGGGTATTATTTACAGAAAGATGTAGAATCATGGATTTAAAGTATAAATATAATATTTGAAATATTAAAACACTGTAAAAACGTATATAACATCCGAAGTACACTTGCATGAGCTCGATCTACAGTTATTCTTACTCTAATTGAAATTGGACGGAAGATATTTCCCATTTCTTCCCTTTTCCCTCTCCTTCCTCTTCTCTTCCTCTCATTCTGTCGAGTTGCTCTGCCCCCCTCTCTCTCAATTTCCCTCTTTTAAAACGAAGAAAGAGGGATCACGTGCACAACATATGACTGGCGCTCGAGCGCCCGCTCTTGTAAATTCGTGCTCGACCAGTGCTTGAGCGCACTGCTCGTAGCCGGGACCGCTCCCGCCTTGCCTCGGGTGCACCCTCGAGCACAAATTTTCCATTTTTGTGCTCAAGGGACACTCGAGCGGTGGTCGAGCGCCCTATGCTTCCTAGCCTATTTCGCCTCATTTTGCTTTGATATCAAATCTTTCATTATTCTTAAGCCTTAATATGATTTTCATCAACATAATTATTTCATCATAATCATATTCAAGGATCGGGATCTCACAGACCACGTATAACTTCATGGATAGAGTTATCCTCGATTACTACTGTAACGTTCTAAGGCATGCCGGAGAACCTTACCTGATTGAATAATAGTCCTAAGTCTAATTTCTTATTAATTTACTTAACTGAAGGAATTCTTGCTCATATTCTTTTATTCTTAACTCAACATGCCTCAAGAGCCAAATCAAACTCTTACAAATAATTCTTCAAGTGGTTCAAAATACTCTTGGAAAGACTAACAATGTATTCATTTTCAAAACTTCTGATAAAAATCATCCAACAAGTTTAACAATTAGACAAATAACATTCTCATCACACTTCTCAAGGTTTTCAAATCAAATATTTTTAAATTTTTGAGCTAGGGTTTGAAGCAAGCTGTCCAGACAATGATTGAACACCAAAACATGAACCAAACATGAAATCGAAGCCATAATTTATGATAGTCATATATATACACAAAATTTGACCAGGAAATTATGAGAAACATGCATTATTTGTGACAAAACTTAGTGGGTGAGGGTTTTAGAACATTAATATCAAAATAGAGATGTCAAAATGCAGTAAAAACGAAAAATAAAGTTGGAGATACACTTGCCCTCACCTGATTTACTGTTTTCCTCACTTTGATCGAATGAAAATTAATAGAGAGACCATTCTCTTTTCTTTTCCTTCCATTCCTCCTTTGTGCTTCTGTGTTCGCTGTCCCCAATTCTCTTCCCCTTTTCCTTTTATAACAAAAACGAAATCAGTTGGTGGGAAACAATCACGCCTGTGCTTGAGCGCGTGGCAGGCGAGCAGCGAGTGCAAGTACTCAGCCAATGCCTAACTCGAGCGCTGCAGGCGAGCAGTGAGCGGGGCCTCATTGGTTTTTTGGCATCTGCTGCCACGCTTCGAGTGTGCGGCAGGCGCCGTGTTGCTAGGTAGCATATCAGTATATAGCAGCCTGGTTTTCTCTCTTTTCACTACTGAAACTAATTCTCCCATATATATTTAGCCTCATTTTGATTGTTATTATTTTAATTTCTTATAAATTATCATGTTTCGGGATCGGGACCTCACATTGGAGCCACCTCGTCACCGCACATCACCGTCGTGGCTCCTCTCTGTGCGTAAACCCTCCAGCTACTGCTAGTGAGACCACCTCTTACAGCGCACAGCTATTGTCAACACCTAGCGCTGTCTCCTCACCACACCTCACTGGCCTTCCTGGCGCCGAATCTTTGATCGGCAACTCACCGCTGTCTCCTCATGCCGGGCTTCTCTCTCTCTTCTCCTCCCTCCTCTCTTCATTTTCTTCTCCCTTGCTTTTCTCTCCTCGATTCCCTCTGTTCTCTTTTTTTTTGTTTTATTATTATATTATATTTTATTTTATTATATTATATATATATATGTATTATTTAAAATTTTCTTTTATTCCATATTCCAAACCGATATTTGAGTGATAGCACAGGCGCACTTCGGGCGCCAGCCCGACTGATTGAAATATTCTCTTAAATTTCGTAATATTAAATTAATTTTTGTCACACTCAATTTATCCAAAATCACAATTAATATTAAACTAATTCGAACGAAAATCTGAAATATTATATTCTCTCCTCCTTACGAAAATTTCGTTATCGAAATTTACATATCTCAATCATTACCTTAATTATCATATAATGAGGATATTCTTCCGAACTTTATATTCTGTCTTCTTAGTAAGCTTCCTCAATCAAATGATTTCTTCAAGTCTGATCCTCAACAAATATGGATATTTTTCGAGATTCATCCTCAAGGCCCCTTAACACTTCCTCAACTCGAAGATTTCTCGAAAGCATAATACCAATGGAAACATCTTGTTCCTCTGCACCAAATCCTTTCTATTGCAAAATCAAAACAACAACCTTAACCTAAAATACTCCTCGTCGATTAAAACGACTCCAACCTAAGCACATGCAAGGGGTCATTCATATTAAATATATCATATCCATCCATCAAATTCGGAAGAAAGGTCAAATCTGAATGCTACTCCTTTGATTTACTAAAAATTTTGAATGTCCCAATAAACCACCACTCCACAACTCCAAACTACCCTTTGAATCCAAAATTTGGAAATCTTCTTCTCTTTAAAATACTTCGAGAAATGTATGACCACTCTTCTTGAACCTCTAATCGATTTGCAAATCTAATCTTCTACTTCAAGCCTCAAATCAAATCGAAAGCCTCAAAATAAGAATACCTTACAATCTCCACATCTCGATAATATGCTAATGGCTAATCTTGGGAATGAATTCCTAATAAGTAAGCGATAAGCCGACTTCATCAGCTCATCCATCAGCTACCTCAAATCTCAGCAAATAATAAACCGTCTTCATCAACTAAACTATCATCAATTAGCTCAATCTTATCCAAATGACTATCAAGATCCTTTACTGTTTGAGGCAGATTCGAAACAAAATCTTGAAGGCTTCTTCTAATTGACTTCTTCCCTTATGCATGGATACTGCTTGCCACGAAAGTCGCAATCTCATGCTTTATATTCCACCTGCTGGCTTTGACTCAACATCAAATCGCCATCAAACTTTTTCTCTACTCAACTAGGTGGAGAGTCTTTGATGTTCCCATCAAACTTGGATCACTCCAACTCAACTATTCTGACGACCTCATTTGTTCCCGAGCTTCAATTCAATCAGCTTTCAAACTTTCATTCAATCAACTGAAATTCAAATGAGAAAATTCTTAAAAACATGCCTTCTCTCGAACGTGCAATGAAAAGCACTTTGTGCAGAATGTTTGAGATTGCTTGCTCGATCGCTTCCAATTTAATGACGACTCATTTGAAAAGGACATTCATCTCTGATCTTCACAAGAGCTTTCCCCACAAATAGAAACTTCATTCGAAATCCAATCCTGATAGCAAAGAGAAGAAATCCCTTTGGCCCAATCTCATACTAGCATCCTCACCGTAGTATCTTCCACGCAAAAACCTTCAAATTGATCCCAAACTTTTATTGGATAAGACACCCGATACACAAAATCTAAACATATTTAAATATTTCTTAGAAATATCATTGAGCGCTACCAATCTTTTTGGTCCATTAGGGATCGACAAAATTGATACCGATGACACTCTATTATTCAATTACTAAAAGCATTTCTCACAAGCATCACTTCAATTAAATACCGATTACCTCTATTCCAAAAGCGTCAACGGCACTGCAATCCTCGAGAAACATTCAACGAATATCTTATCATTACCAACCAGATGCAAAAAACTCTGCACTCTCGAGACCTTAGCCGGTCTTTTCAAATTCGCCACTGCTTCCATCTTTTTTGGATTATCAGATATCATCTTAAGAACCAATACGACCCAAGATGATGACTTCTCAGAATCCACAGTAGACTTCCCAATCAGATCTCATATTTCTCAATATTTTTCAAATAAATTAGAACATCATTGACAAGGCTATCATAAATAACCCAAACATGGTCAAAAATTTCAATCGAAAATATCCATAAAAGACACTAAGACATTTGACAACCGAAAGCACCATCAAAACTTTGCAATGGCCACACCATTACCTAAAAGCTGTCCTATGTATATCCTCCCACTTAATTCTTAACCAATGGTACATCGACTATGGCTCAATCTCAAAGAAAACCGAAACTTCTCGGAATGGATGAAAAATCATTGATCCTTGAGAGCTGATACATATTCGATTCCCAAATAATCCAAGTATAAATCCATCAATCTAACTTTATTCATCAGAGAACACTGAAGTACTCCACGCCATGACATTTGGCTGAACGAAACCCTGTCAAACATATTTCGTAATTACTATATCAATTTCTTTAACTTAGACAAGACTACCCCATACGAAGCCTTCAAAATAGGCACAAATCCAAGTACAATATTGATAGCAAATTCGATCTCCCGATTTACAGACAATCTAGACCAATCCTTAAAAAAACACCTTCGAACTCTCAGATGACCAAAATGTCTTCAATGGTCATGGAATATCTCCCAGATGTGACCATATATGCAAGATGATTTTGGCACCCATCTTTCAAAAGATGACTTACACGTAATGCCGAAATCAACTCTTAAGTCTTCTAACTGATTCTTCCTTAGAACTCCAAGGACTCGTATCACGAAACACAGAATGGAATGATCTTAACGAAACAGTCTTCTATGACTGATGAATCGGCTCTAACTTCATAAGCTATATCTACAAATACTTCACCTGAAACTGTCGATCTCCTATCTAGAGATCTGGAATCCGGATGCCTGGGATTCAAGCGATCCTTTAACAAGTGGCATATTTGGCCGCAATTGAAGCAGACTCCATTTCTGATGAAGCAAACTTGTTTCACGTATTTCTTCCCACTAAACTTGCAAGCTGACCTTGTAAACTCGAACTTTAGGGAGGAAGACATTGCTTTGTTTGATTTTCCTCAATTTATCTTTTGGAGGATAAACGAGTCCATCCCTCGAGCTCTAGCTCTAATACTCTGATTTTTTCTGAAAATGCTTCTCTTGAAACTGCTCCTACTCGATCAACAAGGCCTGATCCAACTCCTCGCCATAAGTCCAAAGTCAAAAGGCACCGACTGCTTCCAAATTGAGTCTTGAAGCCCCCAGCTACTTTATTGCTTTAACAAATCTTTCAGATTCTTCAACCTTGAAAGATTTTTGAGAATATTTATCCACCTAGCTTATTATGAAGGATGATAGGATCAATTTAAACCTATTACAAACTTAGACTAAGTAGATCAATTTAAATAATTAATTATAATTTCTAAAATTTAAAATTTTAAATAAATTCAATAACTAATACTAAATCCCAAAATTCAGATGTGATAAACTAAATATATAATATTCGACAAATCAAAACCTACACAAAACTTCATTGGATAACCGTCTGAATAATATAAATATGATCTACACTATTAATCATCATAATGGAGGTAGTAATTCAACCAAAATCATAATCAGATATAACATAATATCGAAACTATTTTTAAAATATAATCATGGGCCTATACCCTACTAATTATAAATTTAATCATATTAAATATCAATTTAAATCATAACGGAGCTAAAACTCACCAAATCAAGTGAATGGTAGATAGATCACGTCTTTACACCTACAATACATTTGAACCTTCTACTTTAAAGGGATAAAATATAAAACATGAGTTTAAAATCAACAAGTATCATATTTAAATAAAAGGAGTCTAATGAATCAGAGGGAGGGTCAAATGGATAAATATCCAATCAAATAACAGATCAAAGATCCAAAAGTTCAATGGTAGTCTTGTATTCAAACCAAATATCTAAATCCAAAAACAAATGTCCAATCAAAAAATAATCTTTATCAGAACGTGTATACACACATATATAAATAAATATATAAATAGAAGTGACCCGAATCGATTCCAATAATCAAATGTCCAATCCAAATCCAAGTCCAAGGCTCGATCAACTTGTAATTTGGGGTAGAATTCGATAACTGGATGATCTAATAGCATGCGCAGAAGTCGAAGCAGTATTGTGAAAGATAGTCTAAAGATTCAAATTAAAATATATAGTTAAAATCATTAGCACGAGACATACTAAGACTCATCTGTGGGCGAAATTGGTAAATCTCAAATTTAAATCTAAAATTCAAATCAAATCAAAGTCTAATACAAATCCAAGTAGAAATACAAGTTATACACCAAATCTGAGTTCTGATTATATAAAAACTAATTGAAGAAATTTTTGATAACTTTAGACCATATCAAATGTAAATTAGGCCAGCATACTTGCTCACCCATGTACTCTATTTTCCATGGGTAAGGTTACTCACTATGTTTTGCCACTTGTGACTTTGAATTTAATTCTCAAGCTTGTCAAATATATTAGGACATTTGAATATATTATAAGATCTAAATAAATCATTTAAATGGGAGGAGTTACTATTCTAAGCCTTTTTTACCGGTGGAAAGAGATTTTCAAATGATAAATCTCTCCATCGGGGGTCGATTAGAGTATCCAATAATAAATCTAAATGTAGTGACCACAACTCGACACATGCATATGAAAATACACGACCTATGCAAGTTTTATGTACATTTTTGTATACACATACTGATATAAAATATACAATGTTCGATAAATTTTTCAGGCATTTTGAAAAATAGTAAAGTCTCCAAAATCATAAAGCTTTTATCAAAAACCTCTAAATCTACCAATGAGCTATACATGTATGTTTAGAATAAATAAATTAGGTATATAAAAATACATACATATTAGTAAAAATTCTAAACAGTATTCAAAATATATTAGTTATTAAATCAGACTAAGAATAGGGGTTACAAATACTTCCCTTAACTTTATACTTTGTAGATCTAAAGAAAGGATACTCCAAATTTCCAAATCGGACGTTCCTCTCTCCTGACTGCGCACCACCCACGTCACGGCCATTTCTCTCTCCTTTGCACGGCTACTTCACCATTGTGCCAACCTATCACTGCCGCACCTATCTGCTAGACACTGCCAACCTTCTTGGCGCGCTCTCTTCGTTGTGTTCCACCGCTACCTTCTCTCTCTCCTTGCGCAAACCCTCCTCTCTCTCTCTCTCTCTTGTAGCGCACCTCTCACTGTGCTGCCTCTCTTCCGCATGCACCATCGCCTCCTTCTCCTTCTTCGTCCTTCGCCATATCACTCACCCACACACAACTCCCTCTCCTCCCCTCCTCCTTTCCTCTCTTCTCTCCTCTTTCTCTTCTCTCTCCTCGCTACCACTGCCCTCTCTATTTTTTTATCTTCTATTTTTTAACATTATAATATATATATTTGTGACAGACCATATTTTCTATCAAAAATTCGGTAGAGTTTCATCTGTAATACTGCCATTAAGCTGATATAAAAATCTGTATAATCTCCTGTACAATACACAAAATAAAGCTAAATAACTCCAATATCTGATAACATACAACAATCGCACACAAAGTCACATAGGATCCAATTTACCACATATTATTTGTTTTTGAAAAGTTGAAGGTTGCCCAGAGCCGATAGAAAAGTTATGCTGATAAAAGGAGGTCCGAGCTTAGATTCGAGGTTAGAGATTTTGTCTTCCTCAAAGTATCGCCGTGGAAAGGAATTTTCAGGTTTGGTGTTAAAGGGAAATTGAAGTCGTATTTTATTGGGCCATTTGAGATCCTTAAGCGGGTTGGTGAAGTGGCCTACCGTCTCGCTTTACCCCCGAGCTTGGCCGAGGTGCATAATGTCTTCCATGTCTCGATGTTAAGGAAGTACGTTTATGATCCATCTCATGTGATCGATTTCGGTTCTTTGGCTATCAATAAAGATTTACGTTATCTTGAGGAGCCCGTGTAAATCTTAGATCGAAGGAAACAAATCTTGCGATCAGAAGTTATTCCTTACGTGAAGGTCTTGTGGAGGAACCACTCTAGCGAAGAAGCGACTTGGGAAAGAGAGGACGAAATGGGGGAAAGACATCCTCATCTGTTTTGCGGTAAGTGAGCTAATTTAATCTTTTAGATTCTTTAAAAATTTCGATGACGAAATTTTATAAGTGGGGGAGAGTTGTGAGATTCCAGGTTTAAGGGTATGGTAGTTAAGAGGTAATCATCGTATTGGTAATTAATAATAGACCTATAGAACGATGCGGGGATGTGTACCAGGTGAAAGATTAGAAAATAATTCAAAATTTCTTCGGCTGAGGTGCGGGGCCAACAGCTTGTGCCCGCTAGCCGCTCGAGCGGAGCTCGAGCGAAAATTCTAGAACCTCGCCCGCCCGCTGCCCACTCGAGCCTCGAGCGAAAATTCTAGAATGTGCCCACCTGATGCTCACTCGAGCGGTGGCGCGATATAAAGTCACGTCCTGCCTTCTCCTCTTCATTTTTCTCACAGCCCTAGGGTTTTTAGTGAGAGAGAGGGGCGATCCTAGTGAGAGAAAAGGGGAGAACGAGGCTCGGGAGTCCAAATCCGTCCAAGAGCCAGTTATTAAAGTGAAAGCACGCGTCGAGGCAAGTGTTCTCATACCCACTAACTTTCCTCTTTCGTTGGTTTTTGTTGATTATCGAGTATTTTCATCTCGATACCCACCCGTAACCTTGAAAATGTAGTACCCGTGTCTTGAGACCAAGGATGGTATGGTTTGTTGGTTGATTTGCTCACCGATTCGTCCGGTGGAGCTTCGTAAAACCCTAACCCACGAAATTTTGGGGTTTTCCCATTTTTCGCCCGTGAATCATTAAGTTGACTTCAAAATGTGAATCCCCACGTCCCTATTGTGTATATATGTTGGCCGCGTGAGTAAGCTCGCACGTTATGACCCGTTCGCGGCCTCTGAGTCCTCTAAAAATGCACTGTTACTGTTCATCTATGATTAAAATGTGAAATTGCACGTTTTGCTCCTATCTAATTGTGATGAGACTCATGTTATGTGTTGATGTGAAAGTGTAAGTTTCGAAATGTATAATTGTGCATCGGAAGCATTCGAATGTGTTCCAGAGCCTTACAAGGTGGTGGTTGTCCACCGGAGGTAAGGAATTTCGAACTCCTTGCGAACTCGAACTAAATTGTTATGAAAACTAATTCCAAAGAAGGAATAAAGTTAAGTAAATAAATGGAGGGAAACCCACTAGGTATGTCATGGTGAACGTGATCTCCGGATGGAGACATGTGATGGGAATGGGATTTCCCAGATTAAGAATGAGTATGCCGAGTAGTGGGTCCTCCCTTCCGGAAAGTTAAACCTTGAAACTAGGACCATGGTTGATAGGGGTGATGTCCTCTAGCTTGCCACGTGCATCATGGTGGGAACCCAAGGAATACTCTGGCCCCCTTGGGGGTCGGTGATGTTCATGGCACGCTCTAGGACACTACGGTGAAAGAACGAGGTTTGTCCTGGTCCCCGGGGGATATGGGGCGTGTTGGCCCAGTGCTATAGGCCTAAAATGTAGCCGTTTGGTTAAACATTGTATAGTAGAGATGCAACCGATGGTCGAGTGCTGTAGGCCTAAAATGTAGTCGTGGATTTAGAATGTGTAGCGAACACATTCCTTTCCTCATTCTCTCGCCTCGTTGGCTAGTACCACCTATTGGCTCCAGGGTCCGCAAAGATAAATGTTAAAATGAAAATGAATAAAATGTAACTGACATAAGTAAGTGAATCGGGCAATCCCAAGTGTTCTTCTCCCTCTCGCATTCCCTTGTATTGTTCCTATGCTTTTTCTTTCTAGCTATTGTTTACCGTTACCTGTTGTTAGTTAGTGATGTATGATTTCATTTGCTGGGCTTTATGCTCACCCTTGCTCTATGTTTTTTAGATGAGAACACCTTGATGCCTGATGAGGCCGAGTAGATCATAGAAGCTTACTAGATAGCTGTTTTGCGCGCAGGGCTCAAGATTTGGACTTAGACTGATTAGATGTATGACAGGGATATTTTTGGGTTGACTTTTGTAACTGATAAAACTTGTATGGCGATATCTTATGATAGTGGATGATGGATGACTTATATATGTATTAGTCCGCTGTGTATTGTGGTCTTTATATGCTTCCGCAGGTCTTTCCTTGTGGGGAGTTCGAGGTTCCTAGCTGGCATCCTTCTTTACTGGTGTCGTTTGGATCATGTCACCGAAGCCACCTCGTTGTTGTGGCATTTAGATCCTGTGTGATTGGCCATTGGACTTTATGGATTTTCTTGTGAATTTTCTTTGGATTATTGTGCAGGGTTATATTTCAGGTGTTTGTATTTTGGAAACGTCCAATTTACAGACGGAACTCTGCCTAATTTTCTGTAGAAATTTATTATTGTCATTTTGCCTGCTTGTCTTTATCTTTCTGACGGAGGTTATTCGGTGGAGAATAATCTGGTCCATCATACTAAGTTTACTGAGTTGTCTTATTTTGCGCCTTTTTATGTGAAGGATGAGATAAGAAAAGCAAAGAAGTTTCAGTAAGAGCTGCGAGACGATATTAGGAAGTCACTGTCGATCTTGAAGCTCCAGACTTATGCTGGGATTCTTGATAATGTGGTGATTTATGAGAAGGAAGCAGAGATGGAAAGGTTTTATGCAAAGAGGATGGCTAGCCGAGCGAATATTAATACGGAATCAAATGTGGAACTATCTAGGCCATCTAAGAAAGCAAGGATGGTGGATGTAGAGAAGAGTGTTACTAAAGTTTTATCAGTGACTAGCACTTAGGCATTAGCTGCTAAGTGTGTATATTGTGGGAGGAAGAACGCGAGGAAACCTTGTTATAAAGTAATGGGAGTATGCTATAATTGTGGAAAGTTGGGTCACCTGGTAAATGATTACCCGTTACCAAAAAGGTCGGAAGTAAAGAAGTCAGCTATTGAGGTTAGAGCATATGCGGTGACGGTGTGAGACCCTGAGACACCCCCAAAGGCAGATAGAGGTATTTCCTTGTGAAATTTTGATTTCTGTCTTAATTGATTTGGGAGTTATATATTTTCTAAATTTTTTCATGAAATACGTAATATACCCCCATTATCTTGAGGATTCTTGATTGTTCTATGATTGCATTATGTGTTCTTTGTGAATTTTGTGAAAAATGGATAACTAGTAATCGAATTCCAAATTGAGGAAATGATGGGTTGTGTATTGTTGGAAGGAGAAAATATTCGGTTAATTGATCAACATAGTAGATAAGAGAAATGGGTGATTTGGAGATGAGATAAAATCGGCATTATCCCTACGAAATATGGATGAAATTAAAAGGAGCATCGTTTGAATGTTGTTAAGAATACTATGAGACCTTTGGGGAAGTAAGATTTACTAATGCTCTTGAGGAAAATTGGTATGCTGTTAGTGCGCATCAATAGGAAATCATTGACAAGCAAAGTGGGGGAGAAGTTCATGGGTTGAAATTGTTTCACCAGCAACTGAGACCTTGTGATGAGATCTTTGCCTTGAGGAATTATGGATAGTGCTTTGGGAGAAATTAACATTTTGAGAAGCCAAGAGTTAGGAGCTGAAATAGGTGGACCTCGAAAGATAAATGTTAAGATCGATAGTTGATATTCGAAGCCTCCATTTGAAAAATTATAGAATTGCTTTGGAGATCATTCTAATTCGATAATCTTAAGGATTAAAGTAATTATATTATAATTGTGACGGAACGGATTTTTTTTTTTTGATTCCGTCATCCATATCACAATTGAAAACCCAAACTAAACCAATTGGGTACAACACAGGATCACAGATACCATCTAGGACACATATACTTTTAACCATAATGAGTGTAGCGGAAGTTATTCTAACACTTGCGGAAGCATTCATATTCATTCCAAAATATTCATTTCCGAGTATATAGCAAAAAATGTTTAACCATAGAAGTCCATCAAGTCATTACAATAATATTTCTCCCAAAATAAGCTTTTGAGGTCTTTAATAATCCTTCAAACAAGCTCTAATCACTCCAACTTGTCAGGCACAAGCTCTAAAGCTTCATCTGTAGCGGAAAAAAACATAAAACAGTGAGTCGAGACCCAGCAAGGTACATGCATATGAACTGTAAAACGGTTATGCCAAAACGATCATATAACCATGCAGAACCAGAACGTTTAATCAAAACATCATTGGAAAAACAGTAAAGACATACTATAACAATATTAAATCTCATGCTTCATAAATCATTACACTATAGACTGTAAAACAATAACTATAAACTTTACTGATGCATGGTAAAATTAAAAACAATACTCTATACTGTTCATTGTCATCTTTTCACGGTATACGATTCATTATCATCTTTTCATCAGATGATACTCTATTATCTTTTCACTATACAATACATTTTCATCTTTTATTGTGACATATCTTAACAATTTCAGACCCTGCCAGTGTACCCTACTAGCGGAAGGGGCGAATGATCGAGGATAGATTGTGTTCAGTCCATACAATCCAAGGCCTATCATGTCACATATATCTCATCCCGAGGGATATCTGTACTGTGTGCCACCCGAAGGTTGGCTTATATATATCCCATCCCGAGGGATATTTGTACTGTGTGCCACCCAAAGGTCGGCCTATGTCCCTCCTAGCTTAACGCCCTTGAGGACAGGGCGGACCATGAATCGCTCCATGGACAGAGCTATCCTTGATTACCACCGTAAGTTCTAAGGCCTCACCCAATAACTTACCTGGACTGTAGTCAGTCACGGGTCCCAAAATAACTGTAACGAAAATCATTTCTTTATCTAAAATCCCTTTTTGAAATTAAACTTTCATAATATATCTTCAGCTATCTTTAAGTATACATGAAAATTTTCTCGGTACCAGTACATGTTTTTGGAAACAATTATACTTGGGGCCGGTTTAGATTTTTATCAAGGAAGGGCCGGAGCTCTTTTCTCGTTAGGGGAGCCGATTTTATTTTTAGTAAAAGCTAGGATTCATTTTTAGTACAAAAAGCCGAAGTTCTTTTTCCAACAAAGGACGGAGTGCTCAAGAAGCAGGAGTGCTTAGAAAGCCGGAGTTCATTTTAAAGCCAGAGTTCTTTTTCCAACAAAGGACGGAGTTCTTTTGACAAAAGATAGAGTTCAAAGGCCGGAGTTCATTTCCCTTTAAAATCAGAGTTCATTTCACATTAAGGCCGGAGTTCTTTTTAAAAAATTGGAGTTCTTTTTGACAGAGCCCGAAGCTCTTTTGACAGAGGTTGGAGTTCTTTTCGGACGGAGTGCTTTTCGCTCAAAGGGAGAGAGTGCTTTTCACTCAAAGGACGACGTACTTTTAAAAGTCGAAGCTCATAAATCCGGAGTACTTTTTACTGAAGGACAGAGTACTTTTTCATTATGGGAAAATCGAACTGATTCTTTATCAAGGAAAAACCGAACTTAATTTTCATTAATGGAAAACTGAACTTCTTTTAAGCATGCGGTTAATAGAAATTTTTCTTTACTCAATGATCAGGACAAACATCGTACATATAACATATACTTATCCAGAATCAGATATACTTGCAATGAAACATGCATATACTTTCATTAAATCATGATCTTAAAATCAGATATCCAGAACTGATTCTTTCATATACTTGCAATATTTTTAAAACATGAATTTAAAAGCAGCGTCCGAAGTGCACTTGTCTGACGGGCTGACTTAAATTTCTTCCCTCCTTGCCTGACAGTCGGTTTTTACCGTCTTAGAGCTCTCTCATTCACTCCCCTCTCTCGGCTTGTATTTTGCCCCAACTTCAACTTCGCTGCCGGTATTTATAGAGGAGGGGTTCGGTGGAGTAAGTGGGGCAGGTAACTTACTTCGGTACTTTTTCTCAGAGGGTAGGTGGGGTAACTAGATTAGTTTACCCACTCCATTCGGTCGTCGTCTAGTTGGGTTTTAACTAAAATCTGGTGTTCTCTTTAGCTGCCAACGTTCACTCCTGCCATCCACTTATAATTCACTCTGGCCATTTCATGACGTGCTCCGGCCTTCAGTGGCTTCAAGAGACCAAAAAGGCAACTCCAATCTCCAAGTGGCGCAAACCACTTCCGGCCTTAAATTACTCTGGCATCATGGGACACAAAACCATTCCTCCTTTCATGAATCACTCCGGCCTCATGAAATCACTCCAGATTTCATCCTTATCAAAATACTCTAGTATTAAGTTGGGATATTTTCCTCCGATTTTTAGGAGAGGTAACTTTAGGAGACCGAAAGTGGATTAATCTATTTAAGAATTGTAAAGATAGGCCCAAATATTATTAAGGAAGCAAACTTAGTATAGGCAATTGAAGTTAGGAATCCTTGGACTTGATAAGCCTACGGTGCTTTGTAAGGAATGTGAAAGAGTAGATTGTAAGTGGATTTAAATGTTTGGGAAATAGGATATTGAACTCCTAAGTTAAGAAACACAAAACGTATTAAAAGTGTTAGAACTATGAAAATTTGAAGTAAAAAAAAAATCCTTATGGTTTGTTTCAGACAAAAGGTGATTCTGCTCATTATAGTTTTGGAAGAGGTGATCAAGTTTAATTTATTGGCTCGTCGGTTCGCCAATATGATTTGAAGTTACTTAGCATTTAAACTTTGAAGATTTGAGATTGTTAAGTGTTAGAATCTTGAGATCTTGGATAACGATCAAACATTATGCAAAACCTTCTGTGATAATATAATTAGGGTTTTCGGTTTTAATGTGGTATGAGGTTCTGTAGAAATTATTTTCGTGGTACGAATATCTTGAGGTCAGAATAATTAAGGATATCGCAATAATTGGGTGACCCAGAATAAGGAATATGTGTTTCCTAAAAATGTCGGTTTGATGACATACCAATGAATGAGGAGAATGCTCCAAACTTGAGGCTTAGCATAAATAGAAGTGTAGGATTTGTAGCTTGTTTGATGTTTAGAAACAAGTCGGGAAATTGTTAATGAATTGAGTTTTGCATTTAGATATATTAGGAAGGTTTTTTTGAATTATAAGACTCAAGGATTGTCAAATTTTGAGGACGAGATTTTTATAAGTAGGAAAGAATGTGACGACCCGAGTTCCGAAATACGATAATTAGGGTGAAATTGAATTAGTAATGATCAAGGATTAAGTTTAAAATATAAAAAAATTGAGTTCGGAGGTAGAAAGAGGAAGCTGGGCTTTGTAAGGTATCGGTTTTCAGGATATAGTTAATATGGGTAGTGAGGTTTCGGATTTCCAAAATATGGTCATTGGGAGGTAATTAAGTTAAAATAGGTAAATTGTGGTCCAAAGAAACGAAAGGAATCGAATTGAAAAGCCCAAAGTTTCAGAATTGGTAAAATCAGGGATCAAAATTATAAATCGAGAAATGTTATTACGTAAATACGATTTTGGTCTTTAAATTATAATAATCATGACAAATTAAGGGTATATAATCAAAATTAGGGTCCAAGGATGCGACGAATTGGATTGGAAGGGTCAAAACGGGTCCCGGATGAAGAAATAGGCTTGTTGCAGGCTCGATGTGGGCCTGACCTGCGCCCGAGTAGTGCTCGAGCACCAACGGGTGCAAAAACAGAACCTCCCGCTCGGAGTGCACTCGAATGGCGCCCGAGGCACAGCGTTGGTAGGGTGGTGCGCCCGAGTGGCGCTCAGGCACCGCTCGAGTTCCTAACTAGATATATAAAGGCCGAGCGTGATTTTTCCTCCTGTATTTTGGCATTCCACGAAGAGCAGCGGGAGAGAAGGGAAAAAAGGAGAAGAAAAGGGAGATTTTGGCTACTCCATTTCGATCCAAGTAAGGAAAACGGTAAATCGGTTGAAGGCAAGTTTACCTCGGACCTCGTTTTCTATTTTTACCGCTTTTAAATATCTCCATGTTATCGTTTATACACAAAATTTCTTGCTCTTCGATATTTGACATGAATAATGTATGAATCTTATGACCTTTGGACTATATTTCCTATTTATGCATGTATATTGTAATTGATAACTCCAATTTCATGTTTTGGCTCACATTTTGCCTCTGTTTCATGTCCGGACAGTGTAGTGCAAACCCTAACTTGAAAAATTGGGAGTTTTTGGTTTAAATGCATGATTTTGTATATGTATTTGGAATTATGGCATCGATTTTATGAATAAACATGTATTTGGTGTTCGATTTAAGCCTGAAAGTTTTCGATGGAAACCTAGAATGAAAATTTGGAAAATTGTGTTAGAAACTCGGAATTTTGATGATTTAATTGTGAATTGTCGTCCTGTAACGTTTATAGAATGATTGAATTTGAAAACTCTGTATGGAACTGTATCATCGAACTATGAAAACCTCTGAGGAACTGTATTATTGAACTATGAAAACCTTTGAAATTGTCTAAAAGAGTGACTGAATGAAATATAGACTTGGCCTTGAAATATGATGCTTTTGATTATGAAATTTCGAACAAATACATTGAATTAAGCTAGTTAGAAAGAAAATCGGACATAGAACTGTCGTACAGTTAAATAAGATTCTCTAGCATACTTTAGAACATTATGGTTACGGTAATCGAGGATACTATCAAATTATCGAATCGAGAAATATACCATCGAACTATCGAACTATTGGTCTTTGATTGTATGGATTGAACAGAATATGTCCTTAGTTGTTCGCCCTCGGCTAGTAGAGTATACTAGATGGGTCCTCAGAATATTGAACATAGAATTTCTGAGAAACAAGTGAGATTTGGAACTGTCTCATGGATTTCGACACGTGTTTAAATAGAATTATGCTTCCTTCCAGTTTTCCATGAATGTTTCTGTTCTTTTGATTGTCGCGATTTCTGCTCTAGTATATTTATGTTTTATAGGAAAGCATGAATTATGATTTATTGGAACTTATTCATATGAATGCTCCTGTTCTTCTAATATCATCGTGGTATTCTGTCTTAACAAATATATGTTCTGTATAAAAGCATTATATTCAGTATGTTTTGGTACATTGTTAGGTTTCGGCTCACTGTTTACTGTTTTTCCCTCCAAATGAGACCGTAGAGTTAGTATCAGATGAGAGAGAGTAATTTGAAGTTTAGCCTAAAGATTTTTGGAGACCTGAAGTATTTTGGAGATTTCGAAAAGAAACAGTTTAAATGTAAACACTGGATTTTGTATATGGGTCTTGTGTATATAGATTTCGTATATAAAATGTATATCATGTGCATGATGAAATAGGAAATATCACTTCCGCAGGTTTATAGTTGCTTCCTCTATTCTGTTCTCTTGACTTTGTACATGTCCTAGACGGTATCTCTTATATGTTTCTGATTTAGTGGATAAGATTATGTTAAAGTCATGGATGGATATGGCATTGTGATCCTATGTATGTGTGTTGTAGGATGGATTGTCGTACTTTGGGTTAGTTGTGTACTTATATAGGTTATAATACATAGGTTGTATATTTATTTTTGTTCTAGTTGCAGACAAGACTCTACCAAAATTTCTACAAAATTTAACGATTTAAATTTATGTTTTATATTCTGAATCTTTCTGACGGATGATCCTATGGGAATTAAGATCCGTTCCATCACAGGTGGTACTTCTAGACATGTAAGGATCGAGATTTTATAATTCAGTGAGCTAAACTATTATATGTAAAATTAAGATCAATGAATGATAAAACCCAGAAATCAGGAACTCTCCCCGAGATGGAATGAAAAATTAATTGATGATACCAATTTAAATTCTGGTTAATAAAAGATAGAACAAACAAAAGAAAAATATTTTCGGTTAACAAATTCTCAATCGATTAGTAACCAAATTAATCTCAATTGACAACAAGATAATCTGGTCACCGAATTTGCACCCGATTAATACCAAAAGTTAGCCCGATTGATCAAATATAGTACAAATTAAATTAATTTAATAGAATTATATATATTCCAACACACACGCACATAGTTGAATTTCTAAAGAATTCAGCAAGAGGACCACGACTACTTCAGCAACACAATTCAGCTGCCACTTGGCAGCTCCACCTCCAAATTTTTCCATGGAAAATATATACACACATGATAAACACACACGGCAACACTTAGGAAATTTAAGATATAAAAACACTGCACTTGGAGGTTAAGAAAATCAGCAAAATTCAGCAAGGGAAGGCACACGGTAGCAGTAGATGCACGACAGACCCTATTTTCAACCGAAACTCCAATAATTCAAAAAGCAATTCAACACACACATGGCATAAGAGTCCCCACACACACGGAAGCATCATACTTAATCAAAATATTAAATAAATTCAACAACAAACACCCACACACACCCACGGCTGTAGGAAATCAGCAAGGTGCTGATTTGAGCACACCTAATCAAAAGGGATAAGGAAAGTTGAATAAATTCAACCCAATTTAATAGCCACTTCGCAGCTTCTAAAGCCACCCAATAGCATAGTGATTCAGCAAATTTAGAGGGATGAATCATGTTTTAGGGGGCCAACTAAGTTGAAATTTAGGAAGCAGATAGGTGTGCTGGTAGCAGCTCAAATTTTGAAAAATATTTTAATTATTTGGTCTCCAAAGTATATAAGGCCATGTGTGGAAGATAAGAGGGATAAGAGAAGGGAACGAACCAAACGAAAAAGGAAAAAAAAATGGAAAGAAAAAGAGGAAAAATTGAGAGAGAACAGAAAATGAACCAGGTGGCAGAGAAGGGTGAACCAAAAGTAAGGGAAGCAACACTAAAATTTTGGCAAGTGTATTTTAATTCCCTCCTTTAATTGTTGCTAATTTTTGTAAATCCTCACTAACTATTGTTGCTCCAATACTTCGATTACTGAATATTTTTGATCATATCAGCATTTTAACATGAAATATAATCAGCTGAAATTTTGAGCCAAAATCAGCAGCTGTACCAGCCACTGTTAATTGACTGAACCGGTTACCAAATGATCTTGAAACCAGCACAAATTTAGTGACCAATTAGATAAGCATCTTAGTGATGTTGTGGCCAATTGGCTCATAAAAATGGGCTGAATCGGTCATTGAACCGGGTCTCACATCAACAATTGGACTAACCTCAATAGACTTACTGATATTTGAAATTTGCACCCAATGAACTGGGCCCCAAATTGGGCAAACCGGTATTCATATGGACTTAAGTACTTTGTGGTGATGTTCAAGTATCATCCTGTAAAAATTGGCCCTGAACCAGTCATGAACTGATCAATATTAGCTTTAGCTGACCATGAACTGGACAAATTCTTACAATTGAATCTCTTGGCTATAAGAAGACTCCTCAAACCGGTCAAGAGCCGGTCTCGAATTGGTGGCCAAAAATACCTTAAACTCATCACTGAACTGGGGCCCTAAATGGTGCCAAAACTGGCTAACAACACCCAGTGGATGCTGAAATTATGGCTACTGAATTGGCCAGTTTGGCTCTCGAAACAGTTGAGCTGGCACTTAAATTTACAAAGATATTATGAGGCAGTGTTAAGGTATTAACCGGTAAAAAATATACCTTGAACCGGCCATCGAACTGGGCCCTAAAACCCGCAAATGAACAGTCCAACATTTCAACTGATGGAAATTGCCTTGAACCATTGAACCGGTTCATCTAAACCAGTTCATAAATGATCAAAAGAAATAATAATAATCATTATGGACTAACCCTTAAACTGACCATTAAATTGGCCACAAACCAATAGTCAAGTTCTTATGTAATTATGCTAAAGTTAGATTGAAGAAATTAACCCGAGCTGGCCCCAAACTCATGATTGGATCGGCAACTGAATCAGTCGAATATATCACATGTTAAATCTGAATTTTTAATATATGTAAAAGTTTAAGATTAAAGCTACTAAAACGGGTAATGCATTGATTTCTGTTATGATTTATGATTTATTACCAAATATTGTAATTTATGATTGTATGTTTCGTTATATATTCTGATATTATTGAAAGTTTGCACAGAAGCTTTGCATGTTGCAATAATGATAAATATTGTATGGAAGCTTTGTATGTTCCAAGAATGATAAGTATTTTATCCTAGAGTGGAAAAAATTAATGAAAGAAGTATTAAGAATAAGGTAAAATCTTCCATAAGAAGTTATCAAGTTTCGAAGAAAAAGTAATAAATTAGAATAAGGAATTATTTCATCTGGTAATATTCCCTGACATGTCATAAATATTACAATAGAAACTCAAGGGATTTTCCTAGTCGTTGATTCAACAAGTGATATTCCTTGGCATGCCTTAGAATATTATAGTAAAAAAATAAAAGAATTATCCTAAGAGCTGTGAGATAGCTTCAAGCCCTGTCTACCGAGATTATAGGTAGTGCCACCCATCTTAGGGTGTAAAAGGAGGTTAGGCCTTAGATTGTGTGGACTATCACAATCCACCCACATCAGGGTGTTAAACGAGGTTAGGCCTTAAATTATGTAGACTAACACAATCCTTTCTTTAATTTGTCTGCTCCATTAGTTGATAAGGCCTACTAAGTCTGATTCCTCAAGAAAAGAAAATGAGAATTAGTACGAGGATAAAGTAAAGAAAGATAAATACATTAACAAAAATGTTTATTCCATTGCATTTTTATGTATCAAATTCCTATTCCTTATGATAATATAATTTCAGTATAAATATGCATATCTTTATATATCATGCACCTTACTAAGTATTTGGCTCATTCTCTTACTATTTTCCTAACCTTTCAGATGGCAAGTACGAGTTGGTACTAGGTGAGTTGCAGTAAAAATAGGAGTGGTTTAGGCTTATATATTTATGTATTTTGATGAAATTATAATGGATATATGAAATCTTGTAATGAAATGAACATGACTTTAATATTACTCATTAGTTGTGCTTCTGCTATTTGTTATTATGGCCATTATTTATATTTCTGTAAAATTTTATGATAATAATTTTGGTACCTAGTAGATATTTGAAGAATCTAATGTCGTATTATATTTGTATGGGTCGGAGCCACTTGATATGGCAATCATATGGATCTTGTGTATAATAATTGTATATTTTGTGGACCTATATGTAATATGATATATCATTAAGTGTAAATGAGGATATATGACATCACAAGATGGATACAAATGGTCTGGAGTAGCTTGGACATGGTGACCATTTGAGCAGCAAGCATTTGCACGTTAGGGGCCAGCCTTTCGTCCCCATGACTACCGCAATGGGGTCATCGCCATAGAAGACGATATTTCTGGCCAAGGCGCCGATTTGTGCCTTAATATTGACCCTATCCACTGTTGTTGTTGGTTTTTTTAATCGTTTTCATAAATGACATCAATGATACGTCCCAAAATCCAGATTACAGAACAAATTAGGGAGCCACTTGATCTCACCCAATAGGTTGAATTGAAGTGGGTCTGGTCTTCGTTGCTTTGAAGATGGATTCTACACACACAACTAACAAACAAAAGGTCAAAGGATGGTGGGAGTCACTTCCCGATGTGTTCTCCGACATTCAAGTGAGAAATCTTTATTCGATGGGAGAAAGATGGAGGATAAAAAAATAATACGTAGATGCATGGATGGGGGAATTGAGCGTTGGCGGAGGATTAGGCTCTATTTGGTGCGCTCAACTAGGGAGTGGCTTTGAAATTGGAAAGAAGAGCTCTGTAGGATGTGCTTGGCTTGGGAAAGGCTTTGGAACTAGATGAGAGAGCTCTGTATGAAGCGCTCAGCTAGGGAGCAATTTTGGAGTTGGAGGGCAAAGCTCTACAGGATGTGTTTGGTTAGAGATTGACTTTCGAATTGAAGGATAGAGCTTTGTAGGAGCACTAGGCTAGGGAATTGCTTTGGAACTAGAGGGCAGATCTTCAAAAGATACGCTCGGAAAGGGAGCAACTTTGGAACTAGAGGGCAGATCTCTGTAGAATACACTTGTTTTGGGAATCGCTTTTAAGAGGAGTGTACTCGTCAATGAGTGGCTTTTGAGTGGGGCGCACATATCGAAAAGTGGCTTTTGACAGGGGTGTACTTGCCAAGGAGTGGCTTAGAGAGAGGTACGCTCAGTGGGAGAATGACAGAGAAAGAGATGTACACTCTATGGGGAGTGGCTTAGAGATATGTGCACTCGACGGATAGTGACTTAAAGAAAAGTGTACTCAACAAGTAAGTGGCTTAGAAAGAGAGGGACACCATTAGGATGTTTGGTTCTCTGGAGTTGGGATCAATCGCTCAATTGGAAATCGGATTACTAAATATTCCAGAAGGATACCAAAAGAAGGGTTTAAAAAGGACCACCAAAAGGATCAAAAGGAGGATCTGAAAAAGGAATCCCCTTTCCTTTGGAGAAAGGGACGCATATATAGAGTGAGGGTGTGGGTCTGTCGACCTTGGGCTCCATGGCCCTACAATCGTGAGTGGCCAACATCATATGCTTACTATCAATGTTCTGAACCACCAAGATCCTCATGGCAACAAGCTGGTCACTATTTCCCACGAATCGTGCTCGCACATGCATGAGAGACCACCTAGTGGTAGTGGCAATTTAGATTTATCTACTAAACTGGTACTAACTGTGCTGCATCTGCGGGCCTATCCTGCAATCATCCTTGGCAGCCCATAAACCGCTGGGTTGTCTTGGGCTTACTATTGCAAACTCTGGATCTTCGATTTCGCGGAGTTTTGATCGGGCTGTTGCTTTTAGGGCGTTTCTCCCTATAGGCCAGATTCTGGGTCAGCCCATGAGCTACCAAACCCATCAAATTTATTTTAAAAAAATTATTGATTTTTGAATCTAGAATAAATATAAGATTTACTCATTATGTAATGTTATAATATATTAGTATCTTGAAAAATATAATGCACTATAATATATTAAAAATGCTACTCGTTAATAGATGACCTATCACTATAATTTATATATTTCATTTCTTAAGAATATGAAAAGATGGATTTTGGATATGACTAAGTTGGAGAATATTGATTTTTCTGTTAAAAAATAAGTTATTGGTTCATATTTATTGATTTTAGGATATCCACTATGCTACCTATTTCTACCTTTAAATGGTAATCACCCTTTAAAACATTTTAATGAAAAATGTCTATATAGATAAAGTTTTAATTTTTAGGTTTCTAAATAAATATTCTTATTATACACTATCATTAAAGAGGCTTACAAGATCCAAGTATGTTTTGAATTTGTAGAAATTCGAGTAACACATATTAACATTAGTGGAAGGAGTTTAATATTTCAGTTTTTTTTTTTTGTTTTTCACATTCAATCTATGATTGACTAATATTTTATATGGCAGATTAATTATTGTCTAAGTTACCAGCAATGTATCCTACTCAATCTAAACATGATCACGACCAACCCTGCGCTATATAGCGTGCAATAGTATCAGCGTCAGAGAAGCGGAGCCTAGTCTCAACAATGCCATATATGGTAATTTTTATAGACTTAATTAATTGACTAACCGCTTGAGCTTTGTTTTTTTTAGGGCATTAAATCTGGGATATTCCAATGACCCAATCGAAACACGTGACATCCTATGGAAGGGAAGGTAATGTTTTAGACCTCTTATATTTCTTTCTAACAATCGCATTACTTGGATCTTTCATCAGACCGTCAACTTGCTGAGGAAGGAGGGCTGAACATTTGGAACCGAGGATGAATCAGGAGAACCAATGTTTGGGGGAGTTCCTGGGAAGGCCAAAGTGTGGGTTCCCTGACCTGAGAAAAGATTATCATTCTCTTCCTTGGAAGGAACAAGGGACTTAAATGGTTTGGGTGATTGAACCACCACACCTAATATCTTCAGAATGATATCAACTGTGATGACTTGGGGCTACTTCGAAACCAAGTGAGGGCCCACAGAGCCCCAACAATCTTCAAGCAATCTATCGGTTGGGCTAAGAGGGGCAAAAAGTTGGCTCGTGACTGAAGCATCTCCATCTAGGAAAGATGGTTTCCACTGATCTATAATGAATATACACCGTAGTCTCTTCTCTAGAAAGGGGATCAATCCCAGAGACAAATGGGACAGCATTGAGCCAAGGGAGGGCCTTCAGTAACATTGCAACTCCAACTAGGATAGATGGATGGTTTCCATTGGTACTTAATGAATATACACCAGAGTCTCTTATGCGGAAAGGGGGTCGGTCCTAGTGGCTAAAGGGACAGCATTGGACCAAGGAGGGAGAGCCTTTAGTAAAATTGAGCAGCAGCTTCCCCGAGCCACGACCAACAGCAGCGCTGTAGAAATTTCCAAATGAGAGGCCCAAGGAGACGTCGGGAAGAGAAGTAGCAGAGACGCCTCTCACCACATTTCCTAAAGCCATACTCGCTGCTGTGGATGAAACAAAAGGGACACAATCACCTTCAATCTACCTAGGAGGACAATACCAGATGCCTTCAGTACCATTGAATGGCAACTTCCTTAAGCCACCGCCAACATTAGCACAGCCCAAATAACCAGGTGCGGGACCCAAGGAGATGCCGAAATGAGGAGCAGTAGAGACGCCTCTCACCACTTGTCCTGAAGCTGTAGTTGCCACTGTGGATGGAGCAATTTGGACACAATCACGTTCAATTGCAGCTGTATCCAGAACAAAAGGGAGACCAGCACCTTTTATCTTGTTAGTCGTCCCAATAAAATCTCTGAATCTACTCACAAGTCTTTGGGTCAAAAGAATAGTGATTATCCACAAGGCCTTGGAAGATCTCGAGGGAGGAAAGGAGCTCGTGCTCAAGCGCCAAGAGGAGAGTGCCTTCCATTCTGCAAGGAAGTGAGGGGATGAGTCTAGTTGTAATATTCCAAATTTTTATTCGATTTAATTGGATTTATTTATTATTTTGGGTAATTTGGATGTAATAAAAATTAATTAAATATTATAAAATTTTGAGGGATATTTGGAATTGTTGGGACGGCACCCGAAGTGCATCTGTTTGGTTGTCCGAGTACCGATTTGAGTTTTGAGATTTTAAAAAAAAACAGGAATAAGTATATATATATATATATATATAATAATGCAATAAGGAAGGAAAAGGGATTTACACGGGGGAGAGGGTTTCGGGAAATAGAAGCGGGGAGGAAGAAAGGTGAGGAGAGTGAGTGAGAGGAGAGCCAGTGGGTAGAGAGAGAAGGAGCAAAAATGAGGTTATCGGGTCTGATTTTGAGCATAAGCAAGTTAGAGAAGTGGTAGATCGGGTCGAGGTAAGTGTATTCGCACCCTCTTTGTTCTCTCTTTCGATTTTTATTTGTATTCTCTCAGGTATTTTCATTCTGATACCTACCTAAAACATATAAATCACAGAATCCATGATCATTGCATGAATTATTTGTTATTTAATGTCTGATTATTTCCTCGTTTCATGCGGAACTGCTTCACCCAAACCCTAGATCCGCGCCCAACTTCTGTTTGCTCATTATTGTGAGTTCCAAGCTTAAATTGGCCCTAGATAATGAAAACACATACCTTGAATAGGGTTATTTACCGATTGGGTGTCTGATTTTTTATATTTTGCTCCATTTTGCACATTCAGGCCCCAAACCCGCAAAGTTACTATTCATCCGATGCTTTTAAGTATTTTTGCATGATTCCACATGGTTTAATTGTTATGTAAGTTACGTTTATTTGCATATGTTTGTTTGTATACTCCGAAAAAGTATATTTGTGAACCGTTTGTGAAGGAAATGTTATCCAAAAGCCACTAAAGTTACATTTATCTCTCGGTGGTAAGAATTTCTATTCTACCCTATGCTTTATGATGTCCGTGCATATAAATTAAGTCATGAGAAGATTTAAATTTGAAAGAATGATAAAACTTATACAGGTATCCAAAGGAAATGCCACAATTTGTTATATGTATGATTTGTTCTTCCGAAGGAATAAATTTGTGAAAGAAGTTTAGTGACTATTCCTTCAAAGAATAAGAAATCATGAAACCAAGACCAAGGATTTATATTTCGGAGAATAATATCCCTTGGCAGTCCATTGATATTACAGTAAAAACTCAAGGATTATCCTGACCGTGTATTGTAACGGTGATATTTCTTGGCATGCCTTAGGATGTTATTATGGAAATATGCGGATTGCCTCTAGACCGCGGGAGGCTAGGGAGCATTTTATTGGCCCTGTATACCGGGTGATAGGTATACCGCTCACCACGTGGTGTTTGGCCTTGTATACCAGCAAAAGTGTATACCTTATGGGACGTTAAGTATGCAGTTCGGCCTTAGATCATGTGGAGCATCATGATCCTTTCCTTGTTCTCCCATACTTTTAGCTAGTAAGGTCTATTGGCCCTAATCCACAAATATAAATGTAATTTGGAAAGTGTATTAAATCATGTTTCATATCTTTATGCATCTTTACGTATTGCTCTTATCCTATTTCCTGTTTTATTTGAATATATTGTTTATTATTTATTTATATTGCAATTATTGAGTATTTGACTTACATTTACTTCTTTCTTCCTTCCAGATGAGCACGCTCTTATACCTGACGAGTCCAAGTAGGACGTAGGAGCAGGATAGGTTATGGATCTTACACTGAAGAGCTTTTACGACTTAGTTTATGTTTTTTGTATGTGATGGAGTACATTGTATGATTTTGAATACGTATATGTATATCGATGAATATGTATAGTATTGATAGATACATTGTTTAGTTTCCACTGTATATGATGGATGTATGTGTTTCTGTAGGCTTTTATGATTATATTTGGCTATCTAGTTGGAATCTTGTCTGAGCCGATGTCGTACCCAGAGTTATGACGTCAGTACCACCTGTTATCCATTGTGGCTATTGGGATCCTGTGTATGTGTATTGTGTATATTATGGTTGTTATAAGACAGGAATTTATATAGATTTTGTATTGATAGATGTTCATTTTACAGACGAAACTCTATCAGATTTTTGACAGAAAATAAAGTCCATCACAGTTGGTATTAGAGAAAGAGATGCCTTAGATTTGATTTGAATATTATGCATGTGACAGACCGGCTTTTAATCCACCACATAAAGCCTCCGTCAAGTCTAAATTCCTTAATAGACAATAACTAGGTGGACATAAAAAATTTTTCTTTTCTTATTTCAAACCTGAGATGTATACTAAAAATTATTAATTTCATTTATCCAAAAAACAAACATGGAAACATGCTAACATTCATAGGTTCATAACAGTGGAACAATTATACATGTATCCTCAAAACATCAAAAGACAACATAATTAAATACCTTCAAAAGTCTGCTCCGGCCCACTAAGTCACTTAGCTACACCATAAAGATTCTACTCAACTTCGTCCTCCATGAGCCTTTCGTCATCTGAAAATAACAAGAATGAGTTACAAAGCCCAGCAAAATACTCACATGCAGAAAACAGAGAACATAACATATACATATAAGCGAATTTAATTTAGCATACGAAAATCATCATATCTTTTAGTTCAGAATTTTCTTAGTCCTTTTCTTTTTGTCTTGTCTACTGAAAACTCATAAAAAAATCATTGAGAATTCTTATAATTTTTAGGGACCAGACGGGAGAGGACAACATCGAGGACGGGTTGTGTGTAACCCCACAACCTAAAGCCGTATCCCCTCATTATGCTCCCCAGGGCGAGAGGTAATGCCTTTAACCCGGCATATAGGGCCGTAGTCCATAGTTCTTATGCCACCAGAAAGTCCCCTCCCGTGGGCCAGGAGGCAATCCTCGAGTGTCACTCCAATATCCTTCATCCATCTTTAACAGGAAGTTTAATGGAAACTCGGTTCTTGGTTCATGTTCTTTAATGGCCATTCATCATAATTTGAAAGTCAAAAGTCGTAGAGTTCCACTTGGTGTTCGTATTACATGCATTTTCCATGTTCATATATACATAGGCCGGAGTTCTTTTTCATACAGAGGGCCGGAGTTCCTGTGAGCCGGAGTTCTTTTGTCAAACCGGAGTTCTTTAACAAAGCCGGAGTTCTTTTACAAACAGAAGGCCAGAGTTCTTTTTTATAACAGGACGGAGTGCTTTTCTTTTCAAAGGGATGGAGTGCTTTTCTTTTCAAAATCCGGAGTGCCTTTCTTTTTAAAATTCGGAGTGCTTTTCTTTTTAAAATTCGGAGTGCTTTTCTGTTCAAAATCCCGAGCTCTAAAATTCTGAAGCTCATTTTATTTCAAAATCTGAAGCTCTGAAATCCTGAGTTCATTTTCTTTCAATTTCCGAAGCTCTAAAATCCGGAGTTCATTTTCTTTCGATTTTCGAAGCTCTAAAATCCGGAGTTCATTTTCTTTCAATTTTCAAAGCTCTAAAATCCGGAGTGACTTTTCTTTCAAAAATCCGGAGCTCTAAGATCCGGAGTGACTTTTCTTTCAAAAATCCGGAGCTCTAAGATCCGGAGTGACTTTTCTTTCAAAAATCCAGAGCTCTAAGATCCGGAGTGACTTTTCTTTCAAAAATCTGGAGCTCTAAGGTCCGGAGTGACTTTTCTTTCAAAAATCCAGAGCTCTAAGATCCGGAGTGACTTTTCTTTCAAAAATCCGGAGCTCTAAGGTCCGGAGTGACTTTTCTTTCAAAAATCCAGAGCTCTAAGATCCGGAGTGACTTTTCTTTTAAAATTTGGAGTGCTAAAACCGGAGTGTCTTTTCTTTAAAATCTAGAGTGATAAAACCGAAGTGTCTTTTCTTAAAAATTCGGAGTTCTAAAACCGGAGTGTCTTTTCTTTAATAAGGCCGGGTTCTTTTATCAAAAGCCGGAGTTCTTTTTACTAAAAACCGGAGTTCTTTTTACTGAAAGCCGGAGTTCTTTTTCCAAAAGGGACGGAGTTCTTTATGAAAATGCCGGAGCTTTTTTTTTTCTTAAAACCAGAGATCTTTTCGATAGAAATCAGAGTTCATTTACAGGAGTTCTTGTTCCGTCTAAGGCCGAAGTTCTTTACCTTAAACATGTATTTATCGAAGTTCATAACAAAACCGAACATCATAAATAACAGGGCTTCCCTTTTAAACATGCAACTACAAATGATTCAAACAACTGAACAAACATCGTATGTACAGGAACATAAGTCGATCAAAATATCAGATAAGGAACAGAATAAACTTTATACATTCTAAACATACTTTCATAAGAATATCAGATTTACTCGTATTGCAAATATGCATAATCATGAATTTGAAAACAGGGGTGAGTATCTTGCCTGGATTCCTTTTTCTTTGCCTTGAACTTTTCGGTCTTTCTTTACTAAGAATTTCTACTGAGTGCATTTTTCTGATGTTCTTAGTCCTTATTTATAGCCCGAGGTTTTGGTGGCCGTCATTTATGGCTCTTCATTTTCCAAAGAGTGACATTTATGATTTTATATTTTCAAAAAGTTTCAGGATTAGCTAGATTATTTATGGCCGTGTATTCCCAAAGCCTTGAGTCATTGATTTTCCTTGACCGGTTAAGTCTTTCTATCATTATCACTCCGGCTCCTTCATCAACATCAACTTCGGCTTTCTTCTCCCACAATCTTACTTCGGCCTCACACAAATCACTCCGGCCTTCAAGGCCACTTCGGCCTTACTTCACACAATTCTACTTCGGCCTTACATGGCTGGAGTTGATTTTTATCAAAGAAATCTGGACTTCTTTTCATCCTAGAAATCCGGACTCATTTTTTCATCAACGGAAATCCGAACTCATTTTCATCAAAGAAATCCGGACTTCTTTTTACCAAGGAAATCCGGACTTCTTTTCACCTAAGAATTCTGGACTAGATTTTTATCATGGAAGTCCGGACTTCTTTTATCAAGAAATATTTTGGACTTCTTTTCATCAAGCAAGGCCGAACTTGATTTCATCTTTACGCCAAGTTATTTTCTTATTACATTTTCCGATCAACTGGCATTGACCGGATTCGATGACCAGAATTTTCTATCTTTTAAAATCTGGGTGGTTACAATGCGGAAGCTTAGGGTAGTATAGGCTAAGACTGAATATGCAGATATAGGCATAGATGACTAAGCTAGGTTGGAGAGATCTAGATACCCTAGTTTGTGTATCTTAAACTTGAACTAAGTTAGGACGATAGTCATGTTTAATTGCGTAGATTATAATGTCTTACTAAGAATCCGATATTTTGACTAATTTGCAATTGTTCTTGTTTTAGAAGTGACATTGAAAGCCAATCATGCCGCCTGGACAGAGAGGTTTGTGGGGACGTGGTGAGCCGCAAGACCGAGAAGCCAAATATTTGAATCTATTGGGTCGAATGGCGAATATTATTGAGAACATGGAGCAAAGGATTCTCACCCCTGTTCCTGCTCTGGCTCCTGTTAATCTTGGACCTTCTGCTTATGATTGCTTCTAGGAGCGAGTCCTAGAGTTTTTGGGGGAGCCTGACCCTATCAAAGCGTGCACATGGTTGAGCAATTGAAGAAGGTATTCACTATCATTTGTTATCCCAAGGAGGATCGAGTTCTGTTTGCATCTTATCGACTGGAGGGTGAGGCGCATCACTAGTGGCAAATGAAGAAGAGAGTCTTAGGGGTGTCGGAGGATGAAATTACTTGGCCTATATTTGAGGAAGCATTTATGGAGAAGTATTTTCCATCTAGCTTTCGTGTCCAGAAGGAGGAGGAGTTCATCCACTTGAGGCAAGGTATCTGGTCAGTTGTTGAATACGATGCCAAGTTTACGGAGCTATCACGGTTCACCCTGTATATTGTTGATGACAAGGAGAGGAAGGCAATAAAGTTTTTGCAAGGCTTGCAGGATGATATTCACTAGCAATTGGCAACCTTAAATTTATTGACTTATGCAGACGTGTTGGATCGTGCTTTGATCCATGAGCGACAGCTTGCTAGGGAAGAGTTCTTCAAGAAGCTGTCGCTAGGTAAAAGTGGAGTTGATGCTAGTTCTAGAGTGAGTTCCGAGAGCTATCTAAGAGAACAAGGCAGCCAGATTCAGAAAGGGAGGGTAGTCAAACCAGCTCATGTTCTCAAGCTTCGGTGGGCTCATGTCAAAATTGTGGAAACAAGCCTTGTTTTAGATTAAGGGGAGGCTGTTTTAATTGTGGCCAGGTCACTGGGAAAAGAATGCCCTCATTCCTAGAAGGCCCACAATTCCAAGCCCATTGTCCAAGGAAAGGTCTTTGCAATATCGGTGAGTGAAGCAAAGGCGTCGGATAATGTGGTTGAAGGTATTCTCTCCATTTGTGGCACTTCTTGTATAGTGCTTTTTGATTTTGAGTCTATGCATTCGTTTGTTTCTCCACGGTTTGCCTATCATATTGCATCCTCTCCAATGATTTTTGACTTTTCTTTGGTTGTATCGACACCCACGGGATCTTCTATTATCACTGATATTTCTTACCCTGGGTGTGTTGTTGAGGTGAATGGTTTGTCTTTGGTTGTCAATCTGATTCTTCTGGAGATGAATGCATGATTTCGATATTATTTTAGGCATGGATTGGTTGTCAATATCTCATGTAACTATTGATTGCTTCCACAAGAGAGTGGATTTTGCAATTCCAGAATGTGAGCCCATTCCCATTCAAGGAATTTATAGATTGAAGGAATCTAGCTTTATTTCATCACTTCAAACTCACCATTTGTTGAAGAGTGGTTGTGAAGCCTTTCTGGCTTATGCTAGTGTTGTGGAGAGCCGTGAGCTGTCTACAAAGGATATTCCGGTTGTTTGTGAGTTCGAGGATGTGTTTTCCAATAAGCTGTATGCTCAACCGTTGCATCGTGAGATTGAGTTCGGAATTAATCTCGTGCCGGTGTTGGCAAAGATATCAACAACCCCTTATCACATGGCTGGCCCCTGCTAAGCTAAAAGAGATGAAGCAATAATTGCAAGATTTGCTTAATATGGGTATTATTAGACCTAATGTTTCACCATGGGGTACTCTAGCCCTATTTGTGAAGAAGGATGGGACCTTATGGCTTTGTGTGGATTATCGTGAGTTGAATAAGATCGTGATAAAGAATAAATACCCATTACTGTGGATTGATGACATCTTCTATCAATTATAAGGAACTTGAGTGTTCTCAAAGATCGATCTTTAGTCAGGATATCATCAGCTCCGGATTAAGTAGGAAGATGTAGCGAGGACGACATTTCGAACAAGATATGGCCATTATGAGTTTATCGTTATGCCATTTGGTTTGACAAATGCTCCCACTATATTTATGAATTTGATGAATTGGGTTTTATAACCCTATTTGGATAAATTTGTTGTGGTCTTCATCGATGATATCCTTATCTATTTGAGGAGTGATGTGGAGTATGAGGAGCATTTGAGGATTGTCCTCTAGACCCTTAGGGAGCATCGATTATTCGTGAAGGAGGTGTGACTGTAGATCCAAAAAAGGTTGAAGCCGTGATTAGTTGGGATCAACTAACGACCGTGACGAAGGTCTGTAGCTTTCTGGGTATGGCAGGATACTATCGTCGACTTGTGGAGAATTTCTCTGGTATTGCATTGCCACATACCCAGTTGATGAAGAAGGAGGCCAGATTTGAATGGACAGATGAACGTGATCGTAGTTTCCAAGAGTTAAAGGATCGGTTGACTTCAGCACTGATTCCAACTCTTCCCGATGATTCAAGTGGTTTCGAGGTTTACTGCGATACTTCTAAGGTTGGGCTCGGATGTGTTTTAATGCAGAACAGGAGGTGGTTGCATATGGGTCTCAGCAATTGAAAGCCCAAAAGAAGAACTACTTGACCCACGATTTGGAGTTAGCTGCCATGGTATTGGCATTGAAGATTTGGAGGCACTATTTGTACGGTGAGAAATTTTTGGTGTACTCCGATCATAAAAGTCTCAAGTATCTGTTTTCATAGAAGGAGTTGAATATGAGGCAGCGGCGATGGATTGAGTTCCTTAAGAACTATAATTGTGAGATCCAGTATTGGCCGAGGAAGGCGAATGTGGTTGCGGATGCCTTGAGTCGCGGGACTAGTTTGGTAGCGATGATGCAAACAAAGTTGATGGAGATGCTGGATTGTCTAAAGTCTTGTCATATCCAGCATTTCGTCAAGGGCAATCGTATGATGCTATCTTTCCTACAGGTGCAACCTAAGATCCTCTGGAGGATTAAGGAATGGTAGGAGAGTGATCCATTTTTGATGGACATTGTTGGTGATCTTGATAGGGATTTTTGAATTGATTTCAGTATTCGTGCAGATGGAATTTTAAGATTCCAGGAGCGGCTATGTGTGCCTAATGATAGGGAGTTGAAAGAAGAAATCATGAAAGAGGGGCATCAGACCAGGTATACTATTCACCCAGGGATTAACAAACTGTACCACGATTTGAGGATGATATTCTGGTGGAAGAACATACATAGGGAGATAGTTGCTTTTGTTGGATGATGTCTCATTTGCCAGCAGCTTAAGGCTAAGAGGAGGAAGTCATCGTGATTGTTGCAGCCGTTGCCTATGCCAAATTGAAAGTGGGAGGATATTTCGATGGACTTTGTTTTCAGTTTGCCTAGGACCCTGAGGAATCACGATGCAATTTGGATCATTATGGATCAGCTGACGAAATTAACACATTTTATAGCCATTCAGACTACATATTGCCGTGATCACCTAGCACAACTGTATATCAGCGAGATTGTTAGATTGCACGGTATGTCAACGTCTATTGTGTCCGATCGTGATCCGTGCTTCATCTCTAAATTTTGGGAGACTTTGCATTGGGAGTTAGAGACAAATCTAAAGTTTAGTACTGTGTATCATCCCCAGATCGATTATCAGTTAGAGTAGACCATTCAGATTTTGGAGGATATGCTTCGAGCCTCGGTGATGGAGTTTAAAGGATGTTGGGAAGTTCACCCGGGCGTTGGCGAGTTTGCATACAACAATAGCTTTCAAGCAAGCATTAGCATGGCTCCATTTGAGGCATTGTATAGTAGGAAGTGCTAATCTTCAATCCATTGGGAGGAAACTGGAGATAGACAACTTATGGGGCCGGATGTGATTAGAGAGACATCGAAAAAGATTGTGATGATTGTTGATAAGTTGAGGGTTGCCCAAAGTTGACAGAAGAGCTACGCAGATTGAAGAAGATCAAAGCTCCGATTCAAGGTCAGCGATTTTGTGTACCTTAAGGTTTTGCTATCAAAGGGAATCATGAGGTTTGGTATCAAAGGAAAGTTGAGGGCGTGTTATATTGGACCATTCAAGATTTTAGAGAAGGTCAGAGAAAGTGGCGTATCGATTGGCGTTACAATCGAATTTGGCCGAGGTGCATAATGTCTTCCATGTATCGATGTTGAGGAAGTACGTCTATAATCCAACACATGTTATTGATTATGGTTCCTTGGTTATCAATGAGGGTTTATCATATTTGAAGGAACCAATTAAAAATTTAGATCGCAAGGATCAGATTTTGCATTCAAAGATGATCCCTCTAATGAAAGTTTTATGGATGAATCATTTTGAGAGGAGGTGACGTGGGAGAGAGAGGACGAGATCTGAGAGAAGTATCCCCATCTATTCCGAGGTACGTAGGTTTAAATAATTCCTATGATTTGTTAATTTTGAGAATAAAATTTTTATAAGTGGGAGAGAATATAATATCTTAAATTTTTATTTGATTTAATTGGGTTTATTTATAATTTTGAGTAATTTGATGTAATAAAAATTAATTAAATATTATAAAATTTTAGGAGGTGTTTGGAATGGTTAAGCCGATACCAGAAGTGCGCCCATCCTGTCGCCTGAGTACCGATTTGAGTTTTGAGATTTAAAGAAAAAGGAATAAGTATTATTATTATTATTATTATTCAATAAGGAGGGGAAAGCGATTTACACAAGGGAGAGGGCTTCGGGAAACAAAAGTGGGGAGGAAGAAAGGTGAGGAGAGAGAGAGAGCCAGAGGGTAGAGAGAGAAGGAGCAAAAATGAGGTTCCTAGGCAGATTGCGAGCACAAGCCAGTTAGAAGAGTAGTAGATCAGATCAAGATAAGTGTATTCATACCTTCTTTGTTCTCTCATTTGATTTTTATTTGTATTCTCTTGGATATTTTTGTTCTGATACCCACCCAAAATATGTAAATCACGGAACCCATGATTGTTGTATGGATTATTTGTTGTTTATTGTCTAATTTTCCCACTGTTTTGCACGAAGTAGCTTCGTCCAAACCCTAGACCCGCACTTGGCTTCCATTTGCTCATTATTTTGAGTTTCAAGCTTAAATTGGGCCTAGATAATGAAAACCCATACCTTGAATAGAGTTATTTACATATTGGGCGTCCAATTTTTCATGTTTTGCTCCGTTAGGCACATCCAGACCCCCAAACCCGCAAAGTTACTGTTCACTCGAGGCTTTTATGTATTTTTGCATGATTCCACATGGTTTAATTGTTATGTAAGTTATGTTTAATTGCATATGTTTATTTGTATACTCCAAAAAAGTATATTTGTGAACCGTTTGTGAAGGAAATATTATCCAGAAGCCACTAAAGTTACATTTATATCTCGGTGGTAAGAATTTCTATTCTACCCTTTGCTTTATGATGTCCGTGCACATAAATTAAGTCATGAGAAGATTTAAATCCGAAAGAAATATAAAAATTATACAAGTATACAAAAGGAATGTCACAATTTGTTATATGTATGATTTGTTCTTCCGAATAGAGAAATTTGTGAATGAAGTTTGGTGGGCATTCCTTCAAAGAATAAGAAAACATGAAACCAGGACCACAGATTTATATTTAGAGGATAATATCCCTTAGCAGGCCATTGATATTACAATGAAAACTTAAGGATTATCCTGACCGTATATTGTAGCGGGTAATATTCGTTGACATGTCTTAGGATATTACTGTTGAAGTACGCAGGCTGCCTTTGGACCGCGAGAGGTTAGGGAGCGTTTTATTGGCCCTGTATACCGGGTGATAAGTATATCGCTCGCCACGTGGTGTTTGATGTTGTATACCGGCAAAAGTGTATACCTTAGGGGACGTTAAGTATGCAATTCGGCCTTAGATCATGTGGAGTATCATGATCCTTTCCTCATTCTCCCACACTTTTAGCTGGTAAGGCCTATTGGCCCTCGTCCGCAAAGATAAATGTAATTTGAAAAGTGCATTAAATCATATTTCATGTCTTTATGCATCTTTACATATTGTTCCTCTCCCATTTCCTATTTCATTTGAATATATTGCTTATTATTTGTTTATATTGCACTTATGAGCATTTAGCTCACCCTTACTTCTTTCTTCCTTCCAGATGAGCAGCTCTTATACCTGATGAGTCCGAGTAGCACATAGGAGCAGGACAGGCTGTGGATCTTATATTGAAGAGCTTTTGAGATTTAGTCTATGATTTTTGTATGTAATGGAGTACATTGTATTATTTTGGATACGTATATGTATATCGATGTATGTAGATGGTATTGATGGATACGTAGTTTAGTTTCCACTGTATATGATAGATGTATGTGCTTCTACATGCTTTTATAATTATATTTGGTTACTTAGTTGGCATCTTGTCCGAGCTAACATCGTACTCGGAGTTTTAACGTCGGTGCCACCTATTGTCCTTTGTGGTAATTGGGATCCTGTGTATGTGTAGTGTGTATATTGTGGTTGTTGTAAGATAGGAATTTATACAGGTTTTGTATTGACGAATGTCCGTATTACAGATATTACTCTACCGAATTTTTTGCAAAAAATACAGTCCGTCACACTAGTGGCCATGGACACTGCCGGTGGGGAAGGGGTAAAGAGAATTATCCTGTGTTTGGTTGGTGGGAATAGAATTTCTATTCTGATCTTATTCATTTAGGAATATTTATTCCACTGTTAGGTTGCATCTGGATATGGAATAAATATTTTTGAAAGAATAGTTATAATCTACCAGTTTTTAAAAATCATAATTACAAGAAATTAAATTCATATAATCAAAATTAGGCTTAATGCATGTAGAAAAATTTTGTTTCAGAATGCAATAAGTGGTGTGGTGACGGATGCCCTTCGGGCACTAGAGGCGGTGCCACGGGTGCCCAATCTAGCGCACCAACACTTGCTAGACACTGGATCTAGGCGTGCAGTGCTTGCTACGCGCCGGGCTGGCGCTCGAGCACTAGCCCACGTTTTAAATACACAACATCTCCTTTTCGCATAATTTTTGCGAGGAAAGAGAGAGAGAAGAGAGAGAGAACATGAATGAGAAGAGAGAGGAGGAGATCGAGGCTTTCGGGTTCAATTTCGGCTTGGAGCTAGCTAGAGAAATTGTAGATCGTGTAAAGGTAAGTGCACTCATATCCTTTTCTCTTGTTTCTTTGCACTTTCATTCCGTTTTCTTCGGTGTCTTCATTCTGATACCTGATTAAGTTTATATTTTGTATTACATATGACTTAAGCATTCACATATTTTGATTTCATATCCGATTTTTTTATTTTGGCCGGTTTTCGAATGTTGAACCTGAATCCCATGCCTTGAATGATTTTATCATTCATTTTTAGATTTTTATATAAATTGGCTTTAGGAAATCATTAACCATGCCTTGAACATGTTAATTTATCAGTTGGGTATCCGATTTGTAGTTTTATGCAAAATTATGCTCGCCGAAAACTCTAACCTGCGCTCCCTTTGTCATTACCCGAATTAATTGTAATTTATGCATGATTTTACTTTAGAAATTCATAACCCTAGTTTTTTGACATGAATATTCTATTTATTCGATATTTATTTATATATGTTTTATATACGTTAATTATACGTGTTTCACAAATATTGTCGAATATGAATAGTGATCCTTATCCACATGTACGATAAATATGTTATATTGTATATACTCCGAAAATTATGTTATATGTAATTGTGATGTTATTTTTTGTCCAGAAGCTCTAAAATTATGTTTAACTAGTTATGGTAAGAATTTTTTAATTGTTCCAAACTTTAAGATAATTTGTACATGTATTTAAAGGCATGCGAAGACTTAAGCTCACAAGAATATGAAAAATATATATCTATATCTATCAAAATATGAAATTTATATACGTATTTGCAAGGATTTGAAATTATGAATTTGTATTAAGAAAATGCGAACTCTATAATTTGTTATCTGTTATCTGATATTTGAAATTTTCTCCCGGTGTGAGAAGTTCAAAGAACAAGATGTATGAACATTTGTGCAGAGTTTCCGATATGAAATTTGAAAAGAAATCGTATAATAGGACCAATTATTTTTATATCAGAGGGTAGTGTTCCTTGGCATGCTATAGGATATTACTGTAATAAATCAAAGAATTACCTCTGGGCCATAGGAGATATAACGGCATAAGAATAAAGACTATAGCCCTAGTATATCTGGGATTATAGGTATACTGTCCGCCATGGGACATTAAAATTTGAGATCTATGCTTAGTGCCTTAGATCATGTGAAGTAACATGATCATTTTCTCATTTGACTCACCGTTAGTTGGTAAGGCCTACCGACTCTGATTCGCAAAGATAAAGAAATTTTTGTATGTTTTAGAACCTAAAGGATTCAGAAGTAAAATGAAAAAGATAAATGTGTTTCGAAAAGTATATTTGTTAATATTTCATATTTATGCATCTTCATTATACTCTTGTATCCTTCCTCAACTTTATTTTACATATATTATTTATTGTCATTGATTATATTACAATTGCTAAGCATTTGGCTTACCCTTGCTACTTTCTTGCTTTCATATGAGTATAAGCTTAGGCCCGATGAGGCGGGGTAGAAGATTAGCTATTGGCTAGGCTGCGGACCTTGGAAGATGACTTGTGGACTTAGATTTTATAATTTTGTACCTTATTGAGAAAATTTTATATATTATGAGATGGAGATGTGCTTGTATATTGTTGATGTACCAATGGTTTAGTTTCCGCTATATTTTGATGGACGTATAGGCTTCCTAGGTAATTATGATTTGTATTATGGTATCTAGTGGCATCTCACTACTCGACGTTGTATCTGAAGATGCAACGTTGGAGCCACAAATATAATGTGGCATTATGTGTTGACTATTGTGGATATATATATGTGCTATACATGGATATTGTACAAGTTTGTGTTAGTCTAATGGCTGTTTTACAGCCAAAACCATAACGGTTTCTAGTTAGAATTTTTAGGGTTGTCACAGTTAGTATCAGAGACAAGAGATGTCTTAGATTTGATCTAGATCTTATCGAAAGTTTAAGTTAGAGTAAGATAGATTGAATAAGTAGAGGAAGGCGCAGGATGATTAAGTTAGATTAGATAGTTTTAGTCATTCTAGTTTGCGTACTTAGATTTGAACTAAGTTAAGGTTGTTAATTAAGTTTGATTGCGTAGATTATAATGTCCTAGTTAGTGTCCAACATGTAAACTAACCCGTATCGTTCTTATTTCAAAAAAGATAATAGTAGCTGACTATGCTGTCGAAAAGGAGGTCAACGCGTGGAAGTGGCCAGCCATGTGATAGAGAGGCTGAGTATTTGAATCTGTTAGTTAGGATGTCAAATATTGTTGAGGTTTTGAAAGTTTTTGTGATTTTATTTCGGGGTTGTTAGAATGGTAAGGATTTTAAAAGTTTGGATAATTATGAATTAGCTAGCGAGGATAGTCCATTTATCGCAAAATTGGATGATATGATCAGATTGGGTAAGTTAGCTTGTTAGCATTCCAACGAGATGATAAGTTGCTAAATACTCAAGTTTGAGGTATTGGTGGTAACTTGAGGCTGTACCAGAATTTTAAGGATAATTGCTGCAATTGTGTTTCCTAAGTTGGTTATAAATCGAGCATTATAGGTTTTGCCTTAGATGTATCAATATATTGGGATTTTCTTAGATCCATAGTTGTTTTATAACCTACGTGTTTGATACGAATCAATGAATTTGAGTTGCAAGAGAATTTTTAGTGTGTTAATAAATGATCAACCAAAGTAGCGTAGCGAGAGCGTGTGGGCCCATGGCCTAGAGATTTTAGAATAAGATTGAGATTCCCAACAAACGATCACTTTCGAGGCTTAGGATGAACTATAGTAGAAATTCGTTAGAGATTTTGAATTAAGTCGAGGAAATATGTGACGGAACGGGTTTTTTTTTATCCTCAGAAACTTTCGTCATTACAGAAAATAGAAACCTAAGCCCAATTAACAACCTAAAGTTCTAAGGGAAAACGGACAGAGTTTTTCCCTAAAATCGAGCTAAATTGAAATACGAATCCTGTTTATAACCTATAAACATATAGAATAACATCATCACATCCATCAACATGTATTCTCAACACTGATACAGGACCACAAATGTCGCATAATTCTCTACGGATTATATTTCACATTTCTTATCCACTATACTAACAGTTCATAATTGAGATACCATCTAGGACTTGTACAAAATCTAGAAAACATATAGTGAAAGAAGAACTATAAACCTACGAAAATATAATTTCTATTTTATCACATGCATCACATACATTCTATATACAAGAGTCCATATGCATAAGATCCATAAACAAAACTATATATCAAAAATCAAGTCTTTACAATTTGACTGTTTCTTTTCAAGGTCTCCAAAAGTCTTCAAGCAGGACTTTAACTATTCATTCTCGTCTGGTACTAGCTCTACCATCTCATCTGGAGGAAAAAAATAATAAATAGTGAGTTGAAATACAGCAAGATACATGCAAGCATGCAGTAAAACTTTCATGCAGAATAGAATGCAATAAAACAGATACAGTTGCATATTAAAGTATAAATGCTATAAAGCAGAAATTTACAGAAACTATAGTATGGAAATATTCAGGGGCAGAACAATACATGAAAGCAAGGAAAGCATAATTTGATAATAATTAAGCTTTGAAAATTGAAAATCAGTGCCATTATGCTTCAGAAAGTAGAAATTGGTCTCAACTCTATAAGTTATAGAAAATTCATTTTCTATTAGTAAAGAACCCAACCAATAAACCCTACTAGTAGAGGAGGCGAATAATCGATGATAGATTGTATTCGTTCCACTCAATCCAAGGCCAGAAATAGTTGTCCCTTCTCGTGGGACATCCTTTCTCGCGGTATTCAGTATAGTAACACCGGCAAGTAACAACAACTACCCTCTAGGTTAATACCTGAGGAAAGGCGGATCACATATAACTCCATGGATATAGTTATTCTCGATTATCACTATAATGTTCTAATGTATATCGAAGAACCTAACCTAACTGTATATCAATCCCGGGTCCTAATTAACAGTATCAGAAATATTTTTCCTACTTATTTCTTAACTGAAAACCTTTTTTGTTTTAGAAGTCAGTCAGAATTTCATAATAGCTCTTCAGTTAGCTTCAGAATATACGGTAATAGTTTATAATTCTTAAATTTCGTTTTAGAATATACAGAAACAGTTTGAAACTATTCAGATTTATTTCAGAATATATAGTAACAGTTCATAATCTTTCAGTTTTGCTTCAAAAATTTTTAGAAATTTAACAATATAAATTAGTGTAAATTTTTCACATGTAAATCATATCAGTGACATTATCACGTTACAGATTAACTTTTTCTTATCAGAAATTATGGAAAATAAAGCATAAAATCTTCAATTTTCGTACCTAGGGTTTTGCCAAAATTTTTGAACGATAAACAAACACCAAACACATGTATTTTCATAAAATCAGAGATATATTTAGCAGTATATACTAGTAGACACAAAATCTGTCCTATTAATCAGGAAAAATGGACATTATTTATAGTAAACATGCAGAATCATTGATTTAAAACATAAATACCAATTTTGAGATACAAAAAAGCTATAAAAATAGAAAATAACGTACGAGATATACTTGCCTGAGCTTGATCTATAGTTACCGTTACTCTGATCGGGACTGGACTGTAGATTTTTCCTCTTCCTTTTCTCCTCTCTCTCCTTCCTCTCCTCCTCCTCTCGTTCTGCCGTCGTGCTCAAAGGAGAAAAGCCCCAAAACCCACTTTAAAACACGAGGAAAAGAGATCACGTGCAGGTCCATGTGACCACTACTCAAGCCCCGGTCGAGCGGTTACTTGCACAAAAATGTGCTCAAGCAACGCTCGAGCGGTGCTTTAGCACACTGCTCATAGACGGGGGTCGCTCATAGACGGGGTCGCTCCTGCCTTGCCTCGGGCGCACCCTCATGCACAACTTTTTCATTTTTGCACTCGAGGGGTGCTCGAGTGGTATTCGAGTGCCCTGCGCTCCCTTAGCCAATTTCGCCTCATTTTGTTTCGATATCAAATTTTCTCACATTCTTAAACCCAAATATGATTTCAATTCATGTAATTAATCCACAATTATCATGTTTCGAAATTAGGATCTCACATTCTCACCTACTTAAAGAAACTTCATCTTCGAAATTAAATAGAGCTACATACCTCAAGAAAACAAGTGGGGATATTCAATTTGGATTTCCTCTTCGTGCTCCTATGTGGCCTCATCTGGTGAATGATTCCTCTAGAATGCTTTCACCAGGGGAATGATTTTAGTGCGCATCTCATTTTTCTGATACCAATTGTGACAGAATGGATTTGTTTATTTTTTATCCTCAGAGAATTCCGTCAAGACACATGATAGAGAGTGAAACCCAAAAAATACAACTTGAAGTTCTGAAGAAAATCAGATAGAGTTTTCCCTAAAACTGGGCCAAACTGAAATATAAAACTTGTATAAAACCTACAATTATACAAAATAACATCATAATATCCATCAACATATAAATTCCATCACTAACACAGGATCCATAGATGTCGTATAATTCCCTACGACTTACATTCCATAGTTCCTATCCACTAAACCAACAATTCAGAATTGAGATACCGATTAGGACTTGTACAATTTTAGAAAACATATAACGGAAGCTAAACTATATACTTACGGAAGTATAAAATCCCTGTTTCATCACATACATAAGATACATTTCATATACAAGATCCATATACAAAATCAAATAATTATATTCAACTATCTCTTTCCAAGATCACCAAAATAACTTCAAGTCTCCAAGGGTCTTCAGGCTAGGCTTTAGCTTACTCTTTTTCATCAGGCACTAACTCTACTGTATCATTTGGAGGGAAAAAAATAAAATAGTGAGTCAAATCCCAGCAAGGTACAGTAAAAACATGCAGTGTAAATCTCGTCATGCAGAACTGGGGTACAGATATGCAAAATCATGGAAGTAGTGACATGAAAGCATGGGAAATCATAAACCATATAAAACGTGCCTCAAAAATCATGGATCAGTGTTACGAGTCTTAAGAATCAAAAGCCGATATCAAAATCTAGAAGTTTTGGAAACTACTATAAGTTCTGAAAATTTCTTTTTACTATCAGAAAAGACCAAACTAGTAGACTCTACTAGCCGAGGAGGAGAGTAATCGATGATAGATTGTGTTCATTCCATATAATCCAAGGCTAGGAATAGGAGTAGGATATCCCTTCTCATGGGATATGAATAGGGATGCCTCCTGAGGGCATGCCAGGAACAGAAACTACCTTCTAGGTTAACACTCTGAGGAAGGGCGGACCACGTAAAACTCCATAGACAGAGTCATCCTCGATTACCAACATAACATTCTAAGATATGTCGGAGAGCCTTACTTGACTGTATATTAGTCCTAGGCTCTAATTTACATAATCAGAAACATTTTTCTCTTAATTCCTATCTTATAACTCATTGTATTTCAGAAAGTCGGTCAAATTTACACAGATAGTCATTGAAGCTTCATCAGGAATTCACAGAAATTCAACAATGCAGTTCTATGTAAATCTTTTAGATGCAAATCACAACATGGACATTAGCTCTTTACAAATTAAAATTTACATGTTAAAATTCATGGATTTTAAACACCAATCCCTAAATTTTTGTTCCAAGGGTTTCAATAAAACTTTTGGACATAAAACAGATGCCAAATACATGTATATCCAGATACATACATTCATACATATAAATATATATATATAAATACATACATTTCCCCTCACACGCACAAAACACACACACAATCACACCAGAACACCACGGTAGCAACTCTGCCAAAACTCACACACCAAATACATATATATCCTTATACATACATACATACATACATACATACACATATATACATATATTCCCTTCACACACACAAAATCCACACACTCACACCAAAACACCACGGCAGCAGCTCTGCCAAAGTTCACATACACACCAAATACATGTATATACATGAAATCGAAGCTATATCTTGCAATAAAAACAGGCAAACATAAAATCTGTCCGATTAATTAGGAGAAACATACTTTATTTATATGAAACGTGAATAAATATGATTTTAGAGCAAAAATATAAATTTGGAGATATTGAAAAACTATAAAAACAAAAGATAATGTCTGAAGTACACTTGCCAAGCTTGATTTATAGTTTTTTTTACTCGGATCGAATTGGAACGGGTGGATTTCTCCCCTTTCTTCCATTTTTCTCTTTGCATTGATCTCTCCTCTCATGCTTACTATTGTCGGGTTGCTCCCTCTCTCTCTCCCTTAAAACACCCAAAAATCCCTAGATAAAACAAATAAAAAGGGATCATGTGGAGGGGGCGTGCCCAGCTCCCCTTTCCCCTGCTTTCCCCCTGCTTTCCCTCTGCTTCTATGTTTTCCACCATTTATTGTTATTATTATTATTATTATTATTATTATTATTATTATTAAATTATTATTATTATATACAAATACTTGAGCGCCGGTCCCACGTTTTGTCTATTTGCTCCTTTTTGCTTCGTACCCTTTTTTTCCTTATTATTAAGCCTAACCATAATTATCATTTACATGATTACTCCATAATTATCATGTTTCACGTTAGGGACCTCATAGCCTAAACTCCTTATGACCTCTCAATTCAACTCTAGGCTGCTTCCTAAAGTCTCTAGAATCAAATCTATCTCCATTTCCATTTATTCCTTTCAATGGTCCTTGCTGGAAATGATCCACATGACCTGACTTTTTTTGCCTCATTAGCTTTTTCTGCTACCATATATGCATAGGCAATGACTTCTACTTTGCAAAAGGTCATGGATCTTTATGGGCTAGATGCTTAAAGAACTCACTCGACTCCAATGTTGATATAAAGGTACTTAATTTTATCTTATAAATGAGTGGAAGAATCCGTCAAGCCTCTACGAATAATTTGGTCAAAAAACTCTTCAAACTTTCACTTGGACCTTCTTTAATACGGGCAAGGTGTTAAGGTTGTTTTTCAATCCTCTTGTTGGAGCTGAATTGGGAAATAAAGTTGTTGACAGCCTCCTAGAATGATCAAATTGAAACCGGCGACAAGTGATAGAACCAAGTTCTAGCATCTCCCTTTAGAGTTAAAGGGAAGTATTGACACATCAACATTTTGTCTAGATCCTGAAAGATCAAGAGCATGTGGAAATGGTCTAGATGATCCATAGGATCAGCGCTTCCATTATAGAAATTCATAATTGGCATCCTAAACTTATGAGGGAGCGGTCACGTCTTGTCACATCCTACGTTCTTATTTACTTAATTTATTATTATCATCATGTTAGTGTGATAAGATCTCTAATCATACATAGGATCCTCAAAAGAACCACATTAAAGGAGGTGCCAACAATGTACTATCGAGTATGATGTCGGGTTTTGATAAAAAATGATAACTGCTAAAAAATCCCAAACTCATCATAGAAATAATTTGTGGAAGCATAAAAAAAATAATCAATACATCTGGAGAAGTACTAACCTCATCATATCATCATACATTTCCAAAACATAGAAAATTTACAACTTAATACATCGTCACAGGCTATAAAATTCTGAGTACAGACAAATTAGAATTTTCTTCTTTATTCTTATTCGTCAGGCATGAACTTCTGTGATGCATCTGAAGGGTAAGAAAAATAACAAGAGAGTGAACCAAATACTCAATAAGAATAATATGCACAATGACATGCACATTTTACTGAAAATAATTTATAAGAAGGAATAGAAATCATGATGCATGTAAAAATACTTATATATTTTTAGAAGCCTTTTCATGATGCATTCACTTTTGCTTTCTTGTACATTTTTTTTAGTTCTTGCCGGTACCTCTTACATTTCTTAGTTTAAGCAACCAGGGTTAGTTGGCCTTACCAGCTAATAGAGTGTTTAATCGATGTCTAGAATGTGTTCAGTCCACACAATCAAAGGCCATATCATCCTTATTTATATCCTGAGAATAGGATGGTATTACCTATTATATTCCGTTAGATAGGGCTTAAATTGCATAATAATACTTATTTAGATAATGAACTACACTATAATATTCTAAGGCATGTCAGGAAATACTATAGTCTGTATAAAAATCATTTGTTCAATTTTCTTACTTCTTTAAAAATTCTTAGTAGAAGCTTCTTATTTTTCTTTCTTCTTCTTAATTTTCTCATTTTAGAAAAAAATTGTTTTCTTATAAGATCATAATAGGCTTTCACTCATACATAAACTTGGCATATTCATAACAAAAATACTATCATTGGATATCATAAAAATTAAGCCATATAAATTTTTATAAGTGGTGGAATAAATTTTTTTAGGTGACATATTAAGTAGTTTTCGGTCCATTAAACTTTTAATTTTACCGGTTTACTAACCAGTTCAGTCTTCTTTTAATTTTTCAAACTGGTTTATTCAAATAGCCGATTTTTAGACCGGTTCGGCCTTTTTAATGAAATTCTTCCTATTATGTCATGTGAACCGATTTATCATGTATCTATAATGGGTTGGCTGATTCGTTATTTAAATAAATATGCCTGAACCGGTCCACCTTCTCCATTCAAGTGCCAACAGCTAAACTGGTTTGCTGAAACTGGTTCTTTACCCTATTTTAGCAGCTGATTTACCCCATGATCCACCAGTCCACTTGATATTTGATTGGTTTACTGTCTTAACATACTATATATGATTGGTTCACCCATAAATTCCAACCATTTCTTGCAAATTTGACAGAAATGTTAAACCGGGTGTAGAGGCGATTCAGTGGCAAGCGCCGATTTTGTGACCAGTTCAGTGGGCAAATCACAATAAAAATTACTTTTCACATATTTCTAGAATCAACAAAAAATTTTAGATTTGATCATATAAATATTTTAATTTTATTCTTACCCAGTTCAAGTTATGCATTGATTTTTCCTACACAGGTCTGCCTCTAGCCGTTTCGAAAATATTTTCTTTTCCTTGAGCTGAACCGATCAGATTTTTAAATGATAAATTTATGCCAATTTTATAACTTATTGCCGGTTCATTGAAGTGTCATAATAAATTTTTGTGGAGTTTGAACTGGCCAAAAACGTGGTGAAAACAGTAGCTAAAGATCAATTCAATAGCTGCTCTGTTTCAGCCTGTTCATTCTGCTAGTCTACTTTCTTTTCATCAACCGCCTGTTTTATTATGAATAATTTTTCTAAAAAAAATATGATCATTTATCCAACATCTTAAAGTATTTACAGTATAAATTTCATGGCATAAATCAATCAAATAAAGTATGTAAAAATTCAAACATCAGCAAAGTTCAACAACCGAACTGCAATATGGCATATTTCTGAACTTTTCCTATTCTAGCATGGATTCGATGAGACTTTTAAGTATTGGATTGACAATACTTGAAGATTACATCAAGAGTTAAACAAAAAATTAAAGTGGGAGAGGTGTTGTTGCCTGATTTAATGTAGAATAATTTTTGAACTCCTAACTCCAAACAACAGGGCGGCTCTTGGCTTTGTTTTCGTCCCGATTTTTATCTATTTTTGTCCCTATTTCTCTCTTCTATTTTTTATCCTTTCTTTTATAGATTTATTGCTTTATTAGGCCCCTAAAATGATGAGTCATGGTTGAAATTTTTTTGTGTTGCCACCTGCCCCATAAGGTGGAAAATTCTCAACTGCCTAAGTAGTAATTAGCCATGCAAAAGTACTAAGGTGTTGCTCCTTCCTTAAGCCACTAATTAGAACCTCATTAGTGGTTAATTGGATACATGTTAAGCCTCCTTGAGTGCCATGTGTCCCTCCCAATTCAGCCATGTAAAATTATTTTTCTTTTATTTAAATAAAAGAGGGGAACGTGGACAGTGTGTGTTGTGTGAGGGTGCTACCGTGGCCTCTCCTCCCCTACCAATTGAGAAATTTCATCTTTAGGACACAGCTAGTCTTTAACAGGTTCTACTTGAAGAGTCATCTCTCCAAATTTCTCTCAATCCATCGAACTCGAATAAGCATGTTTAGATCAATTTTTCATTAACCCAAGATTTGTAGTAGATGGTAATTTAGTTTTTATAGAGCAACACAGACTTATTTGACTGGACTCCAATGGACATGCCAAGCATCTTGATGAAAATAATAGTTTACAAGTCAAACCTCACACACAAACACAAGTTGGTTAAATAAAAAAGACAAAACTATTTTGTAAAAAACTTATAACAATCCATGAAGATGTCAAGAAATTAATTGATGCTAAATTCATGAGAGAAGTGAATTAGCTAAATTGGTTATCTAATGTAGTCCTTCTTAAAAAGAGTAATGGAAAGTGGATGATGTGTGTCGATTCCACAAATAAAAATGAAGTATGTTCGAAAGAGAGTTTTTCGCTCCTGAGGATCGATTAGCTAGTAGACTCTACATTAGGACACCAGTTATCAAATTTTATGAATGCTTACTCCAGGTACAATTAGATTCAGATAAATCTAGAAGATAGGGAGATGATTTTATTCATGATTGACTAGGGAACCTACTAACATAAAATAATACTGTTTAGTTTTAAGAATGTTAGAAAAACATATCAAAGGTTGATGAATAAAATATTTGAGTAACATATCGGAAGAAATATGGAAGTGTACGCTAGTTACATACTTGTCAAAAGTATACTTGCTGACAACCATATTAACATTTTTGCCAAGACATTTGAAATACTTAGAAATACCAAATAAAGATGAACTTGACAAAATGAGTCTTTGAGATAACTTCTGATAAGTTTCTAGGATTCATTATCTCACAGTTCAGGATATAGGTGAATCAGAGAAAATTAAGGCCATAATAGATGTGGAAACGCCCTAGACTATTAAGGAAATCAGAGGTTAAACAGACAATTGTCACACTACCTTGATTTCTAACAAAGCCAACTGAGAAATATTTATTATTCTTTAAGATATTGAGAGAAGAAAAAACAAATGATTTTCAATGGTTAGAATGCTAGTAAGCCTTTCAAGAGCTAAAAAAATAGTTGACACATCTACTTTTATTGACGTGCCTAAGAAGGATGAGAAATTGTACAATTATTTGGCCACCTCAAAAGTAGCCTTGAGTGTTGTTTTGGTAAGGGAAGAGACAAGGATTCAATGGTTGGTATATTTTGTCTGTAAGATCTTAGCAAACTCAAAGACTCAGTATGCACAAACAAAAAAGGGTTGCTTTTGGCTTAGTATCTACTAAAAGGAAGCTCTAATTATATTTTTAAACCCATAAAATTATAGTATTGATAGATTAAATTCTAGAAAGGATATTGCAGAAACTAGAAAAAATCTGGGTTGGCCTTGTCTATCGATATTTGGGGAAGCAACATCTATCTCTCACTTAAAGATAAAATTCCCAACATCATATGATGTGGGAGAAGTTTTGGGCAATCAGGTGACTGGGTCGAACTTGTTACTGTCCAAGGTCAACCAAGCCGCTCTAGACCGATCTGTCAAAGAATTTGACTATCTAGATGAAGCAACTTTACAATAAGCCCAATCTGGCGAGACTACAGATCTGGTCCCACTAGATCCTAACGATTTAGAGAAGTGCATACAAATTGGGGGAACACTAACTGGATCATTACGTGAGCAACTAATCACTTTCCTCTAACAGAATTTGGATATCTTTGCATGGTCACCTATTGATATGTGAGGGATTCCGATCAATGTGATGGTCCATAATTTAGGCCTCGATCCTAGTCACAAGCCCGTCTTGTAGAAATAGAGTAATCACTCAATTGAAAAACTCATTGCTCTCCAAGAGGAAGTTAAAAAGTTGCTCAATGCCAATTTTATTAGAAAAGTTCAGTATCTGAATTAGCTCTCTAACATGGTTCTTGTGAAGAAAAGGAATGAGAAGTGGCAGATGTGTGTTGAGTTCACTAATGTAAACAAGGCATGCCCAAAGGATAGTTTCCCACTACCCAGGATTAATTTATTTGTAAACTCCACATTTAGACATGAGTTGCTTAGTTTCATGGATGCATATTCAGGTTACAATTAGATTAGAATGAGTCGAGAGGATGAAGAGCACATTTCTTTCATGACCGACCAGGGGACTTATTATTACAAAGTTATACCTTTCGGTCTGAAGAATACTGGTACTACGTATCAGTGACTCGTAAATAAAATGTTTGAAGCTTAGATCGGCCAAAATATGGAGGTTTATGTGGACCATATGCTTACTAAAAGTAAAACCACTAGTGATCAAATCTGAGACCTGAGCGAAACTTTTGAAGTACTCCGAAAGCATTGCGTGAAGTTAAATCTATCTTATTGCATTCTCGGAGTATTCTCTAGTAAGTTCTTGGGATTCATAGTCTCTCTGTGAGGTATTGAGGCCAACCCAAAGAAAATAAAGACAATCATAGATATGAGCCCACTATGGACCATGAAGGATGTCCAAAGGCTCACCAAGAGGCTTGCAGCACTTTATCGGTTTTTAGCAAAGTCAGTTGAAAAATATCTCCCGTTTTTTAAGGCTTTGAGAGGAACAAAGGCAAATGGATTCCAATTGACGGATGACTGTTATGTAGCCTTTCAAGAATCGAAGGACTATTTGGCCAGTCCTCCCCTCCTTACATCACCAGAGGAGGGTGAAGAATTGTATTTATATCTAGCAGTTTCTGAGATGGCGTTAAGCTTGGTCTTGATTTGGCAACAATCAGATGTATAACGATCAGTTTACTACGTTAGTAAAACTCTGTCGGATGTAGAAACCCATTATACACATGCCGAAAAGATTGCATTAGCTCTTGTCTATTCTGTAAGAAAACTGATGTCCTACTTTTAAGCTCATGAAATAGTTGTCCTAACTGATCAACCCCTTAAGGAAATATTACAAAAGCCCAATATATTAGGAAGATTAGTCAAATAGCCTATTGAATTAGGTAAATTTGACGTAGAGTTCAATCCAAGATTGGCCATTAAAGGGTAGGCATTGGCCGATTTTGTAGTGGAAAATATGACCTCGATTCAAGACGCCCAAATGGCAAGTGAAGATGCCCACTGGATAGAGACGACACCAACCTAGACATTACATGTCGACAGGTCATCAACACAGTCTAGCAGTGGAGCTGGAGTGGTACTTAGAACTCTGGATGGGAAGGAAATAATTTACTCATTGAAGCTTACATTCCCTACAACTAATACTGTTGCTAAATACAAAACCTTGCTTGTTGGACTTTCATTGGCAAAGTAATGTAAGGCAAAGAGTTTGGTTGTCTACAGTGATTCTGAGCTAATCTTCAATCAAGTTCGAGAAAGCTTCGAGGTGATGAGCCCTCTGTTGGCGAGTTACCTCGTTAAGGTGAGGAGCATAACACATAAGTTCAACAAAATAGAGATAGTAGACATCCCAAAAGTAGACAAAAGGAAGGCCGATCAGCTAACAGGGGCCACCGTGATGGAAAATCTTGAGCAGTATTCTAAAAGATGCGAGAAGTCTTGACTATCCCAAGTATTGAGTCTGAAAGTTGGATGTCTCTTTACTGGCCATACATTGTCGATGGTATCCTACCAGAAATCTCGAAAGACACTAAGTGCATAAAAAAACAACCGGGTGGTATACAATCATCGATGGAAGAATGTATCACCGAGGGTAATCAATCCCTTACTTGAGGTCCCTAACATCGGAGGAGGCCAACTATGCCCTAACTGAGATTCACTTGGAATATATGGATCACATATCGGAGGTAAGAATCTTACTTTCAAAATAACACGCTAAGGCTACTATTGGCCCACTATGAAGAAAGACGCTGTCAACTTCATCAAAAAATGAGAGAACTGCTAATTACAAGGTTGCATGCCTCATCAACCACCAACCGAACTAAGAGCCCTATAAGCCCCATGACCATTTGTGCAATGGAGACTAGACATACTCAATCCTTTTCCAATAGCATATGGTCAAAGGAAGTTTGTCATTATGGGCATTTATTATATTACCTAGTGGGTTAAGGCGTCTTTGCTGGCAAAAATAACTGAACACAATACGATAGAGTTTGTCTAATAAAATATCCTTTGTAGGTTTGGGATCTCCGAGATAATAGTAACCAATTATGGGATCCAATTCACCAAAAAATGCTTCACTAAGTATTGTACAAAGTTGTGTATTTGGTTAGCACATACCTCTATGGCCTATCTACAATTAAACAGATAGGTTGAGGTCACCAACCAAATCCTGTTGCATGGGCTGAAGACCAAGTTAGATGATGCTAGGGGCTACTGGGTAGATAAATTACCCTCAATGTTATGGTCTTACCTGACGGTGCCCAAGAAACCTACATGGGAGACACCTTTCAGTCTATGCTTTGGTACCAAGGTGGTCTTTCTAGTAGAGCTTGGACTACCCATCCTCCGTGTTGAGAATTTTGACTCGCTTAGTAATGCACAGTGGCTCAGAGAGCATCTCAACCTACTAGAAGAAGCTCAGGAAACAACTAGGGTACGAACGGTAGCCTATCAATAGCAAATCACTCATTATATAAGAGAGTGAAGGCACTCCAATTCGATGAGGGAGATCTAGTCCTACATAATATAAAAGCAACGAGTAAAATCATTAATAGGAATAAACTCTTCCCTAATTGTGAAGGCTCATTCATTGTCTTGACCATTTTTCAGAATGGTGCATACAAGTTACGCACCCCGAATGGCAAACTGGTGCCAAGGACATGGAATGCCATCCACTTGAAAGGTTCTACCAATGATTTCCAATTTGGTAGAATATATATCATTAAGTGTACTTGTATCATGTTTAAATTAATAATATAAGTTATTTTTTCCATTTTATTTGTTTACTCGATCATATAAATGCTTGAAATGACATTGCATAAAATCAAGATAGCCTAAACTACCCCTAAGTCAAGTAGGTTACAATCCACCTACTCTTTGACCTAAAAACGGTCAGATAACCTTAGACCCCCTCTAGACGACCCATACTTGTCAAATTAAAACCTTGGAACCGCTCCAAGTGGCCCATTTGCGGATGAATTTTAACCTTAGATTCATTTCAAGTGGCCATAATTAGTCAAACTCCAAAACCCTAGGGGATTCTTCAGCATGTTTGTGGCGATTCCTGTGTACAAGGATGAGCACCTTTTGCCTACTGTGGCCTAATAATTAGAATCAAATGTGGGAATACACAATATTCCCCTAAAAGAGTGAGCTCTTAATAATGGCATACTAACAATAATGTCTTACTCAAGGATTGGCAACGACTATCATAACTAAGCTGGTAAACAATACATAAATGATAATCTCCCTTAGAAAAATTTTCCTTGTTTCATTACAATAATACAAAACATCATATAAGGAAAACAAAAAAACTAAGACTGGGAGCTCCTTAGAGGCTCTGTAGAAGGTTTATCGACATTAGAAAAATCCTTCAAATTAGACTGGTGCCAAGCGCTCATGTTCCTTTGGTCAAAGAACCCAACCAGAAATTGAGGATCTAGCAAAGAAGCAATGAGCTGACATAGAAGGATGCTCTCTAAAAATCTAGCATTCATGGCAGGACCCACCTCCTCCAGTATGAGTCGAGTCATCAGCTCTAAGCTCAGCCTAATGTAATCACTCTGAAGATCGGCAAGATACTGTTCAACTGACTTCAAAGCATCTTTAGCACTTTGTAGTTCAGTTTTAAGGCTGAAGGCCCGTTCTTACATTTCCTCGAGCGTGCTCAAATCAATGAGTGTTTATGTTAGCCGATGAACCTCACTCTCAACTTGTTGGATCCTAATATTCCTTTATTGTAAGCACAACTTCAAAATTTTACTCATCTTGTCATTCTGCCAACAAGAAAGGAAAAAATGGAAATTAGATTGGCCTTTCCTAAAAAAGTTAGAAGTTCTCTTAAGAGAAAAACATACCAAAATATAGCATGCTCTTTGAGCTGCAATGTTGATGGGCACCATGGACGTAGAAGTAGGAGTGGATGCCAGATCTAGCCTATGATTCCTTAGACTTTGATGGGATGGAGAAGCTACTGGATCTGATGCCGGAGTGGATTCCCATTCTGATTGATTCCTTCCAGGACTTGGATGAAAGGAGGAGGCAACCAAATCAAACACAAGAGTCTCTGGCCGGGATGCCACCCCAATTTCTATCATTATAGCATCTTTGTTCACATCGGTCGGACAAAAGAGGGGCTCCTCCGGCACCAGGACCAGCTCAATAAAGCCGGGCACTCTTTCTTCATCCAAGGCCACCTCAGCAGTAAGCACTTCCTCCCAAACTCGAGCTGGTTTGCCAACTTGACCGATCGACCTACTAGCTTTAAGAAAGCTTGCAACACCCCTGATCTCCGACTCTTTGGGGGCTTCAACAGAGGGAGCAGGGGACTCCCCACTTACAGCCAATGCAATTCCATCACCCTCCTCTGTGATTTGACTGGTAGGAGTAGAAATAAAGGTCAAATTGCCTATTTCCTTCATCCTTTCTGACATAGGAAGGCCAATCTCAGTAGAAGAAAAAGGACTTAGTGTTGCAACTCATTGCCTTGATGAGGATTATCTTATGATTACACCATTTGCCTTCCATTTGCACTGTTTAGGAGGTAGAGCAGTTGCTCCTGCCTCATCCAATTGAGGCTCCCATTTAGAAGCACAAGAATTTTGATAGAAAAAAAATGTTCCTTATCAATAAATGAGACTACATTTGCCCGTATTAGTTATATCATCAATCTTACCGAGTCGTCCTCCTCACGAGAAGTTTTACCGGTAAAGAAATCTGGTACTCTTAGGGAGCCCTAATTCTAAAGCAGCCAAAAAGAAAAAGTGGTCCTTTCATTTTTTACAGATTTATAATTACGCTGCTTATATTTAATTCATGAGGGGAGAGCAAAATCCAATCCCCACTTTGACAAAATTGAAAAATTACCTTAACGGCGGTAGTGTCTAATGTTAGCCATGGAAGGCGAAAAAAGAAGCACAAATTACAAAAATACCTCACTGCATTAGTATCAATCGTGCGATAAGAACGCCAAAATCCACAAAAATCCTTTGCAGTTTATGTGCCAAGGGGAAGCGTGTGACGACCCAGATTCTAAAACATAGAAAATCCCAGTCATCGAGTCAAAATAATCAAAGGATCAAGAAAAATTTAAGATTATTCGGAAAATGTAAACCAGCTTTAAAGCATATTTTGAAATCAGAATTTGTCTCTTGAATTTGAAGACCGGAGTGAATTGTGTGAAGAGAGGCCGAAGTGGCCTTGTGTGTTGGTGAGGCCGGAGTAGAATTGTGGAGAAGCAATTTAAAGTTTATGAAAAGGTGATGGATGGAGTGAATAATAAGGAGTTGACCGGATTTGAAGATGTTGACCGGAATTGAAGAGTTGACCGGATTCGAAGATATTGATCGGATTGGAAGAGTTGACCGGATTTAAAGATGTTGACCAGAATTGAAGAGTTGACCGGATTTCTTGAACGGTTTACAAAAATTGAAAACGGCACTGCATGTATTTGAACTCGGCTTAATTAGAAATATTGACCAAAACGTTGACCGGATAAACTAATGGTAACTAAAGACAAAAGTAAACTTTAGGATTTAGTTAGAATTCAACTAGGCGGCGACCAAATGGAGCAGGTAAACTAATTTAGTTACTCCCACCTACCGTCTGCAAACGAGTACTGGAGTAAATAACTTACCCCACTTACCACACCAAATCCCTCCTCTATAAAATCCCAGCGTCGGTTGGCTAAAGTAGTCAGCCAATACAAGCAGAAAGGAGGGAGTGAAGGAGAAACTTCAAAACGGTGATAGGCAACTCTCCGGTAAGTTACCTCGGACGCTGTTTTTAAGTTCATGCTTTAAAAATATTACAAGTTTATCCCCTCGTTTTAAGATCATGATTTAATGTATGTATATGCATGTTTGCATCGCAAGTATATCTGATTTTTGATGAGCATATGTTACGGTATGTATGATATTTGTTCTGATCATTGATTTAAAGAAGAATCTCTATTAACCACATTTAAAAGAAGTTCGATTTTCCTTGATGAAGAATCAAGTTCGGTTTTTCCCATAATGAAAAATTGAGTTCGGCCTTCCCTTGTATAAAGATGAAACCGAAGATGAAAATGAAATCGGCTCCCTTAATGTAAAATGAACTCCGGCTTTAAAATGAATTCCAACTTTTGAACTTCGCCTTTTGTCAAAACGAACTCCGTCCTTTTGTTGGAAAAAGAACTCTGGCTTTAAAATTAACTCCGGACTAAATATGAAAATGATGCTCCGGCTTTGTATAAGAAAATGAGCTCCGGCCTTAATGTAAAACGAACTCCGGCTTTAAAGGGAAATGAACTCCCGCTTTAAAGGGAAATGAACTCCGCCTTTTGTCAAAAAGAACTTCCTCCTTTTGTTGGAAAAGAATCTCTGGCAAAAAAACAAACTCCGGCCTTAATATAAAAATGAGCTCCGGCTTTGAATAAGAAAATGAGTTCCAGCCTTAATGTAAAATAAACTCCGGCTTTAAAATGAACTCCGGCCTTAATGTAAAAAGAACTCCGGCCTTAGAATGAACTCCGGCCTTAATATGAAATGAACTCCGGCTTTTAATGAACTCTGTCCCTTGAGGAAAATGAAGTTCGGCTTTTAAAAGTACTCCGGCTTTCAGTAAAAAGTACTCCGGATTTATGAACCTCGGCTTTAAAAAGTACTCCATCCTTCAGTAAAAAGTACTCGGATTTATGAACTTCGGCTTTTAAAAGTACTCCGTCCCTTGAGTAAAAAGCACTCCGTCATGTTAGTAAAGAAGCATTCCGTCCTGTTAGTGAAAAGCACTCCAGCTTTTTGAGAAAACGCACTCCGACTTTTTGAGCACTCCGGAACTTCGACTTTTTGTACTGAAAATGAAACCGGCTCCCTTAACAAGAAAAGAGCTCCGGGCCTTCCTTGATAAAAATCTAAACCGGCCCCAAGTATAATTTATGCCATGAAATCGAAACTGGTCTCAAGTGTATTTTGAAATCGGCTTTAAGTATATGATTTTCGAATTAAGTTCTTTGATTTGAAATCGGTTTTGAAGTATATGATTTTTGAACCGCCCTTAATATATGCTGTACACAATTTCTGAAGGGTAAATTGTGATGTTTCTGACTAAAAATAGCTTTCAGTAAATAAGAAGGAAGTATTTCTATTTCTGTTATTTTAAGACCCGGGACTGACTGCAGTCCGGATAGGTTCTCCGGTATGCCTTAGGAATTTTTGGTGGTAATCAAGGATAACTCTGTCCATAGAGTTATTTGTGGTCTGCCCTGCCCTCGGGGCGTTACGAAAAGAGAGACTACCGTTACCGGCCTACCTACGGGTGGCATACCGTACCGATCCCGCCGATGGGATACCCATATAACAGTTACCGGCCTACCTTCGGGTGGCATACCGTACCGATCCCGCCAGATGGGATACTCATATGACAGTTACCGGCCTTAGATTGTGTGGAGTGAACACAATCTATTCTCGATTATTCGCCCCTCAACTAGTAGGGTATACTGGCAGGGTTTGCACCGATATGATATGAAGTACCGTTTATTGTTTTACTAATATGTTATGTTACCGTACCGATTACCGAATATGAAGTACCAATTTATCAAATATGAAATACTGTTTACCGATATGATATTTACTGTTCACCGTTTATCATACCGATTACCGATATGTTATGTTACTGTTTGCCGTTTACTGTACCGATTACCGATTCTGAAGTATAGTTTGTGAAGGTATGTTTTCTCTATTTCTTGGACTGTATTCTGATTAACCGTTCTGTATACCGTTTTCTGACTACCGATTTCTGTTTACCGAGTACTGATTTTTGATCTTAAGGGATGATTTCTGTTTACTGATTTCTGATTTCTGTCAAGTATGATTTTTCTGCTTTCTGAATTGCTTTCTGTCTAAACCGTTCTGTTCTGCACCGTTACATGACTGTTCTGCATCATGGTTTTACAGTTCACATGTATGTACCTTGCTGGGCGTCGGCTCACTGTTTTATGTTTTTCCCCCACAGATGAAGCTTTAGAACTTGTGCCTGACGAGATGGAGTGATTAGAGCTTGTCTGAAGGATTAAAAACCTCGGAAGCTTATTTTGGAGAAATATTATTGTAATGACTTGATAAAACTTCTATGGTTAAACATTTTTGGCTATGTACTCAGAAATGAATATTTTGGAATGAATATGAATGCTTCCACAAATGTTAGAGTAACTTTCGCTATACTACTTATGGTTAAAAGTATATGGGTCCTAGATGGCATCTATGATCCTGTGTTGCACCCAATTGGTTTAGTTGGGTTTTCAATTGTGTTTCTGTTTGACGGAAGCTTTGAGGACAAAAAAAAAATTCGTTCCGTCACAATTAGTATCAGAGAGTTAAGATGCCTTAGGAATTGATCGATCGAAAAGCGGAAGCATAGGTTTGAATCTTTCTACTAAATTTTCGTAGGATTAAGTCTAGGTAACCAAGGTGATTAGGACCTTTAAGAAGTTGACTCCTAGGCTAAGTTTGAATTTCACAGAAACTGATGAATATTTTCTTTCCTCTAACTGACTTTTGGGATTTTAATGTTGCACCTGTCTTGATTTCAGGATGGCTAATGAATGGAGGAGAAGATATGGCCAGGGTAGTACCAGTACTCCCCTTGATCGAGAAGCAGATCCGCCAAATGTAGAAATTTGGATTAGGAAATTGAAGAAAGTACTTATAGTTACCCAATGTTCCGATAATGAGACAGTGATCCAAGAGTTTCAAACTTATACTGAGATCCTAGAAAGGGCTTCGGTACTCAAGAAAGAATTAGAGACACAAGAATTTTCTACAAAGAGGGCTGCTAGTTGGGAGGATCCTAGCAGGAACTCACATATGGAACCACCAGAGTCATCCAAGAGGGCAAAAATGGTGGATGCGGGGAACAGCATGGCCGAAGTTTTGTCAGTGACTAATTTGCCAACATCAACTGCTAAATGTGCATATTGTGGGAAAAAGCACCTGGAAAAAACTTGTTATAAAGCAACGGGAGCGTGCTATAGATGTGGAAAGTTGGGTCACCTGATAAAGAATTGCCCATCGCCAAAAGATCGAAAGAAAAAGAAGTCTAAGTATTATGGCGGCAGTGCAAGGAGACACCCTGAAGGTAGAGGAAGGTATTCTATTAATCACAAAATTTTGATTTGTTTCTTGATTGTATAAACATATGTATGCTTTATGGATTTTGTTAATCAGTATTAATAAGAAATCACCAAAGTAGGGGAGACGTCCGTGGGACAAAATTGCCCCACCTGTAATTGGAATTTTGTGATAAAACCTCTAAGGACTTAAGAATGATCCCTTGGATGAAATTTAGAAATGGATCTTAATATATTTGACGGAGGAGAATACTAAGATCAAGAGTCGATGTCAGAAGTCTCCAAATGGATGTGCGAAGAATCACTTAAAAGATAATTCTGATCTGATAATTTTATGAGGATGAACTTTTCTAGATTGTTGAGGATCAGTGAGAGATGTTTATGAGGTATGGATATTTTAGAATCAATCTAAATCAAGGATTTTAGGGTTGTCTCCATAAAATGACCATCCTGGAACTGTTTAAATCAGAGTAGCGCAGCATGAACCCAAGGCTCAGAAAATTAAGGGTAAGATTAAGGTCCTTGTGAACAAATTCTTTTGAAGCTTAGAATGAACTGGAGTGGAAGTTCATGGGATTCGTTTGAAGTGTCGGATTAAATTGGAAGAAATGGCAGCATTATGGTAGGTCGCCTTTAAAATTCTGAAGATTGTTGTAAGGTCTTTATCAGTAGTTGAAAAAAAAATCAGTAAGTGTCCGGATCGAGTCATTATGAGAGGCTAAGAATTTATTTCGTGATAAGAATTAGGGTGATTCAATGCTTAAGGTTTCCTAGAGTAATCCTTGGTTGAGGGAATAACTTCTGGATGAAAGAATACGTGTAATTATGTGTGAGGTTCCCAAATCAAAAATAGAATTAACATGAGGTTAGGAATATTTCTCTACATAATATTAGAATATTAAATAATTAAATAAAAGAACTCGGTAAAAATCTGGGGACTTTTAATGAAGAAAATGCCACCCGAAGCTTCCCCGCTCGACACACACTCGAGTCCGCTCAAAAACAGCCCGCCGCCTGATGCATGCTCAATCCACCGCTCGAGCCGAAACACCTCAAGCCTAGCTGCCTGCTGCATGCTAGAAGCCCGCTCGAGCGGATATTCCAGAACCTTCCGGAAAGTTTCCGCCCGCCAGCCGCTCGAGCGAACCTTCCAGAAGCTTCCAAAAAGCTCTAGCGCTCGCTGTCCGCTCGAGCGGAAGGATCTAGAACCGGACCGCTCGACGCTCGCTCGCCCGGGGCTCGAGCGGCCCGACGCCTATAAATAGGCGGGTAGGCCAGCAGCCAGCAAGCGCGGGAGAAGGAGGGGAGAGAGGAAGAGAGAGAAAAAGAGAGGGAAAGAGAGAGGAAGAACCACGAAGAGGAAGGAAGAAAATGGAAGCTTTCGAGTCCGATTCCGAGCTCAAGCTAGTTGGAGAAAATATGGAGCACATCGAGGCAAGTATTCTCATACTCACTATTTGTTGTACTGTGATCATTAGTAGAATTATCGTTCCAATATCCATCCAAACGATGAAAATCACATAGCCCATGATTAATGATGAAAGAATATCCTAAATGAAAGTCTAAGAAATAGATCACCACATCCCGACCATGCATACGTAATAGCCGAACAATCGATCTCATGAAGTTCTATCCGTTCACAATGATCGGGCCCCTTAACAAAATGCTATGACTGTTCACATGGAATAAATGAAAAGTAAATGGAAAATATGCATCCCCTTGATGTGAAAACTATGACTAACGGGCATTTGAAATTGTAAGATTCAGAAATGGGCTCTGGAGGACCCCAATGAGATTGATTCATCAACGATAAGGATTTCCAAATCCGCTGGAATACTGTCAATCATGCTTATAAACTATGAAAAATGCTAAAGTCTTCAAGAGAAGATAAGAACAAATGGGAAAATGAAACGGAAGGAAGTCCACAATGGATATGTGATTGATGAAACCTCCCGTGTGGTGGGAGAAATGATGAAACCTCCCATGTGATGGGAGATATGATATATGGATACGGTGGACTTTCCTTCAAAGGAATGATGAAAAGAAGAATCATGAAACTAGGACCATGGACTCTCAGACGGGTAGTATTCTCTGGTTTGACACGTCCATCACGGTATAAACCCGAAGAATACTTGGGCCACGTATTCTGGCTGCTTGTGTGTAAGCGGGTGGTGTCCGTGTCACGCCTTAGGATACTATTGTGGAAGAACGAGGACTGCCCTGGTACCCCGGGGGAATGGGGCGATACGATATGGCACGATGTGAAGTGCACGACCCCTCGGAGGGTCGTTAAAGATAATCCCTCATGGCCTTAGATCATGAGGAGTATCATGATCCTTTCCTCGTTCTCTCGCATCGTTTGCTAGTACAACCTACTAGCCCTGGTCCGCAAAGATTAAAGTAAATAAGAAACCGTGACTCAAATGGCAATTAATCGATGCATGACTCAAACGGCAATTGATCAATGCAAAACATGGTAAACAACAAAACGATACTTCTAAATGTTCCCTCCTTCTCATATCGCATGATATTTCAAATACATGATTACTCTTCTCCATTATCAAGTAATATTCTTCACAGTTTGACAGTGACGTATGATTATACTTGCTGAGCGATAAGCTCACTCTTACTATCTGTTATTTTTCCTCCAGATGAAAGCATTTAGATAAAACAAGGGAAGGCTTGCTTGACGGGACTAGACAGACAAGTGCAGCACGGACTTGAACATCGAATTTGATATGGACAGCCACTCAGGATTAGGTATGGTTTATGGTTCTATGCTTCCGTAGCTCATGGTATTATAGTATGCTTCCGCACTTTGTTTTGATGTTTCACAGTTGAGGTTATTAGATGGCATCTCTCTAGGTCTAATACAGTACGGACAGAATACTGTATTGAAGCCATGAATGAGATGGCAAATTATGAGGTCCTGTGAAAAGTATGCTTAGCCTACTTAGCCAGTTTGTATATCGATCTTTGTCCAGTTATAAAGAAAACTCTGGACACTAATGAAGATTTATTGACGAAGGGTTATTTAAGAAAAATAACCTGGTTCGTCACATTATGAGACCGTAAGGATCATCAAATTTCGAGGACGAAATTTTTATAAGTGGAGGACATTGTGACGACCCAAATTCTAAAACATAGAAAATCTCGATTATTGAGCCAATGTGATCAAGGGATCCAGGAAAATTGAGGGTTGCCCGGTCAACGCATGTTGACCGAAAAGTTGGGAAAACGATGAATTTGGTCAACGCACGTTGACCGGAATGCATGGAGGAAAGCATAATCCGGTCAACGCATGTTGACCGGAATGCATGTGGAGGCCGGAGTGGCCTTGAAGTCCGGAGTGGCTTTGTGTGGCCGGAGTAATATTAGGGGAACAAGGTGAATAAATCCAAAGTTGATGAGAAAGTGATGGACGGAGTGAATAATAAGAAGTTGACCGGATTTGAAGAATTGACCGGATTTCTTGAAAGGTTACAAAAATTGAGACCAGCACTGATTAGAAATATTGGCCAAAGAGTTGACCAGATAAACAAAGAATAAACTGTGGGATTTAGTTACAATCCAACTAGGCGGTGACCAAATGGAGTGGGTGAACTAATCTAGTTACTCCACCTGCCGTCTGCAAACAAGTACCAAAGTAAGTCACTTACCCCACCAAACCCCTCCTCTATATAAACCCAGCATCGAGTGGCTGCGTTTGGAAAGGCAAAATGCAAGGGAGTGAAGGAGGAGGCCAAGGAGAAACCAACTGTCAGGCAAGAAGGGAAGGAAAATTGAGTCAGCGCGTCAGGCAAGTGTACCTCGGACGCCGTTTTTATGTTCATTGCAAGTGTAATCTGCTCTGTTTCTAAATTCATGTTCTATTATAAGTTACTTCGGACGCCGTTTTTAACTTCAGTTTTTAGTTCATTTGCAAATATACTGCACTCTGTTTTGCTGCAAGTAATCGGACGTTAACACGTTTTCAGTTTTTGTTTGAATCTGTTCTAAAGTTCATGACGCTTGTTTTCCTACATTCTGGACTTACATGAAATCCGGACCAAACGTTACAACTGGCATTTGACATGTGAAACGAACTGGCATTTTGCATGTAAAACGAAACCGGCATTGAGCATGTAATATGAATCCGACTTGTATTTAAAATGAACTCCCGCTTGTATTCCGTCCTCGAATTGAAAATGCACTCCGGCTTGCATCCTGACCTAGAACTGAAACTGAAATGAACTCCAGCTTGTGATTCTGACCTTGAACTAAAATTGAAAATGAACTCCGGCTTGTAATTCTGACTTTGAACTGAAACTGAAAAAGACGTCCGTCCGTTTCAGAAAAAGAACTCCGTCTTTTAACTGAACTCGGATTTAATGAACTCTGGCTTTTAGTTTACGCAATGAAAGAATGAACTCCGGCTCGAATAATAAATAAAAAGAACTCCGGATTTGAATGAAAAACAGCTTCGACTTTTGAACTCCGGATTTGGATGAAAAAGTACTCCAAAAAAAGAACTCCAACCTCTATCAAAAGAGCTCCGGCCGCTGTTAAAAAGAACTCTAGTTTTTGAAAAAGAACTCAGGCCTCAATGTGAAATGAATTCCGGTCTTAAATGAACTCCGTCCTTAAAATGAACTCCGTCTTTAAAATGAACTCTGGCTTTAATATGAAAATGAGCTCCGGCTTTATAAAGAACTGTGGCCTTAATTTAAAATGAACTCCATCCCTTTTAATAAAAATGCACTCCGTCCTGATAGTAATATAAAATCCGGCTTTAATGAACTCCGGCTGTTAAATGAACTCCGGTTTTAATGAACTTTGGCTGTTAAATGAATTCCGATTTTAATGAACTCCAGCTGTTAAATGAACTCCACCCTTAAAAAGAACTCTGGCTTTAAAATGAACTCCGGCCCCAACGTAAATTGAACTCCGGCCTTATATTAGGAAGATGGACTCCGTCCATTGAGGGAAAATGAACTCTGGCCTTAATATGAAAATTAGCTCCGACTTCGCAATAGAAAATGAAATCCGGCCTTGTGTTGAAAATGAGCTCTGGCCGTAGTAAAGAAAAAGAGCTCCGGCTTGTATAAGAAAAAGAATTCCATCCAAAAGAGAGCTCCGTCCTTTTGAAAGAGCTCGTCCAAAAGAGAGTTCCGTCCTTTTTAAAGGTACTCCGTCCAAGCTTTTTGAAGTCCGGCATTTTGAAGAAAAAGAATTTCGGCTTCTGTAATGAAAAATGAAATCCGGCTCCCTTAACAAGATAAGAGCACCGGCCCTTCCTTGATAAAAAGCTAAACCGGCCCCAAATATATGTTATGCCATTAAATCGAAACCGGCCTCAAGTGTATTTTGAATCGGCTTTTAAGTATGTGAATTTCGAAATGAGTTCTATGATTTGAAAGTCAGATTTTGAAAAAGTGGTTTTCTATTAAGAGATGGTTTCTGACCCGAGACTGATTACAGTCCAGGTAAGTTCTTGGGTGAGGTTTTAGAACTTATGGTGGTAATCGAGGATAGCTCTATCCATGGAGCGATTCGTGGTCCGACCTGCCCTCGGGGCTTTACGGACAGGAGGGATTACTGTTACCGGCCTGCCTTCGGGAGGCACTCTGTTCTGATCCCTCGAGATGGGATGCTTCTATTTCTGGCCTGCCTTCGGGAGGCACCCTGTTCTGATCCCTCGAGATGTGATGCTTCTATTTCTGGCCTGCCCTTGGGAGGCACCCTTTCTGATCTCTCGAGATGGGATACTTCTGTTTCTAGCCTTGGATTGTGTGGAGTGAACACAATCAATTCTCGATCACTCGCCCCCTCTGCTAGAAGGGTATGCTAGCAAGATCATCTTTGATACTGCTATATTAACCGCTTTACGATTTCGATTTTCGTTATTAGCTCTTTGTCTTGACTTTGCAGTTCTTGTATTGATTACAATTTACTGTCACCCATTTTTGACTACCGATTTCAATTTACCGAGTACTGATTTTTGATCTTAAGGGATGATTGCTATTTACTGATTTCTGATTTCTGTCAAATCTGATTTTTCGCTTCGAATTGCTTTTCATTCGAACCGTTGCATTACGCACCGTTACATGACTATTCTGCATCATGGTTTTACAGTTCACATGCATGTACCTTGCTGGGCCTCGGCTCACTGTTTTATGTTTTTCCCCTACAGATGAAGCTTTAGAACTTGTGCCTGACGAGATGGAGTGATTAGAGCTTGTCTGAAGGATTAAAAACCTCGGAAGCTTATTTTGGAGAAATATTATTGTAATGACTTGATAAAACTTCTATGGTTAAACATTTTTGGCTATGTACTCTGAAATAAATATTTTGGAATGAATATGAATGCTTACGCAAATGCTAGAGTAACTTCCGCTATACTACTTATGGTTAAAAGTATATGGGTCCTAGATGGCATCTATGATCCTTTGTTGCACTCAATTGGTTTAGTTGGGTTTTCAATTGTGTTTCTGTTTGACGGAAGCTTTGAGGACAAAAAAAAAATCTGTTCCGTCACAACCTTGCCGGGCCTCGGCTCACTATTTTATGTTTCCCCCCTACAGATGAAGCTTTAGAGTTTGTGCCCGACAAGTTGGAGTGATTAGAGCTTGTCTAAAGGACTATTAAAGACCTCAGAAGCTTATTTTGGAGAAATATTATTGTAATGACTTGATGGACTTCTATGGTTAGACAATTTCGGCTTTGTACTCGGAAATGAATATTTTGGAATGAATTTGAATGCTTCCGCAAGTGTTAGAATAACTTCCGCTATACTTATTATGGTTAAAAGTATATAGGTCCTAGATAGCATCTGTGATCCTGTGTTGTACCTAATTGATTTAGTTTGGGTTTTCAATTGCGATATGAATGACGGAATCAAAAAAAAAAATCCATTCCGTCACAATTGGTATCAGAGAGTTGAGATGCCTTAGGAATTGATTGATCGAAAAGCGGAAGGTTATGATAGGTTAAGTTGAATCAAAGGATGATTATAATTAGCCATCTGTTCCGACTTAAGGTGTTAGCACTAATTAAGTTTTGGGTAGGTTATGAATGATCGAATAAATAAATAGAGGTGTTTGGTGATTAAGCTAGCCTAATCCCAATGACTTAGGCCTGTACTAAGTTAAGAGTGATGATTAACTAGCTTAAGGCGAAATGTCTTAGAACTAATAGCAGTGGCTCTTAGACGGGAACTATTAATATTAGTGATAGGTCGTAGGGTCGAAAGGAAGATGGTGCGTAGAAACTCCTTAATATTGGAATTTGATTTGTATCGATTGGGTTCTTAAATTGATCAATGTTGACCTAAGGCCTAGGTTAATTAATTTTGGTTTAAGGTCGATCGACTGTGGATTGAAGCTAGTAATTCGTTAAGAATTGTTGCCTGATCAACCTAGCAAGAGTAATGATTAGGGTGGAGCCATTGGCTCGAGGTTGGTATGACTGGTGTAAATTTTAGGTGTATCAAGTCTTAGGATGACAATTTATGACAGTTTTAGAAAAATGCTTAAGTGTATGGACTTTGGGTAGCCCCGAGTTATAATGAGGTTGACAATGTGGATTTTTAGACTTAAGACAGCATTGTGATGACCCCATGTCTGGTAGAAGGTATGGCATGTTGCCCCATGATAGATAGGTAGTGAAGTTGACCTCAATTAGTTGACGTAAAGTAGATCATGGGTCTTGAGGACTGAGAGGTATTATCTTATGTGCTTATACAAGCTTCAAGGATGGATACCTTGTTTTGATGAGACTTTCGGAATATGTTTCAATAATGGTTGGATTGACAAAGGATGATGACTGGCAATAGAGTTGTGGGGTCTAAGGCATAAGTTTAAAGAGATTGATGACATCTTACTATAGAACATTCAATGAGAATCTGAGTTAAGCCTAATTAATATATGCGGCAACATCTTGAAGTTATTTTGCGGTCATTGAGGGGCTTCGGCTGTGTGACTATTCGAGGATGACTATAGAAGAAAGATTAGGGTGTGTCAAAATCTACGGAAATCATTGAGAGTTCCACGCAGAGCCGCGGAAGCATAGACTTTGGTATTATTATAAAATATCCCAGGACCTCAAGGTAGATAAGATGGACTGATAGGGTTTATGAATTTCAGTAAAAAAAATGAGGAATAAAGTTTTTGTGGAGGAAATGCCCTGTTAGGCTTATAACACTTTGGTGGCGTGACCTCGGGATCTATAAAGATTTTAAGTGATGACTACTGAAAAGACCGATTAATGTCCTGAAAGCGCATGGTCTAACTAAAGTTATTAAGTGATCCAACAAGTATTCTTCGAGGATTACAATTCAAGTGAGACGTTTGGCTTAGAGAGATTTATAATTTTCAAAACGAAAGATAAACACTAGTTTTCGGAGATCGGATAGGGGTAAATGACGATTATGTCATTGGGTTGATCCCTGAAAGTTATCGTTGGATAGAATCCCTTTGAGAAACGATAAGGTTATGTTACTCTTACCACGAGATAGGTGGATACCTTTGATTTAAGTGGGGGAGAAGTCCATGATTAATGTCACCCCGAACGTAAGTCTGAATTAGCAACTAAAGTCTCTGCCTTGAAAACTTATGGCTTCGTCTTTGAAGATAATCATTAACTAAAGTTTTAAAAGCCAAGATAGTTGTACCACTAAGAAGGGTGATCATATGATATCGTATATAGACAGACGTGTTTAAAGGTTGAGAAAGTGGACCTCCGTGTTCTTCTTTGGGAAAGGAGGCATCAATGTTGGCAATCGATGCTGCGAGTCTTTGGACTTGTATGTCTTTGACGTTTCATGGGAGATGTAAAAGCGAAATTGTGAGTGAGTCCGAAAAATTGGGTGATAGGACGCCATGTTCTTGAATTGGGATCTTAAGATTTTGGGTAATGATTAAAAGTGATGTTGACTCTTCGGGTGATCGTCATGACTATGGCTCGGAATGTGGTAGTAGTCTTAGGATTTTAGGGTTGTCTTCATAATATGACTATCCTAGAACTGTTTAAATCAAGGTAGCCCAGCATGAACCCATGGCTCAGGAATTTAAGAGTAAGGTTAAGGTCCCCGTGATCGAATTCTTTTGAAGCATGGAATGAATTAAAGTGGAAGTTCATTGGATCCATTTGAAGTATCAAATTAAATTGGAGAAATGGCCAGCATTTTGGTAGGTCGCTTTTGAAATTCTGAAGATCGTTATAAGGTCTTTCTTATATCAATGGTTGAGAAAATCAGCAAGTATCTGGATTGAGTCGTTATGAGAGACAGAATTTATTATGATTCAATGCTTGAGGTTTCCTAGAGTAATCCATGTCTGAGGGAACAACTTCTAGATGAAGGAATATGTGTGATTATCAGACCGTGAGGATCATCAAATTTCGAGGACGAAATTTTTATAAGTGGGGGAGATTGTGACGACCCAGATTCTAAAACATAGAAAATCCCAATCATCCAGTCAAAATAATCAAAGGATCAAGGAAAATTGAAGGTTTTTCGGAAAAATGTAAACCAGCTTTAAAGCATATTTTGAAATCAGAATTTGTCTCCTGAATTTGAAGACCGGAGTGAATTGTGTGAAGAGAGGCCGAAGTGGCCTTGAAATCCGGAGTGGTGTTGTGTGTTGGTGAGGCCGGAGTAGAATTATGGTGAAGAAATCCGAAGTTTATGAAAAGGTGATGGACGGAGTGAATAATAAGGAGTTGACCGGATTTAAAGATGTTGACCGGAATTGAAGAGTTGACCGGATTCGAAGATATTGACCGGATTGGAAGAGTTGACCGAGTTTTAAAGATGTTGACTGGAATTGAAGAGTTGACCGGATTTCTTGAAAGGTTTACGAAAATTGAAAACGGCACTGCATGTATTTGAACTCGGCTTAATTAGAAATATTGACCAAAACGTTGACCGGATAAACTAATGGTAACTAAAGACAAAAGTAAACTTTAGGATTTAGTTAGAATTCAATTAGGCGGCGACCAAATGGAGCAGGTAAACTAATTTAGTTACTCCCACCTACCGTCTGCAAACGAGTACGGGAGTAAATAACTTACCCCACTTACCACACCAAACCCCTCCTCTATAAAATTCCAGCGTCGGTTGACTGAAGTAGTCAGCCAATACAAGCAGAAAGGAGCGAGTGAAGGAGAAACTTTAAAACGGTGATAGGCAACTCTCAGGCAAGTTACCTTGGACGCTATTTTTAAGTTCATGCTTTAAAAATATTACAAGTTTATCCCCTCATTTTAAGATCATGATTTAATGTATGTATATGCATGTTTGCATCGCAAGTATATCTGATTTTTGATGAGCATATGTTACGGTATGATGGTATTTGTTCTGATCATTGATTTAAAGAAGAATCTCTGTTAACCACGTTTAAAAGAAGTTCGATTTTCCTTGATGAAGAATCAAGTTCGGTTTTTCCCATAATGAAAAATTGAGTTCGGCCTTCCCTTATATAAAGATGAAACCGAAGATGAAAATGAAATCGGCTCCCTTAATGTAAAATGAACTCCAGCTTTAAAATGAACTCCGGCTTTTGAACTCCGCCTTTTGTCAAAAAGAGCTCCGTCCTTTTGTTGGAAAAAGAACTCTGGCTTTAAAATTAACTCCGGCCTTAATATGAAAATGATGCTCCGGCTTTGTATAAGAAAATGAGCTCCTGCCTTAATGTAAAATCAACTCCGGCATTAAAGGGAAATGAACTCCGGCTTTAAAGGGAAATGAATTCCTCCTTTTGTTAAAAAGAACTCCGTCCTTTTGTTGGAAAAGAATCTCTGGCAAAAAAACGAACTCCGGCCTTAATATGAAAATGAGCTCCGGCTTTGAATAAGAAAATGAGCTCCGGCCTTAATAAAAAATAAACTTTGGCTTTAAAATGAACTCCGGCCTTAATGTAAAAAGAACTCCGGCCTTAATATGAAATAAACTCCGGCTTTTAATGAACTCTGTCCCTTGAGGAAAATGAAGTTCGGCTTTTTAAAGTACTCCGACTTTCTAGTAAAAAGTATTCCGGATTTATGAACTTCGGCTTTAAAAAGTACTCCATCCTTCAGTAAAAAGTACTCGGATTTATAAACTTCGGCTTTTAAAAGTACTCCGTCCCTTGAGTAAAAAGCACTCCGTCATGTTAGTAAAGAAGCATTCCGTCCTGTTAGTGAAAAGCACTCCGGCTTTTTGAGCACTCCGGAACTTCGGCTTTTTGTACTGAAAATAAAACCGGCTCCCTTAACAAGAAAAGAGCTCCGGCCCTTCCTTGATAAAAATCTAAACCGGCCCCAAGTATAGTTTATGCCATGAAATCGAAACCGGCCTCAAGTGTATTTTGAAATCGGCTTTAAGTATATGATTTTCGAATTAAGTTCTATGATTTGAAATCGATTTTGAAGTATATGATTTTTGAACTGGCCTTAATATATGCTGTACACAATTTCTGAAGGATAAATTGTGATGTTTCTGACTAAAAATGGCTTTCAGTAAATAAGAAGGAAGTATTTCTATTTCAGATATTTTAAGACCCGGGACTGACTACAGTCCGGATAGGTTCTCTGGCATGCCTTAGGACTTTTCAGTGGTAATCGAGGATAACTCTGTCCATGGAGTTATTTGTGGTCCGCCCTGCCCTTGCGGCGTTACGGACAGAGGGACTACCGTTACCGGCCTACCTTCGGGTGGCATACCGTACCGATCCCGCCAGATGGGATACCCATATAGTAGTTACCGGCCTACCCTCGGGTGGCATACCGGACCGATCCCGCCAGATGGGATACTCATATGACAGTTACCGGCCTTAGATTATATGGAGTGAACACAATCTATCCTCGATTATTTGCCCCCTCAACTAGTAGGGTATACTGGCAGGGTCTGCACCGATATGATATGAAGTACCGTTTACTATTTTACTGATATGTTATGTTACCGTACCGATTACCGAATATGAAGTACGATTTATCAAATATGAAATACTATTTACCGATATGATATTTACTGTTCACCATTTATCATACCGATTACCGATATGTTATGTTACTGTTTACCATTTACTATACCGATTACCGATTCTGAAGTATAGTACTATCAAGGTATGTTTTCTCTATTTCTTGGACTGTATTCTGATTAACTATTCTGTTTATGCATAGTTACATGGCCGTTCTGCATCATCGTTTTACTACTCCTGTGTATGTACCTTGCTTGGTCTCGGCTCACTGTTTTATATTTTCCTCTTATAGATGCAGCTTTAGAGCTTGTGCCCGATGAGTTGGAGTGATTAGAGCTTGTCAGAAGGACTATTAAAGACCTCGAAAGCTTATTTTGGAGAAATATTATTGTAATGACTTGACGGACTTCTATGGTTAGACATTTTCGGCTTTGAACTCGGAAATGAATATTTTGGAATGAATATGAATGCTTCCGCAAGTGTTAGAATAGCTTCCGCTATACTTATTATGGTTAAAAGTATATAGGTCCTAGATGGCATCTGTGATCCTGTGTTGCACCTAATTGATTTAGTTTGGGTTTTCAATTGCGTTATGAATGACGGAATCAAAAAAAAAATCCGTGGATTGGGTCTTAGACGGGAACTGTTAATATTAGTGATAGGTCGTAGGGTCGAAAGGAAGATGGTGCGTAGAAACTCCTTAATATTGGAATTTGATTTGTATCGATTGGGTTCTTAAATTGATCAATGTTGATCTAAGGCCTAGGTTAATTAGTTTTGGTTTCAGGTCGATCGACTGTGGATTGAAGCTAGTAATTCGTTAAGAATGGTTGCCTGATCAACCTAGCAAGAGTAATGATTAGGGTGGAGCCATTGGCTCGAGGTTGGTATGACTGGCGTAAATTTTAGGTGTATCAAGTCCTAGGATGACAATTTATGACTGTTTTAGAAAAATGCTTAAGTGTATGGACTTCGGGTAGCCTCGAGTTATAATGAGGTTGACAATGTGGATTTTTAGACTTAAGACGGCATTATGATGACCCCGTGTCTGGTAGAAGGTATGGCATGTTGCCCCATGATAGATAGGAAGTGAAGTTGACCTCGATTAGTTGACGTAAAGTAGATCATGGGTCTTGAGGACTGAGAGGTATTGTCTTATGTGCTTATACAAGCTTCAAGGATGAATACCTTGTTTTGATGTGACTTTCGGAATATGTTTCAATAATGGTTGGATTGACAAAGGACGATGACTGGCAATAGAGTTGTGGGGTCTAAGGCATAAGTTTAAAGAGATTGATGACATCTTACTATAGAACATTCAATGAGAATCTGAGTTAAGCCTAATTAATATATGCGGCAACATCTTGAAGTTATTTTGCGGTCATTGAGGGGCTTCGGCTGTGTGACTATTCGAGGATGATTATAGAAGAAAGATTAGGGTGTGTCAAAATCTACGGAAATCGTTCAGAGTTCCACGCAGAGCCGCGGAAGCATAGACTTTGGTATTATTATAAAATATCCCAGGACCTCAAGGTAGATAAGATGGACCGATAGGGTTTATGAATTTCAGTAAAAAAATGAGGAATAAAGTTTTTGTGGAGAAAATGCCCTGTTAGGCTTATAACACTTTGGTGGCGTGACCTCGGGATCTATAAAGATTTTAAGTGATAACTACTGAAAAGACCGATTAATGTCCTGAAAGCGCATGGTCTAACTAAAGTTATTAAGTGATCCAATAAGTATTCTTTGAGGATTACAATTCAAGTGAGACGTTTGGCTTAGAGAGATTTGTAATTTTCAAAACGAAAGATAAACGCTAGTTTTCGGAGATCGGATAGGGGTAAATGACGATTATGTCATTGGGTTGATCCCTGAAAGTTATCGTTGGATAGAATCCCTTTGAGAAACGATAAGGTTATGTTACTCTCACCACGAGATAGGTGGATACCTTTGATTTAAGTGGGGGAGAAGTCCATGATTAATGTCACCCCGAATGTAAGTCTGATTTAGCAACTAAAGTCTCTGCCTTGAAAACTTATGGCTTCGTCTTTGAAGATAATCATTAACTAAAGTTTTAAAAGCCAAGATAGTTGTACCACTAAAAGGGGTGATCATATGATATCGTATATGGCAGGAGGCGTGTTTAAAGGTTGAAAGTGGACCTCGGTGTTCTTCTTTGGGAAAGGAGGCATCAATGTTGGCAATCGATGCTGCGAGTCTTTGGACTTGTATGTCTTTGACGTTTCATGGGAGATGTAAGAGCGAAATCGTGAGTGAGTCCAGAAAATTGGGTGATAGGATGCCATGTTCTTGAATTGGGATCTTAAGATTCTGGGTAATGATTAAAAGTGATGTTGACTCTTCGGGTGATCGTCATGACTATGGCTCGGAATGTGGCAGTAGTCTTAGGATTTTAGGGTTGTCTTCATAATATGACTATCCTAGAACTGTTTAAATCAAGGTAGCCCAGCATGAACCCGTGGCTCAGGAATTTAAGAGTAAGGTTAAGGTCCCGTGATCGAATTCTTTTGAAGCATGGAATGAATTAAAGTGGAAGTTCATTCGATCCATTTGAAGTATCAAATTAAATTGGAGAAATGGCCAGCATTTTGGTAGGTCACTTTTGAAATTCTGAAGATCGTTATAAGGTCTTTCTTATATCAATGGTTGAGAAAATTAGTAAGTATCTGGATTGAGTCGTTATGAGAGACAAAATTTATTATGATTCAATGCTTGAGGTTTCCTAGAGTAATCCTTGTCTGAGGGAACAACTTCTAGATGAAGGAATACGTGTGATTATGAGACCGTGAGGATCATCAAATTTCGAGGACGAAATTTTTATAAGTGGGGGAGATTGTGAGACCCAAATTCTAAAACATAGAAAATCCTAGTCATCGAGTCAAAATAATCAAAGGATCAAGAAAAATTGAAGGTTATTCGGAAAATGTAAACCAGCTTTAAAGCATATTTTGAAATCAGAATTTGTCTCCTGAATTTGAAGACCGGAGTGAATTGTGTGAAGAGAGGCCGAAGTGGCCTTGAAATTCGGAGTGGCATTGTGTGTTGGTGAGGCCGGAGTAGAATTGTGGAGAAGAAATCCGAAGTTTATGAAAAGGTGATGGACGGAGTGAATAATAAGGAGTTGACCGGATTTGAAGATGTTGACCGGAATTGAAGAGTTGACCGGATTCGAAGATATTGACCGGATTGGAAGAGTTGACCGGATTTAAAGATGTGGACCGGAATTAAATAGTTGACCGGATTTCTTGAAAGGTTTACAAAAATTGAAAACGGCACTGCATGTATTTGAACCCGGCCTAATTAGAAATATTGACCAAAAAGTTGACCGGATAAACTAATGGTAACTAAAGACAAAAGTAAACTTTAGGATTTAGTTAGAATTCAACTAGGCGGCGACCAAATGGAGCAGGTAAACTTATTTAGTTACTCCCAACTACCGTCTGCAAACGAGTACGGGAGTAAATAACTTACCCCACTTACCACACCAAACCCTCCTCTATAAAATCCCAGCGTCGATTGGCTGAAGTAGTTAGCCCATACAAGCAGAAATGGGGGAGTGAAGGAGAAACTTCAAAACGGTGATAGGCAACTCTCAGGCAAGTTACCTCGGACGCTGTTTTTAAGTTTATGCTTTAAAAATATTGCAAGTTTATCCCCTCGTTTTAATATCATGATTTAATGTAAGTATATGCATGTTTGCATCGCAAGTATATCTTATTCTTGATGAGCATATGTTAAGGTATGTATGATATTTGTTCTGATCATTGATTTAAAGAAGAATCTCTGTTAACCACGTTTAAAAGAAGTTCGATTTTCCTTGATGAAGAATCAAGTTCGGTTTTTCCCATAATGAAAAATTGAGTTCGGCCTTCCCTTGTATAAAGATGAAACCGAAGATGAAAATGAAATCGGCTCCCTTAATGTAAAATGAACTCCGGCTTTAAAATGAACTCCGGCTTTTGAACTCTGCCTTTTGTCAAAAAGAACTCCGTCCTTTTGTTGGAAAAAGAACTCTGGCTTCAAAATTAACTCCGGCCTTAATATGAAAACGATGCTCCGGCTTTGTATAAGAAAATGAGCTCCGGCCTTAATGTAAAATGAACTCCGGCTTTAAAGGGAAATGAACTCCGACTTTAAAGGGAAATGAACTCCGTCTTTTGTCAAAAAGAACTCCTTCCTTTTGTTGGAAAAGAATTTCTGGCAAAAAAACAAACCCCGGCCATAATATGAAAATGAGCTCCGACTTTGAATAAGAAAATGAGCTCCGGCCTTAATGTAAAATGAACTCCGGCTTTAAAATGAACTCCGGCCTTAATGTAAAAAGAACTCTGGCCTTAAAATGAACTCTGGCCTTAATGTGAAATGAACTCCGGCTTTTAATGAACTCTGTCCCTTGAGGAAAATGAAGTTCAGCTTTTAAAAGTACTCCAGCTTTCAGTAAAAAGTACTCCGGATTTATGAACTTCGGCTTTAAAAAGCACTCCATCCTTCAGTAAAAAGTACTCGGATTTATGAACTTCGGCTTTTAAAAGTACTCCGTCCCTTGAGTAAAAAGCACTCCGTCATGTTAGTAAAGAAGCATTCCGTCCTGTTAGTGAAAAGCACTCCGGCTTTTTGAGAAAAAGCACTCCAACTTTTTGAGCACTCTGGACTTCGGCTTTTTATACTGAAAATAAAACCGGCTCCCTTAACAAGAAAAGAGCTCCGGCCCTTCCTTGATAAAAATCTAAACAGGCCCCAAGTATAGTTTATGCCATGAAATCGAAACCGGCCTCAAGTGTATTTTGAAATCGGCTTTAAGTATATGATTTTCGAATTAAGTTCTATGATTTGAAATCGGTTTTGAAGTATATGATTTTTGAACCGGCCTTAATATATGATATACACAATTTCTGAAGGGTAAATTGTGATGTTTCTAACTAAAAATGGCTTTCAGTAAATAAGAAGGAAGTATTTCTATTTCTGTTACTTTAAGACTCGGGACTGACTACAGTCCGGATAGGTTCTCTGGCATGCCTTAGGACTTTTCGGTGGTAATCGAGGATAGCTCTATCCATGCAGTTATTTGTGGTCCGCCCTGCCCTCGGTACGTTACGGAACGAGGGACCACCGTTACCGGCCTACCTTCGGGTGGCATACTGTACCGATCCCGCCAGATGGGATACCCATATAATAGTTACCGGCCTACCTTCGAGTGGTATACCGTACCAATCCCGCCAGATGAGATACTCATATGACAGTTACCGACCTTAGACAATCTATCCTCGATTATTCTCCCCCACAGCTAGTAGGGTAGACTGGCAGGGTCTGAACCGATATGTTATGAAGTACCGTTTACTGTTTTACTGATATGTTATGTTACCGTACCGATTACCGAATATGAAGTACCGATTTATCAAATATGAAATATTGTTTACCGATATGATATTTACTGTTCACCGTTTATCATACCAATTACCGATACGTTATGTTACTGTGTACCGTTTACTGTACCGATTATCGTTTATGAAGTATAGTACTGTCAAGGTATGTTTTCTCTATTTCTTGGACTGTATTCTGATTAACCGTTCTATTTATACATAGTTACATGGCCGTTCTGCATCATCGTTTTACTACTCATGTGCATGTACCTTACTGGGCCTCGGTTCACTGTTTTATATTTCCCCCTACAGATGAAGCTTTAGAGCTTGTGCTTGACGAGTTGGAGTGATTAGAGCTTGTCTGAAGGACTATTAAAGACCTCGGAAGCTTAGTTTGGAGAAATATTATTGTAATGATTTGATGGACTTCTATGGTTAAACATTTTCGGCTTTGTACTCAAAAATGAATATTTTGGAATGAATATGAATGCTTCCGCAAGTGTTAGAATAACTTCCGCTATACTTATTATGGTTAAAAGTATATGGGTCCTAGATGGCATCTGTGATTCTGTGTTGCACCTACTTGGTTTAGTTTGGGTTTTCAATTGCGTTATGAATGACGGAATCAAAAAAAAAAAATCTGCTCCGTCACAAAGAGAAGACCACTCTTCATGTGAGATCTCGATTCTAAAACATGATAATTTAAAACTAATTAAAATAATACTAATCAGGATAAGGCTAAATATACATGAAAAAATGAGTTTCGGAAGTGAAAAGAGGGAAAAATAGGATGCTGCTTACTGCTATGCTACACAGCAGCACAACACCTGCCGTGCGCTCGAGCACAACAGCAGACGCTAGAAACCAATGGGCCCCGCTTGAGCGAGGCATGCCATTGGGCCAGCACTCGCCGCGTGACTGCCATGCGCTTGAGTGGACGCCTGTTTTTACTCAGCGACTTGATTTCCATTTTTGTTTAAAAAGGAAAAGAGGAGGATTTTGGGCTTGACCACGACAGAAAACGAAGAAGAAGGGGAGGAAAAGAGAAGAAGAAGGGTCTCTCTACCTATTTTCATCTGATCAAAGTGAGGAAAACGGTAAATCGGGTGAAGGTAAATGTACCTCGGATGTTTCTTTGCATTTTTACCGCTTTTTAGTTTATCCACTTTGATATTCATGCTTTAAAACCCACGTACCCTAAGCTTCATTACGAATAATGCATATTTTCTATGATTTTATGGCTAGATTTTTGTTTTATGCATGATTATCATAGGTTGTGGCTTCGATTTCGTGTTTGGTTCATGTTTTGGTGTCCATTTCATGTCCGAACAGTTCGCCGAAAACCTTAACTCGAAACCTGGGAATTTTTTGTTTAAATGCATGATTTTATATATATATTTGGATTTATGGCCTTGATTTCTTAAATATACATGTATTTGATATTAGTTATATGTCTCAAAGCTTCGTTGAAACTCTAGGAACGAAAATGAAGAAGATGGTGTTGAAAATCCACGAATTTTGACATGTAAAAGTTGATTTGTAAATAGGTAATGTCCATGTTATGATTTCTATCTAAAAAATTTATACAAAATTATATTGTTATGTTTCTATAGATTTTTGAAGCAATCCAAAGGGCTATCTGTGTAATTCTATCCAACTTTCTGATGTCCAATAAGTTATAAGTTAAGAAACAATAAGAAAAATATTTCTGATTTTGTTAATTGAGACCTAGGACTATTATCTAGGTAGGTAAGGTTCTCCAGCATTTCCTAGAACATTATAGTGGTAATCGAGGATAATTCTGTCCATGAAATTATATGTGGTCTGCTTTTCCTTAGGGCATTAACCTAAATGGTAGTTTTCTATTTCTATCCTACCTTCAGGAGGCATTCCGGTACCAATCCCATGAGAAGGGATATCGTGTTTCTGTTTCTGGCATTGGATTGTTTGGAGTGAATACAATCTATCCTCGATTATTCATTCTCTCTGCTAGTCGGGTCTACTAGCTGGTCCTTCTGATGATAAAAAGGGATTTCTAGAATCTACAGAGTTTAACACCAATTGCTAATTTTTTGATACCTGTTTTACTGATTTATGATTTTTGATGCGTGTATAGAATGGATTTTCCTTACTCTCATGTTCTCTATGTGCATGTTTACTCTTCGGTAATTTTAGTGATATCTCGTTTACTATATTACGTTTTCCTGATCTATGCTTTCTCCTGTCTTCTCATACATCTTTGTTCTTTAAATATTTTCATAGTTTTGCTTATCTGTACTTATATTCTGTGTGAAAGAATTTTACTTGCATATTTTGGTTCATTGCTAGGCTTCAACTTCTGGTTTTATTTTTCCCCCTCCAGATAAAGTTGTAGAGATGATGCCAGATGAACAGAAGTATTTAGAGCTTAGCAAGGAGCTAGATGGAGTCTTAGAGTCCTTAAAGACTTGGAATTTTGATTGTGTTAATGTAATAATTAATGCAGTGGATGGAACTTGTATGACTCTTAGTTATACCATGTTATATATTATGCTGAAAAGAGTTTATGCTTTCGCAGGTTTATATTATGGATATAGCTGCTTCCACTATTTTAATTATTGTATATGTATAGGTCCTAGACAACATCTCTTATATGAATTCTGGTATAGTAAATAGAATTGTTGGATTAAAATCATGAATGGATTTGCTATTTGTGGTCCTGTGCATATGTGTTGTAGGATGTGTTGTGATAATTGAATAGTTCTGTGCTTGTACAAGTTTATTTCACACAGGTTATATTTTTAATTTTTGTCTAATTTCAGAGAAGATTCTGCTGAAATTTCTGCAGAATTTAATATTTTAAAGTTATGGACTTGTTTAGTATGTATTTGACAGAGGTCCTTAATAGAATAGGATCTGTTCTGTCATAGTTGGAATCAGAGAAAAGAGATGCCTTAAGTGTGATCTTAATCGTCTACGAAAGCTTAAGATCAGTTAAGATTAGTCGAATAAGTAGATTAAGGTATAGGACGATTAAGTTAGATTGGAAAGCTTGAGATATCTTAGTTTGCTTATGTTAGATCAGAATTCAGTTGGAATTTAGTGTCTAAGGTAGATAATATCGAATGTAGGCTTATGCCGATCCATTTAGGTTTGAGGATTCAAGTTAATTTGTTCTATATTAAGGCGAGATAAAATAGTTAGGATTAAAGGGAATGTTTAAGTTTTAGCCTTAAGGATTTAATTTTGAGATGCATCGATCTTAACCCCTCCCTCTGATCTGATTATTTCAGGTTAATAATCTTATGATGTTTGTGGTTATAGGAAATAATCTAACTTCTAGACAAAAGCATTTCTCAGGGTGTCAGTCAACCGTGAGGATGAGAAGAAGAAATTGAAGGCACCTTAAGGATTTGAACTTAAATTAATGGCGAGCTAGTGTAGAATAAGATAGTACCCAGTAGAGGTCCAAGTAGTCAAATTTGTTTAAGTGAAAATCTTATAGGCCTTGGATTGAAATTCTCAGGTTAGTACATTACTAGTAGGATGCTAAGAAGGGATGTTAATGTTGATGACCAAATATAATGGATAAGGTAGAATTGGTGACTTGAGGTTAAAGTATGGACCCTGAAGACTTTGAAGGTATAGGTGGTGTTTGTAGTGATCTAATGTTTGGAGGAGACAAATTGATATTATCCCATAATAGATTGAATGGGAAGTTGACTTGGGTGATTGATATGGAAAGAATTATGGGACTCGAGGTAAAGAAATGCTGTACAATATGCTGTTGATGCCTTATGAATGAATATTTTGTTTTGAAGGGATCTTAAGAATATACTTTATCTAGGGGTAGTTTAATCATACGATTTGGAATAGCTTGTGCATCCTCTAGTACGATAGAAAAAAAGTCTGGTGCCTGAGATCAAGGTAATGTATATCATGATGGAAAGCAACATCCCCGAAACCCTTAATATCTCGATATATTCATTGTTTGGAATTTTGAAATTATATTTTTATTTTTAAGACAATTTGTCGTTAGAGGACCATAGATTTTATCTGCGTGACATTGAGGTCCGCAATATTTTGGATCTATAGATATATTCAGTCAAATTAATATGACCATATTATGTTGCCAACCCTTGACATGGTATTTGGGGGCTTTCCTTAAAGAAAAATATTCAGTTGATTATTGTTAATTAATAGTTTGAGGATATGTCAGGGTCGATTCCGATACTGAGGACTTTGGGTAATGTTGGGAACGTATGAATTTAGTATTATTAAGAATTACTCTAAAACTTTTGTGGTAAGTAGAATGAAGTTGTAACGATTTCGTTTGGAAAAATTTTAGTAGCCTAAGGCGTGACTAGTTTTATTTAAGGATAGTACCCTATGTTAGAAAAAAAAAGTTACTGAACACCCAAATTCTCATAATCCCTTGAAGTTACTTATTCACAAGTAAATAATTATTTTCGAGGCTTAACGTAAGCTGAAGTAAGAAAATTTTGCCCGTTTAAGGTATTGAACTATATTAGGAAAGTAGTTAATAAATTTGGGTTGCCTCCGTATTTGGTAAAGTTAGTTAGTCATAGAACGAATCAGATGCCAAAGATCAAGGTGATTTGAATACTTTAAGTTTCCTAGGATAATCATTTAATTGAAGAAATAACTTAGGAATGTTAGAAAGGCTTCCTCCGATTTAGAAAATTTGAGGTTCGTTAAATTTTAAGGATAAAATTTCTATAAGCGGGGGAGAATTATGAGATCCCTATTTCGAAACATGATAATTTAGAAGTAATTAAAATAATACTAATCAGGATAAGGCTAAATATACATGGAAAAATGAGTTTTGGAAGTGAAAAGAGGAGAAAATAGGCTGCTGCTTACTGATATGCTACATAGCAGCACGGTACCACCGCGCACTCGAGTGCAGCAGCAGGTGCCAGAAACCAGTGGAGCCCTACTTGCTACTCGGCTTCCGCGCTCGAGCGAGACCTTGCAGTGGGCCGGTGCTCACTGCACGTCTGCCACAGCTTGGGCGCGCGCCCGTTTTTACTCAGCAACCTAATTTCCGTTTTTCTTTAAAAAGGGAAAGGGGAGGATTTTGGGGCACAACCACGATAGAACACGAAGGAGAAGGGGAGGAAAAGAGAAGAGGAAGGGTCTCTCTACCAATTTTCATCCGATTAAAGTGAGGAAAACGATAAATCGGGTGAAGGAAAGTGTACCTCGAATGTTTCTTTGCATTTTTACTGCTTTTTAGTTTCTCCACTTTGATACTCATCTTTAAAATCCACGTACCCTAAGCCTTGTTACGAATAATGCATATTTTCTATGATTTTATAGCTAGATTTTGTATTTATGCATGATTATCGTGGGTTGTGGCTTCGATTTTGTGTTTGGTTGATGTTTTGGTGTCCGTTTCATGTCCAAACAGTTCGCCTAAAACCCTAACTCGAAAATTGGAAAATTTTGATTTAAATGCATGATTTTGTATATGTATTTTGATTTATGGCCTTAATTTCATGAATATACATGTATTTGATATCCATTTTATGTCTGAAAGCTTCCTTGAAATCCTAGGAACGAAAATGAAGAAGATGGTGTTGAAAATCCATGAATTTCGACATGTAAAAGTTGGTTTATAAATAGGTAATGTCTATGTTATGATTTGTATCTGAAAAATTTATATGAAATTATACTGTTAAGTTTCTGTAGATTTCTGAAGCAATCTGAAGGGTTATCTGCGTAATTCTGTCCGACTTTCTGATGTCCAATAAGTTATAAGTTAAGAAACAATAAGAAAAATATTTCTGATTCTGTTAATTGGGACCTAGGACTACTATTTAGCCAGTTAAGGTTTTTCAGCATGCCCTAAAATGTCATAGTGGTAATCAAGGATAATTTTATCAATAGAGTTATATGTGGTCCGCCCTTCCTCAGCACGTTAATCTAGAGGGTAGTTTTGTATTTCTAGCCTACCTTTAGGAGGCATTCTGGTACCAATCACACGAGAAGGGATATCCTATTTCTATTTCTAGCCTTAGATTGTATAGAGTGAATACAATCAATCCTTGATTATTTGCCCCCTCTACTAGTAGGGTCTACTAGTTGGTCCTTCTGATAATAAAAAGGAATTTCTAGAATCTACAGAGTTTAATACTGATTTCTAATTCTTTTTATGCCTGTTTTACTGATTGACAATTTTTGATGCATCTATAGAATGGATTTCCCTTGCTTTCATGTTTTCTATGTGCATGTTTACTCTTCGGTAATTTTTGTGATATCTGCTTTACTATATTATATTTTCCTGATCTATGCTTTCTCCTGTCTTTTCATACATCTCTGTTCTTTAAATATTTTCATAGTTTTGTTTATCTATACTTCTATTCTGTATGAAAGAATTTCACTTGCATGTTTTGGTACCTTACTAGGTTTCAGTTCACTATTTTATTTTTTTTCCTCCAAATAAAGTTATAGAGATGATACTTGATAAACAAAAGTATTTAGGGCTTAGCAAGGAGTTGGATGCAGTCTTGGAGTCCTTAAAGACTTGGGATTTTGATTATGTTAATGTAATAATTAATGCAGTGGATGGAACTTGTATGACTTGTAGTTATACCATGTTATATATTATGTTGTTAAAGAGTTTATGCTTTCGCTGGTTTGTACTATGGATATAATTGCTTCCGTTATTTTGATTATTATATACGTATAGGTCCTAGACGTCATCTCTCGTATGGATTCTTGTATAGTAAATAGAATTGTTGGATTAAAGCAATGGATAGATATGGCATTTGTGGTCCTGTGCATATGTGTTGTAGGGTGTGTTATGATAATTGAATAGTTATGTGCTTGTATAGGTTTATTTTATACAGGTTGTATTTTTTATTTTCGTCTAATTTCAAAGGAGACTCAACCGAAATTTTTACAAAATTTAATATTTTAAATTTATGGACTTATTTGGTATGTATTTGATGGAGCTCCTTAATGGAATAGGATCCATTCCATCACACTTCAAGTGGAATTCATAAATGGTAATAAAGCCACTAGGAGAGCAAGCCCTATCCTTCCCAGTTGGCACCATAGAGGAAGCTACTCGAGGAATCTTAAATTGAGCCTAAAGACCCTCTATATCTACTGTAGTGAGTATTGATTTGATTGCATCAATGCAAGGCGCCATGAAAACAAGCTCTTTTTGATTTGAGAAAGAAGAGAAAGATGAAAGGTTTGGGAGAAAAGCAGAATATCAAGGGTTCAAGAAATGAAATGATGTTGAGAATTTTGATATTACATCAGAATTTGAAAAAGCCTCACACAGCTTCTAGTTCTACATGTCAACTCCTCATAAGTGACGTGACACAACGGCCACCGACGTCAGAATTAATGGACTGGCATTACCTAATGATTGACACATGACAAGCTAGACTAGACAGGTGTAAGGACGGCATGAGTTCCAAATAAGCCTGTCCAATTCATCACAATCTAGTCTGGAATAAATCCAGGCTAACATGAATGCAATCCGGTGTAAATCCAATCCGATGAGAATCCAATGCGATATGAATTCACTCCAGCATAATACAGTCTAGTGTGAACCTAGTCCAACGTGGATTCAATCCCGCAGTATAAGTACTAATTTTTAAAACATTGTAACTTCTAATAATTAAATTTGGGATAAGTGGATTCGGGAAAATGTGAGGAAAACCGGCGGGTTGAAAGAAGAAAATGATCTGTCAATGTTGAGTTGACCGGCCAAAATGGAGTTAAAAAGCAAGACAGTCAACGCATTGTTAACCGGCCCAAATGAGTAAGGAACATTGTCCGGTCAACTCCCGTTGACCGGCTAAATATTAAGTAACCAACTATATGCCCAAAATTACTGAACGGCAAAATGCCATATTACCCAAAGGGCCCGAATTCTCAATCAAAGAGTTGACCAGCTAAATCACAAAATTTGTCGGCTTCCAAATGAACAAAATAGCCGGCCCCCAAGAAAAAAATGTTGACCGGCCAAAAAATGAATTAAGTAAAGATGAAATCACTCGGTCAGCACCCATTGACCGGCTAAAATGGGAGACGTTGCTCTACAACTGAGAAGACCGGCTGCTTTAGCCGTGTGGGGTGTTGAGCCGCTGGAAGCCGTTGGCTTATGGAAAAAGTTGTGCGGAATAGATTTTTTTTTTCAGAAGCTTTCGTCAAGACAGATACAGGATTAACGGACTAAAATATAAGACGAGACTTCTGTAGAAATTTCGACAAAGTCTTCTTTATAACTGGATGAAAACTCAAGAATACAACCGGTATGATCAACCATTACAAGCACACATTTATCAATTATCCACAATTCTTCCTAAAACAAGTATACACAGGATCGCATGTGCCATCCATGGCATAAATCTATAAAATCATCAACTACTCTAACAGTTTAATAACGAGATGCCGTCTAGGACCTGTACAGTATATCCAAAATTTAGAGCGGAAGCTAAACTATTAACCTGCAGAAGCATAGTTTTCTTTTACCATCACATACATCATATGCTTTCTATACAAAACTCACATGTGCATGAACATCCATAAATACAAGATCAGTATACAAAATTACATGATCAATCAAGTCTTTACGTCAACAGGCTCTCCCAAAATGGCTCCAAAATGCTTCAGGTCCTCAAAAGTCTTGAAATTTCTTTCGCTCACTCTTTCCGGGCACTAACTCTACTGTCTCATCTGGAGGGAAAAAATAATAAAACAGTTAGCCGGGCCCAGCAAGGTACGTGCATATGAGCGGTAAAACAATGATGCAGAACGGTCATATAACTGTACAGAAACAGAACGATTAAACAAGGTATAATATAGGAAACAGAGAAAGCATACTTTGACGATATCAAACTTCAAAAATAAGAAGTCAGTAGTCCATAAACGATAAACCATAGACGGGAATTGGTAAACGGTAATCAATAATCGGTACTCGGTAAACGGTAAACTGTAAACGGTAATCAACAATCGGTATTCGGTAAATGGTAAACTGTAAACGGTAACATAACATATCGGTATCGGTAAACGGTAAATTGTAAATGGTAACATAATATATCGATAACGGACCCTGCCAGTATACCCTACTAGCTGAGGGGGTGAATGATCGAGGATAGATTGTGTTCAGTCTACACAATCCAAGGCCTGTGACTGTATAGAGGCATCCCATCTCACGGGATCGGTACGGTATGCCACCCGAAGGTAGGCTGGTAACTATGCTTTCCGCTTGACCGTAACACCCCGAGGAAGGACGGACCACAAATAACTCCATGGACAGAGTTATCCTCGATTACCACCGTAAAGTTCTAAGGCATGTTGGAGAACCTATCCGGACTGTAATCAGTCCCGGGTCCTAAATAACAGTAACGGAAATAATCTCTTTATTGAAAACCTTCTTTCATAATCAGAGTTTCATAATTTACTTTCAGTTAACTTCAGAACGTATGGTAACTGTCTAAAACTCCTTCAGTTTTACTTCAACGGTGCATGGAAATTTATCAGTATAAGTCTGTACAAATTTTTAAAAACAAATTATATCGGGAGATTCATTTCAATGTCAATTAACTTTTATATAACATGAGCTATGGTTAAAAATCATCAAAACCCCTTCATTTTCGTACCTAGGGCTTCACCAAAACTTCTGGACTAAAATCAATCTCTAGACATGTGCTTATTCATGAAATTAATGCCATAAATCCATACACGTACATTAAATCATGCATTTTAACCCAAAATTCCAAATATTTTCGAGCTAGGATTTCATTACAAGCTTCCGAGACAAAATCGAACACAATTTACATGCTTATTCACGAAATCAAAGCCAAAACTTGCAATAAACATGGGTAAACATAAAATCTTACTGAACAATCGAAGGAAACATGCTTCATTTACTTTAAACATGCATCAACATCATTTTAGGGTATTTTTATCTACTTTAAAGTAAGAGAAAACGGTAAAAACAAAAAATAACGTCCGAAGTACACTTGCCTTGGCCCGATCTACCGTTATTTTTACCAGGTGTAGATTGGAATAAGTGATTTCCCTTTCTCCTCTTCTCTTCTTCCTCTCCTTCGTGCGTGGTCAACTCTCTCTCTCTCCCTTTTCCTTTTTTTCCTTTATTTTTAACAAAAACGAAGTCAGCACGAGGGCAAAAGTTGGGACCACGCTCGAGCGCATCTCGAGCACGCGGCAACGGGCTACATTTTGTCACCGCGAGCTCGAGCGCCCAGCGGGTGCGCGGTGAGCGTCGGGTTACTGCCAAGGGCTCGCTCTCGATGGCAATTGGCGCGGCGCGAGCTTGAAGCTACTGGAATTTGGCACTCGCTGAAGCACCTCGGGCGCACAGCAGGAGCCACTCGGCTGCTTGCTGAAATCGGGTATTTTTTCAACTTTTTACTTTCAATCATCATTTTTCACTACATGTTTGGCCTCTTAATGATATTCATGTTCTTAATTACTTCCAATTATCACATTTTCGGTTCCAGGGCCTCAGACTCTCCCCCACTTAAAGAAATTTTGTCCTCGAAATTTAACGAATCTCAAATTCCCATAATCACAGGTAATCTTTCTCGCATCCAGAAATCATTCCCTCAGACAGCGATTATACTAGGAAACCTCAAGCATTTGAATCATCCTAATCCTCATCACAAAACAAATCCTTAGCCTCTCAAAACGGCTCAACCCAGACACTTGCTGATTTTCTCAACCATCAATACAAGGAAGACCTTATAACGATGCTCCGAATTTCAAAAGCGACGTACAATAATGCTGGTCATTTCTCCAATTTAATCCGATACTTCAAACGAATCCAATGAACTTCCACTTCAGTTCATTCCAAGCATCAAAAGAATTTGATCACAGGGACCTCAACCTTATTCTTAAATCTCTTAGCCATGGGTTCACAACGCTTACGTGCGCTACTCTGGTTAAAACAGTTCTAGGATAGTCATACTATGAAGACAATTCCACAATCCTCAGACTACAGCCACATTCCGAGTTACAGTCATAACGATCACCCAAAGAGTCAACATAACTTTAAATCATTACCCAGAATCTTAAGATCCCAATTACTTAGTAACCTCAAGATCCCATTGGCATATCAATAAGCCAGCTGATTCTGACCGAACACGTCTTCTATGATTACGATAAGTGATTCGCCTAATCGTCTTGAAACAAATCATAAGGACTTCATATTTCATGAACTCCTAGCTCACAAACATCGAATACAACATTGTCTCCCAATTCGAAAACATGGCATCCTATCACCCAATCATTTGGACTTTCTCGCGATTCATCTTTCACATCTCTATGAAACTTCAAAGACATACAAGTCCAAAGACTCGCAGCATCAATTGCCAACATTGATGCCTGCTTTCCCAAAGAAAACACCGAGGTTCACTTTCTCAACCTTTAAACAGGTCTGTCCACATACAATATCATATGATCATCCTTTTAATGGTACAACTATTTTGACTCTTAAAACTTTAGGTAATGACTATCTTCAAAGGCAAAGCCATAAGTTCTCAAAGTGAAGACTTTGTAGCTAATTCTGACTTACACTAATCATGAACTTCTCCCCCACTTAAATCAAAGGTATCCACCTACCATGACGTGAGAGTAACATAACCTCAACGTTTCTCAAAGGAATTACATTCCACGATAACTTACGAGACCCATCGGATAAACCCAAATGACATGAGCGTCAACTACCCCCATCGATCTCGAAAACTACATTTTTATCATTCGTTCTAACAATTACAAATCTCTCTAAGCCAAACGTCTCACTTGAATTGTAGTCCTCGAAGAATACTTGTCGATCACTTAATAACTTCGGTTAGATCCGAGATGACCATACGCTTTCACGGTACTAATTGGTCTTTCCAATAGCCATCACTTAAAATCTTATAGATCCCAAGATCACACTACCAAAGAGCTACAAACCTAACAGGGCATTTCCTCCACTAAACTCGCATTCCTTTGAATTTATCTATGAAGTCACCTCGACTCGAGCACGAATATGGCCAAAAGATCCAACCCACAAAATTTCATGAAACACCAACGGACCTAGAAAACCCTGACGACATTTTACGGACTTTTCAGTGGCCGTATCCTCATCCCGAATACCACCGGGCTACCACTTCCATTGATCCACAATTAACATGCTATGGACCCAAATCCATCTTAGAAATCGTCAAGCCTTTACAACGGCCCACTTAATTCGCTTATCCATTCACAAGGTCCGTTTGACAAATCATCAATCTCCTAGGCCACCCCATTTTGAAATTCATGAACAACCTTATCGGTCCGTCTTATCTACCTCGAAGGTTGGGGTATTTCATAATGATACCAAAGCCTATACTTCCACGGCTCTACATGGAACTCTCAATGATCGCCGTCAATTTCGACACAACCTCGAATTATCGATCAACAGATAAGTCAACCTAATCTTTCTTCTCTAATTATCCTCAAATAGTCACACGATCGAAGCCCCTCAATGACCACAAAATAACTTCAAGATGTGGCCGCATATACTAATTAGACTTAACGTAGATTCTCATTGAATGTTCCACAAGAAGACGTCATCAATCCCTTGATACCTTGATCAATTCAAACTTATGCCTTAGATCCCACAACTCGATTGCCGGATGTCATCCTTTACTAATCCAACAAGATATGCAACTTGGTTCGCCCACCGAACTACTATTAAGATCAAATTAAGACTTGGTACCTTAGCTGGCTTAAGTTCATACCCAAAATCACACAATTCAATTCCAAGATTCATACATAAACATCCACTTTGATATATCTTTTGTCCTTCTAAGTACTAGGTCACCTTTGCCGCTATTACAAAGTTTAGGTCTCCCAATTACACATAACTCAAAACACAATGCAAACATGGGTTTGGAATCCCCAAAATGACACCAGATTACAATATTAAGCCCAAGGGCCTTACCTCTTATTGCGACAGGTAGCACTTAATACTTTAAGTTAATACCTTAGAACCCACGATTTAAAACAACGAACCTCTTAACGCCCGTCAAGGATAAGGATATCCCTAAATCTTGCAATCAAACCAACCATTATTGAAACATGCTCTGAGAGTCTCATCAAAACAAAGTATTCATCCCTAAAGCTTCCATAAACACATAGGACAATACTTCGTAATCCTCAAGACCCATGATCTTCTTCACGTCAACTAAGCGAGGTCAACTTCACTTCCTAACATGGGGCAATGCGCCATACCTTCTACCAGGACATGGGGTCACCTTGACACCATCTTAAATCTAAAAATCCACATCGTCGGCCTCAATATAACCCGAGGCTACCCAATAGTCCAAACACTTAAGCATTTTTCCAAAACAATCATGAATTGTCATCCGGGACTTGATATACCCGAAATTTACTCCAGTCATACCAATCTCGGCGAGATGGGTCCACCCTATTCATTACTTTTGCTAGGTTGATCGAGGCAACCCTTCTTAACAAATTACTAGCCTAAGGACTTCAATCCACAGCCCGATCGATCTTAAACCTCAAATCGAGATTAATTAACCCGGAGCCTCGAATCAACACTCATCAATCCAAGAACCCAATTGATACCAATCAAATTCCAACACTAAGGTGTCTCTACACACCATCCTCCTCTTGACCCTACAACCGTCACTAATATTAGTAGTCCCCAGTATAAGAGCCACTACTAATATTTTCTTGAGACCAAGACATTTCGCATTAAGTTACTCCTTGAACACTAGCTAAGACACATAAGCTAGCCAATTGAACTAAATCATTACTCTTAACTTAGTGCAAGCCTAAGTCATTGGGATTAGGGTGACCAAAACTACAGGACTAGCTTAATCACCAAACACCTTTTATTTACTTATTCGATCAATCTTAATCTAGCCTAAGCTTCCGCATACGATTCAGATCAAACCTAAGGAATCGCTTTTTCTCTAATACCAAATGTGACGTAACGGATTTTTTTTTTTAGAAGCTTCCATCAAGACAGATACAGGATTAACGGACAAAAATATAAGGCAAGATTTCTGCAGAAATTTCGGCAGAGTCTCCTTTATAACTTGACGAAAATCTAAGAATACAACCGGTATGATTAACCATTACAAGCACACATTTATCAATTATCCACAATTCTTCCTATAACAAGCATACACAGGATCACATGTGCCATCCATGACATAAATCTATAAAATCATCAACTACTCTAACAGTTTAATAACGAGATGTCGTCTAGAACCTATACAGTATATCCAAAATTTAGAACGGAAGCTAAACTATTAACCTACCGAAGTATAGTTTTCTTTTACCATCACATACATCATATGCTTTCTATACAAAACCCTCATGTGCATGAACATCCATAAATACAAGATCAGTATACAAAATTACATGATCAATAAAGTCTTTACGTCAACAGGCTCTCCCAAAATGGCTCCAAAATGCTTCAGGTCCTCAAAAGTCTTCAGAAATTTCTTTCGCTCACTCTTTCTCGTCGGGCACTAACTCTACTGTCTCATCTGGAGGGAAAAAATAATAAAACAGTTAGCCGGGCCCAGCAAGGTACGTGCATATGAGCGGTAAAACAATGATGCAGAACGGTCATATAATTGTGCAGAAACAAAACGGTTAAACAAAGTATAATCTAGGAAATAGAGAAAGCATACTTTGACGATATCAAACTTCAGAAATCAGAAATTAGTAGTCGGTAAACGGTAATCAGTAAACGATAAACCATAGACGGGAATTGGTAAACGGTAATCAATAATCGGTACTCGGTAAATGGTAAACTGTAAACGGTAATCAACAATCGGTACTCGATAAATGGTAAACTGTAAACGGTAACATAACATATCGGTAACGGTAAACGATAAACTATAAACGGTAACATAACATATCGATAACAGACCCTGCCAGTATACCCTACTAGCTGAGGGGGCGAATGATCGAGGATAGATTACGTTCAGTCCACACAATCCAAGGCCTATGACTGTATAGAGGCATCCCATCTCACGGGATCAGACACGGTATGCCACCCAAAGTAGTTGGCCGATAACTATACTTTCCTCTTAACCGTAACTCCTCGAGGAAGAACGGACCATAAATAACTCCATGGATAGAGTTATCCTCGATTACCACCGTAAAATTCCAAGACATGCCAGAGAACTTATCCAGACTGTAGTCAGTCCCGGTTCCTAAATAACAGTAACGGAAATAACCTCTTTATTGAAAACCTTCTTTCATAATCAGAGTTTCGTAATTTACTTTTAGTTAACTTCAGAACGTACGGTAACGGTTTAAAAACTCCTTCAGTTTTACTTCAACGGTGCATGGAAATTTATCGGTATAAGTCCATACAAATTTTCAAAAACAAATTATATCGAGAGCTTCATTTCAATGTCAATTAACTTTTTATATAACAGGAGCTATGGTTAAAAATCATCAAAACCACTTCATTTTCGTACCTAGGCTTTGCCAAAACTTTTGGACTCAAATCGATCTCTAAACATATGCTTATTCATAAAATTAATGCCATAAATCCATACACATACATTAAATCATGCAATTTAAACCAAAATTCCAAATATTTTCGAGCTAGGATTTCATTACAAGCTTCCGAGATAAAATCAAACACAATTTACATGCTTATTCACGAAATCAAAGCCAAAACTTACAATAAACATGGGTAAAGACAAAATCTAACCGAACAATCGAAGGAAACATACTTCATTTACTTTAAACATACATCAACATCATTTTAGAGTATTTTTATCAACTTTAAAGTAAGAGAAAACGGTTAAAACGAAAAACAACATCAAAAGTACACTTGCCTTGGCCCGATCTACCGTTATTTTTATCGGGTGTGGATTGGAACAAGTGATTTCCCTTTCTCCTCTTCTCGTCTTCCTCCTCTTTCTCTCCTTTGTGGGTGGTCTGCTCTATGTCTCTCTCCCTTTTCCTTTTTCCCTTCATTTTATAACAAAAACGAAGTCAGCACGCGGGCAAAGTTGAGACCGCACTCGAGCGCGTCTCGAGTGCGCGACAAGTGGGATACATTTTACGCGCCCAGCGCGTGCTCGAGCGCCGGGTTCTTGCCAAGGGCTCTCTCGAGCGCGCTGCGCGCCGCGAGCTTGGCAGCTACTGGAATTTGGGCACTGCTCAGGCGCACTCAGCGCCGGCCAGAGCACCACTCGGCTCCTTACTGAACTCGGGTATTTTTTCAACTTTTTACATTCAATCATCATTTTTCACTACATGTTTGACCTCTTAATGATATTCATCTTCTTAATTACTTCCAATTATCACATTTTCGGTTCCAGGGCCTCAAGACTCTCCCCACTTAAAGAAATTTTGTCCTCGAAATTTAACGAATCTCAAATTCCCATAATCACAGGTAATCTTTCTCGCATCCAGAAATCATTCCCTCAGACAGCGATTATACTAGGAAACCTCAAGCATTTGAATCATCCTAATCCTCATCACAAAACAAATCCTTAGCCTCTCAAAACGGCTCAACCCAGACACTTGCTGATTTTCTCAACCATCAATACAAGGAAGACCTTATAACGATGCTCCGAATTTCAAAAGCGACGTACAATAATGCTGGTCATTTCTCCAATTTAATCCGATACTTCAAACGAATCCAATGAACTTCCACTTCAGTTCATTCCAAGCATCAAAAGAATTTGATCACAGGGACCTCAACCTTATTCTTAAATCTCTTAGCCATGGGTTCACAACGCTTACGTGCGCTACTCTGGTTAAAACAGTTCTAGGATAGTCATACTATGAAGACAATTCCACAATCCTCAGACTACAGCCACATTCCGAGTTACAGTCATAACGATCACCCAAAGAGTCAACATAACTTTAAATCATTACCCAGAATCTTAAGATCCCAATTACTTAGTAACCTCAAGATCCCATTGGCATATCAATAAGCCAACTGATTACAGCCGAACACGTCTTCTATGATTACGATAAGTGATTCGCCCTAATCGTCTTGAAACAAATCATAAGGACTTCATATTTCATGAACTCCTAGCTCACAAACATCGAATACAACATTGTCTCCCAATTCGAAAACATGGCATCCTATCACCCAATCATTTGGACTTTCTCGCGATTCATCTTTCACATCTCCTATGAAACTTCAAAGACATACAAGTCCAAAGACTCGCAGCATCAATTGCCAACATTGATGCCTGCTTTCCCAAAGAAAACACCGAGGTTCACTTTCTCAACCTTTAAACAGGTCTGTCCACATACAATATCATATGATCATCCTTTTAATGGTACAACTATTTTGACTCTTAAAACTTTAGGTAATGACTATCTTCAATGGCAAAGCCATAAGTTCTCAAAGTGAAGACTTTGTAGCTAATTCTGACTTACACTAATCATGAACTTCTCCCCCACTTAAATCAAAGGTATCCACCTACCATGACGTGAGAGTAACATAACCTCAACGTTTCTCAAAGGAATTACATTCCACGATAACTTACCAGACCCATCAGGGATAAACCCAAATGACATGAACGTCAACTACCCCCATCCAATCTCCGAAAACTACTGTTTATCATTCGTTCTAACAATTACAAATCTCTCTAAGCCAAACGTCTCACTTGAATTGTAGTCCTCGAAGAATACTTGTCGATCACTTAATAACTTCGGTTAGATCCGAGATGACCATACGCTTTCACGGTACTAATTGGTCTTTCCAATAGCCATCACTTAAAATCTTATAGATCCCAAGATCACACTACCAAAGAGCTACAAACCTAACAGGGCATTTCCTCCACTAAACTCGCATTCCTTTGAATTTATCTATGAAGTCACCTCGACTCGAGCACGAATATGGCCAAAAGATCCAACCCACAAAATTTCATGAAACACCAACGGACCTAGAAAACCCCAAACGACATTTTCTGGACTTCATAGTGGCCATATCCTCATCCCGAATACCGCCGGGGCTACCACTTCCATTGATCCACAATTAACATGCTATGGACCCAAATCCATCTTAGAAATCGTCAAGCCTTTACAACGGCCCACTTAATTCGCTTATCCATTCACAAGGTCCGTTTGACAAATCATCAATCTCCTAGGCCACCCCATTTTGAAATTCATGAACAACCTTATCGGTCCGTCTTATCTACCTCGAAGGTTCTGGGGTATTTCATAATGATACCAAAGCCTATACTTCCACGGCTCTACATGGAACTCTCAATGATCGCCGTCAATTTCGACACAACCTCGAATTATCGATCAACAGATAAGTCAACCTAATCTTTCTTCTCTAATTATCCTCAAATAGTCACACGATCGAAGCCCCTCAATGACCACAAAATAACTTCAAGATGTGGCCGCATATACTAATTAGACTTAACGTAGATTCTCATTGAATGTTCCACAAGAAGACGTCATCAATCCCTTGATACCTTGATCAATTCAAACTTATGCCTTAGATCCCACAACTCGATTGCCGGATGTCATCCTTTACTAATCCAACAGATATGCTGCAGTTCGCCCACCGAACTACTATTAAGATCAAATTAAGACTTGGTACCTTAGCTGGCTTAAGTTCATACCCAAAATCACACAATTCAATTCCAAGATTCATACATAAACATCCACTTTGATATATCTTTTGTCCTTCTAAGTACTAGGTCACCTTTGCCGCTATTACAAAGTTTAGGTCTCCCAATTACACATAACTCAAAACACAATGCAAACATGGGTTTGGAATCCCCAAAATGACACCAGATTACAATATTAAGCCCAAGGGCCTTACCTCTTATTGCGACAGGTAGCACTTAATACTTTAAGTTAATACCTTAGAACCCTGATTTAAAACACTGAACCTCTTCGCCGCCCGTCCAAGGATAAGGATATCCCTAAATCTTGCAATCAAACCAACCATTATTGAAACATGCTCCTGAGAGTCTCATCAAAACAAAGTATTCATCCCTAAAGCTTCCATAAACACATAGGACAATACTTCGTAATCCTCAAGACCCATGATCTTCTTCACGTCAACTAACTGAGGTCAACTTCACTTCCTAACATGGGGCAATGCGCCATACCTTCTACCAGACATGGGGTCACCGCAACACCATCTTAAATCTAAAAATCCACATCGTCAGCCTCAATATAACCCGAGGCTACCCAATAGTCCAAACACTTAAGCATTTTTCCAAAACAATCATGAATTGTCATCCTGGGACTTGATATACCCGAAATTTACTCCAGTCATACCAATCTCGAGCAGATGGGTCCACCCTATTCATTACTTTTGCTAGGTTGATCAGGCAACCCTTCTTAACAAATTACTAGCCTAAGGACTTCAATCCACAGCCGATCGATCTTAAACCTCAAATCGAGATTAATTAACCCAGGCCTCGAATCAACACTCATCAATCCAAGAACCCAATTGATACCAATCAAATTCCAACACTAAGGTGTCTCTACACACCATCCTCCTCTTGACCCTACAACCAGTCACTAATATTAGTAGTCCCCGTATAAGAGCCACTACTAATATTTTCTTGAGACCAAGACATTTCGCATTAAGTTACTCCTTGAACACTAGCTAAGACACATAAGCTAGCCAATTGAACTAAATCATTACTCTTAACTTAGTGCAAGCCTAAGTCATTGGGATTGGGGTGACCAAAACTACCCGGACTAGCTTAATCACCAAACACCTTTTATTTACTTATTCGATCAATCTTAATCTAGCCTAAGCTTCCGCATACGATTCAGATCAAACCTAAGGAATCGCTTTTTCTCTAATACCAAATGTGACGTAACAGATTTTTTTTTTTAGAAGCTTCCATCAAGACAGATACAGGATTAACGGACAAAAATATAAGGCAAGATTTCTGCAGAAATTTCGGCAGAGTCTCCTTTATAACTTGACGAAAATCTAAGAATACAACCGGTATGATTAACCATTACAAGCACACATTTATCAATTATCCACAATTCTTCCTATAACAAGCATACACAGGATCACATGTGCCATCCATGACATAAATCTATAAAATCATCAACTACTCTAACGGTTTAATAACGAGATGTCGTCTAGAACCTATACAGTATATCCAAAATTTAGAACGGAAGCTAAACTATTAACCTACCGAAGTATAGTTTTCTTTTACCATCACATACATCATATGCTTTCTATACAAAACCCTCATGTGCATGAACATCCATAAATACAAGATCAGTATACAAAATTACATGATCAATAAAGTCTTTACGTCAACAGGCTCTCCCAAAATGGCTCCAAAATGCTTCAGGTCCTCAAAAGTCTTCAGAAATTTCTTTCGCTCACTCTTTCTCGTCGGGCACTAACTCTACTGTCTCATCTGGAGGGAAAAAATAATAAAACAGTTAGCCGGGCCCAGCAAGGTACGTGCATATGAGCGGTAAAACAATGATGCAGAACGGTCATATAATTGTGCAGAAACAAAACGGTTAAACAAAGTATAATCTAGGAAATAGAGAAAGCATACTTTGACGATATCAAACTTCAGAAATCAGAAATTAGTAGTCGGTAAACGGTAATCAGTAAACGATAAACCATAGACGGGAATTGGTAAACGGTAATCAATAATCGGTACTCGGTAAATGGTAAACTGTAAACGGTAATCAACAATCGGTACTCGATAAATGGTAAACTGTAAACGGTAACATAACATATCGGTAACGGTAAACGATAAACTATAAACGGTAACATAACATATCGATAACAGACCCTGCCAGTATACCCTACTAGCTGAGGGGGCGAATGATCGAGGATAGATTACGTTCAGTCCACACAATCCAAGGCCTATGACTGTATAGAGGCATCCCATCTCACAGGATCGGTACGGTATGCCACCCAAAAGTTGGCCGATAACTATACTTTCCTCTTAACCGTAACTCCTCGAGAAAGGGCGGACCATAAATAACTCCATGGATAGAGTTATCCTCGATTACCACCGTAAAATTCCAAGACATGCCAGAGAACTTATCCAGACTGTAGTCAGTCCCGGTTCCTAAATAACAGTAACGGAAATAACCTCTTTATTGAAAACCTTCTTTCATAATCAGAGTTTCGTAATTTACTTTTAGTTAACTTCAGAACGTACGGTAACGGTTTAAAAACTCCTTCAGTTTTACTTCAACGGTGCATGGAAATTTATCGGTATAAGTCCATACAAATTTTCAAAAACAAATTATACCGAGAGCTTCATTTCAATGTCAATTAACTTTTTATATAACAGGAGCTATGGTTAAAAATCATCAAAACCACTTCATTTTCGTACCTAGGCTTTGCCAAAACTTTTGGACTCAAATCGATCTCTAAACATATGCTTATTCATAAAATTAATGCCGTAAATCCATACACATACATTAAATCATGCAATTTAACCAAAAATTCCAAATATTTTCGAGCTAGGATTTCATTACAAGCTTCCGAGATAAAATCAAACACAATTTACATGCTTATTCACGAAATCGAAGCCAAAACTTACAATAAATATGGGTAAAGACAAAATCTAACCGAACAATCGAAGGAAACATACTTCATTTACTTTAAACATACATCAACATCATTTTAGAGTATTTTTATCAACTTTAAAGTAAGAGGAAACGGTTAAAACGAAAAACAACATCAAAAGTACACTTGCCTTGGCCCGATCTACCGTTATTTTTATCGGGTGTGGATTGGAACAAGTGATTTCCCTTTCTCCTCTTCTCGTCTTCCTCCTCTTTCTCTCCTTTGTGGGTGGTCTGCTCTATGTCTCTCCCTTTTCCTTTTTCCCTTCATTTTATAACAAAAACGAAGTCAGCACGCGGGCAAAAGTTGAGACCGCACTCGAGCGCGTCTCGAGTGCGCGACAAGTGGGATACATTCTGCTAGCGCGTGCTCGAGCGCCAAGTTACTGCCAGGGGCTCTCTCGAGCGCGCCTGGCGCGCTGCGAGCAGGCAGCTACTGGAATTTGGAGCTCGCTGCAGCGCCTCAGGCGCACAGCAGGCACCACTCGGCTCCTTGCTGAACTCGGGTATTTTTTCAACTTTTTACATTCAATCATCATTTTTCACTACATGTTTGACCTCTTAATGATATTCATCATTTTAATTACTTCCAATTATCACGTTTTCGGTTCCGGGGCCTCACAAAAGTGGCCGGTTTACATTAAAATCCAAAATGGGAAAATAATCGGTATAAATTGTGGGAGATAATTGCCGGTATGAAATATTGAGAAGTCAAAGGCCAGTATAATGCAATTTGCCCAGTGTGACTAAAATGCCCGGGATGGATGTTGTGGATGGAATGGATAAAATTACTGGATTGTGTGATCGGCATATTGTGAGAGAAATGACCGGTATGGCAGGAATGACCAAGTGCCTGTAGGCGCACTTTGCCGATATGGCAATTGGCCCATTATGAATAAGGGAAATGACCAGTATGGGTTTTGATGAGAATTTTCGGTATGCTTGTGAGGGAAAATTACCGGTACGCTATAAAAGAATATGACCGGTATGCTTGCGACGAGGAAATGACCAATATGCTGTAAAAGAAAATAACTAGTATGCACTTTTTAGGAGCTTTGAAGATAATGCCCGGTATGTACAAATTTCCCGGAATGGAAGAATGGGCAATTTGCCTGATATATACAGCTTGCTCGGAATAACAAAATAACTGGAATGAGCAATCTACCTAGTTTGGCGCAAAATACTGGTATGTAAAATAACCGGTACACATTATGAGGAAAACGACCAATATGAATGCATGCTAAAATGACCAGCATGAATTGAGGAAAAATGATCGATTTTCAGTGCCAAGGAAAAATTACCGGTGTGGATTAGAACGAAAGAAATAACCGGTTTGCATGAAATTTGCCGGTATGACAAAATTTCCGGTTTGCACGGATTTTGCCGGTATGACAAAATTGCTAGTTGCATGAATCTTACCGGTATGAAACAAGTGGTCGGTATGCTGAAAATGTCAGTATAGTGTATTTTGCTGGTTTGGGATGAAATCGTCGGTATGCGAAGTGTAGCCAAAATTACCATTATAGGGCAATTTGCTGGTGTGAAGCAAATTACCAGCACGGAATGATTTGCCCAGTGCGAAGCAAAATGCTAGGATGGAGCATTTTGAGCAGGATAGTGCATTAGACCAGAATGGTTCATCGTGCCGGTTTAGGAACAAATTGTCGGAATGGTTATAAATGCCTGGAATGGGTATTTTGGGAAGAATGAGTATTTTAGACGGTTTAGTGCAAAAAGCAAGGAATGGACAAAATACCGAAATGAGTATTGAGTGGTTTGGTGCAAAATGCTGGATGGGTGCATTTCACTGGTTTAAGTGTTTTGCCGATATAAAGCAAAATACCGGAATTGTACTGTAGGAATTGTACTGTAGGCAAAATAATGTATTTAGGAAAAGAATGATGCATTTTACCGGGATGAGAAAAATGACAGGATAAATAAAGTGACGGTATGGGTAAAATACTAGGATAAGTAAGAAATACCTGAAAAACTATTCCACCGGCACGATAAAAATTACCGAAAATTCTAGACCCTTCCCCACACATGAAAGCTCGAGAAAATCTAGAAGCTTCTAGAAAGGGGGAACGTTGCACCTATAAATAGGGGTCGGAGGAAAGAAGCAGTGGGAACGGCACAGCAGCAAAGCGGGAGAAGGGGGAAAGAAGGAGAGGGAGAAGAGGGAGAGAAGGAGATGGAGAAAAAGGGAAAAAAAGGAAGGAAATTTTGCAGTTTCGGTTCAGATAAGTGTACCTAACTCTTGTTTTCTCTGTTAATATTTTTATAATTCTCCAATTATGAGATCTGTGTAAAATATTACATACTTTTCATAATATTATAAATAAATATCTTAATTTTATGAAAATATTATAAATTGTTGATTTAATTATATTGCTCATGTTTTATGATAAATAAATTATGATATTGAAAAAATGTTATTACGAAGTATTAAATTCTAATGAATGCTATTATCTATAATTATGTTAAAAATTATAATAAGTATCCTAAAATTATTTGATGAATTAAAAAATGAGAAAAACAGTGACCGATGAAAAATATAAATTAGAAGATGTGAAAAACAGTGATCGAGGAGAAATAAAGAATTAAATAGAAAAAGTAAGGATGAAACATTGTGCAATGATTTGCACATGTTATATTGTAAAGAATTAATTGATACATGATTAAAAGTAATATGATAAACGATTATGAAAAACATCAAGTGATGATTAAAAGTTATATGATAAGCGATTATGAAGAACATCAAGTGATGACAAGAATTTCTGAATGGCTTCTTAAAAAGTTAAACTGGCCATGAATGAATAAGAGTAAAGAATAAGAAAGCAATAATTGAGATCTCCAAGGTTAAGAACTTTAATGAAATGGCCACTGATAAATGCAAGAAATCAAGATTCACCAAGTTAAGCAAAAATAATAAGAAGCTGGACCAAGTATCGTTCAGCAGGTAACCTTACTTGGCCTGCCATGAATATCGCGGTGGAGACTCAAGGACACCCTAGCCACGTGACCTGGCTGCTTATGTGAAGCGGGTGATATTTCTTGCAAGCCCTAGGAAGTTACAGTGATAATCGAGGATAACCCCGTCCATGGAGTGATACGTGGTCTACCATCCTAGGGGCATTGTACAAGGAAAAGAACCAAGATTGCCGTCCTAGGGGCGTTGTACAAGAAGGAAAAGAATCAAGATCGCCGTCCTCGGGACATTGTACAAGAAGGAAAAAAACCAAGATCGCCTCCTCGGGGCAGTATATAAGGAGGAAAAGAACCAAGAATTATGATTATGAAATATGCATGCATGAACAAGAACTAAGGCTTTTGATTATATGGACTGAACACAATCTATCATCAATTATTCGCTCCCTCCACTAGTAGGGTCTACTAGCCCTTGTCCCTCAAGATAAATCAAAGAAGAAAAAAAAGGAACAAGGAAAAGAAAATATAAAATAAAATAAAAGCAAAAATTGTTCACGAGCTCATAATTAAGCTTTGCCTCTTTAAGCGTTTTACGTTGAAGCATAATTATCATAAACGAATTTGTGTTTATGCATTATTTTATGATTAGTTAAAATATATGCACATATATTTCTATTTTCAATATGTTTTATTTTGTGGTATTTCGCTGAGCTAGTAAGCTCACGCTTGTTGTTTTTATTTTTCCCTGCCAGATGGTATTGTTAAGCTAAAAACTTAGGAGATCGACAAAGATAAATGATAGTTAAAAGGTAGCTGGATCATGAAGATAAGAAGAGGCACGTTATGGTAGGTAAGTTAACCTTATGACATAAAGTGCTTCTGCAAGATTATATAAGAATATAAATATGCTTCCACAAATTAACTTTAGGTACCTAGATGGCATTTCTCATTTGACTTAATGTAGTAGTTGAGGTTTTATAGTAGTCGATGTGATCCTGTATACGCATTGAATGGTTCAAAATTTTACGACATTAGTTTTATGTGTTATTAATGGAGGGTCTTTAAAAGATAAGGACCCGTTCGTTACAAGCATGAATCCAATCTAGAGTGAATCCAGTCCGGCATGATTTTAGTCCGACACAGCTTTACTCAGGTGTAAACCTAGGCTGATTAATCTAGACTACGCTGATTAATCTAGACCTACTCCAACATTAACCTGAGCAAATTGGCAATAACTTAAACTGGCAGCAAGATTGTTTATTGTACCCTGATCCAGTCCAGCAATGAGTAAGTGGAACAAACGAAAAATATGTCCCATTAATGAATAGGTCAGGAGATAAAATTTAAACTTTCTGGTATGGAGGTTTAGTGATCAGTACTACTATTAATGGGCCTATCCATAATATGGCCCACGAATGGAGTAGAGGCCCAATGAAGATCATTCCACGTCAGAGCCTAGAGTGGGCTACCCCAGAACAAGTTGGAATCCTTCAGATAACATCCCATATCTCACTATTATTAGAAAAATCAGTTGTAACCGGCTGAAACAGATAAAGTAAACTGGCTGAACTTATCCAATATAGTTTTACAGCCAATAAAAGAGGTTGAAACTGTCCATCAACGTTATAAATATTCTATCATTACCTCATAGTGAGAGGGGGGAGAAAATGGCCCAAAGAGAAAGCACTCCATGGACTTAAAAGTTTCGGTCTTATATGAAAACTAATGAGCCACTCCTTATCGAGTGTATAATTCTCGAGCCATCTGTCAGCAAGATGTAATACAACATTTAATTTTCATATTAAACACCTTTGACCCAATATTTTGTATTCATCTATATCTTTCAATTTCTTTAAAAAGATTTTACTGATTTGAGTATTAGATATTAAATTGAGGAGTGAGTCTCATCAATCATTTAACCTCTGATTTTTTGTTACATTATGCAAAATTCAGGTTAAGACGAATGATGATCAGTTCAGCTCAAATTCAACCTAGATCCAAAAACACATCAACTCCTCTTCTCTATATTTTTTCAATTAACTGAATAAATTGAGAAAATAAATAATCTATATAATCCATTTGTATATTTTCATACCAATTTTTCTTTTAAAAATGAGACCTACATAATTAGAATATATATTTTAATTACATAATTTGAACAAAAATTACTATAAAATAATAATAAATAAATATAAATATAAATATAAATTTCAGTATTCACATATTTAAAATTGTCCAACATTTAAAAAGAGTTAAAACCAAAATGGTAATGATAATAATAGTAATCAGAATAACAGTCAAACGCAGGAACTGAAATAATGATAATCATCAAAGGAAAGGGCACTCTGAAACGGAATGGGGGATCCTGCTTTTCCAGGCGAAGCAGGATCCCTTGCTTTTCCATCATGGGTCGTCGAATCAAACCGACAACTCAGATTTGTCTTTTTTCTATTATTAAAAACATTAGAGAGATGGATCTGGGCCATCCGTCAATTTAAAATTTATTTTAAAATCTAGGCCGTTGGCTTAAATGTGAAGATCCAATGGCCCAAATTTTGACATAATCTGGGCCGTCGGATCTTTGACACATGGATGATCAAGATTTAACTTTGAAATAAAAAATAATAAAAATATGGGCCATCGATATTTAGCCATGTGGATGGCCGAGATCGTTATTTGAAAATTTTAAAGAAAAACCCAATTTCGTCTTCCCTCTCGCTCTCACTTTCTCAAACCCTCTTCCCTCTGAAAACCCTGATCCTCTCAGTCACTCTCTCGTCGTCGCCTCTCACCTTCGCCTTTCTTTCTCTCTTACTTTCTCAAGCCCTCACCTTCGCCTTTTTCTCTCACTTTCTCTCTCTCTCTCTCATTAATCCTCGCCGTCACCTCTCGCCATCGCCTTTCTCTCTCTCTCTCTCACTTTCTCAAGCCCTCTTGTCCCTGTCGCCTCTCTCTGCATATCTCATTTTTTTTTGCTTCACAAAATTTGAAAAAAAAAGAAATATTGTTTATTTATTTCCATTACAAAGTTTGAAAAATAAAAATAAAAAAGTTTATTGGAGATGGGATTGGCGACAGTGGTCATCAGTAGTGGTCATCGGAGATGGGAATCCCGTTAAGAAATATTTTTCCCATTACATTTGTGACGAATCTGGCTTTCTTCGGATGGTGGTCATTGGCGACGACTGTGGCGATCGTGGTGGAGGGGAGTGGATGTTTGGTGATGAGATTTTTGAATGGAGATGGATGGAGAAGTTTCATTGCAATTAAATTCTGTATACTGAAGAGCATGGGGTTAACGGAAATTATTGAATTTTCCATACTAATTTGGCTTACTACACTCTTGTTTTTCATACTGATTTCCCATACTAATTTGGAAAATATGTTTTACATATGTGTTTCTGATATCATGTTCATATTACAAAATATTTAACTTATTTATAAGGAGATTACTTATTTTTTCCATTAGTTGTTAATACTTGTTCTTCACCTAGCAAATGTGTCACAGGCGTGGGGTGATGCATTGCTTCTGCTTTGGAATTCTGTTCAGCTGCTATCTTTGTTTTGACAGCATTGTGGGAAATGAGTGCTAGGATTCCTGCCGAAAAATGTAGTATCTAATTCCTTAAATTTTGGTGGCTCATGAATTTTTCTATCATAACATTGCTTAGGTCAAACCCACACACAATTTACTGGTGAATTCATTTTGTGCATTTGTTTTGTCATCTTATTACATAAACATGTTCAATTTTCTTTGATATTAGTGCTAGTGTAATTGTGAATAAATATCAAATATATTTTTGTTACATTGTAGGGGTGAGATGACAATGTCTAATGAGATGGACCTTGATGAAGCAAATAAAGATGCTTTTTATGGACGTTACATTCAGCAAAAACACAAAACAAAAAACACTGGAACAGATGGATGAAATATATGATTATATCAGAAAAGATTTGAAAATCATTGCTTATTGTTTTATGTTGTATAAAATAGTAATGAATGAATAATCATGTATTAGGTAGATCTGTTATTTATAATTGTGTGAACAATTTTTGACAAATAATTATGATCAATATTTTAAATTTGCCAATGCAATTGGAGATATAAAAATTTATCTCCTTATTAGCCAAGTTATCTATTCATATTAATTAAAGATGCCCTTGATCATTTTTTATATCATTTTTAAAATTTATGGATTTAGCTTTACTAATATAAAAGATTATAACATTTTAAAACTATTCAATTATAATGAATATATCATTATAAATGTGTTGGAAATTCCATCCATGTTAAATAAATTAGTCCCAATTAACCCATTCTATAATGTTTGCAAAAATTAATTAAAAAAATTAGATAACTTAATACGAGATTTTAATATATATATATATTTATTTATATTTATATTTACATATCTATATATGTAATTTTCTTTGTTTGGTTTGTAAAAAAAACTTAATATGAGTTGCCGGTCATTTGCCAATTTGTTGGTCAACCCATTGATTGGTGAAATTGGGGGCATGTGATTTTGCCATTTTGTTGGTCAAATGGCCAGCAACTCCAATTCTGCCGATCAACCCATTTGTCATTGCTCCATCGTTTCAAAGAAGTGGGCCATTCTTCCGAATAAGTTCATATATTCTTCCTCTCGATCTTGAGTGGCACTAGATCTCACTCTATTGTTCGTGCTTCTTCTATGCACCATCTAAAAGTACACAACCATATGTCAGAGTATAGAAAAGGAAAAGCAATTCCAAATTTAATCTTAAAAATAATCACCTAAATTATCAATCTAATCTTAACTATTCTTATCCAATTTCAACCTACACCAAACATAGGCTTCCGCAGTAAGGTTGATCAATCCTAAGATATCTATTTTTTTCTCTGATACTATTTGTAACGAAATGGCTCCTATACTTTAGGCCCCTCCTTTAATGACATATAAACATTAATGATCTATTAATTTATATATAATAATCTACAGAAATTTTGGCAGAATTTTCTCTGAAATTAGACAAAAATTAAAAATACAGTCTGTTAATAATGTCCTGTAAATCATAAAAAATAATAGAAATACAAAATTTATCCCATTCACATTCATAACACATTCTCAAACTCATCACTACACCTCCATAGGATCACAATCCAATACAATATTTTCCGTTACAGATTTATTCCTACCCATATAAAGTCATATATATTAAACTAAATATAAATAATCAATAATTAAAAAATATTCCTTCTAAGTACAAATAAAAAATATTGTGACCTAATTGTAACAGCTAAGAAAAAAAAACAAAAAAAGTGGATTGAATTTTTGCTGTAGCTGCATATCCCTGTTTTGTCCTTTATACATCACTTTCATTAGCAGCACCCATATTTTGCAATATTTTAGAAAATATTGCAATGTTTTTCAATGGTTGGAACTCGTAGTGAAAATAAGATAAATTAAAGAGAAAATCTCACTACTTGCTTTCCCAGTAGACTCTGCTAAGATTCTCCTAAAGCATGAGTTGTAGCATTAGTAGAGAAGAATGCCTAATTCAAAAAATATGCACTGAAGTTAAAATTGAACACGAAATAAAATAGATGAAACACATCCACTGAGCAGTGTTAACTTCCACAATATTGATTGTTATTTATAAATATATAGATATTAAAAGGTAATGTTAAGCACTGAAAATTGCTTTGTCTATAAAAGAATATAATTATTCATTTAAAAAGCAAATTCAAGTCTCCTTCCAATGTGAAAAAATATGAAACGACCTTGTCCTTCTGACTACTAGATAGAGCCTTTTCCAACGCATTTACTTCAACGATTTTCTAAGCTGCAAACCCATTGACCATTTTTTACAAACCCAGAAATCCTAGATGTGGTTATAATCTACAAAAAAAATCACCATTTTATTCTGGTAAAGTGGCAAACCTTGGAGTAGAACATACCAATCATTTTGCTTTGGTCCATGAATTGGTTTGCCAGAGTAGAACAAGAAAAAGAAAAATATAGACAACAAATATGTATTCCACAAGGCTCATTAGACCAGCTCGTCCAAGGGAAAAATAAAGAAAAGGCTCATGACAACAATATATTATCAACGAAATTTAGCAATATGCAACCCAAGAATTCAGCTGCCACATGGCAGCTCCACTTCAACTCAAATTCTAATTATTCTATAAGAAGCAACACACACATGGCATAAGGAATCAGTTGCCACATGGCAGCTCCACTACAACTGCATACCAATAATTCAGCAAGTAGAAATAGAGTACGGCTACACTTACGCAAATTTAGGAAAAATTAAGGGAGAGTGGAAAGTGGCACTGGAGGCTTAAAAATCAATAAAATTCAGCAAGGAGGAGGCTACCACATGGTAGTAGCACCTCAGCAGCACATCAGCAAAGGGATTAAAATAAGGCAGCATTATAGTTCCAAATATTCAATAGTAAGAACAACACACATGGCCCAAGGAAATAACACACACATGGCAACAATACTTCAGCAACACATCAGCAAAAAAAATTCAGCAAAAGTGAGAGAGTGGACTATGGCACTTAGGGGCCTTAAGCAAGCTGTAATATTAGCTAATTTAAGAGCTAATAAAACCTCTTCACAACCAAATGGGTCACTTGGATAAAGAACTCCAACAAGTATTTACAATTTTCTAGACATTAAAAAATGAAAATGGGCAAAATACCTCTTCCGCAGTTTTTCCATCAACTATCTTACCGCTAGTTTGGATTATCATAAACTCTAAAACTTGAAAGAATTGTAGTATCATCATTTGGAGTATCAATATGCGTAGCTGTATACCCTTCGACATGTGCAGGTCTACACAACGGAGTGTGTAATTGTTGTCCCTATGATATATACAAAATATTTCACATAAATTATGTTTCACAAGTAAAATAAAACATATTAATGTTTAATGATATGTTTAAGACAAAATAAATGTATGGAATTAGTAGTTTTGTTAGTTTAGCACTAGCAATTGCATATATGTCATCGGCTGCTGATATTGCGTAGTTTGAAACTGCTGTATGGGTGACGCAACATTTAACTGTGATGATGAACTACCTAATTCCTACAAGATGACAATATCTATAACATTAGTGTACAGCACGTACAGTAAACAAGTGTATTAACAACAAGATCTTATGACAATTATAACTAATAATGAGTACTATAGTAAATAAATATACCTGCTTCTTGTATTAAATCCTCCCAAGACAACTTTTAGGTATCCTTGTTGCCTTCCATCCAACACATTTTTTTATTCCTTTGATTGATCCATCCATAATTTACTCCGAGATGTTCTCCACAAGTAAAGCCTCCTTACTTATCCGTTCTTCGATATTTTGGTTACAAAATTCGTCCACAATTTTATTAACTTTTATAACAATCTCCTCCATTTTTGCCGGACCACTTGATATCGATTCCATCCGAATACAATTCCTCATAAAATTATCAGCCAACCTTGCAAACTATGTACGCAAATCATCCTCATTGCTTTGAATTTTAGTTGCAACAACGATTTCATTACAGCATTTTGTGTTTCGGGTCCACCTCTTTATAATATAGTGATCGGGAATTACAGTTAAACCATGAACACTGAAAACTATAAAAGTATGAACACATAATATTTTGACATTTTGAAATCTTTTATAACTACATTCAACATTTTTACTCAATTCATCAAACTTAACTGTGATCACATTCCTTGGGTCCGTATAATAAACCATTACATTCATAGGATCAGCACGGGATATGACACACCAAGCTGGTACCTCAAGTAGTTCTTTTTGAACGATCTTAAACATTATTGGGGTATAAATCTTTGAAGCATAAAGTATAAAAGGATAATGGTTCACAATAAGATGTGAAATTTTTTATTTGCATACAAAATCAACCATCAGGTCTTTATGCCTCTTCTTATCAACCACTCTATCAAAATGATGGCAGAAATCTCTCATATTTAAATCATATTTCAAGTGGGACTTTAAGTCACTATTTAAGCTTTTCGACAGTTGTGTACTTTGTATGTCTAAAGTGAAGACATTTTTCATATAACATGAGGCCCACTTAAAACGTATACTATACATGCCTTCTAGCCACAAAAGTACACGGAAAGCTTTTTCATTGGAAACCATTGTAGCCTATGCAACTTTAAAATCTGCACGATGATCAATTCCATACATACATCTAGTAAATTCATGAAATAGTTTCAGATAGGAAGCCAAATACTTGGTGGTATTTTATAAAATTGTCATGTGCACAAGCAATGAAAAGTATGAGGTATTACCAAACTAATAGCTTTAGCCATTGTGGAATCCTAATAAGTAAAAATAGAAATTGGTGCCCGCCCATCATGACATTTCAAAAATGTCTCAAACAATCACATAAATGATTCAGCTGTCTCATTATATAGCAAAGTAGCACCAAATACAACCATTTATCGATGATGGTTAAACCCTGTAAAAATACCGAAATACCTCAAACCTTTGTTTGTTCCATATATTATATCGAATATCACATCTCCAAAGGTTGTATAATCAGCGACTATTTCCACTTCAACCCAAAAAATATTAGTAATTAGGTCAGCTGTGTCAAGCTGAAAATCATAATATAATTGTCTACTTTTTCATTTTTGATTGCAAAAGTATATTAATATGGCCATTGTCTCCCCACACTGCATACTTCGCTGCCTCCTAACTCGAAGGTATGATTTTTGATCTTCTAGCATATATCCAACATTTTTCCTACCACGGCCTCCGTCACCATTAACTTATAGGTGTCGTAAGGTCTCAAACAGGCATTTTGGGCCATCTCAATAACATGATCTTATAAATTTGACACCTTCCTTTGAGACCTCAACATATGATGGATTTCAGGAGGCTCTAGTTCATAATTATGGTCCCCCACAAAATGTTTTATAATAATAGTCATGTTCTCTCTTATTAATATGCGTTCCATCCTAACAGAACATCCACATCTTGTTTCCCAACGCAATTGCATGACCTCCCTTTTTTTTATCAATTTCACGTTTGTTTTTCTTTAGAACAAGAAAATATTCAAAATATCTCTACGTTATCTTTTTTTGATTTTCTTATGGCCATTTTTCTCACAAAGAAAACCTATTTTTGGCCATATTGTTTCCAAAAATTTTAAGCATCATCCATACTCTGAAATGTCATATTAACGGAAGGAGTCCACTCGTCCATTGAATATGAATATGCAAATAATTTTTCTGTATTTACAACCAATCCATTATAAACAATTTACTAATAATTTTTATTATATACAGATTAATCATTTTACACAATCAACATATTTGCTATCTATATAAAAATAATTTACAGCATACATGATATTATATTTGCCATGGATGACAATTTTTTTATTGATTTGCTTCTGTCAGAGATCTGTTGAAGAAAGCTTCCAGGCAACAAACTGCAGGTCAACCCGTTGACAGACTATTTGTTACTATACTGACCGGCCAAATTGCTTCTTTGGCTGGTCAATATACAAACAGGATGATAATTTTTTTATTTTGCTTCTGTCAAAGAAGGCTTCCGTGCAGCTTGATAAATAAGATGACAATTTTTTTTTGTTTTGGTTCTTCCAGAGAAGGTTTCCGAGCAGCAACTTGGTCGGTCAACTCATTGACCGGCCAAAGAAGGCAAACGGCCCAGAAGAGGCGTGCGGATGAATCACAATCCCAATCTATAATCCCAATAAACCAACAGAATGGGTTGCATTCTTTTGTATACGATTTCTATATACAAATAAGCACTACGAACTGGTAATTTTTTTATTTTTCAAACTTTGTAATGGAAGAAACATTCTATTAATCACCCAAATGTCGTTACCACACCTAGATTCGGGAAAAATATTCACAAAAAAATAAATAAATAATATTTATTTTAAAAAAAATTTGTGAAGAAAAGAAAACTTATTATCGAAAAAAATATCATTACCTGCTCTTCGACCTCGATTGATGTCGCAAAATGTAGAGATTCAGAGAGTGAAAAGTTGTTGATAAGTAGCGGCAACATTTCTGTCAGAAACCCAGAGAGAGGCTTGAGAGAAAGAGAGAGAGAGGGAGGTTGTTGACGAGCAGTGGATTTCCAGAGAGAGGCGGTGGCGAGTGGTGACGACGATGGCCGACAGCTAGAGGCAATGGCGAGAGTGGCTAAGACGATGAGGGTTTTCAAAAGGAAGAGGGAAGAGCGTTTAAGAAAGTGAGGGAAGATGAAATTGGGAGATATTTTTAAAATTTTCAAATCTTGATCTCGGCCGTCCACGTGACTCAATATTGGCTGTCCATATTTTTCTTATTTTTTTATTTCAAAGTTAAATCTCGATCGTCCATGTGTCGAAAATCTGGCGGCCCAAATTTTGACATAATTTGGGTCATCAGATTTTCATATTTAAATCGACGGCTTAGATTTTAAAATAAATTTTAAATCTAGACCACCAGTTAATGAACGTTCCAGTTTTATCGGGTCAACTATTTAAAAATTAAAACGTATAGAGCATACGATTTTTTTATTTGACAAAAAACAAATATGAAAATTTGGCGACGTGCCGCAGGAGTTTTCAAGGACAAGAACAGCCTCTTTGTCGCCGCTGCGTCACGGCGGTCCAAATACTGCAACCCAGTTCTCGAGGCGGCCGTCATTAAGGCCACCAGCCACGACGAGAGGGCCGTCGATTATAAGAACATCCAGAGGGTCTTCTCCTGGGTCCGGACATCTCCTGTTCACTTTATTCCGTTCATGCGCGCATTGTCTAGGCGAATGCAGCGAACACGCAACTCGATCGTCGCAATCAAAGGTTTGATACTACTTCATGGCGTCCTCTGCGCGAAGATCCCCGCGGCACAAAAGATCGGACACCTTCCCTTTGATCTCTCCAATTTCTGCGACGATTTCTTCAATCCGCCCAGGCGATGGGGATTTAACGCTTTCGTCCGCGCTTACTTCGCTTTCCTAGACCAGAAATCAATTCTCTTGTCAAAGGAGTTTCAGGAACCGCAAGAGAAGATCACGAAATCGAAGTCGGATAACTACGGTCATAAGATCGAATCGGAGAAGGAAGCAATCATGCCGCGGCTCATGAAATTGCAGGAACTGCAAGCTATGTTTGATATGCTGCTCGATGTCCAGCCTCGAGGAGGAGCGAACGAGATTGTGGTTCTCGAAGCCATGGACTGCATTATCGTTGAGGTTTTCGATATTTATAGCAAGATCTGCGACGGAATCGCGAACGTTCTCCGGAGAATTTCCTGTATTAGCGATAAGGTCGAAGCGGCCGTGGCGTTGGAGCTTTTACAGACAGCGACGAGGCAGGGGGACGAGCTTGGCGATTACTTTGATCTTTGCAGAGAAATTGGCCTCCTTAATGCATCGGAATGTCCGAAAGTTGAACCCATTCCCGTAGAAGATATGCGGGAGCTTGAGACTATTATCAATGGCATCTCGGCGGGGAAAAGCAACCATTCTTGTGATCTTGTGGAAGAAGACACAGCTAATGTGGAGCCGAGTGAACAGAGAGGGGTTGATGAAGGGACGGAAGCACATAGGACATCGCCCACAGTGAAGACGACAATTAAATGGGAAGTATTTGACGAGGAAGACACTAAGGTTGGTGATATAATTGAACTTTATGATGAAATTAGAAAAGTCGCCAACCATTGAAGGAGCACCATTTTGTTATCAACGTCACTTCATGTTCAAGGGAATGATATAAAGTTGCTGTATGCAGATAAGTTGATGAGCGGTAGTTGGACAGGGAAATTAGATGATAGAAAATGATAATAAATTATTGTGGATGTTTTTTTTTTTTGGTGTTCATCAATATCAAATTTTTTTAAGCAAGATTTGCATCAATAGATGTGAATTAGTGAATGCGAATTGCTTCTAAGATATTGAATTTCTGAAAATTGGGAACAAGCTCTGTGTGCCTTGCCTCGTGATTTTGGAAAGGATCTTCGAAGAGGGTATTCTACTCTTAGAAAGAGAACGCAATGGAAGGGCCGAATATCTCCAAGTCTCTTGAGTGAAATCTGGTAATATCGTGGTCAAATTCCCTAGATGAGAGGTTTCCTTTAGTCTTGGTTGAAAGCTTTTTCTTATGGAGTAAGGTCATGAAAAATCGCCCATTCATCAAACCACATGTTCAAGGTCTTGGAAATCTCTCCCATGAAGAAATTTCGGTCAACTGAATGTTGACCGGATGAGCGGTCAACATGACGTTGACCGGAAGGGCGGTCAACAGAATGTTGAACGGTCTGTCTTAGAAGGACGGTCTACAAGGATGACCGGCTCATTAAGGCAACACAGAGCACCTGCCATGACTAAAGACTCCACCAAAGACGGTCTGTCCTTGGGACCTTTTGATGCCTACTGCCGGTTGCATGGTATTAGGCATCAGAAAAAGCCACCAAAGACTCCACAGTTGAATGGAGTGGCAGAACGGATGAATCGTACGCTCTTGAAGAGAGTACGCTGCATGCTTTCCGAAGCAAAGCATCATGCTTCATTCTGGGCAGAAGCACTCCGGACGGCGGCTTACATCATCAACAGGTCGCCCAGCAAGCCTCTGATGGGTGAAGTGGCAGAAAAGATATGGACGGGCAAGGAGCCGTCCTATGATCATTTGCGAATATTCGGATGCAAAGCATTCGTACATGTCCCAAGAGATGAAAGGACAAAGTTGGAGCCAAAGACGACTCAGTGCGTCTTTTTGGGCAACGGGGAAGATGAACTGGGTTACCGATTCTATGATCCAGCCACCAGAAGACTCGTCCGGTCTAGGGACATAATTTTCGTTGAAAATGAGACGATCGAAGACATTTGCAGGAAGACCAAATGTGACGATGAACAAACAGACCAAGTGGGCGCTGAAGCTGCCCGTCCGGCATCACTAGAAGGAGAGGATCCTGGTCAGGGAACGGTTGAGGATAATGAAGGGGAAGTCATGGCTCTGGATGACACCAATGATGAAGTTGTTCCTCAACCAGCTGGAAATATCTCTGTTAGACGGTCCTCTCATGACAAACGGTCGTCCATCCGCCTGTCATCAAATGAATATGTAATGCTCACTGATGCTGGAGAGCCCGAAGATTATGAAAAGGCAATGAAGGACGACAACAAAGAGGACTGGCTGGAAGCCATGAAGGAGGAGATGAGCTCCCTTCATGAAAATCACACCTTTGACTTGGTAAAACTTCCTAAGGGGAAGAAGGCCCTCAAGAACAAATGGGTCTATCGCTTGAAGCAGGACGAGAATACCAAGAAGGCTAAGTACAAGGCACGGTTGGTGGTGAAGGGCTTCAGTCAACAAAAGGGGATTGATTTTGATGAGATCTTTGCCCCGGTGGTCAAAATGTCCTCCGTCCGAGTAGTACTTGGCCTGGCTGCCGCCTAGGACTTGGAGGTTGAACAAATGGACGTCCGGACAGCATTCCTCCATGGTGATCTTGAGGAGAAAATCTACATGGAGCAACCGGAGGGGTTCAAAGCCAAAGGAAAGGAGGAACTTGTTTGTCGCCTAAAGAAAAGTCTGTATGGATTAAAGCAAGCTCCTAGGCAATGGTACAAGAAGTTCGAGTCGGTCATGACCAGTCAGGGGTACCGGCGGACTACTCGTGATCATTGCGTATTTGTACAGAGGTTCTCGGACGATGAGTACGTTGTTCTCCTTCTATACGTAGACGATATGCTGATCGTCGGACGCAACGGAGACCGGATAAAGAAGCTGAAGGAGCAACTTGGACTGTCATTTGCCATGAAGGATCTTGGATCGGCTAAGTAGATTCTGGGAGTCAGAATCTTACGCGATCGGAAGGCAAGGAAGTTGTGGTTGTCTCAAGAAAACTGTGACGGACCGGATTATTCTCCATCGAATAACCTCCGTCAATGGCAACACAACCCTAAGCCCATAATTAAACTATGGACTTCTACAGAAAATCCGGCAGAGTTTTCTCTACAACGGGACGAAAACCGAACGGTACAACCTGTTTAAACATTACCCTGTACAAGCACACATCTAAACAAAAGGCTTAACTCAAAGCCTACAACACACCACACAGGATCACAGCACTGCCATATCATCTATGGCTCCAATACAGTACTCCTATCTACTATACTGGATCTAGAGAGATGCCATCTAAATAAAACCAAACTCAAAACAGATATATACAGACGCGGAAGCATAACTACATCATCATAAATGCGGAAACATAACAAAACCTTAAAACAATAACAATAATGAGCCACGCCCAACTCTAAGTGGCTACTCAAAATCCGATCCAACTCTGAGTCCAGAGCTTTCGCGCACTCGCCGTCCAGCCAATCTCATCAAGCAAGCCTTTCCTTGCTCTAACTATCCGGCGTCGGCTAAGTGTTCTCATCTAAAAGGAAAAACAACAACTGCAAGAGTGAGCTAACAGCTCAGCAAATGTAATCATAAATAATTCTCCAAGGCATGTACAAGAACAGGAACAGGGAAAGGAAACACATACTCTCCATAATCAAGAAACAGGAGAGAGAACATGAAACAACAGGAATCACTTGATTCCTACGATTCTCGTGATTACATTGGTCGATCATTAATCAGAATCACTTGATTCTCACGATTACATCTTGAATCACTGGTTTCACACAGTTCTTACAGTTCATATCTTGAGTCACTGGATTCATTCGGTTCTCATTCTGGTCTACTGGATTCACACCGTTCATCAATTGGATATTATTCATTTTTATTATTACATCGTCTTTACGGACCCCGACTAGTAGACCGTACTAACTAACGATGCGAGAGAACGAGGACAGGAATGTGTTCGCTACACATTCTAAAGCCACGGCTACTATTTTAGGTCGGTAGCACACGACCCTCGGTTGCATCCATGCAACAATCATCACAAACGACTACATCTCAATATGTAGCGTCGACAGACACATCCCACACCCCCGGGGTCCAGGGCAATCCTCGTTCTTCCACAGTAGTTTCCTAAAGCGTACCACAGACATCACCCGCTCCCACGAGTGGCCGGAATACGTGGCCAAGTATTCCTCGGGTTCACACCGCGATGGACATGGTATACTAAAGAATACTATCCATACGACTCAGGGTCCTAGTTTCATGATTAGGTTCAACACTTGGAGAGGGAAATCCACATTTTCCACACAATCACATCTCGGGAAATCTCATTCCCATCACAATCATCTCCAACCGGGAGATTACATCATCAAACACATCTCCATCCAGGAGATTACATCATCACAAGCTCAATGTGGATTCCCTTCCATTCACGTCACGGTTCACAATATCCAATGGGACTCAATTCCCTTAATCACAATCCGTGGGGCTCAATTCCCTTAAACCACAACAAGTCATCCAAGTTCACGAGAGAGATTAGATTCTTACCTCTGATAATCACATATCACATTGGGACCTCCGGGACTCATCCCTGGCCTCCAGCACACAGATACACGTTTCGGAGCTTACATTTGCGTTTAAACATTTAAACGTTACTTTCAATACAATTATGGAGGCATATTACTTTACATTCCTCATTACGTTTTGGGTGATCAATAACAGATTTCCTTTTGAACACCCGGACGCCGTACACGGTTCGATACTTGGAAATCAGACGTCCGGTGGATTCGTACGTACTCTTTGCACACGATATTTCACATTTGGGTTCGATTTAACTTATCACGATGATGGAAGCATGCAACTTCCCCTTTAGTTTCGGATAAACAATTACGGAATTCTTTCAAGACTCCCGGATGCCACGAACGGGTCAAATCTTGCAAGATTCGGCATCCGGTCGATATATACACACAATTGGAACACGGGGATTAACATTCTAGGATCATTCCATCATTTCACGAAGGTGACAAATACAAGAAAATCCACCTTCGGTCTCGGGTGAACAAAGAGAATGTTGCCCCTTTAACGGGCTCGACGCCGCGAACGGGTCCAAACGCGCAAGATCGGACCCGCGGCCGATTTATATACATCATTGGGACGTGGGGATTCCAATTTTGAGGTCAATTTCATGATACACAGCCGGGAAACAGAAAACCCCCAAAATCCCGTAGGTTAGGGTTTCGGTAAAACCTACCCGGACGAATCGGACACGATTCGGACAAACAACTACATTTTCCTGGACATCAAGGCATGGGTTTCAAGATTCTAACGTTCCCCGTGGGTATCAACACAAAATACCCAATGAAAATACACAAAACATCGAAAGAGAACGAGAAGTGGATATGAGAACACTTGTCTCGACGCGTGCTTTCACCTTTATACCTGGTTCTCGGGCGGAATCGGACTCCCAGGCTCGATCTCCTTCCTTCACTCTCCAGTCGCGCCCCTCTCTCATTCTCTAAAACCCTCGGCCGATCACGAAATGAGGGAAAACGAAGGCGCGGCGTGAATTTATACAGCGCCTGCCGCTCGAGCTCCGCTTGAGCGGCCAGCGGGCGGCCGTGCAACAACTGTCCACCGCTTCGATTCTGGTTTTTCCGCTCGAGCCACTGCTCGAGCGCCCAGCAGGCGCAAGCCTGCTGGCAGGGCTCCAGCAGCCCAGACCCAAGTAATTTTTCCGATTTTTCTTCCGATACCAAACCTTAATCATCCCATAGGATTAGTATTAATCATTTGCATACTAATCACCTCATAATTGTCGGGTTCACAAATTCGGAACCTCACAAAAACTATCTTGAGAAAGTGCTCCAACGATTCAACATGGAGAAGTCAAAGCCCGTGAGTACACCATTGGCGAATCACTACAGGCTGAGCACTCGTCAATGCCCGACTACGGATGACGAGAGGAAATACATGAAAGGCGTTCCCTATTCATCAGCTGTGGAAAGCCTAATGTATGCTCTGGTATGCACCAGACCGGATATAGCTCATGCCGTCGGGAGAGTTAGCCGGTTTCTGTCCAATCCGGGAAAGGAGCACTGGTCCGCTGTGAAGTGGATCATGAGATATATTCGGGGTACTTTCAAGAGGTGCCTGTGTCTTGGAAGGGACAAACCACAGTTAGTGGGATACTCAGACGCAAACATGGCTGGAGATGTTGACACACGCAAATTCACATCGGGTTACTTAATAAAATTTATGGCGGTGCAGTTTCTTGGCAATCCAAGCTATAAAAATATGTAGCTCTATCCACAACTGAAGCCGAATACATTGCAATTACGGAAGCTTGCAAGGAGATGCTGTGGATGAAGGAGTTCGTTCAGGAGTTAGGCATCACACAGGAGAGATATGTGGTACTTTGTGACAGTCAGAGTGCCATTCATCTATGTAAGAGCTCCTCATTTCATTCCAGATCTAAGCACATTGATACACGATATCATTGGGTGCGACATGTGCTGGAGGAAAGACTTCTGTCATTAGAAAAGGTTAGCACGGAAGAGAATGGGGCAGACATGATGACGAAGATTCTACCGAAAGGAAAGAATGAGCCATGCTGCAAGATGACCGGGCTAACAGAGTTAACTTCCTCATGGTCGAGAGGGGAAGTTTGTTGGAAATCTCTCCCATGAAGAAATTTCGGTCAACTGAATGTTGACCGGATGGGCGGTCAACATGACGTTGACCGAAAGGGGCCGTCAACAGAATGTTGACCTGTCTGTCTTAGAAGGACGGTCTACAAGGATGACCGGCTCATTAAGGCAACACAGAGCACCTGCCAAGACTAAAGGGGAGTAGGTTGACCTGCCTATTTAGGTAACTTTAAAAACCCAAGACAACAGACCGCCTTCTACTGCTGCAGGCATGCACCGTCTACTGCTAGGTTTATGCATGCCTCTTGGGAACCGTGCACCAACCACGAGGAAGGACGTGCTGGTTCAACTGCTGAGACCTTTGTATATCCTTATATATGTGTGGGTGGTAAGCAGAAAAAGTGTGTGAAAGTAGAGTGTAGAAGAGCAGAGTGTGTGAGAGTAAGAAAGAAAAACAGATGAGTGGAAGAAGGCCCGACTGAGTGTGTGAGCATTTCCGTCTTACTGTTTGTAATCTCCATCTCATACATAGTGTAATTTTTCGGACTCAACGTCCCGTGATTTTTTCCCTTGATTCATAAGGGTTTTCCACGTAAATATCGGTTGTCATTATTCTTTCTTTCCTTCTCTTCGATTCCTTTGTGCTTGTGACGGTAGGCTGCCCTATTTCCGGCCAACACAAGGTGCTATGGCCAACGGTGAAACTAGTTCTTATGGGCAGATCCCTGTCATTGGTTGTGGCCATTGCTTCATAGATGCTCTGATAGAGGCACACTGATCACTGCCGGCCAAGGATCCTGCTTCTTGTACGAATAACGTAGGATCCTACTTTGTCGCTATAAGCGGTTGGATTGCACCCAAGACTAAAACCGACCATTTGGATTAGTTATAATTTTTTAAAAAGTTTGTAACATAAATGAATCCAAACGGTCGGTTCTAACCAATGGTATAATCTGACCGCTTGGATTAGCAAAGCACAATCCTACTTCGCCCATACATGAAGTAGGATCCCCAGACTCCTAAGCGATGAGCTGCAGTTGATTCGAGTGTGAGGGATTCCGCTTGGCAATTGCCAATTGGATCCTCATTGGAGAACCATGAAATCGGATATTCTTTGCTAGACTATGCCCCTTATCCTTCCCCAGCCGGCATCTCTAAATAATTAGTGATGTGCACCTGAACCTGAGTTTGAGTCTCATGGAAGACAACACAAAGAAGGGTTCCACCGGAATATCTTTCAACGAAGGTCATGATGAATACTAAAAATTACATATGTATTTATCCATATTTATTATTAGTTTTTGGTAATTATGTTAATTATATTATTTTATTTATTTATTTTAATTTTATAAATTTTATAGGTTTAACGTTTAAAGGTTATTTTTTCAAAAATTGATGTGTACCTCATATGTGGATTGTTGCACAAATTAAAGAGCTAGGTGAAAGTTTCAGCCAATCCAAGAGGTTGAGTCTGATCTTCGTGATTGACAATATTAATATTGTGCATCACAACAATTTAATAAGAGATTAGAGGTATACAGAACTTAATCCCTAATATATTTTTTGACATTCAAATCAATAATCTTTCTTTAAAAATAGAAAGATATAAAAGGAAGGAAAGAAGAGAGAAAATGTGATGAGTGTTGAGTCCTTTTTGTGAGTATGGAGGATTGGTCTCCTTTTTTGAAATATGCTTGTCGTAAGCATTTGAATGTTTAAATGTGGCTTGCCTTATTCTTGGTTGAGATTCTGTATTTATAGTTGAGGTTCTAACTGTTTGGTTAGCCTAAAACTATTACATGTAATTGAAGGCGTTATATTATATTAAATGCTAACCATTACCTTTGATGTGTAAATGCTGTTTGGATAGATTCGGTAACCTGTGTAGATGTTAATGGTTGACCTTTAATCAGCTATTACTGGATTTGGTTATCTATGTGTGCATTATTATATCTCAATTGATTATAACCATTTGTCAAGATTTAATACTTAATTTATTACTTTATTGGATCGTTATTTGTCTTAGTCTTGTGCATTCTCCTCCATCTGGTTGCTCGAGAGGTTGGCATAATCCTCTACATCCATATTCGGATTGTTAGCGTTTGGGCCCCATTTTCAATTTGGGGCTGGGCTGAGCCTGTCGTGCCTGAGTCATACCCAACATTAGCCTTCCATACTTGGAGTTTAAATTCAAACTCCAAATATATTAAAAGATGTGTGACGGAGCGAATTTTTTTTTTTTTATACATCAAAAATCCTTCCTTCAGAATTCGTTCGAAACTAAGTCCTAAGATAAAGTAATCAAGGGAGACGGTCCAGACTAAACCAACACATGCAAGTGTGTGACGTCCCACGTACTAATATATTTTTTTATACCATAATAGGGACGTGAGCCTTTCTTGTATCCATTCATTTGTGGATAATAGTCTTATCATACATAGGATCTAAATGTCAGCCAAAATCATAATTGCTCTAACATCGCATTATTAAATTGCAAGTGTTAGTCTTATTAGGAAGATGCATTCTAAACATTCATAAGCCATTTGTTTTTCATTAAACTCGGCTGAAACATATATGATTTATCAGAATAATAGAAGCAATTTCTAAAATCATCAAAACAACATATTATAACTTTTAAATTTACAACATCATTAGGTGCACGTTTTTTTTTTTTTTTTCTCTAAGCTAAATTCAAAGTGTACATAATTCTAAAATACCACAAAATGTAAGGAGTCTCCAAGCTTCCTTCTTACTTTGCTCATCAATCGTCAATTTTGGTGATCCATCTGAAGGGAAGGAAAATCGCAAAAGTGAGCCAAATGCTCAGCAATATACATATTATGCAATGTTTATATAGAACATACTTTAATATACATATAAGAATCGGATACATGAAATGCAATGCCTTTATCTTTCTTTCTTTACTGAACTTTTACCAAACTTTATTTATAACTTTCTTATCTTAAGAAGCCTTCACTGAACTTTATTTACTTTTCCTTATTTTGAGGGATTAGGGCAAGTAGGCCTCACCTCCATATTACTCTCCGAGGTGAGTAATATTACCTGTATTATCCGTAGACGGGACCAAAAGCCTACATCCTGCAACTACATTCGAGGATTGATTGTATCAATCAACACAATCAAAGGCCGATATCCCGAGGACGGCGGTCATATGATATCATTTCCTCCTTGTACAACGCCCCGAGGACGGCGGTCATATGATATCATTTTCTCCTTGTACAACGCCCCGAGAACGGCGGTCATATCATATCATTTCCTCCTTGTACAACGCCGGAGGACGGCGGTCATATCATATCATTTCCTCCTTGTATAACGCGCCGAGGAAGGCAGTATGATATGATATCATTTCCTCCTTGTACAACGCCCCGAGGACGGCGGTCATATCATATCATTTCCTCCTTGTACAACGCCCCGAGGACGGCGGTTATATCATATCATTTCCTCCTTGTACAACGCCCCGAGGACGACTATGAGATCCAAAACTTCATGTGCTTGAAATAGGTTTGCCCCCTTTTAAATCAACATGCGAAAACAGCCATTAAGTGGGCAAAATTGAATTCGGAATCGGCTCCTGATGTAAAAGCGGCCCATAAAGATTGGCCCGTGTACTGTGAGACCCAAAATTTACAAATGCCTTGCCCCTTTTACAGCAAGCGAAATTGACTCCTATGAGTAAATTGGAACCGGCCCTTAAGTAGCGTGAAGGTGCCTTACACAAAACGGCCCAACAATTCGACCCGCCCTTTTTGCCTCAGATGAAATCGGCCCCTCAAGTTCGGCCGAGCACGTGCCTACGGGAGAAAACCTAACTCGTTGGAATCCAACGAAGCGGCGACTGAATGAGGCAGGTAAAACAACCTCGTTACCCCCTGAAAACAAGTACGGGGCAGGTAACCTACCTGACTTACTCCACCAACTCCTTCCTCTATATAAATCGATCGATGCGAAGGGAGAAGGAAAGGAAAATTCGGCGGGTGCGAAGGGAAGAGAGGAAAGGAGAGAGCTTCGGGACGTTGAGATTAGGCAGCCCAACTCTCAGGCAAGCGTACTCCGTTTTAAAATACATGCATTTTGCATTTTTATCTGCATATTCTTCTGTTCTGTTCTCCGTTTTTCCCATCTGCATTATTCTGTTATGATTTCCATCGGTATTCTTGGTTTCTGATCGAACTCGGCATTCTGCATTAAAGATTAAGCTCGGTTACTGCATAAAGATCGAACCCGGCATTCTACATGTAAATTGAACTCCATAAAGAACGAAACCAACATTGCATGAACTTAATCCGGCTTTTGACACATGCACTGGAACTCGCCCATTTACATATGAAAATTAGAACCGCCTACCTTCATCTCAAAAAAAATCAGGATCGGTTCTTTATCATGTTAGAATCAGAATCGCCCCTTTACTTGCAAAATGAAAATCGCCACCATTGTTGTAAATCAAGATCGGCCCTCCTTGAGAATCGCAACCGGCCAACCTTGTATAATGAAAATGAAACCGGCCACCGTGAAGTAAAAGAAGTCCGGTTTTTTCCTTGAAACGAAAGAAGTCCGACCCCTTGGTATTGAAATCGAAATCGAACCTTGCGTCAAAGCTGAAATCAGCCTTGTGTATCGCAACCGAAATAGGCCCTGGCGTTGAAGTCGGATTCGGTCTTTGTATTGAAAACGAAAATTGAAATCGGCTTGTGCGTCGCCTCCTTTTTGCATTGAAATAAAATTCGGGTCTTGCGTCAAAACCAAAGTCGGCTTTGTGCATTAAAAACCAAAACTGGCCTTGGTATTGAAATCGGCCCCTTTCATCGAAACCGGCCTTGGCAGGTTTGGAATAGGAATCGGCCCTTACATATTTAAAATCGAAACCGGCCTCTGCATTGAAACCGGCATTGGCAGGTTTAAAATCAGAATCGGCCCATTCACGTTTTAAATTGAAACCAGCCTTGGCAGTTTTGAAATCAGAATCGGCCCTTACACGTTTTAAATTGAAACCGGCTTTGGCAGTTTTGAAACCGGAATGGGCTTTACAATCGAAACCAGCCTTTGCATTGAAACAGGCCTTGGCAGGTTCGAAATCAGAATCGGCCCTTACATGTTTTAAATTGAAACCGGTCTTGGTAGTTTCGAAATCGGTTTTCAGGTATGCATGATTGAAATCGGCACATTGAACTCGGCTTTTGCTTGAAAATTTGAAATCGGCTTTTCGGTAAGCGTGAATGAAATCGGCACGTTGCACTTGGCTTTTTGCATGAAAATTCGAAATCGACCTTCAGGTAAACATCGGCATTTTGCACACAAATGAACTCGGCTTCCCGCATGAAAAATGGAACCCGGCATTTTTGGTGAACATGGTGGAACCTGGCATCTGCTTGTGAACAAACTCGGCCCTTTTGCATGAAAAATTCGAACTCGGCTTTGCATGTAGAAAAAGGAATCGCCCTCCCTTGCTTTAAAATCAAAGTCGGCCCCACGATGAAATCAAAACCGGCCCTTTTGCATGGAAATCGAAACCGGCCCTATCGCATTTGAAACCGACCCTTGGATAGAACATGAAACCGTAATGCATACTTTGAATTCTGCTTTTGCATATAAAAACGTAAATCGGCACCTGCATGATGAATTCGAAATCGGCGTGTGACATGGCCATCCGTAATGAGAACAAAGAAAATGTGAACCCACTTTACGGTAATAATCGAGGATAACTCTGTCCATGGAGTTATTTGTGGACCGCCCTACCCTCGGGGCGTTACGGTCAGGAGGAAAAACGAACTCTGTCCATGGAGTTATTCATGGTCCGCCCTGTCCTCGGGGCGTTACGGTCAGGAGGAAAGTATGGTTTCTGGCCTACCTTCGGGTGGCACACCGATCCCACGAGACGGGATATTTCTGTTCAGCTATTGGCCTTGGATTGTGTGGACTGAACACAATCTATCCTCGATTAATACCCTTCCGCAAGCAGAAGAATAAAGGAAGACTATTATGACAAAGATAACTCTGTTTTATGCTTTGATATTCTGATCGACCTTCATCCAGCTAAGTATTAATTTCGGTATTGCTTATGATTCTGTTAGAATTTATTTCCTGTCTTGATTACTCCAGTTTTCTGATCCGCCACTAATTACTGATATTTATGCATTGTTTTGATAATTGTTTTATGACAATCAGCATGTACCTTGTTGAGCTCCGGTTCAGTGTTTTCTGTTTTTTCCCCCTACAGATGATACCTTAAAAGGTCGTGCCTGACGAGTTGGCGTGATTAGAGTTGTCTAGAGGATCACTGAAGATTCGGGAGCTCATTTTGGGAAATAGCATTGTAATGACCTGGCCATGATTCATGAGCTTTTATAGTTAGACGTTTTGATTATGTATTTGGAAATGAATATTTTGGAATAAATATGAATGTTTCTGCAAGATGATTAGAAGGACTTCCGCTATGATTCTTATGGTTAATGATATATGGGTCCTAGATGGCATCTTTGATCCTGTGTTGGCAAAAAAAAAAATTCGTTCCGTCACAACGGCAGTCATATCATATCATTTCCTCCTTGTACAACGCCCGAGGACGGCGGTCATATCATATCATTTCCTCCTTGTACAACGCCCCGAGGACGGCAGTCATATGATATCATTTCCTCCTTGTACAACGCCCCGAGGACGGCGGTCATATCATATCATTTCCTCCTTGTACAACGCCCCGAGGATGGCGGTCATATCATATCATTTCTTCCTTGTGCAATGCCCCGAGGACGGCGGTCATATCATATCATTTTCTCCTTGTACAACGCTCCGAGGACGGCAGTCATATCATATCATTTCCTCCTTGTACAACGCCCCGAGGACGGTGGTCATATCATATCATTTCCTCCTTGTATAATGTCCCGAGGACGGCGTTCATATCATATCATTTCCTCCTTGTACAATACCCCGAGGACGGCGGTCCACGTATCTCTCCATGGACGGAGTTATTTTACGTACAATAATTTCTTTCATCAATAAGGATAATTTATCATTTTCAGTGGTCATTTTATGGCTAGTTTAATGGCTTGATCAATTTGCCCAAATTTTGTTAACAAAGACGAGTATTGATTTGGTCAGGTGACCAGTTCAGTGTCGGTCCAATATCCAAATTGGGTCAAATTTAATATCCTAATATCTTAACATTCTTAAGTTTAATCGGATGCAGGTTGGGCCAATTTAGGGGCCAGTTCGGCTGGTCTAAACAAAAAGGGTAAAGCGGTTCATTTAGCTTATCCTTTAGCAGCATATGGGTGCTAACACCCAATTCTTCAAGGGGCCGGTTCACTATTCAATTTAAGGTATTTTTGGACTCAAATTTGTGTGTTGGTAGCTTGACTCTTGTACTAAATAACTTGGCCGGGGCGGCTCCTGCAACCTCCGGTTTAGGGCCGGTTCGGTCGTCTGTTTCCAGACCGCCATATTTTGCTTCAACAGGAAGGTGCAGTGACTAGTTCTGTTTGGGAGGCCTTTATGGCCAGTTCGAGACCGGTTCTTAGTTGGTCCATGGAGTCTAATAATAGATAAAATACTCAAGTTTAAGAATCGTTTGGGATCAAGGCCGTTTCCTGCAAAAATCTGGCCGGTTCAGGCCTGGGAAGTGGCCACAAATTCTGCATCGGCAGTGTTCTTACGCAACCAGTTTTCTGTTACTATCTTGGGGGCCGATTCGTGACCGGTTCGGGCTCAACTTTTTCAAAGATACACTTTGTTATTATCATAATAATGTCAATCTATCATAATAATTTGGGCACCGGTTTGGGGGCCAAAACTTCATATATAAGCAGAATTGCTGAATCTGGCCTGTTGCTGATGTGAAGGCCGGTTCAGTGATCGGCTTTTCGAGCTGTTTGGTCACAACTTATGTAAGGTACTGAAATTGTAGTATACCGAATTTGGGCTCAATTGGACATTGTTTGGTTGGCTGTTTGGCAAAAGTTCAGAAAACAATTTCTTGGTTGGTTTAAACTTCAGATTCCAGCTCAGCAATTTCATGAAATTTTGGATAATTATAATCAAATTCATACAATTGCAAGTATTAGATCAATAATACTTTGCCAATTAACAATGAAAAACAACAAAGAATGAAAAGAATCAGAGTACACTTGCCAGCAAAAATTCAGACACACCCTTTCTGTCTTTGGTTTTCTTTCTCCCTTCTGATTTTTCTCTCTGTTTTCCTTTCTGTTTTTCCTTCTTCTCTCTCACGTTTTCCTCTCTTTTCTCACGATTTCCTTCTCCTTTCTACCCTCTCTAACTCCCTAACATGACCTTCAATAAAATTAATTGAGAGGCTTACTCATCTCCTGCTGGAAGGAGCTGCTGCCACCTACTTCAACAGCTTGCAGCTACTGCTGCCGTGGGAGGTGACTGCTACAACAGCTGTGAAGAGCTACTTCCGTGGCTCTTCCTCTTTTCTGAATTATCAGCAATTATATATTGTTGCTGTGTCGTGTGGTGGTGAGAAGCTGCCGTGAAAAATTCTGCTGTTTCAGCAGTCAACATAAGCAGCTGTGGTTACTTTTATCTTTCTTAAAATTGGGCTATTGTTTTATGGTTACAGCTGCCGTAAAATGCTGGCCATTAGCTGATTAATTGGTTGCCATGTGTACTTGGCTTGCTGAAGAAAAATGTGTATATATATATATTCTACAAAATAAGTGGCAGTTGATTTTGTGTGTTTCTGATGCAGCTTGCCGTGTGGGATTTCCTTTCTTCCTTATATATATTTATATATATATACATATTATATTGCCTCAAGTGAGTAGCTGAAAGCTGTTTTATTTTATTCTAATTTTGACTAAGTGTGTGAGGGAAAATTTCTGCGTGTGCCTTGTGCTGCTGAAGCAAGTTTGTTACTGCGCTTCTTGCTGAATTCAGAATAATTTCAACATACTATGGAGTGTGTGGAGTGTTAGGATTTATTAATTTTTACTTTGATAATTTTATTCTTACTAATTTTAATTAATCGAACTAATTTCAGTAACTAACCGGGTCTAATTTTCGTGATTGGTTCATCTTGTAATCAATCGAATTTAATTATTAATCGAGTGAGAATTTTTTTATCGAATTAATTCCCTATCGTTGGTTCTCTCTTTTATTAACCAGGATTGAAGTTAGTTTCATTTAATAAATTTTTATAACATTTCGCCGTGAGTTCCTGGCTTTTGGGTTTTAACAGTTCTTTATTCTTAATTTTTTTTTTTTACCGATATCCTTAAATCGATGGAAGTTCCAAGTCCATGTATTTTATTTTTAGTAATTCCCCAAATGTCAGACTTCTCTGCATCATTTGACCTTGATAAATTATGCTTTGCTTGATCAAGAGATTTCGGACTTTACAAAGTGTATCGAATATAGACTTTATATATATATATACTCACAATACATACACAGGATCATCTAACGCCATGTAATATTCACGGTTTCAATTCTTTTAACATTTCATTTCATTGAACCAAGTTCATACAGAGATGCCATTCTAAGCCTTGATTTCAACCAAAAGTTAACGGCGGAAGCAGTTCTATTCCAAAATTTATACAAGTGGAAGTATTGTCATTCATTCGTTCACAATTTGAGATAAAGACATTCAACACTATCAAAATCTTCAAAAATCTTCACTGGGCTCTTTGATTCCAAAATTTCTCTTGGCTAAGCTTTGTCTATTCCTACTCATCCGGTATCCATTCTACCGTTTCATTTGGAAGGAAAAAATTGTAACAGAGTGAGCCAAAACTCAATAAGACACCAAAAACATACAATGTAAATCATGAATGCAATAACATAGAGTTCTAGGAAATGCCAAGGTTCATCATGGATGCTGATTCCAAAGTTCCAAATCCAATGTCAAATTTCAAAGTTCACAGTTGGGTGCAAAACTCCGAAATACATGATTTTATATTTTTAATGCCAATTTCCGAAGTGCAAAGTCCAGCATCAAATCCGAAGCTCTTAGTGTAATAATAATAAATTTCGAAGTTCATGTACAGGGTTAATTCCCAAAGTTTATAATGCCATGTCGTTTTCATTGTTCAAAGGGGACCTAGGCTAGTAAACCCTACTAGCCAAAGGAGAGAGTAATCAAGGGTAAATTGTGTTTACTCCACACAATTAAAGGCCATAGTTCGATAATCATATCCATTTCCATTTCCATTCAAAATCTAAAGTCCAAAGTTCCCTATCTCTGTCCTCTCTTTACGTCCAGAGGAGGGGCGAACTACGTATCACTCAATGGACGGAGTTACCCTTGATTACCACCATAATGTTCTAAGGCATGCCGGAGAACCTTATCTAACTGCTTCACAGTTTTAGGTCCGAAGCACTTATTCAAGGTTCAAACAAAATTCGTCATGTTTTCAAGGCCGATTTTATAGTTCACACAATCCATGCTCAGGTCAATATTCAAAAGACCTTTACCCTTCTCAACATTTCAGTTTCCATACAGGATGTTCATGTAGAGCAATCAGCCTTACAAGCAACATCGTGAACCCCTTATTGTGCTCCCCTTATTGTGAACTACCTTCTCAACATTTTGTTCTTAACTGTCCTTTTTCCTTACAAACAACATCGGCGCTCCCCACGGAGACATACTCGGTCTAATGAACCCCTTATCTAACAACTCCTACAACTGTAATTTCAACTCCTTCAATTCGGCAGGTCCTATCCGATAAGGTGCTTTAGAAATTAAAACAGTATCGGGATTAACCTTAATTTCAAATTCATTTCCCGGTGAGGAGGTAGTCTAGGCAAATCTCCTAGGAATACATCCTCAAAATCACACACTACAAAAATATTTTTAGTCAATACACTATGGCTTCGAATAGTGCTGGCATAGCCAAGTAAGCTTGGCATCCACTTTTCAGCAAATGTTTAGTATGCAAGGCAGAAATCATAATAGGCATTTCTTTTCTCCTAATACCCTGAAATGAGAAGGGTTAAATTCCAAGAATATTGAAACACACCTTCTTTTGGAAGCAATAAATACTGACATAATACTTTGCCAGCCAATCTATTCCTAAGATAACATCAAAATCATGCACATCTAGTAATATCAAATCTACTATCAGGCATTTTCTATCCACCTCAACCTCACACTTTGGGTATATAACATCAGTCACTACCGAGGACCCAGAAGAGGTCAACACAGCTAAAGAAAAGTCCAAGATTCTTGGGGTAGATACAATATAACATGCAAACTATGAAAAAATAAAGGATTGCGTAGTGCTAGAATCAAATAAAATAAAGGTTGGAACTCCACAGATAAGGAGAGTACCTTCAACCGCATTTGGAGACGTCTCAGGATCCTGTACTATCACTGCAAAAGCTTTAGCTGCAACTGTTAGCTTTCTTGATTTAACTCTCTTAGGTAAAGGATAATCTTTCATCATGTGACCCTGTTGGCCACAGTTGAAACATGCTCCTGTCAATTTAAAGTAAGGTCTCCTAGCATGGTCTCTCCCACAATAAGCACAACCAGTGACCGACGTTTGGGACTTCGTCATTGGTTGGGATTCAACTATACTTTTCCCTTTAACTATTGTTTTTACCTTCTTAGATATCCCCGAGGGTGCCACATTCGAACCAGAGTTAAAACTTGCCCGACTAGTAGCTTTCCTTGTAAAAAAAACTTTTGTGTTTCCAGCTCTTTCTCATATATCAACGCCCATTCTAGAACATCAACATATGTTTGAAGCTTTTGGGTTACTAATTGCCTTCTAATATCGTCCCTTAATCCTGCTGGAACTTCTTTTCTTTTCTCAATTCATCTTCTACAAAGTAGGGTGTGAAACGGGATAGCTCTGTAAACTAATAGTCATATTCAGCAACTGTACGGGTCCCCTATCTTAGCCACATAAACTCCCTCTCCTTCTGGTCTTGAAGACTAGAAAGAAAATATTTTTCCATGAATAATTTCTCAAACATGCCCCAAGTAATTTCTTCATCAAGCACTCCAAACGCCCTCGTTTGCATCGTCCACCAACTATCGGCCTCACCTTCCAGTTTATAGGCTACAAAGGTAACTTTTTCCTAGTAATTGCATCGGATTACTTGTAAAAATCTTTTCATTCTCCTTATCCAAATATTAGCTTTGGCTGGATCCGGTTCTCCCAAGAATTCCGACGCTCTTTCTACTATGAATTTATCATACGTTGTTGGGGCAGGATTTATCGGAGTTGGCTGTGGTGCGGGGACCGGAGAGATATGGTGTTGCTCCATAGACTCAATTATGTTCGTCATCCTTCCCAACAAGTTAATATATTATGCTTCACAGCCAAGGGGCATATCAGCACCACCTCGGCCGCTTCTTCTACTTCTTCTATTGGCCATTTATATCCTATTATGAAGAACAAGGCAATATTAGCAAACCTAGAAAATCATATTACAGGGAGGGTTCACAGTTATTCAAGAAACTTAGAACCGGTCTCAATGTTTACACCTAAACTTCCCATCTAATGTCTATTATCCTTAGTTTGTCTTGCCTATGCTTCCGCTTTATGATTAATCGTTCCTAAGGCATCTCGTTTTCCTCTCTGATACCAACTGTGACACAGCGAATTTTTTTTTTATACATCAAAAATCCTCCCATCAGAATTTGTCCAAAGCTAAGTCCCAAGATAAAGTAATCAAGGGAGACGGTCAAGACTGAACCAATACATGCAAGCGTATCGAATATAGACTTCATATATATATACTCACAATACATACACATGATCATCTAACGCCATGTAATATTCACAGCTCCAATTCTTTTAACATTTCATTTCATTGAACTAAATTCATGCAGAGATGCCATTCTAAGCCTTGATTTCAACCAAAAGTTAATGGCAGAAGCAGTTCTATTCCAAAATTTATACAAGTGGAAGCATAGTCATTCATTCGTTCACAGTTTGAGTGATTATGTATTCTATCATTGTGGATTGAAAAGGAAAAGTGATTATGATGCAATATAAAATATGAAAAAGGACTACTTGTGTAACACCTAGTTCCCATTTAATTTAATTTAATATTATTAATTTATTTATGATATATTAAAAATAATTATATAATATAAATTTAAAGAAAAGTTTAGAGAATGAAGTAGATTTAGCACCTAAGGGATGCTCGATATGCGTTCGTGTAAAACTTTGGCAGCTTGGGGGTGCTGAGAAGCATCTCTTGGGCGCTGAGTGTGATTTAGATAGATTGCTCATGCCTGAGGAGGTACTCATACACGACTAAGATTTAGCATGATGTCTAATGCACGACTAACCGGCAGTTAACACCGATTCGTGTATATAAGCATGTTTTTTTTTTGGGTATTTTTGCAGAAAGAGAGTAAAAAGGAGAGAGAAAGTGCAGGGAAGGAAGAGAGTGGAAGAGAATAAGAAAGATATTGAAATATCTTTTGATCAGATTGTATCATATTAGATATTAAAGATAAGTATCTTTAAATACTATCATTGATCTATTTTCATTTCTTTCTAATTTTATTTATATTTGGTGTTTTTATTGTATATATATGTCATTTGTACTTATCCTATTTTAATTTTTCATGTATACATATAGTTTTACTGAAAGGTTTGAGGTTTTTATTTAGCATTACCAAATATTTGAGAAGTACAAGTATTTGAGTAAAATTGGTAACTATTTAAAAATATTGGAATTATGTTCAAAGTAATTGTAAAGGAAAACCACGGAAACTTGCATATGGGTCTTGCATTTACTATTCCATACACATGTTTTGGGTCGAGCTCCATTTTATATTCACTTTTATATTTGTGCTTTCTATCAAAATAAAAAGTTTTATATTTGTACTTTCCTATAGTGAAAGTTTTATACCTTTCCGCCAGATAAAAAAGGTTTTAATTATTTGTTATCAAATCTCCTAATTTGGTACTTTATTAATAACCATTATAAGAAATTAAATAAAATTAATATATTTAAACGTCTTAATATATTTAAAAATACTTAAAAATTATACTTATCATTTACAGGTAATAAAAGAAAGTGATATTTATCGTTGTCTATAGGGTAGAATATGTAGACAACCTACCTATGGGTATAATTATAGTGATTTGGCCTAAAATTATCAAAAGTATATGTAATTTTTTTTCAAAGTTAGTTTTTTAGTCTTTCATTCTCCAATTTGAATATATTTTAGACTTTTAATATATTTACATGTATCTGATTTGTATATTTAAAATTTTGATTTAAGATTTACAAATTTCGACCGCTATTTGGATTTGAAACATTAGATTTTTTATTGGTTTTGCACATTTGGATCATTTGATATTCACTTTTAAACTATACACTGTGTACGAGACCATGTTTGGATATTATTGATTCGTTATATCAGATGTTTAGATTTTCAACTATTATGGATCTTCGTACCTATTTTATTATCCCTATTCCTTTGCACTAATTTGCGGACTTATCAATTTTGTTAGGTGTATATATATATTGATATTTTCTAAGCATTCGGTTTACTTTTTATTATTTTTGACCCCTTCTAGATTAAAGGGTAATGGATATCTTGTAGAGAGTTTGGACAAGAATGCTAACAAGGATTTTATTTATTGTTTTATGATTTCTTAGTTTGGTTGTCAGATTGTGCTTGTATTGGAGGTATCTTGATAACGATAGAATGATGGATAGAATAGTGTTAGTGTACAATATTATGATAGAGACATGTTTGGATCGTAGTATTTTGAATTGTATTGGGTCAATGGTATAGTTTGTATTATTGGATATTCATTTTCTTCTTTACAAATATTTTGAGCAGGTTGTGGTTAATTATAATATCTGGACGAGTAATTCAAGAGTGATCCTATGATAGTTAGCATGATTCTTATATTGAATGATGATTTCTTTTGATATTTTGACAGGTTTGACCCTGATTTAGGTATTATGTTTGCACGTTTTTGGTGGGGGATTATTTTGCGGGTTTTAATTATTATTAATTATTGTTATTATTATTACCTACTTTTGATACGGGTTTGTGACAGTAAATGGCATCAAAGAAAGAGTCGTAAAGAAAGGTATTTTGGTTAATTTAAGGAACTAATTATTTAGATATTTTTATATAATAGACATCGATATGGCAGAAAATATAGAACTTATATGTATAGAACTTGGCAATGATAGGCCATACAAGTAACATTATGGATTGAATGATTCAGCTGCAAAATGAAGATTTGGCCACAATGAGAAAGATGGCTGGTCAAGGGTATGGTATGACACCTTTTGAATGCTTTACCAATGACTATGTCTCAGAGTTTTTGAGAGAGTCTGACCTTGTTAAGGTGAAGAATTGGATACACTGAGTGGAAAAGATATTTGAGGTGATCAATTACCCTAAAAAAAATAAGGTAAAGTTTGCCACTGCAATCATGAAGGAGATGCTGATATGTAGTGGTCCACTCAGCAATGAGTTTTAGGAGTGGAAAATGAAGAAATTTCATGGGATGTGTTTGTAGAGTCTTTTGTGGAGAAAATTTTTCCTATGAGTAATTGGAAGATCAAATAAGCTAAATTTAATAGTTTAAAGCATGGAAGCCACACGGTAACAGAATGTGATGCCAATCCAAAAATTTTTACAGGAGCTGCAAGATTCGATCAAAAAATAGTTGGTGCGCTTTTGATGGCGGGCGTATAGTGAAATACTTGATTGGGCTCTTCTCATTGAACAAGAGTAAGAAAGGGGGAAGTTCTTTGAGGAAAGATAGGAAAGTAAATGTCAAAGTTTATAGGTCAAAGGTTCTCACTCTAAGTCTAATGCTCAAGACAAAGGAAAGGCAATTGGGGTAAATTCTTCATTGACAAAGCCTCAATATCCAAAGTCGGTGTGAGAATATTATGGCAGCCATCATGCCGGGAGGTAAAGTTATTAGCAAAGCGGAGCTTGCGTTAACTATGGCCAAGTTGGCCACATAGTGAAATATTGTCCATTTCCTTTGAGGTGTTTGGAGTAGAAGTGTCATGTTCCAAAATCCAATCCCGTTATTAATAATTATCGACATTAATAATTATCCAAATAAAAACCTAATTAACCATGGATGTGAATTTCATGTCGATACATTGATGAACTAAAGTATCAATAATATTTAATCAAATCATAAGATTTGGAATGCCACATCATCGGGTGGCTCCAAACACTAATCAAAATATGATATCAAACATTACGTAAGGAGTCATATCTAATCCAAATAATAATCAGAGTAAACAACATTCACATGATATTGGATAAACCAACATTCATTTTATTATTTACATTCCATTGTCTGAATAACGTAAATATAAAACTATTACCCGAAAATTAAATACAATATCAGATTCTTATAAAATCCTAAACTAATTTTCCCCTTAAATCAGCTCCTCCTTCAACATCCTCACACATAAGTGAGTAAGAAATAAAAATAAGAATGAGTTAAAAATTGAGTAAGATATAAAATTTATATAATTTAACATATAATTTATATTAAAATATACTGAAATGAACAATAGACTAATTTTAGATACAATACCTTAAACTTTCATAATAATTATACATGGTTTTTAAATTTATCTTTTCAATACATAATCAAAATGTACCATGTAAATTCATACTCAATTATAAAATTTTCTTAGGGACCAAGGGCCAATAGGACCTTATCGACTAAAAGATCGAATAATTAAAATTTGGGTTATATTTATTTTTACATAACTAAAAGACATATACTACTATTTAAGACCTGTAAGTGGACCACCATATATATAACTCTATAGACGGGGCCAAATGCTGCTTTCACCCGCGGATAATAGATTCGAACCTTGATCACCACTATAATATCTAAAGCATGCCATAATATACCACCCACTAAACTTATTACAATGGTCCGATACTTAAACATATGAAAACTCTATTCAATCCTTCATAATTCTTATATTTTCTCAATCTAAAGAAAATATTCTTAGTCATTTAACAAATTATAAAGTTTTTCTTCAAAATTCTGTCAATTTCTTATTATACATTGTATAAAATCCATGTAAAAATTTAAACATGTAGATTTTTAAAGTTTATGAAAGTTACATTTTGAAATTTTATAAACATATGAAACTATTTATACTAAAAATTATAGAGAAAATAAAAAATTCTGTGATTCCCACATTTTTTTTTAATTATCAAACATGTAGGGACAAATTTTTAAATTTTTAAAATATACAAGCATATATTTAAAGGTCTAGAACATATTGAATTAATATATACAAAATTCATCATATGTAGAGTCATTAAATCATAAATTTAACACATGCATGTAAGAAAATTGTAGGAAAATAATTTAATAATCCAAAGTACATAAACTAATAGCTTACTTTTCACAAAAATGTTAAGGATTGAGATTGGGAGTTCATGCATGTGAAATTTAGATAATTTAGCTATGAAAACATATTATGTATGAGTATTTAAAATAAAAAATGCTCAAAATATGTAGAAAGAATAGCAACAAAAGAAAGAATATTTGGAATATATTTGCCTCAACTTGAATCTCACCAAAATCTTACTTGAAATCACTTTAATTTGTCTTCTCTAGTATCTTCTCTCTTTCTCTCTCTTCTCCTCTTCTCCTTCTCTCTCCTCTCTCAAGACTCTGCAGAAATGATCGAAATTCAGTCTGATATAACATTTATAATATAGTGGCACTCGAACATACGTCAAGCATTACGGTTAAACTCAGTGATACACAAGTACTGCCGCGGGTGCGTATCAGGCACTAGTATTCTACCTCAATACGCTCGAATATCCTTCAAGCGTGCATCGAACGCGACTAACCTGAAAGTGCGCTTGAGCTCTGACCAGACACTAGTTATGCGTGGCCTCTCTACCCAGAACACGCATGGGTACGCGTCGGGTGCCAATCAGGTATCCATCAACTCGATATAACCCGGTCTAATTTTGACTTTTGATCCAATTTTTTCCTTTGATATCAATTTACTATTATTAACTTAATTAATCATAATTAAATTTAAAAATTAGAACTTCTATTTTACAAGAAGGCTTCGGTCCTAGGAAGGAATTTTGCAATGACGGTAAAGGATATGAGAGCGGACCCGTCAGTAATTGAAGATAATGTGCAAAGTTTTGGCTTTATGACTTATATATTGATTGATTAAGGGTCTATGCACTCCTTTGTAGCTCTCTAAGTTTGCTTGTAATTCGCATGTACCCCCTCAAATTTTAGAGTTTGCATTAGTGGTATCGACCCCAATAGGCAAATATTTATTTACTGATATTATATATCCTCAATGTCCAATTTGGGTCAATGGAATTGAATTGTTGGTGACCGAACCTTGAAAGATATGGTTCTTTTTAACCTCGCAAGTACACGAGGGTTCGGTGTAGTTTTCCTGGTAAGTCGGGTATCGTATCCACAGAAAGTTGATTTTTACGCAAAACTAATTTCATAATTATTATATATTTTTTTAAAAAAATTAAAACATCAATTTTGTGGGGATTAGAGTGGCCATAACGACTGCAATACAACCCTAAAGTTAACTAAAATGATACAAAATATTAAATAATGAAATTTAAATAGATGAAAATTAAAATGCCTTTGGCAGCTGTGCTGTCCCATAGCAATAAAAATTAAAATGTATAAAATTAAAGTGTAAAAATATAAGAATAATAGAGCGGTGGTGGTACAGCCATCCAAGGCTTAGAATAAAATAATAATAATAGATAAAATGTAAGAATTAAATAGCATAAATATAAAGTTGCAAGAGTGGCGGTGACAAAACCATCCAAGGCTCAGAAAATAAATAAAATGTAAAAATTTAAATAATAAAATAAATAAATTTGTTACATGTTAGGTAATTGCGATAGTTAGTAATAACATATTGATTTTTACAGTACAACGTAATGTAAAATTACGATACTCCGATATCAATCTGAAACTAAATAAACCAATAAAATAACACAAAAGGTACAAACTAACATAAATGAACTGATTCAAAATTAAATTTCATATTAAGATGAAATTCACTAATACAACAGAATATATTTAGATCAAACTCATAAAACTTAAACACTAATTTTGTGGAAAAAAACAGAAAGCAAATCTCCAAATCAAACTAATCCCATCTCTCTCTCTCTCTCCCCCCTTCGTCTTCCTGAGCCATTGTTCTCTGTTTTTTTTTACTTTTTCCTTTGTTGTTTTTTTTCATTGTCCCTTCTCCCTCTCACTCTCTCGTTCTCCCTCCAACTTTACCCCAAATCCCTTCCTTCTGTGCACCTCGAGCCCCTTCGTCCTCCTTTGCAACTCTCTATTTTTCTCTTTCCTCTCTGCTTTTCTCACTCCCCTCTACTTCACACCCTCCTAGCTTCCCACCACTCTCCTTCCTCCACCTGCGGCAAAGCCGCTGCCCACCCCCAGCTCCCTACCTTCTGATTCACACCTCCGACTATTTATAGAGAAGGATAATATTTTCTCTTTTTTTTTTCCTGCTGATCTCCCCTGCCTCCTCTCTTTGCTTTTCTCTCTGCTTTTCTTCTGCTGCTGCTGTGTACGCCGCGTGCTTTTCTTCTTCTATTTTACTTTTTCTTTTTTTTCTTCATCTTCTTTTTTTTTTTTTTATAATATATATCTTTTTTTTAATTATATATATATACATATATTTTAACCATTCAAAAATTTGATAATATTCTTATTCTCCATATTTCTTTGATCGGCTGCATAGACCGACAATATGAAGGTATTATATAGTCAATTTGCATACTTTATTTTAAAAATTTTTATTCGAGAAATAAAACATGTATAATTAAAATATGTAACTTAATTACATGATTTATACAATAATTACTAAAATAATAACAAGAATTAAATGAAAATAAAAGTATAAAATTCAATATTCATCAGTTGGCAAACTTGATTCTATTCGACATGCCTAATTTTGATGCTATTTTAGAAAGGGATTGGTTAGTATACTATCATATTAGTGTGAATTGTCACAATAATTTTTTCTTATTCTGTATTCCTGGGTATGACTATTTCGAGTTCCAATGTAGAGTTGAAGGGAGACATTGGATTGATTTTGGCTTTACATGTGAGCCATTTGATGAAGGATAGATATCGATCCTATTAGCCCTATGTGACCATGTCTAGAAGTCATAATGTATCATTTGAAAAGATTTTAATAGTTTATGAATTTGAGGATGTTTTTTCAGAAAATTTGCCTAGTTTACCTCCTAATTGAGAGATTAAATTTTTCATTAATATCATGCCAAAATCTGCACCAATTTTAAGGACCCCTTACAAAATGACCCTATCCGAATTGAAGAAATCGAAACAACAATTATAAGAGTTGTTACACAAAGGAATTACTTGGCCGAATGTATCATCTTGGGCGTGCACCAATGCTCTTTGTGAAAAAGGATGGATCATTGAATTATATATTGATTATCGAGAATTGAATAAAACACAATGAAGAATAAGCATCCTCTTCTGAGAATTGATAATTTGTTTGACTAGTTACAAAGAACTCAAGTTTACTCTAAAATTGATTTGAATTTAGGATACCACCACTTGAGGATCAAGTATGATGATATACCCAAGACAACCTTTAGGACGAGGTATGGCCATTATAAATTCTTAGTGATACATATTAGGTTAACAAATACACTAGCAACTTTTATGAATCTCATAAATAAAGTTTTTCAATCCTAATTGAATCAATTTGTAATAATTTTTATTGATGATATTCTGATTAATTCAAAACCTTTTAAGAAGTATGAGATTTATTTGAGAATTGTGCTGTAAACATTGAAAGAAAAATGACTATTTGCTAAATTAAAAACATGCAAGTTTTGGTTAGAGGAAGTACCATTTTTTGAAAACAATTTTCATTAGAGATGCTTCAATGGATCCAAGGAAGATGGAACTATGGCGGTTTGGAAATGGCCGACCAATATGATAGAAGTATGGAGTTTTTTGGGTTTGGCCTATTAATATAGACATTTTGTTAAGAAATTTTGAAGATCGTGGTGCCATTGGCATGTCTGACTCAAAAATGAACAATTTTTCTTTGAGATGAGGATTGCAAAAAGTGATTTCAAGAGGTAAAGAATAGATTGACCTCCATGCCAATATTGTCGATTCCGAATGGATTACGAGGTTTTGTAATATATTGTGATGCTTCGAAGAAAGATTTAGATTGTATTTTAATATAACAGAGTCTAGTAGTTGCTTATTGGCCAAGGCAGCTTAAAGCTCATGAACAGAATTATCGTGGCCACCCATGATTTAAATTGACAGTTGTGATTTTTATCCTGAAAATTTAAAGACATTATTTGTACAGGAAAAAATTTATGGTGTATTTTGATCATAAATGTTTAAAATATTTATTTTTGCAAAAGGAATTGAATATGTGGCAATGAATGTGGATAGATTTGTTGAAGGGTTATGATTATAAATTCAAATATTAACTAGAAAAGGCAAATGCGGTTACCGATACTTTGAGTTGGATATCTTTAAGTATGATGGCCTATTTGATGATCCAAGAATAGGAGATTTTGGATGGAATAAAAAGTTACAACCCGTGATTATGAAGAAGATTAAGAAAATCCAAATGAATGATCCGTATTTGATGGAGATTTCCAAAAATTTAGACGGCAAATTGAGGAAAAATTTCAACATTCAAGCGGATGTAGTTCTTCAATTTTCATATAAAATTTATATGCCAGATATTGAAGAGTTAAAGGAAAAAATTCTGAATGAAACTCATAGGACAAACTATACCATTCATCCCGAAGTGAATAAAATGTATTAAGATATGAAGAAGCTTTTTTGGTGGCGAAATATGAGACGGAAGATTGCATATGTGGTGAGGTGTATTGTGTACCAATAAGTTAATGCCGAACATATGAAACCTCTAGGATTTTTGCACCTTTTGCCGGTTTCTAGATAGAAATGAAAACATTTCATGATAAATTATTTTTGGGGTTTGCCTAAAATGGCGAGGAACTAGGATACCATTTGGGTAATCATTGATAGGTTGATGAAACTTACTCACTTTTTGCCCATAAAGATGACATTTTCAAAGGATTGTTTAGCACATTTGTACATAAATGAGATTGTAATGCTGCATAGTATTTCAGTTTCCATAGTTTTTTTATTATAATCTGAAATTTGTATCTAAATTTTAGAAAAACTTCCATAAAGATTTGGGTATTAAATTAATGTTCAGTATGTCATTTAACCCTCAAACAAATAGACAATTAGAGATGACTATTTAGATATTGGAGGATATGTGTGAAAGTATATGTTTTGAAGATAAAAAAAATTAGGATAATTATTTGTTATTAACCGAATTTGCATACAATAATAGTATCAGGATGGCTCCTTTTAAGGCATTATACGAACGTAAATGTTCTCCTATTAATTGGGAAGCGCTTGGTAACCGTAAACTTTTAGGCCTAGAAATTATTCAGGATACGTCCAATAAGATTAAAATTATTCGAGATTATCATATTGTTACTCCAAAGTCGCCAAAAGAGTTATACTGCTTAGCGGTAATCAGATTTGAGGTTTAAAGTTGGTGACCATGTGTTTTTTAAGGTGTATCCTAAGAAGGAATATCAAGATTCGAGATGAAAGAAAAACTGAAGTAAAGATTCATTGGGTCATTTGAAATATTGTAGCAGGTTGGAGAAGTATCTTACATATTGACTTTGCCCCACAATTTGACAGATTTCGGTAATATTTTTATGTTTTTATATTGAAAAAGTATGTGTTTGACCCTCTATATGTTATCAAATATGAACCGTTACAGATTAATAAGAATTTGGCGTATATGAAGGTTCTAATTCAAATTTTGGAAAGAAGAAATTAGTTGTTGCACACCCAGACAATTCCTTTGGTTAATATACTTTAGAGGAACCACTTGATTGAAGAAACAATATGGGAATGTGAAGATGAAGTTCAAGAGAAATAACCCTACCTCTTTGAATCTTAATGTATATAAATTTTGAGTACGAAATTTCTATAAAGAGTGGAGAGTCATGATACCCGATTCCCACTTAATTTAATTTAATATTAATAATTTATTTTGGATTTAATTAAAATAATTATACAATATAAATTTAAAAAAGAAATTACAGAATAAAGCAGGCTTGGTGCCTAAGGTATGCCTAATGCACGCTCGAATGAAATTTTAACAAATTAGATGCGCCTCTTGGGAGCTCGAGTATGATTTTGGTAGATTGCTTACGCAAATGAGGTACTCATGCACAACAAAGATTTAGCATGGTATTTGAGACGTGACTAACTAGCACTCGTGCACTAATTTATGTATATAAACATGTCTATCACTATATTTAGGCATTTCTGCAGGAAGAGAGGAGAAAGGAAAGAGAAAGAATAGGAAAGAAATAGAAAGGAAAAGAATAATAAGGATTTTGAAATATTTTTTGGTCAGGTTTATTAGATTAGATATTAAAGATAAGTATATGTAAACCTTATATTTGATCTATTTTTATTTTCTTTTAGTTTTATTTACATTTGGTTATTTTATTATATATATATATATATATAATTTTTACATACGTTATTTTCATTATTTATGCATGTATATAGTTGAAAAAGCACGTTTTGGTGCTAACGAGTTTCGACCCCAAAAATTATAGCGGAAGCAATATATATATAAATATCCGATACACGTAAAGGATATTTATTTCTAGATGTTAACGATACAACAAGCATGCACGAATTAAATAATTAAGAGCAATAAATATAAGGACTCAATTTTTTGGTGACGAAGTGAAAACTCGATACCCACGGTATCGAGAAAAATACTTTGGGCTTTAACGGCTAGGGAAGCAATGCACTATGAAAATCAACTTACAGACCGGGTGGTAACGACGCGCTAACCTAGTCGACTTACTCCCGTCACGTGATCCCTACCAAGGAACTCCTTGGATTTGCCCGCGGCAACGGAACCGGACTCCTTCCGGTCTTCACGTCAATCTTCCCTCGAACCACTTGAATTTCCAATCACGAACGAGTCTCCTTCTTCACGAACCAAAGTCTCCAACGATGGTAGAAGGATAAAAGTTTTAATGGTGAAAGAAAAAGAAAAATGGTGAGAAAACTCCTTAGAACATGAAGATCAAAGATGTGTCTTTTGGTTTTCTTAAGAGAAGCTAAATCAATGGAGCATGTAGGGCTTTCTTCTCAAGTTTAATGGCTTCACTAGATGTAAACAAAGGCTGTGGCGTGCTTAGGGTTTGAAGAAAATAAGGTATCAATTTATAGTGGAGCCAAAAACGCGTTTAAAAATTCTGCCCGTTGGGCCGGCGCTCGAGCGGGGCTTGAGCGCGCGGCGAGCGACCATAGGGTTTCCTGAGAAACCCTGCGGGCGCTCGAGCTGGGATCGAGCTTGCAGCGAGCGGCCCCCCTACTGGAATTTCAGCTCGAGCGGTTCTCGAGCTCCTGGCAAGCCGGGGACCTTCTGGATTTTAGGCTCGAGTGGGAAACGAGCGAGAAGAAAGCGGGAAGGCTTAGGACGGGCTCGAGCGAATGAAGGGTGAACCGAACGGACTTTAACCCGACAACCCACAACCCGACATCAATACAATAATACATATGGTCACGGAATATGCCAATTAGACAAAAAGTCTCTAACAATCTCCCCCTTTGGCAATTCCGTGACAAAACCCAAAAAATAAATAAATAAAGAAATACAAGAGAATCACGGGTTCAGACACCACCGAGATAAAACCCGTGTACATGAAAACCTACGCCTAGTGATACATAAGAGACACAAAAAAAAATATAAACAGCTATACTAGGATTGCTACGGCAAGTGATGATAGCTGCAAGGACGTGTAACGGATTAGCCTAGAGCTGCGAGGATTGTGTAACTGAATAGCCTGGACAAGTAGGTTAGTACCAACAAGACAAAGTAGAATAACAATATAGCAGTATGCGTGGTACATAAGAATGAGAACATACAACAATGCTCCCCCTAACTAAAATAATCAATACTCCCCTAACAGTAATAATAAACTGAAATAATCATGAAAATAATAAAAATACTCCCAAAATAAGCAGGCTCCGCTTAGTCTCCCCTAAGCTCCCCCTAGCAAAGTGAATCAAGTCTCCCCCTATTTGTCACGAATGGCCAAAGGGTAATGTAGCTCACTTTTCTTAACCCAAACTTGTCTCACTGAATATACTTTTGTATTCAAACTTTGAACTTGAGCATCCAAATGTTGAAGGTGATCAACAAGTTTATTCATATTTAGCCCTGGTCTTTGGTTGTACAAAAGATTCATGGTGTAGCACCGTGGACGAATGTGACCAACTTTCCCACATGCATGACAGGTAGGCACAAACTTAGGGGTGGATGAAGTGTTCATAGCCTTGTGATTACTTAGATTAGGTGAGCAAAATCTCTTATTCACACGTTGAGGCACGACCTTGATGACTTTGGGTGTGTAGGCATGTTTGTGAGAAATTTTCGTGGCGGGAATAAACACAGTTTTAGGTTTCACATCAGTTTGTACAAAATTCGCAGCATACCCCAAACCCTATTTATTTTCACCAATTTTTCCCAACCCGAGCATATGATCTAATTTTGTAGACCCATTTAAGAATTGTTTCAAATCTTTTCGAGAGCCTCAAGTTCAGATTCTAAAGTTGTTATTTCCTTAGTAAATGAGACTTTCAGATTCTCAATTTCTTGAGTTTTAGAATCTAACTCGGATTGAAGAGATACATTTCCTTTTTCCAAATCTATGATCCTACCATTTAGGGTTCTATTTAATTTTTTTACTTTCAAACATTCCCTAAGCAGTTTATCATATGTTTCTTGAAGGCCATCAAATTCAGCTTCTGACTCGACCTCAAAGTCATCAGATTGATTAATATTCTCTACAACATTGTCACACATAGAGGTCATAAAAGCCATGTACTTGACAGGGCTATCGTCAGAATATTTTTCACCCTCTTCTTCTTCGTCATCACTTAGGGTCACATTAGCTTTAAAGGCTTGACCTTGTTAGCGTTTAAGGTTAGGACATTCAGCCCGGTAGTGGCCAAAGCATTTACACTCATGACATTGAACTCCTTGAGTATTTTTTGATTTGTAGTCCTTGAGTTCACGTCGGTCTTTCTTCTCAAATTTATGTGATCGTTTTAAGTGCACATCCATTTTTTCTGATGATGAATTATTTTTCTTTAAGAATTTTTTAAAATTCTTAACAAATAATACAAAATCATCATCGCTATATGATTCTTCATCGGAGTCCCGATTTCGCTCTTCCCTACTTGATTTTAGAGCAAGTGATTTATTCTTCTTTGATTGTGGCAATGTGTACTCATAAGTTTGTAGGGACCCTACAAGTTCTTCTATTTTCAACTTATCTAAATCTTTGCTTTTTTCAATGGCAGTAACTTTAGGTCTAAAGCGTTCAGGCAAAGATCGAAGGACTTTTCTCACAATCCTATTTTTCGGGATTCGTTCTCCTAAATTAAATGTAGAATTTACAATATCATTCAATTGAGCATAGAACTCATCAAAGGTCTCATCATCTTTCATTTTTATTTCTTCGAATCTAGTGGTGAGCATTTGTAATTTTGAATTTTTCACTAGTTTCGTGCCTTCGTGAGTAATTTCAAGAATATCCAATGCATCTTTAGAAGTCTCACACATTGAAATCCGTTTAAACTCATCGGGAGATACAGCCATAAAAATAGCATGCAACCCCTTACTATTCCAATTACATGCATCAAGTTCCTCTTTGGTCCATGAAGATAGGGCTTTTGGTTCGTTGCCCGAGGAACTAGTGGGTGGAGTCCACCCAACTTGGGTACGAGCCCAAACACGCCCATCCAGAGATTTTAGGAAGGCTCTCATCCGGACCTTCCAATAAGCATAGTTACTCCCATCAAAGAAAGGTGGAACGGAGAGTGATCCACTCGTATACATCTAGATCGGGGTCGCGAATAGGGGTAAGTCTCTGATACCAGTTGAAAAAGCACGTTTTGGTGCTAACGAGTTTTGACCCCAAAAATTATAGCGGAAGCAATATATATATAAATATCCGATACACGTAAAGGATATTTATTTCTAGATGTTAACGATACAACAAGCATGCACGAATTAAATAATTAAGAGCAATAAAGATAAAGACTCAATTTTTTGGTGACGAAGTGAAAACTCGATACCCATGGTATCGAGAAAAACACTCCGGGCTTCAACGGCCAGGGAATCAATGCACTATGAAAATCAACTTACAGACCGGGTGGTAACGACGCGCTAACCTAACCGACTTACTCCCGTCACGTGATCCCTACCAAGGAACTCATTGGATTTGCCCACGGCAACCGAACCGGACTCCTTCCGGTCTTCACGTCAATCTTTCCTCGAACCACTTGAATTTTCAATCACGAACGAGTCTCCTTCTTCACGAACCAAAGTCTCCAACGATGGTAGAAGGATAAAAGTTTTAATGGTGAAAGAAAAAGAAAAATGGTGAGAAAACTCCTTAGAACATGAAGATCAAAGATGTGTCTTTTGGTTTTCTTAAGAGAAGCTAAATCAATGGAGCATGTAGGGCTTTCTTCTCAAGTTTAATGGCTTCACCCGATGTAAACAAAGGCTGTGGCGTGCTTAGGGTTTGAAGAAAATAAGGTATCAATTTATAGTGGAGCCAAAAACGCGTTTGAAAATTCTGCCCGTTGGGCCGGCGTTCGAGCGGGGCTCTAGCGCGCGGCGAGCGGCCGTAGGGTTTCCTGAGAAACCCTGCGGGCGCTCGAGCGGGGATCGAGATCGCAGCGAGCGGCCCCCCTACTGGAATTTCAGCTCGAGCGATTCTCGAGCTCCTGGCGAGCCGGGGACCTTCTGGATTTTAGGCTCGAGCCGGAAACGAGTGAGAAGCGAGCGGGAAGGCTTAGGACGGGCTCGAGCAAATGAATGGCGAACCGAACGGACTTTAACCGGACAACCCACAACCCAACATCAATACAATAATACATATGGTCACGGAATATGCCAATTAGACAAAAAGTCTCTAACAATAGTTTTATCGGAAAGTTTAAGATTTTTGTTTGGTTTTACTGAATATTTTAAAAATATAAGGATTTGAACGAAATAGGTAAGTATTTTAAAATATTGGACTTGATGCGTACCTGGATCCGACTTCGAACGAATTCGGATTCTTGGAGGAGCTGATCCGGCTTCGTTCACTGAGTGCGAACCCTGCACACCACTAAAGCAAACAAGAGGTCAGCGTTCACGGCGGGAATTAATCACACCGAAAACACTCCGACGCTCAAGTCAGTAAACAGCCTTCAATGGAAGGAACTGAAAGATAGAAAGAGCAATGAGAGAAGAGAGAAGAGTGAAGAGTGTTTAGTTCCAGATGTCAGTAAGGAGCAGGTCCTTCCTCGTATCTGGATGGTGGGAAGGCAGAGAACGCGTGTATCAGCCCGTTCGTTGCCTTGAAGTTCGATCGTGCTTGGGAATTTGGCTGCTGGGGACTGGAGCTCGTGCAGTTCTGGGAGTTTACTCAAAGGGAAGCAGATCAATGCAGCTTGTCTTTTTAGTTCTTGAAAGAGAAGTGAAGAGTGTAAGATGCTTGGGAAGATCTCAGAAAAGCCCCTTTTTCTCTGTGGGGCGTGAGGGTTCTTATACACCTCACCATGCTAGATCCTTGGGCACCAAGGTGGTCGTTGTTTGGGCCACTGCACCGCTGGTCACTGTCGTGGACTGCTGGTCACGCCGGCTGCCCAGTTGCCGTGACCGGCACGTTTCTGGGTGTCGTTTGCCATGCTTGGCTCCTCCCACTGCGGGGAGTGGGTGGCCACCTGCAGACGGAAGCAGGTGGCGTTGGTGTTGTGCCAGCCATGCCCTTGGTGGCTCGCCTTTCCGCCTCTATTGCGTGTCTCCGGCAACCGCATTAAATGCGTTGCAGGTTCCCGTTGCCCTTCTCCATTGTGGGTCTGTGCCCTAGAACTCTTGGGCTGGGCTGAGCGTGCGCATTGGTAGCCTTCATTTGGACTATGGGCCTGAAGCGAGTCAGGCCCATTTCTGTAGAAGGGCCAATTTTAGGGCCCCAAAGACGTAAGCGGGCGGTCGGCCAACGTCCGAGTTGACCGTCGGGGTGTCGGCGCCCTCGTGGAGAGCGACGGGCGACCATCTGATGGGCCGTGGGCCATAATGGAACAGGCCCATCACTGTTGCAAAACCTCTGGAGGCCCAACAAACCGGTCAACACCGAGTTGACCGTTTTTGAGCTAGTTGGCCGCCTGGACGGTCAATGCCAACGTTAACCGTCCTTGGGCCTTTCCAGTTTCTGGGCCTATCTCCTTAGTGGGCCGTCAGGAACGTTGACTGGCCTTCCTAGGCTTCCGTTGACTTCTCCTTGGGCCAGCCCATTTTTGGTTTACCCATCACTAGCCCCCCATGCTGGTGGTCAGATTTCTAACCTCCAGTATGTTCATGATGGGACGCCTTCCCTTGCTTTGAGAATCCTATGGAAACTCACAAGAGCGTGGAGGAAGGCTTGACCGGAATTGTTGGCCGTTCTTGCCTATTCGGAGTACTGGTGTTGACCGTCCCGTCAATTCCGTAGTTCGCAATTGTTGACCGCCCCCGGCCGGCCCGAGTTCCGGAGTTCAGGTGTTGACCGTCTGGCCAATTCCGGAGTTCCGTAATTGTTGACCGTCTGGCCAATTTCGGAGTTCTGTAATTGTTGACCGTCTGGCCAATTCCGAGTTCGCACTATTGACCGTCTGGTCAATTTTGGGAATGACTTCACTTGACTTTTGGCCGACCGCAGCAGAAAGTGGCACGTGTCCCCTTTTGGTTGGAAGGAGATCCGGTAATTAATACGCCGAGAGATCCGTCCTTTGGCGGGGCCGAGTGGGGTGGCGACACGTGGTATCCGGAGCGGAGCCATTAATGAGGGGTTACGCGCGGGAGTCCCGTTGTTTGGTTGGATCGAATGAGGAGTTGACACGTGGTAATTGACGGAGCCATTAATGAGGGGTTACGGGGAGTCCCGTCGTTTGGCCGATCGAATGAGGAGTTGACACGTGGCGGTCGACGGCGTCCTTTGCAAGCTTGGCGCCTAAATTTTCCTTCCGTTTTTCGTTTCAAATCGATTCGACTCCTTCGTCTTCCTCATTCTCGTTTCGCAGACAAACCTCTGAGGAAAACCCTAGAACCTTTCCGATCATGGCTTCCGTCGCGGAAATCTCATCTGTCTTGAGGGAGAGTGATATTAAGGCCTTGTGCGTCGAATTCAACATTTCGAAGGAGATGGCGTGGAGGGTTCCGGGAGCAGATGAAGTAGCCCCTCACCCACCGAAAGGCTACATCACCGTCTACGAGGCCCACCTGAGGAGCGGGCTCCGGCTGCCCTTTCCGGAGGAGCTGGAGTCGATCGTAGTGGCCCTAGGGGTTCCCATCGCCCAGCTTCATGCCAACGCGGTGAGGTATATTTGTACTTTATGCATTTTTGCCCGGAAGCTTAAACAGAGGTTTAGGATGTCCGGTCTGAAGGTCATATTTAAGGTGACCCAGGGGGCATAGTGGATCTCACTCAGCCCCCGTGCGGGGATCAAGATAAGCAAGGCTATTTACGACTCCCGAAGAACCGGGAAGGACCCGGTTCTTCTTCGTGAAGGTGGGAGAGGAATGCCCCATCGCGAAAGACCGGGGCGAGGTCGCAGAGGTGCACCTTGGCGTGCCGACTGCGACGGAGGCTGCCGCGTATGCATGGCTGACCGCGGCCATACAGAAGAATCCCGATGAATTTTGAAGGGACTTCTTGGTTTCTCGGGAGGAGACCGAGAAGGTTGAATGGGGCCCACCGCCACTGGTGCAGAAGCCACACCCCGCAGTTGCAATGCCAAAGCCTGACGACTCGAGGAAGTTGCCCATCCGCCCAGTGTCTTCGGAGGAAGCCGCTGCGAGGGCGACTGCCACGCCCTCATCTTCCTCCTCTCAGATTGACCTTGTGGCTGCCGGGATTTGCGGGGGTCCTGGCAACACTTCCGGAGCGGAGAAATCCGTTGAGGACAGGCCGGCGGATGCCGGCGGAGTTATTTTGGCCCAACCTGCTGCGAAGGTGGTTCCAGGCGCCGCCTGGATGGGATCAGCGGAGGAGCCCGCTCGCGACGCGCCTGAGGGCTCGCGGGTTTATACGGTGGAGCCGCCGACGAGGGCTGATCCTCCAGCAGCTGCCCCAATGGCAGCCAGGAAGAAGACACCCGCCGCGAGTACTCCAGTGACTACAGTGGAGGAGCCCGCCGCTGCCGTTGAGGACGATGAGTCTTTGGATCGTATTTTGGATGAGGTAGCGGTATGTTCAGCGCGGGGGGATGTTCCCGGCTCGACACCTCCGGTTCCGCCGGCTGGTGAGTCGCCTCGGAGTCCGGGCTGCGAGGTCCTATTGGAAGACCTACGAGGTATAACTTCTGCAGCTGCTTCCTTATACTTTTTCCTTATGTTTATAAGCTCACGCTTTGCTCTGGTCCTGTGCAGCCAAGAAGAGTGGCCTCAGTTGTCTCCCGGGAAATAGAACAGCGCGATCGTATTATCGCGGAGCGGGAGGCTGAGATAGCCTGGCTAGATGCCAAGCTGGCCGCCTCAGGAGGAGAGCTACGCGAGCAGACAGCCGCTCTTGAGGCTGTCGTGGTGGACTTAGAGGCAGAGATCGCTGCACTGAAGGCGGAGGTCGCCCGATCAAAGGAAGAGGAAGATCGGCTTAAGACGAACAACAAACGCCTTTCGGATAGAGTCGCCGTCGTAGAGAGCGAGTTGGACACTCGGATGAGCCTCCACGAGGTCGGGGGCGCACTGCACGCCCGGCTGTTGGAGGGGCTCAATATTGGACATCGCGTCGCACGGTTGGTTGTTCCTGACTTCCCTGTGGAGCTTATAAATCAAAGGAACCGCGCGGCGCTGCGCAAGGAAGACTTGCAGGGAGAGCCCCGAGATAGCCAGGGTGGTCCGCCAGCCTCGTAGCCTTTGTATTCTCTTTTTTTTTTTTTTGACCGTATGTAAACTGCACCATACTTTGTGAGCAATAAAATGGATGTTCTTTTAGTTCGGTGCCCATTGCCTTTTACCGCTTTGTGTTTATTGCTTGCGTGAGTTGCTGTTTTGGGCGGCCAAGTTGGTTGGTCAGCAACTGTTGCTTGGTTGCCTGAGGAGCTTAGCCCCCAGGCTTGGTAGGTGGTCGCATTAACCACCCCCGCGATGTTGCCCAAGCGGGAACTTGGGCGGTTAGTGTTAGAGAAGGAGCGCTTCCCGTTATTGTTTGATTACGCCATCCCTTCACAGAGAAAGTTGGTGCGTGGGGTAGCCAACATGGTTGGCTAGCTGCTTGAGGAGTGAGATCCTCAAGTCAGTCCGGCGGTTGTAAGAACCAGCCTGGTGGCGCCATTCAAGTGAAGACTTGGGCTGCCAATGTTGGAGAAGAAATGCTTCTCCCTTCGACCGTCGTTGACTGACGTTGCTGCTCCCCGAAAAGAGGTCGTCGCGTGTGCCATTCTTGCCCCCTAAGGTTTTTAGACCGCTATGGGCCACTTGGATGACCAAGGTTTAGTACGACCGCTATTGGGCCGCTCGGATGACCGAGGTTTCGGACCGCTCATGGGCCACTTGGATGACCAAGGTTTAAGACCGCTCATGGGCCACTGGATGACCAGGGTTTCAGACCGCTCGTGGGACACCTAGATGACTAGGGTTTAAGACCGTCATGGGCCACCTGGATGACCAGGGTTTCAGACCACCTTTTGGGCCACCTAGATGACTAGGGTTTAACGAGAGGGTGAAGACCCTCCCGACTTAGGGGCAGTCTAGGTCGGATGGATACCTGCAAGGCAAACACAATTCATAGGCCCTAAAATTCTACATGCTAAGTAAACTCTTATTTTTCCGAAGTAAAAACAAGCATACGAATGAATGCACAGGATCGAGTTAGGGCGTACCTGGGTTCCCTATTGGAAGTAGCGCTTCAGGTGGGTTGCGTTCCACGTTCGTGGGACCAACTTCCCGTCCTGGTTCCGGAGCTTGTACGCCCCGTTACGCAGGACAGCGGAGACAAGAAAAGGTCCCTCCCAGTTGGGAGAGAGCTTGTTCCGGCCGGCCAGCTTGCCTGTGGCCTCGATGCTTCGCAGGACCAAGTCCCCAACGTCGAACTGTCGGGCCTTCACTTTCTTATTGTAATACCGGGCAACTCGGTGTTGGTATGCTGCTGTCCGTACTCTGGCTGCGTCACGGGCTTCCTCCAACAAGTCCAAGTGTTCCCTGATTCTCTGGGAGTTTGTCTGTGGGTCGAAGGACTCCACCCTGAGACTTGGGAGCCCGATTTCGACCGGGATTACCGCTTGATCCCCGCAATGCAGGTGAAGGGTGTCTCGCGTGTTGATTCTTTCGGGGTTGTGCGATAAGACCGGAGGGACGGTGGGAGCTCGTCGCCCAGAGCCGGGCGTCCTCCAATCTAGTTTTTAACCCGTGGAGCAGCGTACGGTTTGTGACCTCCACCTGCCCGTTGGCCTGGGGGTATGCTACCGAAGTGTGGACCAGCTTGATTCCAAGGCTGGAACAATACTTGGTGAAGCGTTTCCCCGAAAACTGGGTTCCGTTGTCGGTCACCACGACCTCAGGGACGCCGTATCTGCAGACAATGCCCTGGCGAAGGAATTCCAGAGCATTGTATTCTGTGATTTTTGCAAGCGGGGCAGCCTCCACCCATTTAGTGAAGTAGTCGATGCCCTCTATGACGAATTTCCTTTGTCCCGTGGCAACGGGAAATGGGCCGAGAATGTCGAGCCCCCATTGCGCGAAGGGCCACGGGGCCTGAAGGGACTTGAGTCCATGGACGGGCGGGTGGTGGAGGTTGCCATGAAGCTGGCAGCTTTCACATTTCTTTACAAACTCAAGCGCGTCCTTTTTCATTGAGGGCCAGTAGTAGCCCTGCCGCATGACTTTGAAGGCCAGGTTCTTCCCGCCTACGTGCGATCCACAGATCCCAAGGTGAACTTCGCCCAGCGCGTAGTCCGCCTCCTCGAGGGATAGACAGCGGAGATACGGAGTTGAGTATCCGTGGCGATATAGCCGCCCATCAACTACCGTGTACCAGCCGGCTGTCTTTTTAATCCGCTTGGCCTTTTCAGCGTCCTCCGGAAGTGATCCGTCGGCCAGGTATCTAAGGTAAGGAGTCATCCAGTTTTCCGTCTCCGAAATCTTCATGGCCTCCTGTTTCTCTATGCTAGGAGTATTCAGGACCTCCCGCATGTCCCTCGAATACGTGCAGGTTCCGGCGGCAGCATTTGCTCTAGCTGCCCGGTCCCGCCTTCCAATTTTTTGTTCGAGGGACGTGAACCTGTGGTCAGCTTGTCGAAGCCCTCGGATGGCCTCCTTTGCCTTTGCAGTGCACAGCCAAGGAAGGGTTGTTTGCCTCGAAGCCCCCATTGACCGGTTGACGATTAACTCGAGTCGTTGTGGGATTTGACCTCTTGGCGGAGCACTCCTTTGCCAATCGCAAACCAGCTAGTAGGGCTTCATACTCAACGACGTTGTTGGTCGCTGGGAAATCAAGTTTTAGGGAGTACTTGATCTCGTATCCATCAGGGGTCGTCAGGATCACTCCTGCCCCATTGCCACTGTCCGTGGATGATCCGTCCACGTGGAGCACCCATTCTGGGGCCCCACCGGGCTGTTCTTCGTTTTCGTTGGGCTGTTCTTCTTGGATTGGGGTTGTGGTCTCGACGATGAAGTCAGCCAGAGCCTGTGCCTTTATGGCGGGTCTGGGCCTGAACTCGATGTCGAACTTCATGATTCATCGCCCATTTTACCAATCGCCCCGAAACGTCCGGCTTTTGGAGTATGCCTTTTAGTGGCTGGTCCGTAAGGACCACTATGCGATGCGCCTGAAAATATGGCCTCAATTTTCGCGCTGCGAAGATAAGGGCCAGCGCCATTTTTTCAGTGCGCGGGTAGCGAGCTTCCGGGCCGGTCAGTGTTTTGCTCACGTAGTAGACCGGTTGTTGGATATCGGACTCCTGGCGCATGAGGACGGAGCTGAGGGATGCCTCCGATACTGCCAAGTAAAGGTACAGCTCCTCTCCGTCTTTGGGCGACGTCAGCAACGGTGGGCTAGCCAGATACCGCTTCAACTCGTCGAAGGCGGTCTGGCAGTCAACCGTCCATCGGAATCCGTTAGATTTTGTTCCTCTCAAGGCTTTAAAGAAGGGCTGGTATTTGTCTCCAGACTTCGCGAGGAAGCGGGACAAAGCGGCCCGGCCTTGATCAATTCTTTGGGCGTCTTTTACGTTTCTCACAAAGTGCCATGTCAGCCAGGGCCTTAATCTTTTCTGGGTTTGCCTCGATCCCTCGCTGAGAGACGATGAAACCCAAGAACTTCCCCGAGGTTACGCCGAAAACACACTTGGCCGGATTTAACCTCATTTGGTGCTGGCGGAGCACCCCAAATGACTCCTCCAGGTCACGTACGTGGTCACCCGTGACTCTGCTCTTGACGAGCATGTCGTCGACGTAGACCTCCATGTTGCGACCGATTTGCTTTTCGAACATCTTGTTCACCAGGCGCTGATAAGTGGCTCCAGCATTCTTCAACCCGAAGGGCATGACCCTATAGCAATAGGTGCCCTGGTCCGTCATGAACGAGGTATGCTCCTCGTCTTTGGACTCATTTCGATCGGTTGTAGCACGAATAGCGTCCATGAAGCTTAGCGGCTCGTGCCCGCCGTGGAGTCAACCAACAGGTCAATCCGTGGCAAGGGAAAGCTATCTTTTGGACAAGCCTTGTTGATGTCGGTAAAATCGACGCACATTTGCCATTTTTCGTTACTCTTTTTAACCAGGACGACGTTTGAGAAAGCCAGTCCGGGTACTGGACGTCCCTAATGAAGCCTGCATCCAGCAACTTCTTCACCTCCTCTCGGATGGCGATTAGTTTTTCGACACAGTGGTTCCTCCGTTTCGCGGCCCGACCGCTTCGACCGGATCGAGGCCCGGTTGTGGACCATCACTTGATTGAAACCCCTGCATGTCCGCGGGAGTCCGAGCAAAAAGGTCTGCGTTTCTTCGTAAAGACGCGATCGGTTAAATCGCGTGCTTTCGGGTGAGTGAGCCGCCAATCTGGACGCACTTGTCCGGTTCCCCCGGGTCCAGTGGGACCAGATCCGTGGCTTCACCGGGCTGCGCTTGTTGCAAGGTGGTCTCGTCTCGGTGATCGAGTTCTCCCGCCATGTCAGTTCTGCCGCCAGGGGCAATCCGGGCCATGTAGCAGGTCCGCCCAATGACCTGATCTCCCAGAACTTCTCCGACGCCGTAGGGCGTTGGGAATTTCATTTTAAGATGTGGAATTGACGTGATTGCCCCAAACGCCGTTAGGCACGGCTTGCCCAGTATGGCGTTGTAAAAGAGAGGCGAGTCAACCACTAGGAAGGTTAGCATGCGACTTGCTGTTTTTGGGTAAGTGCCCAGGGTGACCTCCAGTTGGATTGTCCCTTGAACGGGCACTGGTTCATTGTCAAGGCCGTATAAAGGTCCTTCAGCAGGTTTTAGTTGATTCTTTCTTAGGCCTAGTCTAAAGAACGCGTCTAAGTAAAGCAAATCTTTAGAGCTTCCATTATCGATAAAGACTCGCTTCAGCTGGTAGTCCGACGTACCATCTGAAACGAGTGCCGAGATTACAAGGGGGTCAACATGGGGGGAGATTACATGGTTCGAGTCACAATCACTAAAGCTAATGATGTTGTCTTCTGTGCGTTGCTTCTTCCTCCCCACTGCTGCCCCTTGTTGTCATCTGGGCCCCTAGCAGGTCGGGCGTTGATCATGTTGACCACCCCGCCGCAATCTGTTTCGGGAGGCGTTCGCTCCCTGCCCTTCTTCGTTGGCCGCTCCCGAGTTCGGTCCAGGCCCCTTGACAAACCGGGTGAGGTGTCCTCGTGGATCAAGTCCTCATTTCCTTCTGCAGCTTTTGGTCTTGATTGAATGGCGCAGAGCGGTGGAAGTCAAGACTTAGACTGATTTCGGAGTCCTTCTTCGGCGTCTTTGGCCACTTCAAAATTTTTCTCCGGATCCGCATTAGAACATTGGAGCGTGTGTCATCAAGGTGTGAAGGTGGTGGGCCCGTAGTCTGCGTTGCGGGGGCTTGGCCCCGTCGTTGTTTCCAAGCGGGGTGTTCGCCATTGTATTTTCTTTTCCCATCACTGTGGAATGGCCGAGGCTGGTCCGCCCTCTCAGGACGTTTTGCCTCATTGGCCTCCTCTGCAGCCGCGTAGGCCCTGGTGATGGATTTCGCCTCGCGGAAAGTCTGAGGATTTTTGTGGGCAAGGTGCTTGAAGAAGTCGCCGTAAGTCAGCGCTAAGATGAAGCTGCCCAACTTCATCTCCTCAGTGATCCTGGGAATCCTCCTGGCCTCAGCCACGAAGCGATCCAGGAAGCGCCGTGGGTTCTCTCCCGGTTTCTGTTTTATGTGGGAGAGGTGCCACGGCTGTTTCTCTTCCCGCCGGCTTGATGCATACTGGGCCAGGAAGAGGTCTGTGAGTTCACGGAAGCTGCTGATCGTGCCTGAAGGGAGGTGGTGAAACCAGATTCTGGCAACTCCCTTTAGGGTGAGTGGAAAGCAACGGCACATTGCCGAGTCCTCTAGCCCTTGTAGACTTAGATGGGTGCGGAAGTGATCCAGGTGGTCAACCGGATCACTGCCCCCATCGTATAAGTCAAGGGACGGCATTTTGAACTTGGACGGTAGAGGACGGCTTAAGATTTCTGCAGTGAAAGGCGACCTGTCCAAGTCGATGGTGCCCTCGTCGTTCTGGAACACGCGGTTCCAGATTTGATCCATTCGTGGGCCGGCACGAGTGGCGTTGGCTGATCTCTTGGAGTTGAGGAAATTCCTCAACTCCGTCTTGTCCCCGGCGGGTTCAGCAGTCGGTCGACTGCTGCCACCAGTGGATCTGGCAGTCCCGGAGGCTCGCTCCTGGACTGCGTGATGGTCCTTTGCCCGAGAATATCGAGGATTTATCCTTTCTGGGCTCTCTGTAGGAGACGTACTCCCGGAGCGTTCCGTTGGCCTGTTCTGGCCAGGAGCGCGGGAGGACGCCGGAGCCGGATCGTTCCTGGCTTTCGCAGGCCTCTTGGCCGGCTTCTTCTTCCTTTGGCCACCTTTTTTGGTGGCGGGAGCGGGGATGACGGCAGGTGGAGCCACCGGCAGTTGTTGCTCTTACGTGCCTGAAGAGCGGTTGGAGCAAAGCGGTGTGCTTTGCATCTGCTCCACCGGTTGTCGAAAATAAGGTGGCGGACTCCCACTGTGGCCCCGTTGACCGGGACATTAGCAAAGATGGTCCCGGTCTGGCCGACGATCTCTCTACAAGTTGGATCGCTAGCTTTGTGCTCTCGTGTTCACCATTGTAGAAGCGAAGGTGACAGAGAGAGTTAGAGCGGGTTTTTGTGGTAGGCTTTTTGTAAGCGGTTCCCACAGACGGCGCCAATGATGCGTACCTGGATCCGACTTCGAACGAATTCGGATTCTTGGAGGAGCTGATCCGGCTTCGTTCACTGAGTGCAAACCCTGCACACCACTAAAGCAAACAGGAGGTCAGCGTTCACGGCGGGAATTAATCCCACCGAAAACACTCCGACGCTCAAGTCAGTAAACAGCCTTCAATGGAAGGAACTGAAAGATAGAAAGAGCAATGAGAGAAGAGAGAAGAGTGAAGAGTGTTTAGTTTCGGATGTCGATGGAGCGAGTCCTTCCTCGTATTCGGATGGTGGGAAGGCAGAGAACGCGTGTATCGGCCCGTTCGTTGCCTTGAAGTTCGATCGTGCTCGGGAATTTGGCTGGCCGGGACCGGAGCTCGTGCAATTCTGGGAGTTTACTCAAAGGGAAGCAGATCAATGCAGCTTGTCTTTTTAGTTCTTGAAAGAGAAGTGAAGAGTGTAAGATGCTTGGGAAGATCTCAGAAAAGCCCCTTTTTCTCTGTGGGGCGTGAGGGTTCTTATACACCTCACCATGCTGGATCCTTGGGCACCAAGGTGGTCGTTGTTTGGGCCACTGCACCGCTGGTCACTGTCGTGGACTGCTGGTCACGCCGGCTGCCCAGTTGCCGTGACCGGCACGTTTCTGGGTGTCGTTTGCCATGCTTGGCTCCTCCCACTGCGGGGAGTGGGTGGCCACCTGCAGACGGAAGCAGGTGGCGTTGGTGTTGTGCCAGCCATGCCCCTGGTGGCTAGCCTTTTCGCCTCTATTGCGTGTCTCCGGCAACCGCATTAAATGCGTTGTAGGTTCCCGTTGCCCTTCTCCATCGTGGGTCTGTGCCCTAGAACTCTTGGGCTGGGCTGAGCGTGCGCATTGGTAGCCTTCATTTGGACTATGGGCACAGGCGAGTCAGCCCATTTCGTAGAAGAAGGGCCGATTTTAGGGCCCGAAGACGTAGGAGCGGCCAACGCCTCGAGTTGACCGTCAGGTGTCGGCCGCCCTCGTGGAGAGCGACGGGCGACCATCCGATGGGCCGTGGGCCATAATGGAATGAAGCCCATCATCTGTTGCAAAACCTCTGGAGGCCCAACAAACCGGTCAACGCCGAGTTGACCGTTTTGAGCTAGTTGGCCGCCCGGACGGCCAATGCCAACGTTGACCGTCCCTTGGGCCTTTCAGATTTCTGGGCCTATCTCCTTAGTGGGCCGTCAGGAACGTTGACTGGCCTTCCTGAGTTTCCGTTGACTTCTCCTTGGGCCAGCCCATTTTTGGTGTACCCATCAGGACTTATATTCAAAGTAATTGTAAAGAAAAATCATGAAAATTTACACGTAGATCTTACATGTAGTATTCCATACGTGTACTTTGAGTCAAACTCTATTTTATATTTGCTTCGATATTCTTACTTTCTAGAATGGAAAGTTTTGTACTTGTACTTTTTTAAAGTAAAAATTTTATACTTTTCTACCAGAGAAAAAAAATTTAAATATTTATTATATAGTCCCCCTAGTTTGATATTTTATTGAAAACTATTGTTAAGAATTAAATAAAATTAATATATTTAGATAAATTTGATAAATATACATATTATCTACGTGTAGCAAAAAGAATGACATTTATCCCTGTCTATAAAATTGAATATATAGATGGCCCACTACGATTTAAATAGTAATTATTTAGTATAAAGTTACAAAAATATGTATAATCCTTCCTCAAAGTCAATCTTTTAGATTTTTATTCTTCAATTTAAATATATTTTAGATTTTTGATATGTTTACCTGCATCTGATTTGGATATTTGAGATTTTGATTTGAGATTTATAGGTTTTGACCACCGTTTGGATTTAAGATATTAGATTTTTGGTTTGTTTTGCATAAATGGATTATTTGAAATTCACTTTTAGATTATACACTTTGAATACGAAATCACGTTTAGATATTGTTGATTCATTATATTAGATGTTTAGATTTTCAACTCTTATGGATCTTCGTACCTGTTTTATTATCCCTATTCCTTCACTCTAATTTGTGGACTTATCGATTTTGCTATGCATTTATATTTATATTTATATTTGTTGAGTTTTTATTTACTTTTTATTATTTCTGACCCATTTCAGATTAATGGGTTATGGATATTTTGTAGGGAGTTTAGACGAGGATGCTAACAAGGATTTTATTTATAATTTTATGTTTGTTAGTTTGGCTATTAGATTGTACTTGTATTGGAGGTATCTTCATAAGAATAGAATGATGAATAGAATGATGTTAGTGTACTGTATTATGATAGAGACATATTTGGATCTCGACATTTGATTTCAATTGTGTGGCTTGTATTATTTGATATTCATTTTTCCTCTAAAGATATTTTGAACAGGTTATGGCTAGTTGTGATATTCGAATGAATAATTTAGAGTAATCTTATGATGGTTAGCATGATTCTTATATTGGCTGATGATTTATTTTGATATTTTAACAAGTTTAACCCGGATTTGGGTATTGTATTTGAATATTATTTTTAGTTAGAGATTATGTTATTGGTTTTAATTATTGTTAATTATTATTATTATTATTTTCTGCTTTTGGTTCGGTTTCAAAGCAACCTGAAATTTATTAATAAAAATAATAATAATAGAAAATTAAATTGATATATTATATAATTTTAATTACTTAAGAGATAGTATTTAAAAAATACTCATCTAATAAAAGTAATCATCTAACTTTTGGATTGTCTATTTGAAAAATCACTCACCTGGGGATTGAAGATCACTCATTAATATAAGACCACTAGACTCTTAATAGTTTATTCAGGAACTCACTGCCTAAGTCTATTATGTTTAAAAGGGATATATTGTGTAATTCTAATTACTCAATAAATAATATTAAAGAATCACTCACCAAATAAAAGTAATCACCTAACTTTTGAATTGTTTATTTGAAGAATCACTCACCTAATAGTTAAAAATCATTCATTAACATAAGACCACCAGACTCTTGATAATTTGTCTAGGAGTCCACTACCTAAGTCTTAAAGACTCACCCCACCAGCTCAAAAATCATCTTATTTACAGAGAAACTGAAACTTTCTACCATAATCTTTTTTATCTGATTCTCTCTCTCCTGTACCCTAATGGAAACCAACATTTTATTTATACGAGAGGGGCTGAAACACAAATGGGGATGAGTTTTGCGATTGAAGAGGCTCCATCAGTGATGAATAGGGCTCCGATCGCCCTCAAATTTGAAAGATCTTAGTGTTTATATTTTATATTTAGAAAAATTAAATTATATAGATATATAAGAAACATCAGAAGAAAATATATTTATTTATATTTATTTATTTATTTATTAAATATGTAAGTTTGTATCTCTATTGCCATTTATCACAATGAAATGCCCCTCATCCGGCAGCCACGGCTCCATAGGACAGCAAAACTCATTCATTGATAGGCATGCGTAAGGCTGTTTCTCATATTTTCTAGAGCACATATGTCAACATTTGTTACTTCGGATGGCCGCATTAGCGTGGCAGATTTCTCCTTATTTCATGGTTGAGACTCAGTGCCCCCACAAACTTATTAATTGTATTTGGAAACTTATTTAGGTGGGGCACTAGTGTGCAATGCTGTTGAGTATCGTGGGCAGGCAGTGTTCCTTTAATTTTCCTGCTGTTAGGCGACCTGCCATTGAGGTCAATGGGATCTCCATCTACTATGCGGTAGTTGAACTCTTAGTTAGCTTTTCAACTTCAAGGAATTTTTTTTTTTTTTTTGCAAAAATGTCTTTGCACACACTATTCTAGTATCATTTTTATTTATTAAAAACAAATATTTTTAAAATATACTTGGATTGAGATTCAATTTGAAATAGAAACAACTCAAAAAGGGGTTTGATTCGGATGGTTTACTCATGGGCTCCTATGCATTACGAACAAAACACATGCAACGCCTTGGGTACTTTAGGAGACTGTCCAATGTCTAAAATAGTATAAGTTTAAGCCCAAAAAGGAGGGACATAGAGTTATCCATTATTTGCTCCCGGTCTATGTAAAAGACTAATGGTAGAAGAGTTTAAGAAGGATCGAATTGTCAAAGGAGCTTGGTCAAATAATGGAGATATTATGACGCTGGTTCCTTTGAGTTGATGGAGCCCTACACTACTTGTAAATATTAGTTTATATTAAGTTAATGATAATTATTGTCTTTTATGTTTTTCGGTATAGTATTTTAGATTTTTAATACTTTTAAAACTTTCAAAAATATATATTTTTTATATTTTTTTCAATAAATAGTCATTTTCTTACCATCAACTAATTAGTTTAATTTTGAAAATTTTTCAGATGTTACTAGAACATTTTTTTATATGAAGACTACATATTCACTATTGGTTAGATTGTAATGATGGTGTTTTAAAATAGTTATTTGTATGCAGTGAAAATTTAGTTATCCCAATTACTTTACCATTAAAATAAAATAAAATTATGAGTTATAAATATAACATCTAAATTATATAAATTAATTATATAGAATTGCATATAAAAATAATTTAAATTTATAACAAATAAACCAAAAGGTGAAATGTTAGATCACTTAAAAGCTTGAGAATAAGAGATTAAGAACTTTGGTGAAGAGAATATGAGAAATGAGTGTGTATTTATAGTTGAGGTATGAAGGTATTAATAGTTTTATTTAAGAAAAGGAGCGTGAGGGAAAGTAACTGCCAGCTAAATTGGCTGACTGTTGCTCAAAGCAATGGCCATCTTGTTGGGTTATGGGTCACTCCCATGTGGACCCATACCTACTTGATGTGGTGCACGGAGGTAAATATCCTCACCGCATGAAAAAAGATCGAGTTGCGCCTGCTGGACGCTCGAGCTTAAATTCCAGTATGTTCTCCGCTCGCTGTGCGCCCGAATGGAGCTCGAGCGAGAATTCCAGTATGATCCCCGCTCGTTGTGCGCTCGCTAGGCACTCGAGCGAAAATTCCAATAAGCCCGCTGCTCACTGGGCGCTCGAGCAAGGGCTTGCGCCCGCCGCGCACTCGACAGGCGCTCGAGCTCGCGCCAATTATATGAAACGCGCACTTTGTATTTTTAGGTTAATTCAATTAATTTGAGTGCCGTTCGAGAGAAGAAAAAGAGAGAAAAGAGAGAGAAGAAGAAGAAAAGGAAGAATTGAGCCTCCGTTTAGATTTTCAATCAAGTTTCAGTTTTTGGTAATCACACGTACGAGATTCTTGCTGCTGTGAAGAAATCTGTCGAGTTTTATCTCTACTCTTATTTTTTATACTTCTTGTACGGGCTGTCTAAAGTTAGTTAACATTAATTCTTGTGATTTGGGATTTGTGTAACCGTTCAACTGCTGCTAGTAAAAATTTCAGACTCTGTGTCTCGTGGTTTTTCTCCCTCATTTCATAGGGAGTTTTTAACGTAAAAATTATGTCTTTATTGTTCGTGATTGTTTATTGTGTGCTTGATATCGTCTACCACATATTTTCTCACGGTTTAAACAAGCTTTTAATTCTAACAAGTGGTATTAGAGATATTGGTTCGTATTGGGTATTGTGACTTGTTTGAATCGATGGCATCCTTGTCGTCAAAGAATCTGTCGTTCAGCATTGAGCAGTTCAACGGGCAGGGCAACTTCATTCTCTGGCAAGAGAGGGTGAAGAACATTCTGACGAGAGAAGGGACAGTGAAGGTGTTGAAGAAGAATGACGAAAAGCCTGAAAAGCTGACCGACGATGAATGGCGAGACAAGAGAGATCTTCTATTTGTATATTTTTATTAAAGCCGTGCTCGGGCGGACAACACTCTCCAAGAAGTTCTTGGTCTAAGCACCGATCCATGGTGCAGTGAGAAGTTGGAGAGCCGTTATAAGTCCAAATCTCTCGACAGAGGTTGCGCGTAAAAAAGCGAGTTTTATGGCTCACACATTTGTTATCGAATGAGAGAGTTTTGAGAAATACTTGGACGAATTTAACCGGATATTGATGCAGATGTCTGCTCTTGATGAGAAAATCAAGGAGGAGGACAAGGCGTTGGTTCTACTGGCCTCTCTGCGGGCCACCTATGACTATATCGTCATAACATTACTGTTTGGCAATGATACCTTAAAGTTGGACGAGGTTATTGCCTCTTTGCTCATGAACGAGTCAAGACGGTCACAAGGGACCTTATCGTCCTCTCATTCTGAGGTGCTGGTGACCGAATCCAAGGGAAGAAGTAGAGGTCGTCACCAGAAATCAGGAGAAAAAGGTCGCAGCAAATCCCGATCCAGATACCAAAACCTGGAATGTCATCACTGTGGAAAGAATGGACATATCAAGAAATATTGCTACAAATGGAAGCGGAGAATGCTGAAGGTAATGAGAAAAAGGCTGACAAGACTCGATAGGAAGGAAGAGCTACTGTTGTTACCAGGAGTAATCTTTGACTAGTGTGCCAAGAGGATGAGGTGGTAAATCTGGCTGATCTTGAGATAAGCTGGGTGGTGGACAGTGGTGCTTCACTTCATGTCATGTCACGGAAAGAGTTATTCACATCATACACTCCTGGCGATTTTGGAGTATCGAAAATGGATAATGAAACTATGTCCCTTATTGCTGGCTATAGTGATGTGTGTCTCACCATAAATAATAGAACCAAGTTGCTGTTGAGGGATGTTAGACATATCTCGGATGTTTTACTGAATCTGCTCTCGGCTGGCAAGCTTGATGAGGGCTTTTATAGCACGTTCTGCGCAAGAGCATGAAAGATGACTAGAGGGTCTCTAGTTGTGGCTCGGGGTAGAAAAGTTTCTAATTTATATGTGATGCAAGCCTCGATTGCAGCGGGAGATGTGCATGTTGCTAGAGATGAGGAGCTTTCAGACTTATGGCACCGTCGGTTGAGTCACATGGGTAAGAAGGGTCTGAACTGTTTAGCGAAAAAAAATTGCCTTCGGGGTGTAAAAACAGCTCAACTGAAGACTTGCTCTCATTGCATGGTTGGAAAGTAACGACGGATCTCATTCAATGACAATTCATCTACAAGGAAGACTAATCTTCTTGAATTGGTCCACACCGATATACGTGGCCTATTCAAGGTTAAGACTCTTAGAGGAGCACTTTACTTCATCACATTCATTGATAATTGTTCTCAAAAATTGTGGGTGTATCCACTGAAATCGAAGGACCAAGCTTTTATATTCTTCAAGCATTTTCGCGCCTTGGTTGAGAGGCGAACGGGGAAGAAACTGAAATGTATTCAAAGTGATAATGGCGGGGAGTACATCGGAGAGTTTGGTGAGTATTGTTGTTCTCATGGAATTCGCCATCAAAAGACTCCACTGAAGACACCGCAACTGAATGGGGTAACCGAATGAATGAACGGGACTTTGATGGAGAGGGTCCGATGTGTGCTTTCGGAGGTGAAGCTCTTTGGCTCTTTTGGGGGGAAGCCTTGAGGGCCGTGACTCATGTCGTCAACTTGTCACCACACGGTACCTTGAATGGTGAAGTGCCCGAAAAGATATGGACCGAAAAAGATGTATCCTACGATCACTTGCGGGTATTTGGATGTAAGGTCATTGTTTACGTTCCCAAAGATGAAAGGACCAAGTTGGAGTCAAAGACTAGATAGTGTATATTTTTCGGTTACAGGGAAGATGAGTTTGGGTATCGACTATATGATCCAATTGAGAAGAAGCTGGTTTGATCTAGGGATGTCGTGTTTGTTGAGAACGAGACTATAGAGGATATCGGCAAAGGTTCAGAGTTTGTCTCCAAGAATGATGACAGCCAGGCATGTGATTCAGATCTTCTGCCGACACCTATTCGTCAGCAAAATGAAAGTCAAGGCAATGCTAAAGATGAAGAAGATCACGAGACTGCAGTGCCCGATAGTGATGAGGATGAGGCTATTCCTCCTAATACTGCAGAGCCTATCAAGACTGTTCCACTCTGATGATCTACGAGAGATCGAAGACCCCCTACTCATCTGTCAGCCGAGAAGTATGTGTTACTCACAGACGGAGGAGAGCCCGAATGCTTCGAGGAAGCAATAGAGGATGAACACAAGGCGGAGTGGATGGAAGTTATGCAAGAAGAGATGGCATCACTGCATGAAAATCACACATTTGAGTTGACAAGGCTACCAAAGGAAAAAAGAGCATTGAAGAACAAGTGGGTCTTCAGATTGAAGACAGATGAAAACAGCTCACAACCGAGGTACAAAGTGAGGCTAGTTATGAAGGGCTTCAATCAACCAAAGGGTATTGACTTCGACGAAATCTTTGCACCAGTGGTAAAGATGTCTTCCATTCGAGTGGTGCTCGGGTTGGCTACTGTTATTGACCTGGAGGTAGAACAGATGGATGTGCGGACAGCGTTTCTTCATGGTGACCTTGAAGAAATCTACATGGAGCAACAGGAGGGATTCCTTGTCAAGGGGAAGGAGAACTTAGTATGTCATCTCAAGAAGAGTCTGTATAGCTTGAAACAAGCACCAATGCAATAATACAGGAAGTTTGAATCTGTCATGGTAAATCAGAGCTATCAGAAAACAACCTCGAATCGTTGTGTTTTTGTTCAGACCTTTTCAGAGGATGATTTTGTTGTTCTTTTGCTCTATGTGGATGATATGCTAATTGTTGGGAGTAATGCTTCTCAGATCACAGAGTTAAAACGACAGCTTGGGAATTCCTTTGCTATGAAGGATTTGGGACCGGCGAAGCAAATTCTGGGAATTAGAATTTTTCACGACCGCAAATCAAGGAAGCTATGGATGTCACAAGAGAGCTACGTGGAGAAAGTGCTTCAACGCTTCAACATGGAAAAGGCAAAATTAGTGAGCACACCGTTGGCCAATCACTTCAAGTTAAGCAATTGTCAATGTCCCTCTACCGATGATGAAAAGGCACATATGAAAGGCATACCCTATTCTTCAGCTGTGGGTAGCCTAATGTATGCCATGGTGTGTACGAGACCAGATATAGCTTATACTGTTGGAGTTGTCAGTCGATTCTTATCAAATCCTGGTAAAGAGTATTGGTCCACGGTAAAATGGATTCTGAAGTATCTCCGAGGAACTTCTAAACAGTGTTTGTGCTTTGGAAGCAACATACCCCTTCTGGTTGGATATACTGATGCAGATATGGCAGATGATGTTGACTCACGGAAGTCTACTTCGGGATATTTAGTCATGTTTGCAGGAGGAGCTGTTTCTTGGCAATCGAGATTGCAGAGGTGTGTTTCTCTCTCCACTACTAAAGCAAAATTCATTGCTATTATACAGGCAAGTAAGGAGATGCTATGGATGAAGAAATTCATTCGAGAACTTGGTCTCAAGCAGAAACGGTATGTGTTGTTTTGCAACAGTCAAAGTGCGATTCATCTTAGCAAAAACTCGTCTTTTCACGCCAAATCAAAACATATTGATGTGAGGTATCAATGGGTGCATAATGTTATTGACACGAGTTCGTTGGTGCTGGAAAAGATCGGGACCGAGGAGAATGGATTAGATATGATGACTAAGGCATTACAAAAGGGGAAGCTTGAAACTTGCTGTTCAATTGCCGGGATGACAATGAATGACCCCACACAGTCGTGAGGAAAAGTTTATTGGGTTATGGGTCACCCCCGTGTGGGCCCATACCCACTTAATGTTGCGGATAGAGGTAAATATCCTCACCGCATGAAGAAAGATTGAGTTACGCCTGCTGAGCGCTTGAGCTTAAATTCCAGTATGTTCCCCGCTCGCGGTGCACTGAATGGAGCTCGAGCGGGAATTCCAGTATGCTCCCCGCTCGCTAGGCGCTCGAGCGGGAATTCCAATAAGCCCACCGCTCGTTGGGGGCTCGATAGACGCTCGAGCACGAGCCTACCCCCGCCGCGCACTCGACAGGCGCTCGAACGCGTGCCAATTATATAAAAAATGCACTTTAGGTTAATTCAATTAATTTGAGCGCAGTTCCAGATAAGAAAAAGAGAGAAAAGAGAGAGAAGAAGAAGAAGAGGAAGAATTGAGCCTCCGTTTGGGTTTTCAATCAAGTTCCAGTCTTCGATAATCATACGTACGAGATTCTTACTGCTGTGAAGAACATCTGTCGGGTTTTATCTCTACTCTTATTCTTTATACTTCTTCGACGGGCTGTCCAAATTTAGTTGATATTGATTCTTGTGATTTGAAATTTGTGTAACCGATCAATTACTGTTGGTGAAAATTTCCGACTATTTGTCCCATGGTTTTTCTCCCTCGTTTCATAGGGAGTTTTCCACGTAAAAATTGTCTTTATTATTCATAATTATTTATTGTGTGCTTGATATCGTTTACCACGTATTTTCTCACGATTTAAATAAATTTTTAATTCTAACACATCTGACCATTAATATATATATTAGATGTGTTAGAATTAAAATATATATATATATATTAGCCTATGTGTGGTAATTGCACAGCCCATTTTGTTCCATTAGCCAACAAGACACAGTCCAATGAAGGGATGGCTTGGCATGGCCTAGAGTACTAGCCCGTACTTGACAAAATCTATTAGTAGTCATACAAGAATTGATTTTGCCTGGCTTACATCATAACAACCAAGACAATACCCACCCACCCATAACACAATATATTTATTAACTATAAGTCAATTGTCTATATTTATGATCATTCTATTAATATAAACCTTTAAATTATAGATAAAAGATATATATGTTTATTTGATACTCAAAATATTTAAACATATATCTTATTTTTTGTATAAATATATATTTGAAAGCATGATTGAGATTTGGTCACATGATATTACCTTTGGACAATTTTATCCTCCTAATAAGATTGAGCTTGATAAAGGTAAATTGTTATACAAATTAAAAGATAAGACAATTATATCATATAACTATCAATGTCCAAGAAAACATCACTTATCTTGTTTATCTAAATGAACATAATGAGTTATCTAGTAATTTTTTTTTTATTATAAAATCACAGCTATGTGACAACATTTTCTAAATTTTTCTTATCATTATTTTTAAAATAGTATGAGAACTTTTAACAATTATACTATAATATAATTGCGAGTTTGAAAATATAATCAAAAAATTATCATATCATTAGAAGTACGAATGTGAAAAAAAAAAAGAGTAAAATTGAAGTCTATAAGACTTGAACCATGTTTGGAAATTGATTGATCTTTTTATAGAATTATATTAAATAAAAATTTTTGAGAGTTCTTTTTTTTTTTTAGAATGGATAGCTAGGATATACAACCTGTAGATTTCATTGTTGAAGGTATAATGCACTAAATATGCCAATTTTAGAAGGTGTATTGATAACATTAAATATTCTTGTAGACAGTAATATTTAAAATTTTATTAAATTATAATATTTTTTATTTAGATATAACTGATTAAAACCGTCATGTTAGTATTATATGATCAATTAAAAAGTGGTTTTTTATTTTGTTAGAAGAATTATATATTGAGTAAATTTTTGATTTGACCTAACAAAATACAAAACCAAATCAAATTATTAATGATAGTCTTATAAAACTTAATATGTGCTATAGACTCAGAGAAAGAAAGAAGACATGGCAAGATATCATATTCTAATGTTGTTAAGAGCATGATGTATCCAATAAGGTAAACATACCCAATATTTATTTATTTATTTATTTATTCCATGGGATTGGTAAGTAATACCAATCACAACCAAAAATAGTTAATTGAAAACATACCAAAAGGATGCAATGATATTTAAAATGTAAAGCGAGTTGCTCATTTCTTTTCAATAAACATATTCTGTTTTACAAAAAGGACAATATAAATGTTGTCTAGAATTAGATTTTAATGAGTATAAATTATCTGTTGGATATGTTAATTTGCTAGATAATGGTAACATATCTTTAGAAAGAAAAAGATAAAATAAAACATGATTTGTAATTCAAAAGTTAATTTTGCGGCTTGTCACTTGGAGTAAATGAGGTCATTTGGTTGATAAAATATCTGTATTTCAAAATTTCTAATGACGATATAAAATAACATTTAACTGTAATTTTTAGCTAGTAGTGTCTTTCAAACAGATCCCAAAATACCACCATTAAAATCCACACATAGAAGCACACATTAATTCTAACCTTTTCGCGAAACGTTGTAGCAAAAGAGACATAAATAGCATATGTATATACAAATTTAAAACAGTTGTCAACCCTCTCAACGCTATTAAATAAATAAATAAATAAATAATGTTTCTTAGACTGGACAAATCCTTGAAATTGCATGGGTTGAAGCACATGTGACGAACCAATAGTTGTACATTATAGTTTGATTAAATAATGCTATGGGGATTATAGTTCAATATTTATACTATGTACATCAGTATAATAGTTATTATGTCCATTGACATGATAATATGATATATACTATTATATAAGCATACACATGTTTAATTTGTCGGGTATATATTAAGAAACTATTTATCATGTAAGCTTGAGGACTGATCATCTCACACTCGTAGTTGTCCAAACACTTGAAAGTATATATAGATGAGTAGTGTCTGAGATTGATTGATTTTATAGTGAATAAGCATCAATTTTAAATAAATGTCACATTGATAGGAGGTTAAGATGAGATTATTATTATAGTTATAATAAAATATGACTACGTGATCGAGATGAATATCCCATTAGTATCTAGCCTTCTAAATAAGCTAAATGTGAGCTTTTAATTGAGATTTGAATATATAGAGTTCATTGAAGAATTTACCTCTGACATTAGGAGTATTTAAACCAATATTCATGTCAATGTGTTTATGTATAATATATACTCTTTAGGAAAGAGAAAATCAAAACACATGATGTAAAGCTTGAATTTTTAAATTATCATAATCATGGTTAATTAATCTAATATAATTAAAATTAAGGTCAAAAAATATAAAAAATTAGGTTAAAAAAATCAGAATTGGACTGATTGAATCTGAGCCTAATACATACCCAAATCTGGGTTTGAGTCTAAGCAGGCCTGACACGTGCTTAAACCTAGAAAATAGAGATCTTGTGCCTGAAGCACACCCAAGCTGCGCTTAAGCTCAGTAGACCCGAGATCTCGCGCCCGACCTGCGCTAAAGCGCACATGCCTAGAACCGTGGCTCCTGAAGCACTCCTAAATAGCGCTCGAGCGCCACTTGATTATAAATAGAACCCCCGTGCTCATTTTTTGTCATTTTTTATTGTAATTTTCAGAGTTAGAGAGAGAGGAAGCCAAGAAACTCAAATTTTGAGGTGATTCAAGTTAGAATTTAAGTAAATCTAAGTTAAGACAAGTGTACTCTAAACTCCTCTTTTCTTGTTGCTGTTTCTTTCCAATTCTTCCAAACATTTTTGTTCAAATGTTCAACCATACTATACTTTTGAAGTTATTATGTTTATAAGAAGTATGCATGTAAATTTTTTATGATTTTGTAACCCTTTTTATGCAAAAATTTTGCTCATATATATATACATGCATACATGTCCTGAACTTGATTCCTCAATTGCATGCATGCCTTTAATTTTGAATTTAATATTCTTGTATGTGATAAATTTTGTTCCTCATGCTACAATATGTTTTGTGCTTGTAATTTAAGTTGCATGTTTCAACAATTTAAAGAATTAAGCTCTGTAAGTGAAGTATCAAAGTTGATTTTGTAGAAATTATCATGTTTGTTGATTTTTGCTACATTTTCTGAATTTCTGTTGAAGTCCATAATTTGAATTCGTGATGTAACTTATAAAGACCCTAATTTATCAACTATATGTTTTATGAAAGTCGAAAAATATATATATATTGACACTTAAAATCTAGAATTTCAAATCATATGTTGAAGTTGCATCTCATACTGAATTTTCTACATTAAGTACTGAATTTTGAGTTTATACAATTTTAATCTTTCAATTGATGTACGATCAAATTTCTACTACGATATAAGTATGAAATTATAAATTATAGAAGAAAACTCTATAATATATTAAGAATTATGATTATATTCTCTAAGAATGAGAAAATTAAAAACATAGAAAGTGTAGAATTTTTAGAAGAATTAAGAAACTGGATTAAGAATTTTTTACTAGGTAGTATTCTTTGCCATGCTTTAGTATACTGTAGCGGTATATCGACTTTCGACCCTACATAATTATGAGATTAAGAAGCGGTATCTAATCCCATCTATAGGGCGATATGTAGACAGCCCACCTCTAAGTATTGAATAGGCGTATATGACTTTTAGTTATATGGGAATATACACAACCTGATCTTTGAATGTCTGCTTTTTTGACTAATAAGGCCTACCGACCCTAATTCCTAAAAAAATAAGATCTAAACTTATTTTCATGACTAAGAATAAGATAAGAAATTTGAAAATATATCATATAAGTTTTCAGCACAATTTTATGTCTTTGTGCACGATCACGATTCCTATTCCTTCCATTATATATTTAAGTTTAAAATATACATGTCCTTTGTATAAATTGTGCATTATTGAGTATTTGGCTCACTCTCTTACTGTTTTACTGACCCTTCAGATGAAATACATGAATATTTACCAGATAAGTAGGAGTAAAGTTCAAAAAATCTTAGTTTATATTCCTATAAGTGATTTCTATTGGTTTATATTTTCGGACAATATTAATGTATCTAATAGCTGTAATGTAGTTAATTTTAGTTCCAGGCCTTGGTTTGTGATGTGATTTTGCTTCTAGAACATGTTTAGAGGCCTAAGGTGTTATATTGCATTGTCCGGTATCAGTTTGTATGTCATATTAACATTGGACAGTTTTTATAGTTTGTTTGGACTGTGGTATATGGTTGTAAAAATCTAATTTCTAGGTCAATAGATCGATGGTATGATATCGATTAATGTTGTGTTCGGTTGATCTTACAAAGAATTTAGCTTCCACAGATTTTTGTCATATGTTATTTCTAGCTTTAGCAGGCATTTTTCCTTAACATGGTCCGACATCGTCATGTATTTGGATCGATATCGGTGCCATCATTGTCGTGGCAATGCTTTTGGGTCCTATAGATATCGACTCATTTTATATTTATTTTTAGTCAGTCATGGTATCGATGTGATTTCACGTCCGGTTGGTCAAGTGAGCATATTATCGGTCAATTTGATAATTAAAGAGATAATTGACTATGATTAAGATAAATTACAGTATTTAGAACGTGGTCCGTTACACATAATTTATATCGTGTGCATATAAATTTGACTGTAAGGGAAGTGAGTAAATATATTATATTATTCATCCTGTGAAACCCTTGAATTTAAGATAAACTCATTTTTATGCACTCAGTTGCTTACAATTATTTCATGAAATTTCAATTTAATGTTTGCTATTTTAATATTGATGGGTCCTGCAACACTGTAGGTCAGCCTAGCACTGGGCCCATCCATCAGCATGCTAGGGAAATTGAGGCCCAGTGGGATCCAATGAGGCACGAGACCAAGGAGACACCATGTCTAGTCTAGTTACGACCTAGCTCACGACCAGTGGATGAGGACAAGCGCTAAGTAGGCCCAATAGGCAGTCCAAATGGACTGACCAATTGCGTCATAGGAAGTGCACCAGCTTGGTAGTTGATAGTCTGGACGTAGCACCTTGAGCATGTATGCGGCGACTACAGCCTTTGGCGGGACAGTCTGGCAGATGTCTAGCAAGGACCCCTGATTGTCGCACAACCTCCCCAAAATGACAATGAAATCTGCGGCCTCCACAGTCGCTAGGATAGCCCGATGAATCATGGTGAGATAGCTATCACCAGCCTTGTCACAAAAACTATATCAACACCAATATTACAAATACTCTTCACCCCTACCAGTGAAAGGGGAAGAGGATGATTCTGGACATCACTTGCCCAGAGAGATCAATCCTTGCTCTCGATTAACAAGATGAAGGAAAGAAATCACACACAATCTCTCTCTCTTGAAAAGCCGCTCCCCATTGAACGTACCACCGGAACCAAGCCTTCTGACACCACTCAAAATCCGCTCCTTATCGAGCGCACTCACCGAAACTAAGTCCTCTGTACCACTCACAAGTTGCTCCCCTGCGAGCACAAATATCAGCGCCAGAACCTCTGTCATCATTCTTATTCCCTTCACCTGTGCATTACTGCACCTTGCGTCCTCCATTTTTCTTTCCTTTTAGAAAGATTTTTGACTTGACTATCGGAGGATAAACCAAGGATTAAGTCTCGCAAATCTTCTAACTTCTAATTTGTTCATTGTATTATGCAGCACCCGGATTATCAAAGATGGAGACCAAGCCCACCTGAGTTCAACCCGACTAAGGAAGACCAGGAGGCTCCCTAATCCGTATAACAACACGAATTTGAAGGACGTATCATTGGTATTGTCTGTAGGAACGACTTAAAATTCCAAGCACTACACTCATGAACAGAATGTAGTCAATATTAGGGCACAAGCCAATGTGCCGGCCAAGGACACTGCCGCTCAAGGTCACGACCCTCAATGGGTAGCCATACAGATGGACGACCTAAACCTAACATGCATGCACTCACTGCCTAAATGGAAGATGTGTTCAAGATGCTTTAAACAATCAACGTGTGTCTAGATGAGCAATAGCAGGTAGCTCACACCTCCATCACACAAGTTTCAGCCTCGAAGAAAAGGAATCGAGCAAAGAGGCACCCGGCTAAGAAGACCCTGTGCCTGATGTCGCCAAGTCTCGCACAGCCTCAAGCAATAGGGCTTAAACACAGATAGAGGGCTGATTGAGTCACAAGGTGCAAAGGGATAGCCCGAAGCAACAGAATTCCCACTACTCCCATAGCAACAGGAGGCTCTCGACTCAAGAAGCCTCTTGCAGTACACGACTGCCACAGGCTGATAGTCGTCAAGACACACATCCCTCTCCCAACTATTCGAAGTTGAGGATCTTTCTCAATACCAAGAAGATTGCATCCTCTCCATTCAAGGAGAGAAGCTGTGTTCAAGAGAGGGTGGAGAAGATCTGACAGCACGTATTTAGGAGAGACACTAGTAGACACTCCATGGATCTAAGGAGATCCCCATTTATGATGGAGATCCGAACATAGCCGCTCCCCCACAAATTCAAGATGTCGACCCTATAACCTTATGATGGAGGTTCCGACCCAATGGACCACTTCTGCACTCTGCTGAGATTCTAGGGCCTGGGTGAAGCCGTCATATATCAATGTTTCCATCTAACCTTTAAAGGGGATGTTCGCACCTAGTTTTATGGCCTTTAGCTGAACTCTATTCGGTCATTTGAGGCGCTCACTAACTGTTCCTGTCTCAATTCACCTCCAGCCAAAGGAACAAAAAGCAGTCATGGCACCTCATTCATCTCTAACAGAAGTGCTTCCTGGCCGAGTTCACTGCTAAGGCCCGATAGATATCCCGACTCATTGAAGAGGTGAAGTTCAGTGCCTTTATCACTACTTTGTAGTCGAACAAATTCTTGAAGAACCTGACCCTTCAGAACCTTTAGACCTTCCGAGGGGTCAAGACTACTACATAGTGGCAGAGGTGGCCAACGAAGCAAAGTGGCCAAAGTATGTAGACCATCCTCCAGAGGAGCCGGCGAACAGGAAAAAGAGAAGCAGAGATGATAATCACTTCCAGGGCCCCCAGAAGTAGCCGCGAGTAAAACCTAGTGGCCAGAAGGAGTTTAGGCCCCTGAACCTAACTCCTATAAACAACACTTGCACCGATATCTTGATACAGATTTGGGATGAAATGTTTTTCAAATTGTCGAAGGCACCGAAAAACCCAAAGGGGGAAACTAGTCAAAATATTGTCACTACCATCAATTTTTGAGTCATAGCAATGAAGACTGCCAGACGCTATAAAAGGAGATTGACGGCCTTGTCCCTAAAGGGCACCTCATTAGGTTCTTATAGAATCTGAGGTAGGCCCCTCAGAGGAGCAGACGAGGACGGACCAGAGCAACCGAGGAACCAAATTGCGGCTGGGTCATTAATATAGTGGCCACTCATCCGATCAAGAACAACTCCCCAATAGCCGAGAGATAACTTCTAGCAACAAAAGGTCGAGGGTAGGAGTTAGGAATGAGGTCATTAGTTTTAGTGATGATGATATGGCTCTTGTAATAACTCCCCACTTGGACCCCTTAGTTGTATCAGCTCTCATTTCAAATGATACGGTTGACTACCAGTTGAAACGGATCTTCGTTGATAATAGAAGTTTTCGAAATTTACTTTACCTCATGCGTACTTTAAGCTTGGCCTAAAAGAGTTAAATAAAACCAACCGAAGGACCCTTGTGCGGGCTAGACAATGAGCTGGTACCCGTTCAGGGGCTATCCAATTGGAGGTCACACTCAAGGCTTACCCTCAAATGGCCTCCAGGATGCTCACGTTCTTGGTGGTAGATCTCCCATCAATCTACAACGTCTTCTTGGAACAACTCTACCTAGATGCTTTCAAGACAGTGACATTGATCCCACACCTGAAGATGATGTTTTAGACTCCGTTCGTCATCGAAGAAGTCTTAGGCGACCAGATGATCGGCCAGACATACTACATGTCCCAAATCACTTCGGCAACCCTCAGTCAGCCGACTAAGAACCTCGACTTCCAAGATGATACCACTCTTCAATAGGCCCAGTGCAGCAAATCCACCGACCTGGTTCCCTTAGACCCCGGCAAACCCTACAAGTGCGTGCAAATTTGAAGCTCCTTAACAGGCCCTCTATGAGACCGGTTAATAAACTTCCTTAGGCAAAATTCTAATGTTTTTACATGGATGTCTACCAGCATGCCGGGGATACCGACCAAAGTAATGGTTCACAAATTTGGCCTCGATCCTGATCACAAATACATAGAGAAAAGTGTAGGAATCATTCCACCGAAAAGCTAATCGCCATTGCGAGAAAATGAAAAAGTTGCTTGACTCATGGTTTATTAAAGAAGTCTAATACCAGGATTGGCTTTCCAATATAATCCTCATTAAGAAAAACAATGAGAAGTGGTGGATATGTATCGATTTTACTGACGTGGATAAAGCTTGCCTAAAAGACAGCTTTCCATTGCTAAGGATCAACCTGCTAGTAAAGTCCACGTCCGGCCATGAGTTATTGAGTTTTGTGGATGCCTACTCGAGTTATAACTAGATTAGGATAAGTTCGGATAATAAGGAGCATACCTCCTTCATGATAGACTAAGGGATGTACTATTATAAGGTCATACCCTTTGTTTTGAAGAACGCTGGAGTAACCCACCAGTGACTCATGAACAAGATGTTCGAAGCCCAAATAGGTCGGAACATGGAGGTGCATGTGGGTGACATGCTCGTCAAAAGTAAAATTACCGATGACCATATTCGCAAGCTGAGCGAGGCCTCCAAAATCCTCTGGATACACCAGATGAAGCTAAATCTGGCCAAATGTACGTTTAGCATAACATCAAGAAAATTCTTGGGTTTTATTATCTCTCAATGAGGAATCAAAGTGAACCCAAAAAAATAAAAGCAATCCTCGACATGACCTCACCTTGGACCGTAAAAGAGGTTCAGAAACTCACCGGAAAGCTTGCTACTTTCTCCTAGTTCCTCACGAAATCTATGGAGAAATACCTGCCCTTTTTCAAAGCTTTGAAGAGAACCAAGGCAACAAACATCTAGTGGATAGCCATCTATAAAGCTGCATTCTGAGAACTCAAGGAGTATCTTGCTATCCCCCCTCTCCTGACTTCACTTGAGGAAGGTGTGGAGCTGTATTTATACCTCACAGTCTCTGACACGGCACTAAGTTTGGTCCTCATCCTGTAGCAATCCAACATACAACAGCCGATGTACTATGTCAGTAAAGATTCGACAAACACCGAGACTCATTACCCGCAGGTCGAGAGGATCGCACTAGCCCTTATCTACTCTACCCAAAAGCTACGTCCGTACTTTCAAGTGCACAAGATCATTGTCTTGATCGACCAGCCGTTGAAGAGAATCTTGCAGAAACCAGACACATTCGGACAGCTAGTCAAATGGGCTACCGAGTTGGGCGAGTTCAACGTGAAATAACAACTGTGGCCGGTCATGAAGGGTCAGGCCCTCGTGGACTTCATCATTAAAACGCAGACCCCATTTCCAGACATCCTTGACCTCACATAAGACACCAACTAGCTAGAGATTCCAGCCTGGACAGTGCATGTCGATAGGTCGTCGATGTAGATGGGCAGCAGAGCAGGCATAGTTTTGAGGACTCCATATGGGTCAGAGATAAAGTACTCGATAACTCTCAAATTCTCAACCACCAACAATGTCGTCGAGTACAAGGGGCTACTCACCAAACTTCGATTGGAGAAGGAATGCTTGGCTAGATCCCTAATCGTCTATAGTGATTCCAAGTTGGTCATCAACCAGGTTCACGGGAATTTCGAAACATCAAACCCTCTACTTGCAAAGTACCTCACCAAAGGGAGGGGCCTGACCCAATCATTCAACAAGATTGAAGTGGTACACATATCAAGGAAAGAGAACTGGAAGGCGAACCAACTAATAAAGGCCGCAGTAACTGGGAATCCATAGTAGTACGCCAGAGACATGATGGAACTCCTTTCCACTCTGAGCGTAGTAGGAGGTGCTATAAGTGGCCAACAATGACAACCTGATGACCCCATATAGGAAGTAGTTAACCGACGGCATCCTACCAGAGAGCTCCGAAGAAGCCAAGTGCGTAAAAAAGACAGTAGGCTGATGAACTATCATGGATGGGAGGCTATACTGCTGTGGATACTTAACCCCTTAAATGAAGTGTCTCAAGCCAAAAGAAGCTGATTACGCGCTGGGTGAGGCGTGCCTTAGCATCTACTGGTCACACGTCAGATGTAAGAATTTGGCCTTCAAAATCACACGGCAAGGCTTCTACTTGGTCCTTGATGAGCGTGACGCCATGGATTTTGTGAAAAAATGCAAGAATTACTAGATCCATGGGAATATGCCTCATCAGCCTCATATGGAACTGCATGCCCTGCAATCACCTTGGTCTTTTGCACGGTAGGAGCTCGACATATTTGGCCTTCTACCCATAGCATCCGGGCAAACGAGGCTCATCATAGTAAGTATCGACTACTTCACTAAGTAGGTCGAAACCTTCCCACTAGCATGGATTACCGAACAAAATGCAATAGAGTTTGTTCGTCAGAGTATCATATGCCGGTTTGGGATTTTCAAGGTCATAGTGATCGACAACGAAACCTAATTCATCGACAAGTGGTTCACCATGTACTATGCAAGTCTACGGATAAGGTTTGTTCACCCTTCCATTGCCTACCCACAAGCCAATGGGCAAGTTGAAGTAACGAACCGTATACTACCTCACGAGCTAAAGACAAAGTTAGAAAGTGCTGGGGGCTCCTGGGCAAATGAGATGTCGTCCATCCTATGACCTAAGAGACACCCTTTAGCCTATGTTATGGGACTGAAGTAGTTATCCCAATAGAGGTCGGACTTTTCAACCTTCGGTCAAATGCTTTGAGCCACTTGACAACTCTCAAACGCTCAGGTAGCATCTCGACTTGCTAAAAAAAGCCCAAAACACTACACGCTTGCGAACGGCAGCTTACCCGCAGCGAATCGTATGGTATTACAACAAAAAGGTAAAAACCCTTCAATTTGAAATGGAGGACCTAATCCTATGAAGTATAGAGGTAACGGGAAAATCGCCAATAGGAACAAGCTCTCCCCCAATTTGGAAGGACTATTTCTCGTCTCGTCCATCCTCCGAAGCGGTGCATACAAATTATGCACCCAGGACCGCAAGCTAGTCCCGAGGGTTTGGAATGCCTCCCACCTCAAAGGTACTACGAGTAAGACTTTACTGCGCCCAAGTAAGGAAGACATGCATCATCTCAGATGCTTGTAAAGCATACCATATTTTAATTAATTAAATAACTATTATTTATTCATTTTTACTTGTTCAATGAGTGCTTGCATGTTTCTTTCATGAAATTGAATGACCTAAACTACCCCTAAGTCAAGTAAACTTTCGTTCACTTATAAGTCGACCAATAAAAGGTCAAAAACCCTTGGTCATGCTACTGAGTAGTCCATATGCAGTCGAATTTTGAACCTCAGTCCTTTTATCGAGTGGCCCATACGTGGTCAAATTCTGAACCTTGGTCTCGTTTTTGAGTGGCCCAAGCACAGTCAAATTCCGAACCTTGATCCCATTACTGAGCAGCCTATGTGCAGTCAAACACCACGACTCGAGGGAGTCGTAGACCAAGCATTGGATCCCTCATCGAGCAACCACTAAAACCATAGGGGGCTTCCACAGCATGCGTGCGACAACTCCCTCCAAAAGGGACGAGTATCATCAGTCAACCATGGTTAATGGGTTAGGACTAGATGCACAAAAGTTACAACGTCCCCTAATAGGACTAAGCACCAATGACCGTGTGCAGATGACGGCCTATGACACCACCTGAGCCCTACTGCTGCAACCATGCAGCCCAGTAAATCCTAGTAAAACTCACTTATAGACGTGCAATGATGTCTGCTCCATGAGAAAGAGCACGATCTCATAGAATCAAAGTACTGCAACATTCTCCCAAGGGAATGAGAACGGCCGGACTGATGCGTTGAAAACAAACCAAGCGACGATAGCAACAATGTTTAGCTGACAAAGCACATAAAAGAGAGAAAGCGACTAAAGAAAAGCTCGATATGTAAGAACACTAGCAACAATGCTCTCAATGGTCTACTTGTTTCATTACAACAATCAAAATGTACAAAGTGGGCCATCGGATGAAAGATCGAGACCAAAATGCTTGGGACCACTAGATTCACTATGCATCGGCAAAGATTGATGCTGTCCCAATACCTGTGATCCAAAGCCCGCCCGATCTAATCCGAGTTGAGAGAGGTCTTGAGCTCACCCTTGAGCCAGAGGATCTCGTCTCAAAGGCAAGCACAACCTCGCTCCAACTTGTGCAACGAATCCTCGAGAGAGGAAATTTTCACCGAAGCCTCGGACAGCTCGGGTTCGAAATGGGAAGCCCGCTCCACCACAGCTCTAAACTCCTTTGAGTCGACGTGAGTCTAGGCCAGACAATTGATGAAGGTAGCTAGTTAGTAGACCCTCTCCTATAGCTACAAGTAGAAAATCAGTTAACCGAGCAACAACGAAGCAGGGAAAAGAGGCAGGAAGGAGCTTAGAAGATACCTCGGTGAAGGAGGGCCTCTCCAAGGGCGGACGGCTTGATGTGGCCTCAACCTTTAATACTCCAAGCTCCTAAGGCTCAAAGGGAGGCACCAGCCTCCGCGACACCCATGAAATCCACCATGCCCCAGACCTCAAGTTCTGGAGGCTTGAAGGAAGGCCCCTCAGCAACTCCAACAACAGATCCAACTTCCATCTCCCCTCGGACCTTAGGCTCCGATGGCTTGGGGTAAGGCCCTTCGACAGCCTCTACTGCTCCAGCTGCCTTAACCACCGCTGACACTCCAGGCTCCAAGGACTCAAAACAATGCACCTCAGCAGCATCCTTGGCCCCCATGGTCGCATCAACCTTCATCATTCCAGTTCCCACCACCACATGACCCTCATCAGTCTCCCCGACTGGGACATCAGCTACCCAGTCGTCACGAGGAGCCTCCTCAATAATAGAAGCAGGAAGGCAGGGTATGGGCTCCTCGTGGGGAGACAGTAATAACTGGAACATCATGCTGAGCCAAAGTCAATGCTAGGATCGACTCGTCTTGAGAAACCTCCTAGTATTCACAACCAATACGGGAGGTCTAGAGGACTCACCTCCCTCGGCAGACCCAACAACCACAGATGCTAGGCCTGACGAGGATGCGAGGGCAGGAACCATCCTCCTTGAAGATATCCTAGGCCTTTACAACTATTTCAGCATGGCCCGATCATCGCTAAAATAGGAGTTAGATGAGGTCTCCCACCGCTTGGTAGCCCTATCGGAGGGCTCTCGGATAACTATCACTCTAGCCCTCCTCCTGGACGTGACTAGAGCACCAGGGCTATGTCAACCCCCTCGGAGTGAGGCTCTCATTGGGCCCCAGTGAAGGCGTCCACAGTTAGCCAATGGCCTCTCTCCCGAAAGGTATTGGTATACGCACGAATGAGATCCATCGCAGCTTCTCCCGGTCCTTCTAGTCTCCCACAGTGGTAACAAGAGAAGCCTAGACGTTACCCCAATCATTCAAAGGAGCCCACTAGGAAGGAACCACTAGACAAAAGTACCGATCCTTCCACTTCTTGGTCAAGTCTGGATTTGCCCCTCAGAAATGAAACTCCAGGCACGGGGACATCGAGATCCAATCCGCACTCTCGTTGAAGTAAAAGATCACCTTCATTGATCTAACGCTAAACTTGTAACTGCAATGACTGGTGAAAACGCATATGGAGACTAGGTACCAGATGACATTAGGTTGAAGCCTCGCCACCGGGACTCTCAAAGCCATAGGGACCTCAGCTCTAGTGCTATTAGAAAACGAAGTCCCCCTTAGATGGGACTCATAAATCGTGATATGCCCATCTAGAAAGGAGCACGCTCTATCATCCCCGCCTAGCAGCTAAAACTCCATGGAACTCAGAATCCTATACCGAGGGGACTCAAAATCCCAGGCAATGAGAGTAGATCGGATCATGTAAATGCTCTTGGAAGCCATGAATAAATAAGTAAAAAGAGATCACAAAAGTAAAGCGACTTGAATCTAGAAGGAATGGTGTGGGAAATGGCAAAGGTTCAGGGTTTAAGTAAACCTCTGCCTGTACTGAAATGGCAATGTGTGGGGGAGTCGAGGAGGCACGCCCCATAACGACAAGTGCTGCACCATGGAGATGGCGTGGCACGTTAATCATACATTGTTAGTAATGATGGTCTAATAGACTTGAGACAGCCAACCGACAGACCAATGCGCAGTTTCTAAGATCCTGATGCCCCCGTTTCCAAAATTAGCAAACTGGCAGTGTGCTATCCTAGTAGGCCTGAGGAAGATCCGATCGACCCTCATCCCGACCCAGTGTTTGGGACAAACTATTGTGAGTCTAGACTTCCATAAGAATGGGCTACCAGAGGTCCACGCAACCCAATTTGATGGTTGACAAGTAGCAGAGAGCAACACTCAAATACCCAAATCACACACAACATACGATAATAATAGAAACGGTTTCACACGTTTCATTAAAAAAATTGAAGTGTACATCACAAAGGCATCTATCAACCTCAAAATACAAAAAACACTACTATAGCCTAGCAGGGCTACCATCCAATGGCTGAGGGATCCCCGGAGGACGTGGCACAGATCCTTTACCCACCAACTCTGGGTATCCAATCAGCTCAACACGACAGCTAGCTCCGACGTTTTGTAAGTCCAAAAAGCTAACAGGAAAGTCTAAAACCACCATGGAAATGATCTGCCTGTAGAAGCAAATGCTGTCCTAGAATTACCCTTCGAGTACCAAGGCCAATTCCTCATGATGAAGTCTAGTCCTTAGCTCTCCCTTGAGAGAAGCAATCTAACCCAGAGCCGGGGTGTGACCCTCAGAGAGCTCTCACAGTCTCGCCTCAAACTCAGACAAAGTTTGGTTAAGATAATCAGCACATGCCTGATTCATAGTGCCTCACAGATAGCAGCGTTAACCCGGCACTCCATCTCCTTGGTGACTCGATCGGTATGCACATGCAGCTAGTGATTGACCTCGTCCTTTGCAAGCATGCAACCTCCTCCCTCTAGTGAGGCACCCTCCACAGCTGACAAGCAGAAAAGAGTGGTCAGCTAGAAGCCACAATGGAAAAATATGCACGCAAGAATGTGTGCTACCTCCTAGAGGACGAACGTACCTAGCAGGAAGACCCAACAGACTGAAAACCAAGGGGCACCCTCAGAAACCTTGGGATCCAAGAACTGAGGCCTTCAAATGGAGCCCCTCCTCAGCGGTCACCGCACTTACCGAATCCTCACTCTGACTCCCACTGACATCTCCTTGTTGGAGCTTACCTTCTCGATTAAAGACGCAGATTCAGAAGAAGACGACAATCCCGCTGGCCATGCTAGTAAGTCGAGGACGTCAATGAAGCCCTCGTCAACCATTTAAAGGGCAGAGCAAAAATCAGTCAAAAGGAAAGATGGCTAGTCTAGGGACTGAAATATCGCAGACGCCAAGTGATGGAGGAAATGGTTGAAGGCTAACACTTAAATAGCCAACGCCCCGACCTGGAAACAACGTTATTTGAAGGTAGCAAAGCAACGTGTCTTTTCACTAGTGCCATTATGGCTTGTGATGTGATGCATCCCAAAACAATCAATGCACTTCGACACTTCGATTGATACAATGACGACGACACCCAGCTATCAATGCTTTGGCGCGTCACTTCCCCAGATTACAAACTGATGATGCACGGCCCTGACAAACTCGAGGTTGAATCGACCGGCTGTGTCCCAACCAAGCGTTAGGACAAGCCACCACAAGTCAAGCCACAAAAAGATTGAGTTGCCAATAGGGGTGCATCATCAAAATGATGAGGACAGAGTGATCAAAAGCAACATCAGAAGATTCAAATCATTCAAAGTATACAAGAGTGTCAGAACCATCAAATAAAGATAGAAAAATGCCCAGTAATTCCATTTATTAATTTCTTTTATAAAGTACAAAACTTACATCAGCGAAAGTGCAAGGTAACAAGAATGAAAAAAATACATGAAGCAACGACCCGGCGGCATTCACTCAAATAGGTTCAGGGAAGACACACGTGACAGAATTGCAAAACACAGCTGTCTTCCCATGGACTGTCTTCCCATCAACCGTCTGACTGAAGACCGGATGCAGTGGGAGATAAATGGAAAGCCATTCCCTTGCAAAGAGCAGAGCAAGGCACCGCCACCCTCGCACGGGAGGCTCCCCCTTTCGAAGATCTTCTACTGAAACCAACCGCAACCGTTGAATCTAAGTGAGACCCAACGTGAAAATGACAACGGCCCAGTTCCAAGTAGACTCCGAAAACACCTCCTCCAGCTTATTCGAAAGTAACCTGACTAGAGAGGATGAAAAGCGGCGGTGCTCACCCTGCCCTGAAGAGCAAGCCAACAGGTGGGAGCGCCTGTCCTTCGAAGTTCCTCTAACACCGGACAACTGAACACTAGCAGGAGAAGGAATATAACGGTGGCCTTGTGACTGAACCACCCTCGTCACAGCAAGAGAACAGCCCAAGTAGGTAAATCATGCCAGACCGTAAATGTTTCTTTGGATCTCTCAAAGCTCCATCTGATCCAGGTCGAAGGCAGCGCGGGCTCCGTGCCCACTCCGATCTCTTACATTGTTTAGCCAATAGAGGAGTGGTTGATGAAGCGAAACGCAACGAGCCCTCCATTTATAGCCAAAAAGGTAGATCAAGGAGCCATTATTGCAAGGAATCACACCTACCATCGCCATCCGCAGAGAATCATAGGTCAAAAAAATCACGCCAAATCTTTCCAAACAGAGCACCGAATCACCGAGCACCCCCGCAGAAGGACGCAAAATGCCTCGAAAAGGAACACTTGAAGGTGACCCCTACGGAAGACGTCCCATCATCAGGCATACAGGAAATTGGTGAAACCTAGCTACCTAGTATAGAGAGCCAGTGATGGATCTTGTACCACTATGGGCAAGCCCAACACCCGGCCCATTAGTTAGCATGTCAAGGAGATTAAGGCCAGCGAGATTCAGTGAGGTGTGAGGCCTAGGAGGCACCATGTCTGGCCCAGTTACGGCTCAACTCATGAAGAGTGGACAATAGGCAACCCAGGTGGACTGACCAATTGTGGCACAGGAAGCCCACTAGCCTGATAGTTGATAGTCTAGACGTAGCAACATGAGTATACATGTGGTGCTTGAAGCCTTTGGCAGGACAGTCTAACAGATTTTTGGTAAGGACCCCTGATTGTCGCACAGCCGCCCCAAAACGATAATTGACAACAGCAACCTTCACGGTCGCCAAGATAGCCAAGTGAATCCAAGTGAGACAATTGTCATCAACCTTGGCGCCAAAACTACATCAACACCAAAGTTACAAATACCCTTCACCCTTACCGGTGAAAGGGGAGGAAAATGATTTTGGCAATCACTTGCCTAGAGAGATCAATCCTTACTCTCGATTAACCAAATGAAGCAAAAAGCTCACATACACACACTCCCTTTTGAAAAGTCGCTCCTCGTCGAGCACACACACCAGAACCAACCTTTGACACCACTCAAAAGCTACTCCCCGTTAAGCGCACCCATTGGAACCACGCCCTCCATGCCACTCACAAAAGCTCTCCCCGTCGAACACAAACACCAGTGCCGGACCTTCATCGTCATTCTCATTCCTTTCACCCATGTATCACTTCACCATACATCCTCCGTCTTTCTTTCCTCCTAGAAAGATTTCTAATTTGAGTTTCAGATGATAAATCAGAAAGTGAGTTCCGCCAATCCTCTGACCTCTTATTTATTTATTGTGTTGGGTATAATCCAAGTTATTAGAGATGGAGATCGGACCCACCTAAGTTCGATCAGATCAAGGAAGACCAAAAGGTTCATTAATCCGTATAATAATCTGGATCCAATGGATGCATCAAATATGTCACCCATGATCAAGAGATACTCTATTTTATGAGATATAACTGCAAAAATAGTTAGGTTGGAATTGAAATATTCAAGTAGGAAAGAATGATTAATTTTGTTATATATTCTTTCTTGTATTTACTAGTTGATTAATTATACCACTTAGTCAGGATAAGAACATAAATGTAAATACATATAACAAAGTCAAACATTATCTATATATGTATACATACATATCATAGGGATTTGAGATACTTTGACTAATACAACAAAAAAAAAAAAAAAAAGAGACACTTATTACAAGTTACAAACTCTATGACATATTTTATGAGAATAGAACTACTATATATTTCTAGCAAATGTATAGGATTGAACTTCTACAATAGTTATACAAATCAATCACATGATCCCAATTGTATGATGAAAGGTTTTAAAGGAAGATTTGGTGTTAAAAATTATATATCTATATAAGGAACTTATTTAGCACATTATATTAAAGTAGCAGATATTAAAATATAATTGTGTGTATGCCCGTAATTGACCGATTGACCCCCACCTGAGAAGATGGATGAATTCCTTAATCATCCATATGATTTTCTAAATACAGAGTCAACATAAATGATTTCCTTAACCACCTATATAATTTTCTAGACAAATACTCACTTCTATCTATTCATACATACAGAAACCAAAGAACTAAGAAAATGAGCTTCATCCAAGTGGTGAGTGGTCACCTTTTAGTGACCACCCCTTCTTCTACCTTCTATATATCTTTCTATGTTGGGCCATTTGAGTATGAAGAGTGATCATGTTTAATAAAAGTTTTTGGCTACATCTAATTGTTGACAATTTGATGGACAATTAAAATTTGAGAGAACTTTATTTGACCTTGATACTTAGATTATAAAAATAAGTGTCTTTCTTTAAATATTAATTATTTTAAAAAAACTGTTATTTCAATAATAATCTATATTACTTTTATAAATTTCACAAACATATTATTTATATTGTACCGAATATATTATGTACTATTCTTCAATCGCAATAAAATAATAACCTATGTAAATTGGTCTCTAAATATTATCCAAGTATGAATAAGTTGATGAATTGAATTTTATTAAATTCTCCCTTCCCGATTATTTGATTCTTGATCCATTTACTATTGCTCTAGTTTCTCAATCTCCTCCTTCAATGTCTCTGATGCGTTTTTGGATCTGAACTTCGAACTGATTCGGGTAATCCTCTTTGCGTGGTTCCGGCTCCGTTTCCTGGGTTGGATCCTGCACACCACTAAACAGAACAGGAGGTCAGTGTGTCGACGGGAAGTTGTCCCACCGAAAATACTCCGATACTCAAGTCAGTAAAACAGTCTTCAAAAGAATGAAACTGAAATTGAGAGAGAGAGAGACAGAGTGTGTTTTCCCAGATGAAAGGGAGACGTGGACGCCTTCTTGAATCTCGGAGGTGGGAAGGCAGTAAACGGCCGTGAGAGGCGCGCTTGTTTGCCTTAGGATTGATGGCGAGTGTGTTTGCGTAGCAGAGAATGTGGACAGTTCTCAGAGTTTCAGTATCAGAGAAAGCAGTTCACTGAAAGCACTTGTTTTGCGTTACAGAAAGCGTAAGCGTAAAGAATCAAAAGCGTGCGTGATTGAAAGCGTGCCTTGAATGGTGGTTTAAGGGCTTATTAATGGTGGAGATGACGATCTTCCCTCTTTGGAAGGAGAGATCCTTCTGTGATCCTTGGCTGGCTTGCCTTTTGGAGCAAGCGCCAGTTGCCAAACTGTGAAAGATATTTTCCTTCTGAGGCGACCAACAGCTTTCTAAACCGGTTGCCTTCCTTCTGTGCAAGTTACCGTTGGAGAGCTCAGGTTGGCAAGGATTTGGGAAAATCTGGCGCCTTCCTTATGTGAAAGGCGCCAATATTGTCAATATCCTTTTTGGTGCCAGCTGGGATCGTGAGAAATGCCTGGAGAGCCGTTGCTGGCCGCCTAATGGATTATGGGCTCGAATGGACCAGGCCCAGTACTGTAGAAAAGCCTCCTTTGGGCCCAAAGTGCAACACGCGGAAGGTCAATGTTGGAGTTGACCGTCTGCGTGCGCGTTGGCCGCCGGACGGTCAACTCCGGCGTTGACCGTCCTGGGCCTTTTGGCTCTTGGGCCTATTTTCCTTCTAGGCCGCTAAAGTGTTAACAGTCATTCTTGGGCCTTTGTTGACTTCTTGGGGCCAGCTCACTGTTGGTATACCCATCACTAGCCCCCCATGCTGGTGGCCGAAAATCTGGCCTCCAGTATGTTCATGATGGGATGCCCCTCATTGCTCTGAGGATCCCGTGGAACTTCATGAAAGGAGTGAAGGAGAGCTTGACTAGAATTGTTGACCGTCTTGGTCAATTTCGGAGAACCAGAATTATAGACCATCCTGGTCAATTCTGGAGAACCATAATTGTTGACCGTCTTGGCCAATTCTGGAAGCGTTTTCTGCCAATCTTTAGCCGGTTTACAGGGCAGAAAGTGACACGTGTCTCCTTTTGGTTGGGTGGATATCTTGGCCATTAATGCGCCAGAGATCCGCCTTTTACAGGGCCAAGTAGGGAAGCGACACGTGGCAGGACTGACGGCGTCCTTAATGAGGGATTTCGTGCTTGGCGCTTAAGTCTGCCTTCCGTAATTTGAAATCACTTACGCCTTCAGTCCTTTGTCTTCTTCGTTCCCTTTTCAGTGACATTCCAGAAACCCTAGTCCTCTGAGTGCCATGGCTTCCGTCACCGATTTCGCCTCCGTCTTGAGAGAAAATGACGTCAAAGCCCTGTGTGTCGAGTTTGATATTCCAAAGGAGATCGCGTGGAGGGTTCCCGGGAAAGACGACAGGGCCTATGCTCCACCGGATGGGCATATTACTGTTTACAAAGCCCATCTGAGGAGTAGCCTCCGCCTGCCGTTGCCGAAAGAACTGGAGTCGATTATGAAGGCTCTGCGAGTACCCATTGCCCAGCTTCACGCCAACGCTATCCGGTATCTCTGCACTATGTGTATTTTCACTCGAAAACTTGGCCAGAAGTTTAAGATGTCTGGTGTTAGGGTTTTGTTCAAAGTAAACCAGGGGGGAGAGTGGATATCGCTCGTCCCCCATACCAGAATAAAGATTAATAAAGCCATTCACGACTCGTTGAAGAACTGGAAGAACCGGTTCTTCTTCGTGAGCGCGGGGGCCAAATGGCCCATCGCGAAGGAGTGGGGCCAGGTTCCGGAGGCGTATTTTGGGACGCCGTCCACGGCGGAGTGGGCGGCTTATGAGTGGCTGCTGAAGGCAATAAAGGAGAACCCGGATGATTTTATCCGGGATTTTTTGGTTTCTCGGGCAGAGTCCAAGAAGGTAAACTGGGGACCGCCGTCCCCGGTTCAAAAACCAAGGCCTCCGATAAGAATGATGAGCCCTGAAGACTCCAGGGGCGTAATCATTCATACACGACACACCGACGAAGGGTTTATCGGCCCACTACCTGAGAAGGTGCTAGAGACACCTTCATCGTCATCGTTGCTCGTTGATTACATTGCCGCTGGGATTTACAGTGGTGCTGGGAGCTCTGCCGGACGAGAAAAGACCCCCGAGGGTTGGCCAGTTGAAGCAGGGGGAGTCATCTTGGCGCAGCTTGCGCCAAGAGTGGTTCCGGGCACCATGTGGATGGAGTTAATGAAGGATTCGGTTTGTGAACCGACGGCGGCCACACGGACTATTGTGGAGGAGCTAACAGCGAGGCTCAACCCTCTAGTAGCTGCTGCACAGGCTGCCAGAGAGGAGCCTGTGGCAGCTACTCCAGAGGCTGCAAGAGAGGAGCCCGCTACAGCCGCTCTGAAGCCTGCAAGAGAGGATCCCGCAGCTGCCATGGGTGAGACAGATGCATTCCTGGATCGCATTCTGGATGAGGCAGCGGCAAGCTTGGCACGAGAGGATGCTCCTGGTCCACCGTCGCCTGGTCCACTGCCAATTGGGCCAGGTCTAGAGTCCAGGCTTGAGTGGCCCTCGAGGAAGATTTATGAGGTACGATTCCTATAATGGCCTCCTTGCACTTCTTTCTTCCTTGTATTTATAACTTACACTTTGCTTTTGTCTTGTGTAGTCAAGGATGTTGATTGCAGCCTTCTCCCGGGAGGTGGAGCAACGCGATCATATCATAGCGGACAGGGAGGCTGAGATCGCCTGGCTGGATGCCAGGCTAGCTGCTTCTAGAGAGGAGCTCCGCGAGCAGACTGCTACCCTTGAGGCTGTCCTGGCGGGCATGGAGACGGAGAACGTTGAGCTGAAGGCTGAGGTTGCCCGTTTGAAAGAGGAGGAAGACCGGAGCAAGGCAAACAAGAAGCAACTTGCTGATCAGATATCCACCCTGGAGAATGAGCTGGGTCTCCGAATTCACCCCCACGAGCTCAAGGGCATGCTGCACGCCCGGATGTTTGAGGGGGTTCAGGTCTATCGGCGTCTCGTGAGGTTGATCGATCCTGACTTCCCCGTTCAGTACCTTAATTTAGGAAACCACGGGGTGCAGCACAAGGACGATCTCATGGAGGAGGAGACCTGGGACAGTCAGAGGCGGCCGCCGCCTCCTTAGCTTTTTGTTTTTGTACTTGTGTAATCGTGTGAGACAATTAAAACAATAAAAAGGGAATTCTTTTCCATTAGTGTCCGTCGATCTTTATTGTTTTTTGTGTTTGTATGATGTGTCACACGGGGCGGCCAACTGAGTTAGCCGGTGACTGTTACTGAGCTACCTAAGGAGCTAAGTCCCTAGGCTTGGCAGATGGTTATGTTAACCAGCCCTGTGGTGCTGTCCAAGTGGTAACTTGGACAGCCAACGTTGGAGAAGAAACACTTCTCGTCGCTACTCGATCACGCTACCCTCTCGTAGAGAGGGTTATTGCGTGGGGCTGCCAACCTGGTTGGCTGGCTGCCTAAGGAGTAAAGTCCTTGGCTGCCTAAGAAGTAAGGTCCTTAAGCTGGGGAGGTGGTTGTGTTAACCAGCTCGGTGGCGCCATACAAGTGATGACTTGGGCAGTCAATATTGGAGAAGAAATGCTTCTCCCTTCGACAGTCGCTGACTGATGATGGTACCTCCTCGTAGAGGAGGTCGTTGCATGTGCTACGTAAGCCCCCTAAGGTTTTTGACCGCTATCGGGTTACTTGGATGACCAAGGTTTAGTACGACCGCTAATGGGCGGGTCGGATGACCGAGGTTTACATTAGGCCGCTTGTGGGCCACCTGGATGACCAGGGTTTAAAGTAGACCCCTCATGGGCCACCTGGATGACCAGGGTTTAAATACGACCGCTAACGAGCCGCTCATATGACCGAGGTTTAAATTTGACCGCTTTTGGCCGCCTGGATGACCAGGGTTTAACGAGAGGGTGAAGACCCTCCCGACTTAGGGGCAGTCTAAGTCGGGTAACCCTGCAAAGAAAACAAACATGCACACGCAAGTAATAAGGATGCTAAGTACATACTTATCTTTTGTAAATGGAAAATAAGCAGGTGAGTGCACATAATGATGCAAGTACGTACCTGGGTTTGCTATTGGAAATAACGCCGGAAGTGGGTTGCGTTCCACATTCGTGGAACCAGTTTTCCATCCTGGCCTCGGAGTTTGTAAGCTTCATTTCGCAGAACGGCGGAAACGAGGAAAGGCCCTTCCCATTTAAGGGAGAGCTTGTTGTGGCCGGCGAGCTTGCCTGTGGCCTCGACGCCTCGCAGGACCAGGTCCCCCACATCGAATTGTCGCACCTTAACTTTTTTGTTGTAGTATCGGGCGATCCGATGCTAGTAGGCCGCTGTCCGTAATCTAGCAACATCACGGGCTTCTTCTAACAAGTCTAAATGCTCCCTGATTTTTTGGGAGTTAGATTGTGGGTCGAAAGACTCCACCCTAAGACTTGGAAGCCCGATTTCGACCAAGATTACCACCTTAGTCCCGTAACAAGAGGTGAAGGGTGTCTCGCGCGTTGGTTCCTTTAGGGTTGTCCGATAAGACTAGAGGACGGATGGGAGCTCGTCAGCCCATGAGCCCCCGGCGTCCTCCAGCTTAGTCTTTAACCCGTGGAGTAGCGTACGGTTTGTAACCTCCACCTGCCTGTTGGCTTGGAGGTATGCCACCGAAGTGTGGACCAGCTTGATGCCAAGGCTGGTGCAATACTTGGTAAGCGTTTTTCCGAGAACTGGGTCCCGTTGTCGGTCACAACGACCTCGGGGATGCCGAATCTGCAAACAATGTTCTGGCAAAGGAATTCCAGGGCATTGTGTTCTGTTATCTTAGCCGGTGGGACAGCTTCGACCCACTTGGTGAAGTAGTCGAACCCCACAATGATGAATTTCCTTTGCCCCGTGGCAATGGGAAACGGGCCGAGAAGATCGAGCCCCCATTGTGCGAAGGGCCAAGGGGCCTAAAGGGCTTTCAGATCTGCAGATGGCTGGCGGTGAAGGTTGCTGTGAAGCTGGCAGCTTTCACATTTCTTCACAAACTCCATCGCGTCTTTTTTCATCGAGGGCCAGTAGTAGCCCTGGCGCATGACCTTGAAGGCCAAGTTTTTTCCGTCGATGTGCGACGCGCAGATCCCAAGGTGAACTTTACCTAAGGCATAGTCAGCCTCCTCAGGAGTTAGACAGCGGAGGTATGGGGTTAAGTAACCACAGCGATACAGCCGCCCGTCAACCACAGTGTACTAGCCGACTGTCTTCTTGATCCGTTTGGCTTTTTCTACATCGTCTGGCAATGACCCATCTGTCAGGTAGTTGAGAAAAGGCGTCATCCAGTTTTTCGCTTCGGAAATCTGCATGGCCTCTTGCTTCCCTATGCTGGGAGCATTCAGGATCTCCCGCATGTCCTTTGAATACTGTTCTGGGTTTTCGGCTGCAGCGGTTTTGGCCAGCTGATCTGCCTTCCAGTTTTCCGTTCGAGGTACGTGAACTAGGGTTAGTTTGTCGAAACCCTGGACGGCCTCCCTCGCTCTTGCCAAGTACTTGGCCAAGAAATGGTTGTTTGCCTCAAGCACCCGTTAACCTGGTTAACGATTAGCTCTGAGTCGCTGTAAACCGCCAGCTTCCTAGCGGAGCACTCTTTGGCTAATCGTAAGCAGGCTAGTAAGGCTTCGTACTCGGCAACGTTGTTGGTTGTCGGAAAGTCGATCCTGAGGGAGTATTTCACCTCAAACCCGTCAGGAGTTGTAAGGACAACTCCAGCGCCACTGCCCGTGTCAGTAGACGATCCGTCTACGTGGAGTATCCATTCCGGAACTCTGATAGGCAGCTCCGCGTTTTCTTCGGGCTGTTCCTCGAGAACTGGGGTTGTAGTCTCGACAATAAAATCAGCCAGCACCTGTGCTTTCACAGCCGGCCTGGGCTGAAATTCGATGTCGAACTCGCCCAACTCGATAGCTCATTTTGCTAATCATCCAGAAACGTCGGGTTTCTGAAGGATGTTTTTCAGCAGCTGATCCGTAAGGACCACTATCCGGTGGGCCTGAAAGTAAGGCCTCAACTTCCGCGCTGAGAATATTAGCGCCAAGGCTAATTTTTCTGCGTGCGAGTAACGGGTCTCTGGGCCGGTCATGTTTTACTTACGTAGTAGACCAGCCGCTGGGCGTCGGAGTCCTGGCGCACAATGACAGAACTCAAGGACGCCTCCGAAACTGCCAAGTAAAGATATAAATCTTCTCCGCCCTTAGGCGACACCAACAATGGCGGGCTGGCCAAGTATCATTTCAGTTCATCGAAAGCGGTTTGGCATTCCGCTGTCCACTGGAACCGGTTAGATTTCGTTCCTCTAAGGGCTTTAAAGAAGGGCGGTACTTGTCGCCAGACTTCGCAAGGAAGCGGGACAGTGCTACCAGCTGTCCAGTCAGTCGCTGGACATCCTTAACGCTTCGTGGCGGCGCCATGTCAGTGAGCGCCTGGATTTTCTCTAGGTTTGCCTCGATCCCTCGTTGGGAGATATGAAACCCAGGGATTTGCGAGATGCCACTCTGAAGACACACTTAGCTGGATTCAACTTCATGTGGTGCTTACAGAGCATCTCGAACATTCTTTCCCAGTCGCGTATGTGGTCGCCAGTGACCTTGCTTTTAACGAGCATATCGTCGACGTAGACCTCCATGTTGCGACCAATCTGTTTTTCGAACATCTTTTTAACCAAGCGCTGGTAAGTTGCTCCAGTGTTTTTGAATCCGAAAGGCATCACCTTGTAGTAGTAGGTGCCTTGATCGGTCATGAATGAAGTGTGCTCCTCGTCCTCCGGACTCGTCCAGATCTGGTTGTAACCCGAATAAGCGTCCATGAAGCTGAGTAGCTCATGTCTAGCCGTGGAGTCAACTAGCAGGTCGATCTTGGGTAAGAGAAAGTTGTCCTTTGGACAGGCCTTGTTGACATCGGTAAAATTGACGCACATCCACAATTTTTCATTGCTTTTCTTTACTAAAACAACATTAGAGAGCCAGTCTGAATATTGGACTTCTCTAATGAAGCCTGCGTCCAGCAGCTTCTTCACCTCCTCTCGAATGGCGATCAGTTTTTCGACGGAGTGGTTCCTCCGCTTCTGCCTAACAGGTTTCTGGCTGGAGTCAGTCCCTAGCCTGTGAACCATTACTTCTGCCGGGATTCCAGGCATGTCCATCGGAGTCCAAGCGAAAAGGTCAGCGTTCCTTCGCAGGAACGCAATCAGCTCATCGCGTAGTGGTCCGATGAGTGAGCCGCAGATCTGTACACACTTCTCTGGATTCTCCGGGTCCAGTGGGATTAGATTGGTGGCTTCACCGGACTGCGCCTGCTGAAGGGTAGTCTCGTCTCTATGGTCGAGTTCCCCAGTCATTTTAGCGCTGCACTTGGGGTAATCTGCGACATATAGCAGGTTCATCCAGTAATTTGGTCGCCCAACACCTCTCCGACACCGTAGGGCGTTGGAAACTTCATTTTGAGGTGCGGGATCGAGATGATAGCCCCGAATGCTGTCAAGCATGGCCTGCCCAGTATAGCATTGTATACTGAGGGTAGGTCGACCACCAGGAAGGTAAGAGTGTGACTTGCTATCTTTGGATATGTCCCTAATGTAACTTCCAATTGAATAGTCCCTTGAACGGGCACTGGTTCGTTGTCAAGGCCGTATAATGGGCCCTTGGCCGATTTTAGTTGGTTCTTTTTAGGCCTAATCTAAAGAAAGCATCCAAGTAAAGCAAATTACGAGAACTTTTATTATCAATAAATACTCGCTTCAGCTAGTAGTCTACACTACCATTAAAACAAGCGCGGATACAACGAGGGGATCAGCATGGGGGGACACTACATGGGCTAAGTCATCATCACTGAAACTGATTTAGTTGTCCGCCATGCGCTGTTTCTTCCTCCCAGTCTACTGCTCCTCGCTGCCAGATGGGTTTTTAGCGGGTCGGGCGGCGACCATACTGACCACCCCCGCTGCAACCCGATTCCGGGGTGGAGTCTGTTCCTGCCCCTCCTCGCCAGCCGCGCTCCAGAGCTCTGTCTAGGACCTTTAACAAATCTGGTGAGGTGGCATCTACGAATCAGCTCCTCGATCTCCCTCTGCAGCGTATTGCAGTCCTCAGTTGAATGGCCAGCAGAGCGATGGAAGTCACAGTACTTCGACTGGTTTCCAGAGTCCTTCTTCAACGATTTCGGCCACTTCTGGAACTTTTCTCTATGGATCTATATGAGGACGTTGGAGCGCGTGTCCGTCAAAGGTGTGAAACTGGTGGGCCCGTAGTCTCTGCGTTTTAGGGCCCCAGTCTGGCGCTGCTTCTGGCGGGAGTGCTCTCCGCCACTGTACTTCCTCTTCCCTTCACCAGGGAACGGCCGAGGCTGATCCGCCCATTCTGAACGTTTTGCCTCGTTGGCCTCCTCTACTATGGCATAGGCCCGAGTGATGGATTTTGCCTCTCGAAAAGTCTGAGGATTTTTTTGGGCCAGGTGCTTGAAAAAATCCCCGTAAGTCAGTGATGAGATGAAACTGCCCAACTTCATCTCCTCTGTAATCCTGGAAATCCTCCTAGCCTCCGCCACGAAGCGATCCAGGAAACGCCATGGGTTCTCTACCGGTTTCTGCTTTATGTGGGAGAGATGCCATGGCTACTTCTCTTTCCGTCGGCTCGAGGCGTACTGAGCCAGGAAGAGATCCGTGAGCTCACGGAAACTGCTGATGGTGCCTGAAGGGAGGTGATGGAACGAGATTCTGGCATCTGCCTTCAGCGTAAGTGGAAAACAGCGGCACATCGCTGAGTCTTCTAGCACTTGCAGCTCAGATGGGTGCAGAAGTGATCCAGGTGGTCAACCGGATCACTGCCCCCATCGTATAAGTCAAGGGACGGCATCTTGAACTTCGTTGGCAGTGGACGGCTCAGGATCTCCATAGTAAAAGGAGATCGGTCCAAGTCGATGGCGCGCTCCTCATCCTGGAACACACGGTTCCAAATCTTGTCCACTCGCGGATTAGCGCGAGCGGCGTTTGCTGATCGTTTGGAGTTGAGGTAATCCCTCAACTCCGTCTTGTCCCTGGAGGGTTCAGCAACCGGTCGGCTGCTGCCTCCAGTGGATCTGCCAATCCTGGAGGCTCACTCTTGGACTGCGTTGTTGTCTTCTACCTGAGAGTATCGGGGATTTCTTCTCTCCGGGCTTTCTGGCGGAGACGTGCTCCCAGAGCGTTCTTCAGGCCTGTTTTGGCCAGGAATGCGGGAGGACGCTGGAGCCGGATTGTCCCCGGCTTTCACGGGCCTTTTGGCAGGCTTTTTCTTCCTCTGGCCACCCCTTTTGGTGGCAGGTGCTGGAATGGCTGCTGCAGGAGCCGCCTGCTGTCGTTGCTCGTTCTGAATGCAAAGTGACTGGAGCAAGCGATTGTAGCCTACATCTGCTCTACCAGTTATTGAAAATAAGGCGGTGGAACTCCACCTGTTGCCCCGTTGACCATGGCACCGGCAGCGTGGTCCTGGTCGGGGTTAGCAGCATCTCTAGCGGGATCGCTAGCTTGGGCTCTTGTGTTCACCATTGCAGAATCAAAAGGTGAAAGAGAGCGTTTGTGAAGATTTGTGGTTTGCTTTTGTAAACGTTCTCACAGACGGCGCCAATGATGCGTCTCTGGATCCGAACTTCAAACAAATTCGGGTGATCCTCTTGGCGTGGTTCCGACTCCGTTCCCTGGGTTGGATCCTGGACACCACTAAACAGAACAGGTGGTTAGTGTGTCGGCGGAAAGTTATCCCACCGAAAACACTCCGACGCTCAAGTCAGTAAAACAGTCTTCAAAAGAATGAAATCGAAATAGAGAGAGAGACAGAGTGTGTTTTCCCAGATGAAAGGGAGACGTGGACGCCTTCTTGAATCTCAGAGGTGGGAAGGCAGTAAACAGCCGTAAGATGCGCGCTTGTTTGCCTTAGGATTGATGGTGAGTGTGTTTGCGTAGCAGAGAATGTGGACGATTCTCGAGTTTGATGAGTGAGAAAGATTTTTGAAAGCACTTGTTTTGCGTTATAGAAAGCGTAAGCGTAAGGAATCGAAAGCGTGCGTGATTAAAAGCGTGCCTTGAATGGTGGTTCAAGGGCTTATTAATGGTGGAGAGGACGATCTTCCCTCTTTGGAAGGAAAGATCCTTTTGTGATCCTTGGCTGGCTTGCCTTTTGGGGCAGACGCCAGTTGTCAAACTGTGAAAGATAGTTTCCTTCTGAGGCGGCCAACAGCTTTCTAAATTGGTTGCCTTCCTTCTGTGCATGTTACCGTTGGAGAGCTCAGGTCGGCAAGGATTTGGGAAAATCTGGCGCCTTCCTTATGTAAAAGGCGCCAATATTGTCAATATCATTTTTGGTGCCAGTTAGGATCGTGAGAAATGCCGGAGAGCCGGTTGCTGGCCGCCTAATGGATTATGAGCTCGAATGGACCAGGCCCAATATTGTAGAAAAGCCTCCTTTGGGCCCAAAGTGCAGCACGCGGAAGGTCAACGTTGGAGTTGACCGTCAGCGTGCGCGTTGGCCGCCCGATGGTCAATTCCAGCGTTGACCGTCCTGGGCCTTTTAGCTCTTGGGCCTGTTTTTTTCTTCTGGGCCGTTAAAGTGTTGACCGTTATTCTTGGTCCTTTGTTGACTTTTTGGGACCAGGCCACTGTTAGTATACCATCAGTCTCTAAATTTCTCTTTTTTTTGACAAAATTTATCAATTAATAAAGTAATTAAATGTCATTATATCGCAAAATATTTCTTCTTGGATATAAGTATTAGAAAAGAAATCTTTTATGTCTAATCCTTTTCGTTGCCATAACTTTACATTTTAGTGTGGAAATACATTTTCTCTATTGACGTATGTGAAAATAAGGCAATAAGAGTAAAGAATGTATAGATAAAAAATGGCAACAGTATGCTTTTGGCTATTTATCTAAATGCAAGGATCAAATTATCAATTACCTGGTAGGTAAGATGGCATACCTTGCCTTCTTAAAGTGAAAGATTAGTCACCGAAATCTCTGTTAACCACAACATTTTATAAAAGAGAATGAACAAAAAAAAATTAGCACTGATGATTCACAGTTAAGCCGAAGTGGAGCATGGAGATCAAGTAATGTGAAGCATATGTTTCACCTTTTCATTTTTTGACTATTTTTTAATATAAATTCTATTAAAAAATTTTTTAAAAAAATGAAAAGAAAAAGGCAAAGCACTATTATATGATGTATTCTAGCTGAAGTGGGCCTCCTGAGACGACCTTGACGTTTGACAGTAACTTGCCAAATAATTGTTCATTTAACCATGGTGCCCGGACACAATCGAATCTCCTATTCTCATTTGGACGCCTATCCTCATTTGGACCTCTCGATTCTCCTATTCCCAAACAAATATATTTTTACGATTTTAACATTGCACATGTAAAAATACCCAATTATCTGAAAACAGTCCGGATGTATAAATATTAATTTTTCTGGTTGTAGACCCTGTTCGAATTGTTTACTTAATGTAAAAGAATGCAAATATAAACGATTTCCGCTCATCTGGCCGATCTACACAGCAGCATTTGGCGTTAGTCCTCTTTGGTAGACGACCCTGATTCCCCGCAGTCCTTGGCGTCTTCAAACGCCTTCGACTTAGGAGAGAGTGGAAAAACAACTACTTGTTTAAGATGTCAGAGAAAATAAGAAATGCCATCTTTTAACTTCAATTTTCTTCGTCTTCCTATTTTAGTTTGGAAACGTAAATATTATATTCTTCATGTTCTCATTTTCTCTCTATCTCTTTGTTTCCTCATTTCAGCATCTGGGTCTTTCTCCCATCCGTTGATATTCATATATAACTTGTTAAATATTTTACTTTTTTTTTAATTGTATTTTGATATGGCGGCGGCGTACGCGGTGGCGACACCGCTGTGCACGTGGCTGGTGGCGGCGTGCATGTCCGTGAGGTGTGAGAGGGAGAAAACTTCTTATTCCTCTCTTTGCCCACCAAGCAACAGCAGTAGATGGGCTCGTAAGGGGGGAGTTCTGATTGCCCCGAACCACAATGACCACCTGTCCAAGGGCTCTGTCTTATCGTTTTGTGGATCACTCGTTAATGGGTCGATGTTTTCTCGCTTGGCGTTTGCGCCTTGCGATGAGTATAACAGCTCTAAAGAGCTCTCTTCAATGGCCTTGTTTGGTGACCTTGAGCTCTTTGGATTTAAAACGGGTCGTGTGTTCCGCAAGCAGAAGCTTCTCAATAGAGCTGTTCAATCAGGTAACTCGATGTGATTTCTTAATTGATGGATTCCTGCTGTTTTTTTTTCTTCTCTAGCATCGTTCCTTTTTATTGTTTAAATTGTTATTTCTATTTCCAATTGTGATATTTAGTTCTTGATTTGGCATGAGCTTAGTGTCTCGTTATTATGTAGTGTGGAACTTCTAGGGAAGGTTTGAATCACTTATAGTCACTCATGTTCAATTTATTTCGAATGAGCAGTTTTCAATTGTGTGTGCGCTACAATTAAGATGTAGCAGGTGTTTTCGACTTATACAATGTGGTCTTGCTCCTACAAATATCACCCGATTCATGCAATATGAGGTGTTTTGACTTGTTCATTGCGGATGGCGTGAAAGCATAGTTGATGGTGTGAAGGGAGATTCTAAAGTGCTAGATACATGCTCTTGCTCTGTGCAATTGGCACTTTATCTTATATTAATGCGCCTGTGTATGGGACTCACGTCATCCATCCATGCGCATATGAATCTCTCTCTTCCAAATCCCATATTCTCGCTCTTTGACTATGCTATGAGTTTGATGATGGTAGGTAGCTCTGAGTTGTTTGTGTTTGATGATGTTACTCCTTGGATCATTATCAGAATCTCATGTGGTCATCAGGCAGTTTATTTATAGTTTCATATATATATATATATATATATATATATATGTATATATAAGTTTCATGGATTCATATATTAGAAGGGTTTTTTCAAATTTGAAGTTCTGGATCATTTGGTGTAAATCAGTTCTCTATTTCTTAGTACTCCACAACAATAGGGAACATGTAGTTTTTAGAATGTCTCAAAGCTTGAAAATAGACAACGTTGAAAGTAGTGTTTTGAGCTTTCAAAATAAGCTTTGCACAATGCTGAAAGTAGTTTTTGGGCTTTCAAAAATTTTCATTGTATTTTAAGAATTATGCCTACGTTTGGAAAGACATTGGAGTGAAGGTTTGTCTCTTACGACAGAGAATGCCTGGGATATTATAAATTACAAACTAAACTTTCCACTCTTGACACTGTGGTGTTGCATTTTGGGAGCATGTGCAGTCTAATGAGCAAATGATCAATATCATGTTCAAGCATATATGTCTTGTGCATTATTTTATGATATACATTGGATGCAGAAAGAGTCTTGGAGTTTCCTTTCTACTTTACTGGGATTTCTCAAGTCGTTCAATTAGTCTCATGTCATTCCATGTCTGTGCTAAATAAGCATCTTCAGATGTCTAGTATGAAGAATCAGTTCAGTTTACAGTTCATGTTATCAAATCCTTCATTTTTCAAGACAATGTAGTTGTTGCGGATCATATTCAATAGAGAGTTAGGTGGCAAGGATGAAATTCTTCCTTCTTCAACTAGGTTTCGGGTTGCATTTATCTCCTTAAACATAGAAATCCTAATCTAATAGTTCCTTAAAGTGGAATGTGATTTTACTTGATGATGTATGCTTATGACTGCCTGCCCATACGCCTGAGCTATGTGCTGCTAATCTGTCAAAATTTTACAGGGAAAGCCATGGCTGTAACAGTTGAACCTACAATCAAAATTGCGACTAAACAAAAATCTTTGACAAAACAGAGGCGAGTTGTTGTCACAGGGATGGGCGTGGTGACCCCACTAGGTCATGATCCTAATGTTTTCTACAATAATTTGCTTGAGGGTTTCAGCGGCATTAGTGAGATAGAGACTTTTGATTGTGCCGGTTTTCCAACGGTAACTCATATCTAAATCTCTCCTGTGCGATAGTGAAGAGGGTTGATTGTGACTGGTTGCTGTTCTGATTTCTATTTTATATGTACAGAAAATTGCTGGAGAGATCAAGTCCTTCTCTGCTGAAGGATGGGTATCACCGAAACTCTCAAAGAGAATGGACAAATTCATGCTCTACATGCTTACTGCTGGCAAGAAAGCTTTGGCAGATGGTGGAATCACAGAAGATTTGATGAGTGAAATAGATAAGGCAAGGTGTGGAGTTCTGATTGGCTCTGCAATGGGTGGAATGAAGGTAACTTTTTACCTTGAGGTCACAATTCTTGATACAACGATGGGTTTCGATTGGGTTTTGAGGATTTGTCAGTGATCTTATCTGGAGGCTTTTACTAACTTTGATAGAATCCTCGTCCTTTATGCTGATGTTGACTCGCCTAGCCACACAATCTAACTACCGCATTGTGGATTTGCATTAAAACTAGGACACACTAAGACATTTGCAATGAAAAACAAAATTTCTCTAATTGTTGTTTTGCTATGTTGATATTTTATTTTTATTGTTGTAATAAGATGGTTCTTGAGGTGTCCAAAAGAAAATATGTTGTGCTTTAATTTTTCTTTTGATGCTTTTTTTTTTGAAGGAATATGTTTTGCATTGATCCTACCAATTTCTTTGTATCTAACCTTGCTTTCACATTTATTATGTTGTTAACTGAGCAGGTTTTTAACGATGCGATAGAAGCCCTCCGTGTCTCGTATAAGAAGATGAATCCTTTTTGTGTACCTTTTGCCACAACAAATATGGGTTCAGCCATGCTTGCAATGGATTTGGTCTGTTATGATTTCAACAAAATTAAGTTTCTTACTTGATGATGATGACCTTCTGACTGCCCCTGAATTTAAACTCTGCAGGGATGGATGGGCCCAAACTATTCAATATCTACTGCTTGTGCTACGAGCAACTTCTGCATGTTGAATGCAGCAAATCATATAATCAGAGGTGAAGCTGTGAGTAACCTTGCATGCTTTGCTTATGGGCAGTTGAAATTTATTCAATCCTTCCCCCAAAATAAATAAATAATAATAATAAATAACAAAAAAAAAGAACGAGAAAAGTGACCAGCTGGTGAATGGTGTCAAGATTGCTTTCATGTTTCCCATGCTTATGAATCTATTTTCATTATTTTCCTGGGAAAATGTAGGATATGATGCTTTGCGGTGGTTCAGATGCGGTAATAATACCTATTGGTATAAAGTTTCAACTTGCTCTATAGTAGCTATGTGTTGAATGTTTTGTGGTATCATGTAGATATTGTCCTGATCTATTAATTATTGCTGCAGGATTGGGAGGTTTTGTGGCCTGTAGAGCACTGTCACAAAGGAATAATGATCCCACCAAAGCTTCCCGTCCTTGGGATATTGTATGATAATTAGTATCAGCATTTCATTATTTCATAAGAAAGCAAGCTGTTGCATACGTCCCTTCTACCCTTCTCTATCTTTCCTTTAATTTCTGCCATTGTGTATGAGGATCTGATTCATTTTATTAAAAGCAACATAATGGCAACTGTTGCTAGATCAGCAATCTGAAAGCATTGAACGTCAAAACTCCCTCAAGTTCATTTATCCTGAATGTACGATTATTTGTCAAATATTAGTTTTGGGCATTTCCTAACATATCTTTCTTATTTTTATTTGCTTGTTTATGCAACAGAACCGCGATGGATTTGTTATGGGAGAAGGAGCTGGAGTTCTGCTTTTTGAAGAGTTAGAGCATGCTCTGGTATAATGGTGCTTTTGATTATTTCTTCTCAAGGAACGAATGTTATGGCAAAATATTTGCCTTCTCATTGTATGATTTCATTCTAATTCTGCAGATCAGAGGTGCAAACATCTATGCTGAATTTTTGGGCGGAAGCATTACTTGCGATGCCTATCACATGACTGAGCCCCACCCTGAAGGTATGGGCAAGCCTTTTTAACTATTCATCAATTTCACATGAATTGGGATTTGGGTGCCATTCTTGTGAGGGAGTTTTAATGACAATGATCAATAATGGTCTGTGCTATTTTATTTGGAACTTGCAGGCCCTTTGAAACAGTGTGCTGCCAACCCCTCCACCTCGCCCCCCCCCCCGGCACCCCAAAGAAAAAAAGGAAAAGAAAAAGAACATAGGCATGACTAACTCTCCAACTCAAGCCCAATCTTGTATGAAATTTTCCTTAAATTTTTACTACAACCTTAACTTATATTAGCATAGAATAGCTGCAAAGGCACAAAATTCTCCCTCAAGCCATCCCAATCCCCTGCAGGAAAAGAAAAAGAAAATAAAGAGAAGAAAAACACTTCTATACACCATTCCAAACATTCCGTGAATGGAACAAAACAAACCAAAATCACTAATATATTTCACTAGCATTACTCTTGACTTGCAAACAGATAGAAAACTTTGTCATACTCCAGACAAGGTGGTGTGAATGTGATGGGGAAGGGCACAACTAGTAAAAAAGCCTCCTTAGGGGTTAATCTTATCATCTTCACATATTATCATGACTTGGATTAATTTATATGCTGTTGTGTACTTTCTAGAAATATATTGTAATTTTTTATTAGTTTTGCTATGTTATTTTTGGTATATTTTTTGATAAGATGTTGTGGTTGTTAATAATTAGAATATTAGTTTTCCAGTCTGCTTTGTTTCTTATTTCACAAGCATTTGTTAGTCATTAAATTGAACCTTTTTGTATTCTCCATAAGGTGAGTTGAATAAACATTGAGACTTTTTTTTTTTTTTTTTTTTTTGAGCAGATGGTTGCACATCATGAACTAATATTATTTTATTAGAAGTTAAAAGTATATGACTATTCCATAAAATCAGTCAATCACATTAATGTTGGCTCAACTTAAGATTTGTGAGCTTTTAAGGCTCTTAAGCTTCTTCTAAGCAATGAGATGAACGCTGACCTACATTGCCCACTTTCAATTATGATTATTAATAATATGGGTCAAAGTCAGGTGTCCTTTTGCTCGTGTATAATGGACAGAAGCATCAGCCAGATGGGTTAGTTTGTCGTGGTTTGTTTGGATAGGTTGATCCAATGTTGGCCCCAAGCCCATATACTTCAGTAATCAATGTTGGAGAGGTTTGGACACATGTAAGGCCAAGGGATGACCTGGCCAAGGTAGAAGGGCTGAGATCCAACTAATGAAGTTAGAAGGGCTATGGGCTGACCTGGCCCAAGTAAAGGTCAAAGGTTGACTTAGCCAATGTACAGGCTGATGCTCGCTCTTGATGAAGCTGGGGAAAGAGAGTGAAGTAAAAGGGGATCAGCCATGGCTGAGGCTTATGAAGTTTGATCAATCTTTTGTGCTAGGGCACAAGATATGCTGAAAGAAAAGATCTTCCAGAATTATCAAACTGGGCGAGAACCCAACTATTTACAGCTATCAGCTTGCATATTCACTTCTTGGAATTGTGCAGCCACTCCTTGATACTCATCAACATGTATCACACACTAGCTAGGAGAATTTGTTTCAGCCGCCCACCCTGCCACGAGTTGCATCTTTATTTAAAGAGATGGGCTTCAGTTCTATGTACAAGTGAAAGGGACATTGAAACCTGTAAACATATACTGGAACAATTCTGAAACATATAGACTGTGAGTGAGAGGTTTAATCATTTGCTAAGGCACTTGTGTGAGGTGTTGTATTTCACCACTGAGGTGAGAGTCTGTTTTGTGTGCACTTTATTTATGCAGTGGAAGATTACTTAGAGTAAGTGACCCATGGTTTTTTTCCTTTCACATTGAAGGGGTTTTTCACATAAAAATCTCAGTGTTAATTTGGTCCTAATTTCTTTTGGTGTTATTGTGTGGTGAAGGTTTAGTTTTTCTCATTCTTTGTTTGCTGAAAATGGGACTGGTATTCCAGAAGCTCGCAGTCCCAACAAAGTGGTAGTAGAGACAGGTTATTGGCATAATCTCTTGTGGCAAATAGGTTTTCCTCTATGTTATGACAAAATATTGGATGATTTAAGTAGTAGCAATACTATATTCAATCTAAATGCCTAAAATTATACAATATGGAAGCCGAGAATAGAGGACACTCTCTTCTGTAAAGACTCGTATGACCTAACAGAGAGAGAACGCCAAGCCAAGCAACAAGACTGACAGAGTGGGAGAGGATGAATTGAAAAATTGTTGGTTTTATCTGTAAGTGGATGGACAACATTGTGTTTCAGTACATAGCCAAGGAAATCAATGCATATGTCTTGTGAATGGAGTTGGCTGTTCTCTATGACAGGAAGACACCTGAAAATAAGGTCTTAAAAGCTAGTAAGCCTAAGGTTCAAAGACCGAGCAGTATGGCTGAACAACTTGATACTTTCCATGTGCTTATAAATAAGCTCATCAATTCAAAGATGAAGTTGATGGATGAGTTATAAGCATGCATTCACCTGGGCACCGTTGCCGAACAGTTGAGAGACCCTGGTTATGACTTTCAACAACTCAACTCCGGAAGCAAGTTGTCCACTAATGTTATCAAGGAGAGCTTGTCTAATGAGGAGACCATTAAGAGGGAGTACAACTATAGCTCCAAGATCGAGGCTCTTGTCATGGAAAGACATGGAGTAGGAGAAGAACCTTGGTAAACAATGTAAACTCGAGGAAAGGTCCTAGTCTAGGCTTGATCAATTGCTTTCTCTGTGGCAAGCCGGTCCACATGAAGCGAGATTGTAGCTTAGGCAGTCCTGAGACAAATGAGACAGGCAAAAGGCTCATAAGCACACTACTGCATCGGTGACCCTAGAGGGAGAAAGCATTATTGTCTACAATAGTAGCAACGTGAACTTGACAATCCAAGTGTAATAACCGGTTCCCCGTCGATTTGATTTGGTATTATCAATTTATTTTAAGTTCAATTGGATATATCAAAAAATAATTATACAGTGTAAATTTGAAAGATATTTGGATTAAAGAAGCAGATTTGTGCTTGAGGCACGCCCAACGTGCACTTGAATGTTGATTTCAGATTGGGGGGTGCCTGAGGAATATTTGAGGCAGCGCTCAAGCGCAGGACTAGAGTAGGGGCGCCGAGGGAGCACTCATGCGTGCTTGCTATTAGGCATGGTGCTTGACGAGCGCCTGAGCGGTGTTCATGTGTCGATTCAGCTATATAAGGCTTGATGCACATAGTTTTGGTCATTTCGCATGGGAAGGAAGAGGAGAAAGAAAGAGAAGGAAAAGGAAAAGAGAGAGAGAAGAAGGGCTAGTTCGAAGTATCCTTTTGTTAGATCTATTTAATTAGAGGTTGAGACAAGTATCTTTATGCCTTATTCTTGATCTGTTTCTATTTCCGATTATCTTTACTTACATTTGGTGGTTTTAGTATACATGCATGTCATTTTACTTTCCCCCATTTGTTCTACTCATGCATGCATGTAGATTTATTGGAGGATTTAAAGTTTTATTTCCATTTTGCTAATATTCAAGGATTTTACTTGTTTATAAAAAATGGGTAAATATTTTAAGGTATTATGTTTATATATAAGTATATTTGTAAAGAAAAAGTCATGAAAACTTACATATGGGTCGTGCATGTGGTATCCATGTATTATGTTTCGGGTTGGGTTGTATCTTTGTAATGTGTTTCGATATGTGACATTTCCTGAGGAAAACGTTTTGTAATTTGACCTTCCTAAGTAAAAGTTTTGACCTTTTCCGCCAAATAGGAAAAGTTTTGTAATATGTGATATAAAAACCATTCTCAGTTTGTGTTTTATGAGAACTATCGTAAGGAATTAAACGGAACTAATATATTCAAACGCCCTAATATATCAGACGAATTTGAGAATTGTACCTATCATCCACGGGTGGCAAAAGAAAATAGTGTTCGGTCCTATCTATAGGAAATAATATGTAGTCGGCTCACTTATTGGTCTAAATAGTAGTGATATAATCTCAAGTTATTGGGAATACGTATAACCCTTTCTGAAGTTAGCTTTTGGTTTTTAATTCTTTGATTTGTATATATTTTAGATTTTTGATATATTTTACCTATATTGATGTCAGAGCCCCGAACCAAAACAGATTTTGATAATAATAATGAATAATTTTAACCCACAAAACTTAAATCCCAAATACAAAATAATAACCAAAGAAACCCTAAATCCGAGCGTGATCTGACAATATAAAATAATAATCAAAACAAACCCCAAATCCGGGCATGATCTGATAACCTATCTAATGGTCCGACCATAACCAAAATAATAAATAATTATAATAACATTCGTTCACAGGATCTCTCCGGACTACTATTTCGGACAAAAGAATAATTGTGACCAAATATCATAGAGAATAAGTGACCAACAACAATACAAATGAAATCACCGAACCATGACAAACCAAACGCCACTAAATCCATTTTTATTAAATGATCTGAACATTGTTTCCTTGACAATACTATACACAGTGACTATTCTATTCACTGCCCTAACAATACCAAAGCATATATGATATAAATACAGTCTGAATACAATGCTAATACTCACTAAAAATATAAACAAAACTTCAATCCAACCTGCGTTCAAACTCTCTACAAGGTATCCAAAGCCTACTAATTTGAAGGGATAACAATAAAAATATGAATCAAAAGCTCAACAAGTATCAATGTTGCAAACATCATAGATGCAGATATTTAATTTTATTTAATTTTCAAATTAGATTGATTTTAATTTTTCAATTAGATTTGATTTTATTTTCAATTAGAAGAAATTTAATTTTATTTTCAAATTAGTTTTGATTTTATTTCTAATTAGGAAAAATTTGACTATATTTTCAATTTAATTTTATTTTTAAATTAGAAGATATTAATTTGATTTTGTTTCCAAATTATTCTAGGAATAAGGTTCTCTATATAAGGATCCTAACTCTATTATTTAAATATTGATAAATTGAATAAAATTTGAGCGATTTTGATTTCCTTTCCCTTCTTCTTAGTCTCTACTTCTCTCTCTCCCCTGATCTCTTCTTTTCTTCCCCTAGTTCTTCTGTTTCTCTCCCTCCTCTTAGTTTCTTCGCCTTTCCCTCCCCTACTTTTCCCTTCCTCATTAGGGACTAAATCTCTATCCGGCAACCAGCAACATCACTAAGTCCACCAACTCTACTATCCCACCATCTACTGACCAACCTCCAAGCGTTCGCCCCATGTAACTAACAACATCACCGGAGAACCAGGGAAAGAGAAGGAGAGATCAGGGGAGAGAGAGAAGGAGAGACCAAGAGGGAAGGGAAGAAAATCACATTCACTCAAATTTCATTCAATTCATTAATGCTTATTCAAATAATAGAGTTAGGATTCTTATATAGAAAAACCCTAATTTTAGGATAATTTAAAAATAAATATAATTTCCTAACTAAATATGACATAACTTCTTAAAATAAATAAAATCAAACAAAATCCAACTCTACTAGTTTGGAAATAAAATTGAATATTAAATAAAATCTTTACTAATCAAATAAAATCAAATTCTACTAATTTAAAAATAAAATCAAATCTAATTGAAAATTAAAATCAAATCTAATATTTTTAAATTTGAAAATAAAATTAAATTTGTATCAAAGACTAAATTTCTACCCAACAACCAGCAACATCACTAAGTCTACCAACTCCACTGTCCCACCATCCACTGACCAACATGCAGCGTTCATCCCGTGCAACGAACATCACCAACTCTGTTGTCCCACCGTCTCGCACCTTACTAACCAGTTCGCATCTTCCTCTGGCAGATGACATATCATCCAGGGGCACGTTTCTAAATTACAAGCACGTAGTGCTAGTCCATTTAAAATTTTACAGTGGATTAGATCAAATGTATATGTTCTTGATATTTCTTCTCATTTTAGTTTTTATTATACTTTCAATGTTGAAAATTTAATCACTTATAAATGTAGTTTTTATTCACCGGTTGATCCCTTTAACGTACCTCTGGATGCGTCACATGTTGAATGCCCACCCAATCCTGCACAACTCTCTACCCTACCGGCACACAATGATAAAATTGATACTATTCTAGGTGAGCAGGTTATATTTACAAGGGATGGAGTGGTTCAGTGCTTTCTTTTCCATTGGGTTAGCCAGCCAAAGTTTGAGAATGCATGGATCTCTCGAGAGACACTCCAACAATTAGACCCCGTTATTTAGGAATTCTATCAGAGTCAGCAAGATTGTACATCTCCAAGCTCAAGTCCTATTCCATCTGGAGACATTGGTAGCTCAGTCAAATTTGAGCCGCTACTCACACATGTCTATCAATGTTGGCAGAAGATGGCATAGCTACTCAGCTTATGGTTGAGGAATTAATTATAGAAGTTTTACTCGATGGGGTCAAGTCTTAACTATCCAGGGAGAATTAGTGCGGACATCATGGATACAGATATTTGATTTTATTTTCAAATTAGACTTGATTTTAATTTCTAATCAGATTTGATTTTATTTCTAATTAGAAGAAATTTAATTTTATTTTCAATTAGAAAAAATTTGATTTTATTTCCAATTTAATTTTATTTTTAAATTAGAAAATATTAGATTTGATTTTGTTTTCAAATTATCTTAGGAATAAAGTTCTCTATATAAGGACCCTAATTCTATTATTTAAGTAAATATTGATGAATTGAATGAATTTGAGTGATTGTGATTTCCTTCCCCTTTTTCTTGGTCTTTCCTTCTCTCTCTCCCCTAATTTTTCCTTCTCTTCTCCTACTTCTCATTCTATTTCTCTCTCTCCTCTCAGTTTTTTTTCTTTCCCTTCCCCTACTTTTCCCTTCTGTGCATCAATCAATATATAATATAATAAACAAATGTGTCCAAAATTAGAATGAGGGTCAATAAATATATACAAAATGCATAAAATCACAATCCAAAGCCTGTCGACGAAAGTCTGAATGTGGTCTCATATTCAAAAATATATTCCAAAACAGAAGTCATAAGTTTTAATTATACGAGACCAACTGAATTCCAATTGTGAGCGAAACCTAGGAATCTCAATCGAAATTTCAAATACAAGTCAATGCAGGTAAAACATATCAAAAATCAAAACCATGCATAAATTGGAGAATCAAAGATCGTAAGACTAACATAAGGAAGGGTTACACGTACTTCGATAATCTAAGGCCATATCACTACTATTTAGGTGGGTCAACTACATATTATCTCCTATAAATGGGACCAAATATCACTTTCTTTTACCACCAATAGAAGATAGGTGCAATTTTTAAATCTATCTGATATATTAAGACGTCCAAATATATTAGTTCCATTCAATTTCCTACGATGATTCTCATAAAATACAAACTGGAAAGGGCCTCTATAGCACATATCATAAAACTTTTCCTATTTAACAGAAAAGGTTGAAACTTTCACTTGGGAAGGTCAAATCAGAATGCTTTCCCCCTGAGAAAGGTTAAATATCAAATCATATGACAAAGATGTAGCCCGACCGGAAGACAGTGTGTGGATACCACATGGACGGCCCATATGTAAGTTTTCATGAATTTTTCTTTATAAATATATTTTTATATGAACATAATATCTCAAAATATTTATTCATTTTTGACAAAATAAGTAAAATCCCCAAATATTAGCAAAACCGAAGCAAAACTCCAAAACAATCAGTAAAAGGGACATACATGCATGAGAAAATCGAATAGGGTAAATAAACTAATATATATGTATATTAAAAACACCAAACGTAAGTAAAATAACTAAAAACGAACATAGACTAAAAATAGGGCATAAGGATATTTGCCTCAACCTTCAACTAAACAGATCTGACAAAAAATGTTTCGAACTGCCTCTTCTCCTCTTTCTCTCTGTTCCTTCTCATTCTCTTTCTCTCTCCTTTCTCTTCTTTCCGATGTGAAATGAGCGAACAGTGTAGGCCGCTCCTTATATAGCCGAATTGGTGTACGAGCGCCGTGTAGGTACGCATCAGACCCCGTGCCAAATCCTCCCCGCGCACAAGAACCGCCTTGGGCATGCCTTGAACGCGACCCCCATGGAAATCAGTGCTCAAGCACCACCTCAAATGCTTCTTGGGTGCTCTTCAATCTGGAATCCGCGCTCAAACGTGTGTCGAACATGCCTCAAGCATAAATTTGCTTCCTTTCTCCTAATATCCTTTAAATTTACATAGTACAATTATTTTCCAATATATCCAATTTAACTAAAAATAAACTGATAATGCCAAATCAAATCACATGAGAACCGGGTATTATAATTGACTTGTATTTGAGATATCGATTGAGATTCGCAGGTTTCGCTCACAGTTGGGATTCGGTTGGTCTCGTATAATTGAAACTTGTGACTTTCATTTTATATTATACTTTTGAGTACGAGACCACATTTAAACTTTCATTGATGGGCTTTTGGATTTTTGTTGTACACATTTTATATATGTTTATTGACCGTCATCCTGATTTTAGACACATTTATTATATTATATACTGATATTTGTTGAGCTTTTGACTCTCTTTTTTATTATTCTTATCCATTCAGATTAGTGGATTTCGAATACATTATAGGGAGCTTGGATGCAAATTTGATAGAAGTTTCATCTATTTTGGTGAGTATTAGCCTATTGTTAGATTGTAATTATATCAGTTGTATTTTGGATATTAAGAAATGGTCAGATGTTGGCTTATGGTTTTGTATGGGATCAGTTGGGTCATTTTGTTATTTGGTACTGTATGTTGTTGGTTAGTTTCAGATTTGTGGTCTAATCGTATTGTTAGTTTGTCACCTTTCCTTACAATATTGTGGAGTAGGTAGTAACCAATATAATTGTCTGGATAAGTGATCCGGATTATCTTGTGACAGTTAACATTTTTATTATTGTCATTTTGAATTATATTGATGTTGTGTCAGGTCACATCCGGATTTTTGGGTTTGTTGGTTATTACTTTATAAATTTTGGGATTTAATTTTTGTGAGCTATAATTATTTTGGATTATTTTTAGGACTTATTTGGGTCCCGGGCCATGACACCAAGACTCCATGTCGCCGGTTGACTCAATTGGTTTATTTCGTTTCACTTATAGGCATACATCTTTTCATCCTACAATTGTGGCTAAGAGAGGGTAGGAAATGATGCAGTCGCCAAGATTGTTGGCATAAGGCAAGTTTGTGTGGAGGCAGATGTTGGGTGCAAGCTACTCCTATACAATGTGAGGCATGTTCCTAGGATGCTTCTCAACCTAATTTGTAGCAGAATACTAGTTCATGAAGGATACTTCAACACCTTTGGCAATGAAGGTGGAAGCTTACCAAGGGAAATTTGATGATTGCCTGGGGTAGAAAGGACAACGTCCTTTACATTATTCACATAAAGCTATGCCAAAGAATGATGTGCAGGTCTAAAGACTGTTCTACTGAGCTATGGTATAAGAGGCTCAGTCATTTGAGTGAGAAAGGGTTTGAGATTCCCCTAGCAAGTAGTTCACTTAAAACTTGTATTCATTGTCTATCCGAGAAGGAACACAGAGGCATTCCAGAGGTCCCATAGGACCAGAAGATCAAAGTTGTTGGCCCAGGTTCATACAGATGTTGGCTTTGTGGCTGTCTAAGTCCCTTGGTGGCGCAAAGTACTTCATTGCCTCTAATGATGACCACTTAAGAAAGGTGTGGGCCTTCGCCCAGAAGTCCAAAGACCATGTTTTTTTTACATATTCAAGCAATGCTATGTCAATGTTGAGAGGCAAGCTAGAAGAATTTCAGAATAGTCAGCTGGGATAGTTAGGGGGAGTATTGAGGTCCTTTAGAATGGTACTGCTAGGAGCATGGTATCAGACTTGAGGAGGCCAGCCTAAGACAACTCAGTAGAATGGAGTAGTGGAAAGAATGAAACAGAGCATAACTAAGAGAGTTTAGCCTAACTCTCTCAGAAGTAGCTGTCAAATTCCTTTAGGAGAAGCAATGAGGACTGCAATTGATGTGATCAACCTATCACCTTCAGTCTCACTAACTTCTGACGTTCTAGAAAGAATGTTGATGGGAAAAGAGGTCTTTGTATGGCCAGCTAAGGGTGTTTGGTTGCAAGGCGTTTGTGCATATCTTGAGAGATGAAAGGATGAAACTTGACAGAAAGGCTGAGTATCTTCTGGGTACAAACATTAGGGTTTCGGTTATGACTATGCGATCTGATTGACGAAAAGATAGTCTGGATCCAAGATGTAACCTTCATTGAAGACCAGACCATAGTAGATGATGGCAATGTGAAACAAATGAACCAAAGCATAGAAAGCAGCATCAAACTAGGTCCATACTGAACTACCCAAGGAGATGGTTTCTGCACAGATTAGACATGGAGCTTTTGCTTTGGCTTATAAGGAGTCTAATGAACAAGGTTCAGTTAATCCTCTTGTGGCTGAACTTGGATGATCGAACCTCTAGTGGCTGACCCAAAACTAGCCATTGAACCTCAAACCTTCACAAAGGTATCCTCCACCTAAGTATGTGATGCTAACTGTTGGGGCAAACCTGATTGCTTTGAGGAAACCATGGAGCACGAGCAGAGTGGTTGAAAGTCATGTAGGATGAGATGCAATCCTTGTATAAGAACCACACCTTTGGGCTAACAAAAGTTTCCAAAGGGCAAGATATCTCTAAAGAACAAGGGGTGTTTAGGCTTAAGGTTTAGGACAAAAGCTCAATCAAGGTACAAGGCAAGGGTGGCTATAAAAGGATTTGTTCATAAAAGGGTATAGCTTTTGAGGAGATCTTCTCTTTGGTAGTGAAAATGTCTTCAATCTGAGTTATTTTAGGAATTGTTACAAGTCTGATTCTAGAGGTAGAGAAACTCGACGTAAAAAACGGTGTTCCTCTTTGGTGATATAGATCAAGAAATCTATATGAAGCAATTGGAGGATTTTGTCTCCAAAGGACAGGAACACCTAGTTTACCTACTCAAGAAGAGCTTGTGCGGTCTCAAGTAGGTACCTAAGTAGTGGTACTAGAAGTTTGATTTCTCCATAGCAGCAAGACCAACTTGAAATGTGAGGCATGATAAATTCTCTGGTGTGGAATTTGTCATTCTCTTTTTGTATGTGGCTGATTGTGAGGCATGTTGCAAATAAGATACGGAGCTTGAAAGGAGATTTGAGCAAGTCTTCTATCACAACAAGTTGGGAATGTCAAAGCGAGTCATCAATAAAAGGATCACCTGAGACAAGAATGCTAGAAAGTTATAGCTGTCTCCGGAGAAGTATGCTGAGAAGGTGCTTAAATGTTTCAACATGACAATGCAAATCAACAAATTCTCCACTTGTAGGCCATTTCAAATTGTGTATGACCTTGTGCCTACAAGTGAGAAAGAAGAGAAAAAAATGTAGAAAATTCCTTGCCTCTATCATGGAAAGTCTGATGTACACCATGGCATGCACTAGACAAGATAGTTGCTCATGTAGTTGGTGTGATAAGCTATTTTCTCTCTTGCCCTAGTTGGGATCACTAAGTGTTTAAGTGGATCCTGAAGTGTCTCTAAGGCACCACCAAATATTATGTTCTCTTTAGCAATGATAAATCTGTGTTAGACGGGAACACAGATGCAGATCTAGCTGATGATGCTGATATGAAGAAGTCTACCTCCAGATTCATGACAACATTACAACAGGGAATTGCTTCATGGAAATCAAAACCACAACAGTGCATGGTGTTGTCCACTACCAAGGCTGAGTACTTTGTCATCGCATGGGCAAGCAAAGAACTCTGGTAGATAATGGAGTTGGGCTACAAGCAAGAGGAGCTTGTGTTATATTGTGGTAGTCAAAGCCCAGTCCATCTTAGTTGAATTTCGGCATTTGAGTATCAGTTCAAGCACAGTGATGTTAGATATCGATAGATAAGGGATCCAGTGAAAGTGGGAATTTCAACTGAAGACCTGTACCAGCCATAATTGAGCGGATATGATGACAAAGCCTCTGTTAAAGGCGAGACTGATTGCTTGCAAGAAGATGAAAGGAATGGCTGAGGTCTCAACATGGTCATGAGGGCCATATTTGTTGGGATGGGTTCACTCCCATGTGGGCCTCAAGCCCATATACTTCATTTCAACTGAAGGTGGAGAGTTGGGCCTCACGCCAATGTACTTCATTTCAACTGAAGGCGGAGAGATTTGGATGCGTGAAAGGCCAAGGGTCAACCTAGCTGAAGTAAAGGCCAAAGGTTGGCTTGGCCAAAGTATAGGCTAATGCTCAGCCTAGCTGAAGCAAGAGACAGACTGAATTAAAAGGGTTAGGCTGTGACCGAGGCTCCCATTGTCTAAGCTTCGGAAGTTCGTTCAATCTTGTGCCAGTGCACAAGGTATGCTGAAAGGGGATAACTTCTGGAATGAACTTATTTTGCAGGACCCAACTAATTTACAGCTGTTTGCCTCTGCAGTTGTGCATGCTCTCGGTACTCATCAGCATGTGCTGAACACCTGCTATGAACATTTATTTTAGCAGTGTACTTTGCCTGGTGTCGCATCTGTTTTTAAAGAGAGATGGCCTTTGCTTCCATGTAAAGAAGCAAAAGTGAGGTTGAAACAGGCAAATGCACATGGGAACAAGTCTGAAACACAGAGTGGGAGTGAGAGGTTTAATCCTTTTCTAATGTGATTGTTGATTGTTGTATTTTACCCGTGAGGTGAGAGTAAGTGTAGTTTAACCGTTACTGATATAGGGAAAGATTATTTGGATCCAGTGTCCCGTAGTCTTTCCTTTCACATTAAAGGTGTTTTTCACGTAAAACTTTCAGTGTTATATGTCCTAATGTCTTTCAATATTATTGTGTGGTGAGGGTTTAGTTGTTTTCATTATTAGTCTGCACAAAGAGGGCCTGGTATTTCCTCAAGCTTGCAGTCCCAACATGGTTATGCTGGAAGGCTAATTTTTCTGATTTACTGCTGCTTCAACTTGGTGGCTGCACTTAGTGCTGGGAATAAGAAGACTAAAAGATTGTGACAACTACGCTCTGGACTTGCATAGTGTGGATTTTAGAAGCTAACTTGATGAATTTACTGAAAATGTAAGAGCGAAGAAACTGCTGCAATTTTGTGATTGCAGCGACTTCATATGTGGCACCTATGCATGCTGATTGTGCGTGCATCATTCTTCTGAATCAGTAGAAATGCATGCTGTGTGAGACCTATTAACCTCCGATTGTTCTGTGTGATGCCTAGTATTGCAAATAAATTCTTGCGGAAACTGCCCAAACAAGTTCTGTAGAAATTCACAATGGAACATTGGGCTTTGTACATGATCACTTGTCAGGAAATTGATTGGGCTTGCAGTCCTGGAAAGTCCAAATGACTCAATAATGGGAAATTTATTATGAAAACTGTGATTTTGATGTATATTGCAATGTAGCATAAATTGTTTTGAATCTATACAAATTATCCAATGATTTTGTAGAGTGAGAAAGTTTTTACTGATTTTTCTCTACTTGTGTCTTTGGAAAAGGGGTTGGTATTATTCTGTGCATGGAAAAAGCCTTAGCAGATGCTGGGGTATCCAGGGAAGATGTCAATTACATAAATGCACATGCCACTTCAACACCAACTGGAGACCTTAAAGAGTACCAAGCTCTAATTCGATGTTTTGGCCATAATCCCGAGGTACCTTAAATGCATCTGCATCTTCCTTGATACTGATAAAATGGTGATCCAATGCACGAGGCTCCAGTATTTCTGGGTCTGGGACAAGTAAAATCATGTTGCAAAGCAGCTATATTGATGATATGAACTCATTACCTTTAAGTAATAACTGCATCTTCTTCGACATCCATGTGGAATTTTAATTGTATTCTTCTACACAGTTGAGAGTGAACTCTTCAAAATCAATGATTGGTCATCTACTAGGAGCAGCTGGTGCTGTGGAAGCTGTTGCAACTGTACAGGTAATAATTAATCTGACAAAGTTAAAGAGTACTAGGGTGCAAAACTATGATGTAAACCCATCAGACTGGTGACTGCATCCTCCAAGGACCTCTATTGACTGGATTTGCTTCTAATTCTAGCATGACCTTGGTTTTGTAATAGAATTGCATAAAAATACCTGGACTATGTTTATTTGGATATTTTGAGGTTGATTGTAGCATTACTTACCAAAAAAAAGAGGTTGATTGTAGCACCTGTGTCAGAAAAAATAAAAAATTTTATAGTTCCCAAATTTGGCCAAATTTTTTTCTTAGATAATGTTCTAGTGGAGAAGTTTGATGACATATTGAATCATAGGAATGATGTGCATTCCATATATTTTTTGGAGGAACAATAACAGGAACCTTGATAAGTTTTATGCCCCTTGGGTGAAAATGTTGCCGGTGAATTATTCCTATTATTCATGACTATGAAATTGCCTCACGAGTATGGAATCTCAAGGGGCCCAACTCGAACTCTGCAATGATGCTTCATCAGGATGGCCATCATGTGTGTATAATATACCCAACGTTGCAGTCATTGCATCTGTTTTTGACAATTAATTTAGACAAGGTAGTGTCTTGTCCTCTCCGTTGATGCAAAATGGATGCTAACCATTTGTTGTTTTACCATTACTTGTGGAAACACAATTCTAGTTTCTTTGATGCAGCAACTTACATTTGACTATGTTTAATTTGGATTATTGCTTGGCATGGTGTACTGGTTCTCATACTAGGCAATACAGACGGGGTGGATTCATCCAAATATCAATCTTGAAAACCCAGATGAAGGTGTGGTATGTATTTTTTAAAATCTGTCTCTTTTTTTTTTTTTTTTTTTTGTTGATAACTTGATATATGCACTAGAATTAGAAAAAGAACTATGGACAGTTGATATTACTCCTGGAGGATAATCAGTGTAAGGATTTACCAATTGGTGAGTCCTAGAAGTTGCTATGCCATTTCGATCATAGAAATTTCTCTGCTTATATAAGGTGGATACATTAAAATAGGACACAAGTAATGAGCCAAAAGAAAAGGAAACATCAAAAAATGAACAAAAAATATCTTGTGTGTTTCAAAGTGAATAATAAAGTACAGCGGTCAAGGGGCAGTATAACTTAGGATATTGACATTTGTACAGAATTCTGACCATTGTATGATCCATATCATGGTGCTAATGTACTGCTGAAATCAATCCAGGACACAAATGTATTAGTTGGGTCAAAGAAAGAAAGGCTAAATATTAAGGCTGCTCTGTCTAATTCTTTTGGGTTCGGTGGTCACAACTCATCAATCATTTTTGCCCCTTACAAGTAGATCATGCATCTTCTTCAACCTTCACTTCATTACGGAGTTGATCACATCAGGTTTGCAAATATTCTCTCTTCTTTGAAATTTCAACTACTCCATGCTCAAGTGCTATTTCTGTTTGCTCGATTTATAGTTTCCAATGCTATTTATAACTCAAAAAAGGATTTGTTTGTATCCGAGGGCGAATTTGGAAAGCATCATCAGATTTTTGTCTATTATGGCAGTTGAAATGAAGCAGAAAGAATGTCATGGGAAGTAAATGGGTGCAGTTGTGCTAGTATGCTGGATGGGCTGACTACATCTCCCAGTTATTGGGCATAGATCACCTTCAGCATCTGCGATTTGGCCAAGCTACAAGTGTGAGGGATATGATAGCTGATATCCAACACAAAATGACGGCGCACCGGGGTTTATGGAGAAATGTAAGAAGAGTGAACTGATGTTGTTAAATTGGGTATCGAATCAATCATTACAGGAGCTACCTCCTTTCACATCCATGTAAAAGATAAAATAAAAGTTGTGATGGATCATTCGTTTGGTGGTCATCAAAATTAATTTTGAGATGTTCTTTGTCTAGCCTGGATCTGAATTACTGGGTCTATTATCGTTTTTTTTTTTTTTTCTGTTGGTCCGTGTTTTAAATGTGGTTGATATTGACATGCCCTAAATCTTACCTGCTAGAATTAGGCCCTTTTGTCTTTCTGAATTGCTACGCATCTCATCTTACTAGAGATCATATCAAATTTGAATTTCTTCTCTCTCTTTTTACTTGTGTTCACATTCCCTTTTGCTCCCCCTTAAATTAGTAGGGTTTAGAAGAAAACTTTAAGGGAGTTTAGGAGAACTAGCTTGTGTTTTTCTGTTTCTGCAAGATTGGAATTTGAGAAATGATGATTATGTTTGAGCAAAGCACATGTTTATGATCTTAAAGTGATTTTTTTTTTTTTAAGCAAAATTTTATTTTATTGTCTGTCTTGTGGGGGGTGGTGTGCCCCTTTACGTCAGGCTAAATTCAGGAATTGGATTTCTGATATGTAATATGCAAGTTGGCCTGATATGCTGAGTTTGCATGATGCGGCGTTGGCCTCTCCATCCTTGGTGGTGCCAATATTCATTAGCCGCCACATGTTTAAAGAGATGATCAAAGCATGAAAGTCCAACAATGACGGAATGTGTCCAGAGGGATGACAAAGCCCAACAGGAGGTGATCAAAGTGATGAAATTTCACGAGGAAAGTAATTTTATCGTCGTTCTAAAACTCAGATGCCTTCCAAGCTAATCTCCTGAGTTCGCAGATTTGATCAAGGGGATAGAAATTATCCTATAGAATATTGCATAACAACTAGTAGTTATATGATATCAACTTAGACAAGCTTTAATTCACTGTTGGTCACGATTTATATAATCAGACCATTCAATTAATGTTTATAATTAGACAACTAACATCATAATGTCAACCCTCAAAGCAATCAACCATGTGATGATAACAGGATTAATCAACATTAACCAAACAAAATAACATCATCATCATTCCTAACATTAATCAAATTATCCATTCAACAAAAATTGTAACCTATTGATACCAACCCAACAACATAGTTAATAACAACATCATCAAAACATTTCCGCTTTAGCATCATTATTAGCCTTATGCCTTCAAAAGTAACTTAATCAATATTTGATTCAGCATTTATTATAATAATTATTATAATTATCATCATAATTATATTATACATTTTTTAAAAAAATGTAATAATTATCTGAACACCTAACTTCACATATTTCCAATGTCTCCAACACATTAATAGGTTTTTTTAAGTGTCATCCAAAAAAACTTACAACCAACTTAAAATTTTAAAGAAGCAACACTTATTTTATCATGCCATGGACCAAATACACCATACCTAAAGTAGCACTCGTGATATTCAACTTTCAAATCCCTTACCCACGGTGTCCAACACCACTCATACTAAGACATCATTCAGACAATAATACTATCATTATCATCCCAACTGAAACATATATATTATAAAATAATTTATCACTCTCTCCCATTTTAATATGGTTTTGACGATAATTCCACGATGATCAAATCCATGACTAGTATCAACTTAATATGCCAAATTTTAATTTTAACGTTCTTTCTACTAATTTATCTCCAAAAATAAGGTTGCAAGTTATTCAACGTCCATCATTACATACAACAATAGCATAGTTATCGTAATACATTATAGTCACTCACGTGTGAATATAACTCCTACAATATCCCAAGCACAAACCATTATCACTTGTTATAAGAAAAAAAAGCAAGAGATTTAAGAGATAAAATTAAGACACAAAGAAATAAATTTACTCGCAAGGCAAAGAAAAAATAATGAGCCACATCGATTTCCTCACATGCAATATTAGTTTCATCACATGCTATACTATTAACTCATCGTTGTACTTCTGAAATTCGGCATTAAATAAAATCTAGCCATGATTTTCTTACTACACCACCTAAGTCCATTTTCCAAGAATTATGCCAAAATGTACCAAAAATTTATTGATATGATCAAAATATGTTAGGGGTGGATGGAGGAATTGTAGATAAGAAGCACCTTTAAAAAAATTGGACAATTTCCCACTTACCAACTTTCCTATGGTTACTTTCGCCTCTTCTTTCTTCTCCTTTCACTTGTCATTTCTCCTCTCTTTCCCAAGCTAGTCATAAGATAAATAATGTCAAATTACTGACCTTCCTAAAAATGCAAATCCAGATTAAAGGATGAAAATCAACCTTGAAAATAGGATGTTACAAACAAGATCACACCTTTAGTCAGATAATAATATTCAAAAATACAGATATTACACGCATATTTCTAACATTCTAATAGATGCAAGACGGGTGCTTCGTAAATTTTATTAAATAATCACAGACTACAACTTTTGGGAGGCTAATTTAGCTATTTGAGTATTTATTTATATTAAAAACATCTGCCGATGATAGATAAGCACGTAAACCATTAAGACGGAGTGAATTTTCTTGCACACAACTTTAGTTGAATTTGAATTTGTCAGCAGATTTTCGAGGGCGATTTATCTCATCAGAAAAGAGATGAATGACGCCCGAAAATCACGTATAGTTCACGTGACTTGTATTGAATCTTTTGCGACAAATTTATTCTCATAATTATTGATTACTTCAAATTTTTTTGTCAAACTAGGGGGAGCGCCAATATCATGCCCGGCAAATAAAAATAATAAACTAAATGCTCATAATCAAGAAGAAGGGCCATATGCTAAACAAAAAAACCCACAAAATAACCTGAAATGCTCGTGCCCCGCAAGATGTCAAAGAGGCCTTCGTTGGCATTAACGAAACCCCATCATGCAGGGTGCCAATACAGCCGCGAATTGGCACCAATCGATAACTTACCGCATGCGTGCATGCATGCATGTGATTGAATTTCCTGCTAGAATGAAATATTACTATCGAAACGATGTCGTACGTCCAAAGTAGCCCTGTTGACTACGTGAGCCCAAGTTAATCATTGACATGTCCTTCCTCTTGCGAAATGAAAACCATCATTTTGCCTTATCCCGAATCAAATAGACCCTACGAGTAATTGCAAAACAAAAAAAATTACATAAACTCTGAACCAGATTACCGGGACGTGAGGGAGACTAAAATTCAATTAACAAGGAACCCAAATGAGTGCACATCACGTAGCTGCAATACGCCATGGCAAAGGGCACATATCAATTGGGCATTACCATTTTTTGCATCAGACAAATCTTAACTAAACAAGAAAGCCAAGCTGAAATAATTTACGGGGCCACAATAATGTCGCCCAAAAATTGGCTTCCCATGATAGGGAAAATGACATCACCTCGCCATGCGCAGCGCCTAAACGAGTCACATAATCACAGCACCTTTTTCTTTTCTTTGCCGGGCACCATATTTATTACTTTGACCGTAACATGGACAAAAAAGACAAAACTGGCGTGACTATCAAGGTTTCAACAGGCCACGGTGGAAATTGTTACCCGCCTTCTCTGGCCACCCTTTTGACTTTTCTTCAACTTGGATAGTGCGACCGAGGTACTTCTGCCTTCAAGCTTCTTTGTTAGCTTAACCACACTCACCATGCCCCTCCTTGCAGCAGCACGATGCTCTGGCCTACGGCTCACCAACTTGCGATCTAGTGGCCAATAGGCATATGGCTCAAGCTTACCCTTCCTTTTCACATCTCCCTGGGCCTTCCTACTAGCATACTCACTCCCTGTGTACGCCCACCCAGATTCTGTCGTTTTCCTGCGCTTCTGGGCATTTCTCGATGACTTTGCGGACAAATAACTGCCTGCTTCACTCTTATCATCCAACTCATGGCCAAAAGTCTTTTCCCTCTTAGGCTTTCCTTCTTCTTCACGGATGATGACCCGTCCTTGGGAGTCCATCTCTGCTTCATCATCTGAATCTAGCTTCCATTTACGATGCACCGCTGAATGAAGAACTGACCTTGTCTTCTGCTGATCAAGCAGATCAAGTGGTTCGTCTCCTAATTGGTCAAGCAAGTCTTCTGGCAAGCATTTTGCCAACCTCGCACTTCTGTTTGACCTGAGAGGTAGTGTGTATATATATACATTGACCATTCCACAAAAGTTGAGGGAGGGGGAGCCTAGGAGACCGCATCTAGTGATCAAGCATGGTTTTTTTTTTTTTTTGGTTAGTACACAACCCTAAGGCCGGAGACATTTTAATCAAACTCTATCTATATCAATCCCGAGAAGACAGAAATGTGTCCACATAGGGAGTAGCTACAGTCATGTTTTTGACCCCCATCTCTCCAACAAAAATAGCTAGGATAATGAGTAGTGAATCCAGCCCTGTTGTTGAGGTTAGAACACAGGCTGGGTAACACAATGAAATGCATACAGCATCCTACAAATGTATAAAAAGCTTAAATGCAGTCAGTCACTAACCTCAGTGAAGATGCTTTGGATTTTAACCGTGAAGACAAGCTACGTCGACCAGAAACCATTGCCACATCCATGTACTCTGCATCACTGGTTTCATCATCGAATTCCGAAAATACTTTTGTATCATTCCACTTGCTCAGCCTGAAAAGATTCCCTTACGTCAGTAACCATTCCAGGAAATTTATATGTGCATGTGATACCACTAACTTTCTCTTCCACATGGCATACTACGTCCTTAACTCATAAAATCAACACTCACTACTAGATTTTCCCTCATCCCCTTGGCTATAAATGTACCTTCCCTCCCTATAAAGAGAAATATGTCAAAAATAATACCATGGAAAAACAGAAGTTTGCATTCTGGGTGATCCAGCAGACAAACCAGATGAAGAGAACCACATTCAAATTTGTTGGCATAGGAAACAATGACAGACACCTACAGCATATGCCTGTGTATTTCTTTTTGGGGTGGAGTGGGGTAGGGTTGGCGTCTTTTTTTTTTTCTTTGGGGGCGGACAGGATATACATAGACAGACCTTGATGTAGATGCTTTTGAATGATAAGATCCAGTATCAGAGTTTGCAGCAAGCTTCTTCTCTCTTCTTTCCTTCATCTAATTTAAATAAAAATTTTCAGGTGTGCTGCTGAAAATGCAGAGGATATGCCATGCTTTAATAGAAGCATGAATATGAATTGTAAAGTAAATTCCAAACACCTTGCGAATATGAGTAAGGAGCCTCATGTGTTCTTCAGGCATTACTGCCTTAACAGCATCAAGACCACATTTTTTGACAAGCATCTCCAGCAGATGCTTAACCTGACAATGGATGAAGAAGCAACACACCTTCAGACTTTGCAGATAAGCCATAAGCTGAAACTACACCAAACTTTATCTCACTATGCAAGGACAAGCCATAAAAGCTCAAGGTAGATAATATGGAAAGATAAATTGTTTAGAGAAATTGGAGAAGTCACGGAATCAGTATTACGAGCAAACTGATGGATTATAACTATTGAAGGTTACAGCATGACCCATAAGTAATTCAAATTGGACATGTACATCAACATGTTCCTGATGGAGCCGACCAGTAAGTTCTCAACTACCATGTATAGGAAAAGCTGCAAGGCCATTCCCCATGAGGGTGGGAAGGAGAGGCTCACCATCCCCAGCCTTGCCCCAAGACCTTGTCTCCATCCAACCATGCTTGGACATAACATTTCAGTAACATACCAGCACATTAAATCTACAGAAACCAACTCCAGCCATGTCATTTCTTGGCAAAAACTTCACGGTGAATGCTGCTTAGGTTCTGTTTGCTTTATGGAAAATATTCACCTCATTTTCCAATGTTTGGACGCACCTAAAACATGGTCAAGGGAAAATATTTTTCCCCTAGTCAATGAAAAATAACATTAAAATAAGGGAAAATGACTTCCTATTTCTGAGACAGGAAGTCAGTTAAATGCCTAAGCCCCTATCTCTCTCACACACATTTCCCTCCTCCATTCACATTGTCATGAAACTCAGAGAACAAACTCACCATTTCATCCGTCATTTACTCCATCGCCAACAAAGGTAACTCACCTTCCTCTCTCTCTCTCTCACACACACAATTTTACATCTGGAGGACAATAGATTTCAGATCTGGTTTTTAAAAAGGCATCTTGTTCTTGAGACTTGTTCAATTCCAAAACTTGATAGATCTGGTTTCTGAACCGCGTGCATGATGCAAAACAGAACACAAGGAACAATCATTTTACTGGTGAATAATGAAAGAATCACTGCAGCTATTCAACTTGTTGGAAAATAAATGAAAAACAGGGAAACCATCAAGAATCTAAACATTGACAACTTTATCTTGTTTTATGGTGAAGGACCATATCAGAGTCACTAATTTTTGCTTGGTTATAAGATTTGGGTTGCTTTATTGTTAATATGTTTGGGTATTTTTTATGGCTTCGTGGCAACCAATAGCCTTAGAATACTTTTGATTATTAGGCTTTCAGATCTGATTTTGGTTATTTTGGTTGATTTCAGATTAGTTTTGCTGACTTTTTAACTTTAAAGATAAGGTATGCACTTTATGTTTTCAAAACTAAAATCATTGGTGATTAAAAAATTTAATACCGTGGTAATCACTGTAGATGAATGAAAAATATGTTTGAGTGGCAACTATGTTGCAGCTGTATCAATTATTGCTGCTTGATCTACAGTGATTGAGTGACATAAAAAAAATGCAAACCAAGACAGCCACATATAGATACATATTATGAGAAACTTTATCATATAGAAAGTATATTATTTCAAGTTAACAATCATTGTGTCAGACAACTTCAAATTAAACCATTTGTTTTTTAAACAACTTTGTGATCTTCTCATGAGGCACGATCTTTTATTCCCAACTTCATATATGTCAATTAGGGAACAAATGATGATATTTTTTATGATCATTGGACAGAATCTCAGATTTCGTTTCATTAGTGGATATATTTACAGATCAGTTGAAACCATGCATTGGTATTTTAGAAATGTACAAAAAGCAACTCTGAAATTGTACAAGTAACTCATTAGAGAACGAGACAATTCCATTCATTTAGCTATAATAAATAATAAAAGCTTCTACCCTTACATTACGGTATAAAGTAGAAATCTCACTTTTTTATCCACTACAGAAGCTTTATAGCTTCACCATTTTTTCACTTTATATACTACTGAATTAGGACTGTGTGTGTGCAATTGATGGAACTCGTGTTCATACAAATGTTCCTCTTAAAATTCTAGGAAAGTCTCATGGTCGAATGGATGGAACAACACAAAAATGTATTAACTATCATCAGTTTTGATTTGAAATATACTTATGTTCTAGTTGGTTGGGAAGGAAGTGCACATGATTCTCGTCTTAAATAATGCATTATCAAGGCAAGAAGGATTTAGAATCCCTGCAGCTATTACACATGAAAATTGATAGATTTAATAATTATGTTTATGTATGTAAGACTTTTGAGATATTTAATTTTAAATTTGTAGGATAATATTATCTTGGTAATACAGGTTATGGCATTATAAATGGAATTATATCTCCATATTTTGGTATCCGATATCACTTAAAGAATTTATTAACCATGCACCAGAAAATAAAAAAGAGATATCTAATCTTCGATACTTCTCTTTGCGAACAACTATTGAGAGGGATTTTGGGACTTTGAAGAAACATTTTCATTCCATTGATAATCAACTTCATTGGTCTTATGAAACACAAGTGGATGTGGTGCTAGCAAATTGCATTCATCATAATCAAATAATGGGAGTTGATCTAGAGAACTTTCTCAACGAAAAAGTATGTCTTGCAAATCAATCGGAAAAAGAAAGATCCAACCTAAGTCAAAGAAATGAAAGGGAAGAGAATAGGGAGCGGAAAACAAAATGAGGTTATGATAGCTTCTTTTATGTGGATTGATTATAATAATATCAATGCATGATACAATAAGCTGCTTTTGATGTGGTTTGACAAACTATTTTAACTATGTAGTGCAGTGTTGAAATGGTCTACTATGTGAAACTAGTCTCTTGTTATGTGATTACAATATCTTCTACCAAGTTTACTGTTATTTTTTCCGTATCTAATATTTCAGTTAGCATAATTGGTGATGTTTGTAGGAATGATGAAAACTAAAGACGAAAAAGTTGAGAGAACTTAGGTAATGAAAACCAATGTCTCCTATATTTCTGCAAATACAGGCCGAAGAATAAATCAAAAGTTAAGAGAACTTAGGTAATGAAAACCAATGTCTCCCATATTACTGCAAATACAGGCCGAAGAATAAATCAATGGAAATAAACTATCCTCAACTTTCAGGACAGAATCTTTTGCATGAGTAGCTGAAGAGATCAACCAAAAATTTGGAATTAAATGCTTTTCTAACCATGCCAAGAACCATCTCATGATTGTAGAGAAGGAATGGGCAATCATATCAACAAGTCGAGCTAAAAGTGGCTTTGGATGGGACAACAACTTCATCAAAGGAAATTTATGATAAAGAAATCACGATATGACTTCACATAAAAGTTAAGTATTTAGTTCTTTGTTTATACGTATTTGAAAGTATAACCATTACCAAATGTAATTCTTACATATTTTTTTGTTGATTAGGCACATCCTACCCATGAAAATATCTCAATAACAAGATTGAGATGTATAAAGAGATGGCACATGTAGTTGAAAAAGTTATTGCAACAGAAGCTTTTGCCAAGTATTTTCATTATATAGACTTGGATGAGATATTTAAGTGGAGTTCAACTCCAATAAAAGATGAAGTTGAATGTAAATAAGTAACAAAAAGGAAAGAAACATCTTCCTATATCTAAAAAAATGTCACATAGGAAGAGAACACCTGGTCCTAAAGATAAGTTAGTTCCTAAAGTTAGAGAGATAGCATTAGCGATTAATAATCTTACCAAGAATCAACTTTTGTTTCTGACCTTTACGAAGAAGTGATGAAAGCTGACGGTTTTGATGAAATGATTTGCAGCAGCATTAGTGTCCTTGGTTCAAGATGAAATGCTTGCAAAAGCATTTATGGCTAACATTGAAAATCTTGAAAGGCTATGGGTTCAAATTTTCATTACACATCATAGGGGTCCTACAATCTAAAATAGATATGGCTATGAGTTGTTTCGATTTCATATATGAACTATAAGTAAAATGGTTGACTTTGGAGTAGACTTGTTGATTTGACTACTAGTTGGACAAGTATTAGATAATCTGAAAAGGTTTGACAACTTTTTGATTTTGTATTTAAAATGTTGTTTCGTGTTATCTGATTGAATATACAAGTGGACCTATGTATGGGTTGGTATAAAGCTAGTAGTATACAACATGTGTTTTTTTAAAAAGTAGGCTGGAAAATAAGTTTTTTTCAATATGTTCCAAGCAATGGAAAACATTGTCCAAGGATTTTCTAGTGTTTTGCCAAACAACGGAAAATAACTTATTTTTCACAACATATTCATAAAAAATATTTTCCAAATGAGAATATGTGAAACAAACGGAGCCTTATTCAAAAGATTTTCTTTACACTGCATTTTTAATGCCTATTTGTTTTTCCCTCATCTCTTGCAATCACTCTTTATTGAGACTCTCTTAAATTTATATAAAAATAAGCAGTAACAGACTGAAACTTCCCTCTAGCAATAGCATTAAGAGTTTTTGCTAGGACAACTGGTCAATCCATCAGGGATAGACTTGCAGGCAGTTCATCGATAATTGTTAAAACTACCAGCCTGCCTTAGTCATCTTTGATTGGTTTCTATGCCTTAGTCTTCTTTAATTGGTTCCTATGTACTTGGGCTTGGAAAAAAGATTTCAGACAGCCTTTCTTTTATAGTAAGCCTATTAACCTATCAGACTATTAGTACAGCTAGCTAGGCGAATTGACTTCAATATGTCAAAAATTGTAAACAATAAGTGGGGCAAAGAAAGAGGAGTGAATGCATGAAAAAAAGAAATGTCCTCCATCGCCAGCTTCAAGGTAGGAAGACTTCTTGTGTCCTTACTCCTCACTAGGAAAATATTATAGTTAAATACAGAGATGACAACCCACATTTAAGAGACTTCCAATCTGACAAAAATTGCGGTAGATACAGAAAAAAGACAAACAATGCACAGACTGACTTATTTCTGTCTATTGCTGCCTTAACAAAGAGAAGAGAAGGGATCAACTCAGGACATACCAATTGAGACAAAAGGGCATAATCACTTCACAGGACTGTAATTGTGTAAGGTAAGGATCTCAAATTAATTTTTAATAATGGTCAATTAAGCTAAGTTAATGAATATATGTATATTAAGGTCAAATGGGTTCTAGATCAAAGTCAATATTATAATTAGGTCACATCATACTTAATAACGCCCCAACCAGCGCCTAATGTGTGCACATGCGTATTTTGGACAACAAGGATGCGTATGAATAATACCCTTAGGACGCTCGTGCATATTTTAAATAAATTGGTCACACCCGACGTGCACTTGAGAGAGGCAAGTGCGTGTTCATGGCAGAATGCACACACTTGATACGCTTTCGTGCGTTGTATGGTTTCTATCTTAGCGCCTGACGTAAGTCTAATAGGCACACATGCACCAGTTTTCTATATAAAAACCCTTTGGCCGATTTTCAGTTATTTTTACTTGATTTGGAGATAACAAAGAGAAAGAGAAGAGAGGAAGAGAGAGGAGAGAGGAGAATCCAAGTGAAATTTAGGAGATGTTTGGTAATATCAAGTATAAGGCAAGTGTATCCAAACCTCTCTTTCTCTTATTACTATCCTTTTCTGCTCTTTATCAGCATTTATTGTTCTAAATGTGCATGCATGTGATATTTTCGTAGCTAAAAAGTTCACACTTTACATGTATGTGATCCTACTCTTATTCCATGAAACTTTATAAAATACATACCCTTATTTTATGTACATTGTGTTTCTAGGTTGATTTTGTGCAACATGTTCAAGTATGCCCTTAAATGACATTTAAATACCCTTATATGTTCTCAATTTTTAAATATATGTTCCTGCATGTCTTAAATCCTTGAGTGTATATTCTAAATATCTAGAATTTACACTTAATTGCTCCTAAATGCTTTATAATTGAAATGAAGTGATGAAATTACATTGACTATACTAACTTCCTGCAACTTTTGTAATGAACAATTTCAGCATGTTTGTAAACTACATAATATAAATTTTACATATTTTAAAATTGCATATTCAAATTTCTACAAGGCTTATGATGTATTGCATGCTATGTATTTGAAGAAATAAAAAAGAAAAATCTACATAAGTTGAATGATAATGAAATTTTCCCTAGCATGAGAAAATATAAAAAATATATTCATATTTGTATAAAGTTTTTCATTTGATTATGTATGAATCATTGTTGAGAATTAACGGTGATATTATATTCAAGGTTCAAACCTAACATCCACGGGTTGAAAACGGCATTCAGCCCTATGTACAGGGTTATATGTATAATGATCTATATACAAGTCTTGAATAATAGCGAATGGCCTTTAGTTATATAGAAACAAATATAATCCTAGTTTCGATCAGTCGCTCCTTTGTCGATAAAGCCAACACTAATTTTTGGTTCATAATTTTACATGATTAGAGCATATTTACTTGATGTACAGTTTAAAGAAGAAAATTTGATCACCAGCTTAAAAGAATTATACATGATATATAAAATTATGCCATTATTTTTCATTTTGATCATGTTTCATTCCGGCATATTTTGATATTAAGTATATGTTCAATTACAAAATTCACATGCCTTGCTGAGTAATTTCCACTAGCCTTTCATATTGGAGAGCTCAAGGTATACCTGCAGGGCATTGAATTGAAGAGATGGCTACTTAGGAGTAATTTTAGGAATTTGGTTATGAATTTGTATTAATATTATCATAACAGTATTTTATGTTGATAGACTTCATTTATTTAGAGTTCAGTTGTATTTAGTTGTCGATGATGTATGATGTCGGTGATTGAGATGGATTTCTACTTATTTGTAGGGGTTTGGTTAAATTATATTTTTGTTTACTCTGATTTAGTATAAATACTCTTCCTTACATCGAGGTTATGTGTGTCAGTATTCAAAACTACTTTTGAGTGTAGCATTTCGGGTCTAGTGAATTGACCTATATTTATTTGAAAATTTTGTCGGTTTATGATATTTGTGATTGCGTCCCAACTAAGTAATTAAGTTTTTGTTTGAAAAAGAAAAAAATATATAAATTTCGAATGATTAACAACTTTCAATATTTTTAAAGATAATTAAGGATTAATTAGATAATAATTGAACCTCGAGATTAGAGATGTGACAATTTGCATGTTGATAACAATTCAAAGACAAGGATAGGAGAATCATCCTTGGCAATATACCAATTGCATGAGCTCTTACACCATCGATTGAATGGAAAGGCTGGCAAGGTGGTCATACGTCAATTAAAGCGCCATTTAAGCATTTTAATTACCTGTACTCTGCCCATGAGCTAGTTTGAACATGTTCTTTACCAAGACTAAATCAGCCATGAAGAAGGTTTTCCTTGTATTCCTGTTGACGACAACAAGCCCTTACAAATAAGCTAAAAATCATAAAGATATTGCTTTGGTTTGCCTAATCGTGATTTGTTATTGATACCTTTTAGAAGCTTAGTCATCCGGATTCAATTGCTTTAGTTGGGCCTTTGAATGGGCACAGAAAGCGATTCCTATGACTCCAGAAAAAAGAATGCTGTAACTAAGACTCACCAAAATTTGCTACCTTTCATACGCTTCTTCCTTATAACACTCAGCTACTATCCCATGAACCTTTTGGCCTAACAAGAGTAAAAGGAAGGCATATGAGCAAAGATACCACTATGGAGTACAAGCAAGGCAATCACGAACACAAGTCCTTAACCTGGTATGATACGAAAATGATGCCTTCTTTCCCTCTCTCCAGCCTTTGTTAATTTGAACAGTCTCTAAAGAAAGGGAAGTCACCTGAGAAGGGATCTAGCGCTGCATGCAGAACAGTCCCAAAATGATTTGAAAATGAGTATAGTGAAAGCAGACAGGTGAGGACCCAAAAAGCTGCCAGGAACAAAATGCAAGTGGCATTGCGTTGTTTGGTTTCTTGGTATTGTGGAATAAGCTCAACAGTTTATTGGGTTTGGGTCTGGCTAAATTTTAAGGATAATTTATTCTTCATCAAGTCTTAATCCAAAGGGATTAGAAAGGGATAAGAAGACAGTGCAGAGATCTGTCACATTTTCAGTGGTTATTTGGTTGTGACTGAATGCTAAGATTAAGGGAACCAGTATCACACCACAGATATTAACAATGTTTCTTTTCCTTCAGTATCTTTATCATGCCTGTCATCTGGTGATTACAAGGTCATACTTAACCAACATTGAATTCCATTGGATAGTGACCTATCATTAAATTGCTTTCCTGTCTTCTCTAGTACTTTTTTATGTTTCCATTTGAAAGATGCCTTGTCATTCCTCATTATACATTTTTCATCTGCAAGTTATATCTTATATGGATATAATATACTGGCTGGTTATTCCTTACTTTCAATGCCTCACTGATCAAAAAGAAAGGCTACATGGAGGCACAAACCTTAGCTTTGAAATGATTCTTAGTGTCATCTTGCCACTTCAATAGGCCTTCAACCAAGCAACCCAAGTGAGCTTCCAAGCTCTCTGGACGTGATTTGGCAACTAGTACCTTTACTAAACCTAGATTAGCCTGCAATGAGCTCAGATTCAGAAAAGGAAATAATCATGAATAAGAACAATGAGCAAAGATCATTACTTAAAGTTGCTACAGCAGCTAGACTCCAAATCAAGAGAAAAGCGACGAACTTTAACTATCTCCCTGTTCTTTCTCTGAAGAAGGAGAAACGTGGAAGGCAGCACATTGAATGCAGAAGAAATGAGATCAGAGAACTCATAAGCCAAGCGAGCCAAGCCTTTCACTGCAGCACTAATCATATGTGGGGTTTCAGCAGCCAAGCCACCAGCAACCTGTTACCAGGTTGAAAAAAAATAGATGCTTATAATAGAAGTCAATGGAAAATTATGGAATGTGGAGATATTCTAACACTCAAACCTTATGTGCCAAATTTCATTAGAAGGGAGAGCATAGCTACTGGAGTTCACAAACTCCCTATTTAATGTGTCCCTGTGTACCAATTACAAAATATGGTTCCTAATATCTTATGTAAACCACATAACGAGCTAGCATACTTGATATGCATACAAGACAGCAAACTAAGATTTAAGCACCATGGACAAGGAAAACCAAATTTTAAGGACAAATAATTAAGACTAAGCCCACTTAGCCGAGGTCAACTAATGAATTACTATTCATCCCATCAAAGGCTGTTCACCCTATACAATATTCTTCTACTCAACTTTCAGTTAATTAACCAGGGTAATAATCCTAGCATCTAATACCATGACATACATTTCTTAAAATCTTTTCCTAAGCAAAAGACAGATTGAAAGCAAAGCAGGAGACATAAAATAGGACTGAGCACAGACCCTACTGAAGAGATGAGAAGTTTAAAACTCAGAAAGTTCAGCTTCCAAGGAAAGATAAATATTCGAGCTATCGGAGAATAGAATGTGAAACAAGAAGCACAGGACTTCAGTACCATATTGAAGAACTGTAGTAGGTTTTCTTTTTTCCCGCCTGTCTGTTCATCACCATATGTATGGCCAATTTGGACAAGAATATCGTAAGCCCTGTTTCTTGTTTTCTTATTAACCTGCAAGCAATGTTTGTCAACCCGCAGCATGTAATACCTATCAAGGCAAGCAGCCTAAAATTTTAATTGATGAATACTTTGAAAAATACAAAAATAACAGGCAACTAGCACAGCAAACAAAACAACATAACAAAGGATGAAGAAATAAAAACAACGAAAAACACGAATTGACTTCTGATCAGAGAGATCTCAACTTGAATTTGGAAAAAAAATAGTTCAACTTGATAAAAATCATCCATCTGATTTTACTAACTAATGAATGTTTTTTACATCTAAATTTTGGGAAAATTTATGGTCACTAGGAAGCCCTCACAAGACCTTTGCAGTCTTGAGTAACCATTTGAAATATCAGAAACAATGCTGAATAATAATTCTGTGGCACGGTGAAAATAAATGCCAGAATTTTGGCATACTCTCTTGCTTTTCAGGTCAGCAATCTGAAGAAGCAAATGAATCTGGAAAGCTGATGATTTATTTAGTGAAATCAGTGGCAGCAGACAGAAATGGTCAGCCAGAGAATCTGTGACTAATCAACAGATGATGCCAATAAGACAAACTAGTGGGGCCATGTACACAGCAATTTTGGGATGTATTCAGCAGAAAAAAATGGGATATTCAGTGTCTTCTCCTCTTTTAAATAAGGTCCACAAGAATTGTTTTCTTGGGAACCTTGGACGTTCTATCCAATTTTCCCAGAAAAAATGCCATGTTTTTTTAATGAAAACAGCAACAAAGAATCTGAGTTTCTGTTTTAAAATTACTTGAGAGAATAGAAGTTTTTGAACAAAATTGAGCATGTTTCCATTCTGGTTCTGAAAAGTTCTTAACCACTTGAGAAAGATAGTGTTGCTGACATAACAGACGTGGATCAAAAAGCCAAAGCAAAAGAATGATGATTCCTGAACTAAAATAGAAAACAATGACTGAGCATACAGCAACAATGATCAAACATGGCAGATGATAATCCTTTATAAATGATGCTATGGTAATTTTATACACCTTTTGCATATAATTCAACTAAGTTCGATAAACTGCCCTTGCTTTGATAAACCATAGAAAAAGAGCAAATCAATAACTCAGTGATGATAAACCTCTCCTTCTCTCAGCCACACCCTTTTGCTCAGCCTACTTCCCACTTTCCTTTTTCCTAATTCTGTGATGGGCAATGGGAAACACAGAAACTTTAACTGTTACCTTGATTTTCTAGTCCTCCAATATTAGAAGCTTCAAACAGTGGCAGTTTAACAGCATGTGGCCCGCATGCTTTTTTAAAATAGTAGCATGGCATCCATAAGCATTACAATCTTCCAAAATATATCCCCACATCATAACTATTTAAAAGTTTTATCCACATAAATATGCTTTCCCTGCTATATATAAAGTAAAAGAAAACAGGTTCTCTGTTTCAAACGCACATCCCACAAAAAAGAGTGGGAAAAAGAATGAACATAGACAAACTAAAAGCAAACACGTGACATAACTTCACCAAACAGTGTACACTGACAGAAATGCAACTGCCTACCCAGCAGATCCTCAAAATAAACCATTAAAAATAGTGTAAGAAAAATTAAACACTGAAATTGACAAGCCAAAACCCTAGAGAAACCTTGTAGCAGCATGTATTATGCAAAAAAGACATCTGTACTCAATGTCATCTTAATCAAGTTTTCCTGCAACTTTTCAACTGGGATAAATCTATCAAGTAGATGCCACCAATATTAGAGGCAACTTAACAATTGTTTGTGGAAAAAGAAAAAATTTTCAGTAGTCATATCTGTCCTATATAGAACCCAGGAATAAAAATTCTACAATCAACTCTAAACATTTTTCATTAGGTCATTCAATAGAACTATTGTTGATTCCTTTTTCTGACCATCAGCAGGAAGAAAAAATTCTACAATCCACTCCAAACATATTTCGTTAGGTCCTTCAATAGAACTACTGCTAATTGCTTTTTCTGACCATAAGCCACCAATTTAACACTTGAGGCATGTTTTAAAAGGAGAGATCAAGAACATCCAGGAATGTTAAGCATCCAAAAAGGATTACACATTATAAATGAAAAACCCATAACATCAACCAAACAAGAGAACATGCTATACCTCTTTTAGTGCAAGTATTATCTCAGTAAGAAAAGAACAAATAATTTCACTTCTTCTTTGTTCTGAATCATCCTGCAGATGACAGAAAAAGTATAATCTTATATTGTTAACATAAAAACAACAAAGTGAGAATATATATAAAGAATACCTTAGAAACATGAACAATCAAGTAGTACAAACAGTCAAGTCTGTGACGTTTAGCTGAGAACTGGCATGAAGGCAGCAGTTCAATCATCAGCTTGAGGAGTTCCTCAAACTTTCTTGAAATAAGACCATCAGAATTCTGGCGAAAAGAACACAGCCAAGGGATCAAGGAAGAATGTAGCAAGGAAAATGGGAATTGCATCAAACTTCATAATCACCATTAGGAGATGGCTGAGCCATTAACAGAAGTATGAGGACACACTTTCAAAAAGCTATATAGTATTAATGCCCATCACCTAAGACAACCATTACTAACAACAGAAAAAAAAAAAAAAGACTCTTCTCCTCTGAGTTAATTGTCTCTATTATCACCCTAGCTACCATTTGACAGATTTTGTTATATAGGAGGAAAAGCATAACAGGCAAAGCAGAAGCAAGCTGACAGGGTGCAAAAATGATGCAGGGAAGGGGAAAGGAGGAGAGGAAAAGAAGAAGAAATTGAGAGAAAGGGGGAAGAAACCGGAGAAGTGAACAAAGAGAGAGAAGTACCAAATTTGATGCAGGGAAGAAGAAAAACAGGGGGATGGAAAGGAGAATAAACTGGGAGGAGAAAGAAACAGGAGGAGTAGAGAAGTAGCGATTAATCAATTTTCTCCAAGTGGCTAAGACTTGACTCCATCAAGTAGAACTTTTGTAGTCAGTCTCCTAATCACAAATGGAGTGGTTGTATAGTATTCTGCCGACATCTAGAAACACATATTACTAATCAGGATATAAAGAAAAAAAATGATCAAAACCACTTATATGATGTAGCCTTATATAATAAGAGGTTTCAGTTCACTGCCTCTTTTTTTTTTATACTGTTGCTCACTCTCCTTTTTTTTCTTTCTTTATCTTTTTTTCGTCGCCTCACTTATTTTTTTACTATTTTTTTTTTGCCTTTTTTTTTTCTTGCTCCTTTTTTTTGTTGCTTGTTTTCTTTTTCTGCTTTTTCAGTTGAGTTGGGCCTCAAAGCCCCCACACAGGGAAGTGACACAGCACGCAAGGGTGCTTAATGCGCGCTCTCTTGTTCAAGCAATGACGACGACGAAGGGTACTTGATCGGTTAGGTGATGGCAATGGCAACGGCAATGTAGACGACGATGAATACGAAAATGAAATGTTGACAAAGAAGATGGCGACGAAGACAAAAGAAGACAAAGAACATGAAGGCGACGATGAATCGGCACAACCCAGTGTGTGACTCCCTCTCTCTTGAGATTTTATTTGAGAACTTTTTTTTTCCCCCCTCTATGATAGAGAGGAGTGTCAGCTAGGATTTAGGTTGGGCGTCAGCTCGAGTGTGGGTTAGGGTTTGCTTTCATTGATGGTGGTAGAGCCTAGGCACTAGGTTTTCAGGTAAGTGGTCGATTAGGATTTTGGGGTGAGTGGTCAATTAGGGTTTTCGGGTGGTTTGGATAGCAGTTGTGGATATGAGTTGGCTTGGCGGCAACTGAAGAGGTGGTGGTCATGACAGTGAACGGCGACATGGAGGATGGTTTCAGTGGGTTGAAGAGAGGGATGAAGACATATGGCGATTTCAGTGAGTGTGGCCACCACTATGGGTTTTCTTCCTCCTGCTGTGACAGCATCGTTGACTACTGCTACTTGTCTCTATCTTTCTGGTTTTTTTTTTCAACAATGTTTTCTGCCACAAAACGAAAACACCTTTTTTGCTGTTTTCTATTTCAAACTAAAGATGAGGCAGAAGTAGGTGATATTGTAGTCATCAGAAGAAGGGCTAAATTATTTGCTGTGGTGTGGAGGTGGGCAGTTGTGCTACTAGAGTTGGTAACGGGAAGATAGTATAGAAATAATACAGAACCTATATCTGATATCAAATTTAATGTAGAGAACGGAGAAGGAGAGGAGGAGGAGAAAAAGAAATTGGGAGAAAGAATCTGGAGAAGTTAACAAAGAGAGAAAGAGAGAAGTACCAAATTTGATAAAGGGAAGCGGGAAAATAGGGGGAAGGGAAGGAAAAGAAACTAGAAGAAAGGGAAGAAACAGGAGGAGGAGCAACGAGAAGAGAAGTGGAGATTAGTGAAGAGAGTAAAGAATCACAATCACTCAAATTTTATTCAACTCATCAATCACGCATTCAACATTAGGGTTAGGATCCTTATATAAAGAAACCCTACTCCTAGGTTAATTACGAAATAAATATAATTTTCTAACTAAATATGACATAATTTCCTAAAGTAAAGAATAAAATAAAATTTCATCAAATAAGATCTCACAATAAAATCTTTCAAGTAAAATAAAAACAAATGAAATAAAATATTTTCTAATCAAATAAAATCAAATTTCTTCTAATTTGAAATATTTATGATGTCCGCATCAAAAAACCTATCAAATATTGGAAAAGAAGATTACCCTGAGAATAATTGAAAGAACTTTGTATGCCTTCTTTTGAATCAAACCATCTGCATCCTGCAACACAATTCGATAAACTCAGTCAACTCTTGTTGCTTGAAAGAATGCTGAAAGAAAGCTCGATAAATTGACAACAAACTCAGAAAACCAACTCAAGAAAAGAACTACAAACCTTCAATGCTGGAACTATTGCAACAAATAAGAGATCAATCTCTTCAAAACTCAACCCAGGCAAAAGTGATACTGCTAAATCAATCAGCTGAGCTCTGCAGCAGCATAAAAAGCCTAGATAATTTACAATTACATGACCACAAGATATAGAAGCCCCACCTATTTCATTTTTGAAGTTCAATAATTCATTAATGGAGACAATAAAAATCACATAACTATCTATAAAGTCAAAACAAATTGTAAATGAACAAGTGAATGTAGCAGAGACAACGAATAACCTAACCTCACAAGAGACAATGAATTCTCATTGGGAGAATTGTCAATCTGCATCAAAGTCGGAACATTCTCCACTTTACTAGCATCTTGAGTAACCCTCAAAAGTTTTTGCATTGTTGTCTTGAAAAACCTAGTCACCACAGTTTTATCTGCTATTGAAGCAAACTGACCAATTGTAGTCTGAAATCATGCCAGAGTTGTGTCAGATTTAGCAACTATAAGCCCCCGATAAAGCGAAAGACTTGTACCTTATGCAACTCTCCATATTCATTAGCAAGCAAACAACAGTTTCTTTTTTTTTTTTTTCCCTTTATTAGAAGCAAATAGCAGTTTCTACTAAATAGCAATGATGAAATCATCACCGCATCCAATAATATCAATGCCATCATGATTATACATGAATAATTGAAAGAAAGAAGGAAAAGCATCTACAATGTTCCGGAAATTTCAGATAGATCTCGAGTTTTATGAAATTTACAATCGAGTTAATCAATATCTCAACATATCATTTAACAAAGCTGCTAGGATATACAGTGAGAATATACTTTAGGATATATAATTAGAATACAAGGGTAGTTTAGTATTTATGATATATATAAATAATCCTATATATACATGTGAGTAGAGCTAATCCAAGCACAACATATTTACATATTTATCCACAATCAATGCACAAATTTGGCAATCCAAGATATGTGGGTCAATTGATAGATTCTTCATATCAGGAATTTTTTATCCACAGTTCACTGATCTTGAAAGTCAACTTGGTGATTCTATGACATTGCTGGTGAGTTTTCAACCTATTCCTTTACTTTTTATAAATTTTTTTCCCTCGATTTTTACAGCGGTGCCCAACATTACACATGGTGATACGTTCACCAGTCTTCTGTTCCCGGTGAGGAAGCATTGTAGGGTTTATTTTTTTTTCTCTACAGCTGTTCTCCGGTTGGTTTCTCCATTGGTGTTCCAAATTCTGGCATTCTTCTCTTCAGCTGGGTTGTTGGCTTCTGAGGCTGTTGTTCTTCTACTAACAACAAAATCTATTTTTCTTGGTGCAGTGTCTGATTTTACAGCTAATTGATTTTTCTTCTGCACATAATTCAGCTAATATCACTAGGGTTTTATTGTCAGATTTCTTTTGTTGTGGCTATCTTTCTTCTCTAGGCTGTCTTTCTTCTCTACAGCTAGGGTTTCTTCTATACAGCTTGTTTCTATGCAATAGCTGGATACCAGCCACCGTTTGGGTTCCGTTTTATGGTTTCCTGTAGTATACTCTACAATGATACAGATCTTACGCTACTACCACAAATTCGGATCTATGATTATACTTTGATTACTCGTGGCTTCTATCAAGTATCACAATGGGAGAGTATCGATTTTTTATTGTAGTAAAGTTGGTCATATACTGACTAAATGTTGGCAGTTACATAGAAAGCCAACTATGACTCCCACTCAGAACATGACTACTCATGTTCAATCCAATAGCCACATTGCCTCTCTTAGCGTCCTCTTAGAATTGGGTTATTTAAATCCGGCGCCTCTTATCACATAACTGAGTTTACTGATATCTTATATTATTATCACCTATGCTCCAATGTTCCTGACATTACTTTGACAAATGGCTCATCTCTAAAGGTTGAAGGGGTTGGCTCAGTTTTATTGATACGAACATTATGTGTCTCATTAGTTCTTTAGTTGCCAAATGTTTCGTTAAATCTTTTATCAATTAGTGAATTTACTTGAATAAATAATTCTAGAGCCACATTCTAATCCAGTTATTGTGAATTTCAGAATCTTATGACAAAAGGTTTATTGGAAAAATTCGATAACGAACACAATCCTATTGTTTATTCGAGTGCTACTTCTGTACCCCTTGACCTTCATTGTAGGTTAGGTCACCCCTCTCTTTCTAGACTTAAAAAGTTGTGTCCAACTATGGATTATGTTCCTAACCTGTTTGTGAGTCATATTAGTTTGCCAAGTATCATTGTTAGTCATACTACCCTCAGGTAAATCCACATGCCTTTGCCCTTTTAAATTAGTTCACTCAAATATATGGAAACCTTGTCAAGTTTCATCTAAAATGAAATTTCGTTATTGTGTTACATTTGTTGATATTTTTTCAAGAATCACTTGGTTATACTTGATGAAAAATCATTTCAAATTATATTCCTTTTTTTTTGTGTGTGTTTTATGCCGAAATTAGAATCCAATTTTTTACCTCTATCCATAGTTTGTGTAGCAATAATGATCGTGAATATTTTTCTACTTTCTTTTTGTCATTCCTACCCCAAAATAAAATTATTCACAACATCTTATCCGGATACACCCCTATAGAATAGTGTAATAGAACAGAAGAATAGGCATTTGATGAAAATTACCAAAGATATCTTATTCATAATGGGAGTTCTAAAGATTCCTTATCATATCCCACGAAAATTTTTGGTTGTATTTGTTATGTTCGTGCTATTCAGCCTTAATTGAGAAAGCTTGATCACAAGTCTCTGCAATATAGTTTTATTGGTATACTCTGCTCTATTAGGATACCAAAGTTTCTCTTAAGAGTTGGAAAAATTGTTGGTATCCTCTGAAATCACATTTCATCAACCTAAAACAATGTATCTCAATTCCCAACATATCTTCATTGTGTTAATCATCCAGTATCCATCTTAATCATAATATTATTGTTTATGAGATTGTTCCAAATATTGTGTCAGCTATACCTTTGTCAATCATGCCTCCTTATCCTCTTGTCACTCAAAACTTGTGTTCACGGTCCTCGTCTGGTATTTGGCTCCCTAGAGAGCAAATCTTGAGTAGACCCCTATCAAGCTAGTTCTTCCATCAATAGAGCCTATTCTTCCTAATCAGGGGACTGATTTAAACCTTATAATCACATTGAGGAAGGGTCATTGAAATTGTGCTCAACATCCCTAGCCTACTACATTATCATATGCTAATTTTTCAACTTCTAAACAAAATTTTAAATCCTCCTTGAACTCTATCAGTGTACCTTGATTAATATCTGAGGCTATTTCTCATCATGATTAGCACTCATCTATAAAGAAAGAGGTGGTTGCTTTTCAGAATAATCACACATCAGATAGGGTCTCTTTAATGCTTGAGAAAAAACTCTTCTTCTATGAATTAGTCTACACAGTGAAAGTCAATCCATAAAGTTCTTTAACTTAGTTGAAATCCATCTAATGGTTAAAGGACATGCTTAGACTAAAGGAGTGGACTACATTAATACTCTCTCGTGTCACCAAGCTTACTTCTATTGGGCTTCTTATGTCCTTGCCTATCATCACTAGTCATTACATACGATTGATATTAAGAATGTCTTCATACATGGTGATCTTCCGTAGGATGTTTATTTGAAGCAACCATAATGTTTGTTGCTCATGGGGAGTTAAGATTTGTTTGTTAGACGAAAAGTCATTTCATGGTTTGAAACAGCCCTTGCAAGCATGATTTGGCAGGTATAACAAAGTTGTGTACTCTCTTGTTGTAATAGCAATCACTCTGTATTTTATTGTCATTCTAGTGATGGGTGTATTCTTCTCGTGATCTAGGAAGTACAAACACTCTCTTGAATTTAAAATGTCAGTGTCTGACACGTATTAGATATTGACATGCCCCGGACATGTGTCGAACGTAGTCCGACATGTATTAATTTATTTTTTTTATTTTAACATGTTTTGGACACACTCCGAACACGTCCCGACACATTTTGGACAGACTCTGAACACACCGCAACACATTTAGACTCGCTCCAAACACATCCGCCACGTTATGGACACATTCCAACACGTTTTAGACATATTATATATTTTTATATTTTTTAGATATTATGTGCCATTTGATAAATTATAAAAGTTGTGGGCTTTTTTTTATAAATTCATAGAATATAATAATCCATACAGTTCCCAGCGTTTCATCTCGACTTCTATTCTATCATCCTCACCTCTATTCCGTCAAAGAGCCGCAAATTAGGGTTCCATCTTTGAATCCAAGCGCCACTTCTTACATCCAATTTTCTCACACTCTCGACTCACGTATGACTATACTATTGTTTTCTCAGCCACCTGACGCATACGACTGGATAGAGAGAGAAGTTGAACACGAAGGTAAAGCAACTGTCAAGTAACAGTATATATTGTTATTTTTGAAACCTAGAATTTGATTTTGAAATCCTTCTTTTCAATTTTCGAACCCTAGAATAGGATTTCAAATATATTATTCTCATTTTCAAACCACACATTTTGAAATCCTTCTTCGTTTGTGTTCGAATTCCACTGGTTTTACCGTATATATTGTTTTACAATAGTATTAATTATTTGTTACAATATTATTCAATATACTGTTTATATATACTATATATTTTATTGTTTTACTATAACAGACATATATAGTAACAATATATTATTGTTACTGTATATTGTTAATTATAATATACAGTACTGTAATATACTATTAGTGTATAATGTACAGTACTATAATATACTGTTACTGTATAATATACAGTACTATAACATACTATTACTATATAATATACAATAACAATTTATTGATAATAAATTATTATAATTTGTTACATACTATATTTAATGTCTCTTTTGTTTCCAAGTTTAGTAATGTCTTCTGTATTATAATTTGTATTATAGTTTATAAATAATTTATTAACATATAATATATATATATATATATATATTTTTAGTTTTTAAAAAAATATTGTATTAATTCTTTATTTGTTACTTTAATAGGCTATTAATATGTCATCTTCTAATGTTGGCACTAGTTCATCTTCATATTGCAACGAAGAAGACAATAATAAACCCTTGTGGGTGTATGTTACAAGATATAACAAACTTAATGAAGGAGGTGAAACCATATCTTGGCAATCCAATTTTTGCCATCAAACAAAGAAATATTCCTACACGAGGATTCATACTCATCTACTAAAAATATCCGATTTGAGGATTAGTTTTTACCAAAAAAAAAAAATTGGCATCAAATGATATAACAAAAATGCAACAAATTGAAAGTGACGTAAAGGTAAAAGCGTAGACTAATGCACCAAAAGAGGTCTCTTTGCCCAACTAAGTATCATTGGGCAATGTAGGATCTCTCCAAACCCAATCTTCAATGGAGAGCTTTGTTCTAGGAGGGTATGATCTAAAGAGGAAAAAAACAAATACAAGTGGACGTACATCTTCTAATCCAATTTCGGGAGCTTTCAACAATACATGCCTATTGCATGTTGAGATTGCTAAAATGTTTTACTCTACTGGCTTGTCATTTCACTTAATAAGGAACCCATATTATGTGAGCTATTTTACCTTTGTAGCCAATAACTCACTTATGGACTATTTGTCACCTGAATATAATATGTTGAGAATTACATTACTTCAATAAGAGAAAACTAATATTGAAAGGTTATTACAACCTATTAAAAGAGCATGGAAGAAGAAAGGTGTGAGCATTGTAAGTAAAGGGTGGAATGACTATCAAAGAAGGCCATTAATTAGCTTTATGATAGAAGGTAGTTCTATATTTCTTAATATGGCTAATTGTTGAAGGGAAACTAAGGATAAATACTTTATCTTTAATTTGATGAAGGAAATCATTGAGGAGGTAGGTGCCGATAATATTGTTCAAGTGATAACTAAAAATTGAAAGGATTGTGCAGGTATCAGGGTATTAATTCATCAACTTTATCCTCACATCTTTTGGACTCCATGTGTAGTCTATACGCTTAATCTCGCCTTGCAAAATGTTTGTGCAGCAAAGAATATAGAGAACAATTAAGTGGCATTTGACGAATATTTTTGGATCATATAAATTTTCGATGATTGTTTGTTTATTAAGAATTTTATTACATATCATTCTATGCGATTATTTATATTTAATAATTATGTTCCTTTGAAATTACTTTAACCACTCATTTTGTTTCGATTATTGTTATGTTGAAGAGATTTAAACTCATTAAGGTGGCCCTTCAAACTTTGGTTATTAAGTGAGGAAAGCTAAACATGTAAAAAAGTTACTATTAAATGATATTTGGTGAGATAAGATTGATTATATACTTTCATTTACTGCTCCTACATATGATATGCTTAGGACTTATGACATGAACAAACATTGTCTTAACTTAGTGTATAATATGTGGGATACCAAGATTGGAAAAGTGAATATTGCTATATATAAGCTTGAAAAAATAGCGAATCCACATTCTATGATGTGGTTTATAACATTCTTATCGACCAATGGAGAAAGAATAACACCCCAACTTTATTGCATAGCCCATTCTTTAAATCCAAAATAATTAAAGTATTATAATTTATCATTTTTGTATGATCTAATTATACATTCATTAAACAAAATTGAATTTAAATCTAACATTTTATTTTTTGTTATTAAATTTGTAAGGTACTATAGCGATCAATAGCTTAGTAAATGGCCAAATAGAGTTCCTCCACACAGAATAAGAAGTTTCTCAAGGAATGATGAAATGTATGAAAATACAAATCCCTAATATGGAAGATCAATTTACGGCCAATATGGAATTTGCTAATTTTTTGCCAAGCGCAAATCAATCTACAAATATTGATTTTATTAGTGATTGCTATAGTATGGATTCAAAAAGTTGGTGGATTGTTTATGGTCTAAGTGTACATTTACTCCAATCTTTAGCTTTAAAACTACTTGTATAATCATCTTTATCATCATGTTGTGAGAGAAGTTGGAGTACTTACTCATTTGTCCATTCATTGATAAGGAATATAATGACTACAAAACGTGTCGAAAATTTGGTTTTCATTCGTAGTAATCTTTGCCTACTTTCAAGGACTCATCCACAATACTCATAAGGAAAGAGTAAGATGTGGAACATTAATGGAGATACATTTGACTCACTCGATGATATTAGAAAGTTAAAAATTACACACCTCTCATTGGATGAGTCAGAGCTAGAATGTGTTGTTTTTACCGATGATGGTGATGAAAATGGAGACAATGAAGAAAATATAGTAATGCAATCTTGAAAGTGATATACTTTTTATAATTAAGTGTCATTGATATTTTATATTTATCCGTGTTAAAAGTTGTATCAATATTATTGTCCTTATATGAATACATACCGCCTTTTTTCCAATGATTTTTTTGTATAATATTTAAAAAATATATGTTTTTATTTCACATTTATTGTGAAATAGAAGTGTTCATCAATTAAAAAAAATATAAACCATTATTTTAATTTATATATCCCCAACGTGTTGTGTCCTTAATTTGTAAAAAATAATGTGTTAACATGTCAATGTCGCATTGTGTCTGCATCCCGTGTCGGTGTCCGTACTTTATAACTCGTGATAGATATGGATAATGTAGTGATTACTAGCCATTTTACTAGTTAACAGATCCGATTACCTTACCATGACTCATCCAGATATTACCTTCTTGGCTAGTATTGTAAGCCAATTTTTATCTTCTCGTATTCCTCATCCTGAGGCTATAATGTAGATTGTGAGACATCTCCAATTTACACTAGGTCAAATCTTACTCTTCAGTGACCATGGTCATACGTAGGTTGAAAGGTTTTCTCATACTAGTTGGGTTGGGTCATTAGATGATCGAAAGTCTCCCATTAACTATTATGTTTTTATTGGAGGCAATCTTGTGTCATGAAAGACTAAGAAATAATGTGATAACCAGGTCAACAGTGGAATTAGAATACTATACAAATACATATGTTTCTTGTAAAATGGTGTGGCTTCGAATAATAATTTGATTCTCTTGGTTATAAGAGTTCTTGATATTCTCAATTGTAATGTGATAATCAAAGCAGTCATTCAAATTTCATTAAATCTAATATTTCACTAGCATGCAAAGAAAATTGAGGTAAATTGTCATTTGTTCGTGAAAAGCTCTACCCGAGCTTAATTCATGTTCACAGTGTGAAGATTAGAGATCAATTAAAAGATATTTTCACCAAGTTTTAGCTGAAATTTGAATTACACATATTTGTAACAAACGAGACATAATCAACATTTATATACCAACTTGAGACAGAGCTTTTTGAATATACTGCTATAATAAACTTTAGGATATATTGTGGTATATTCCTTTTGTAAGGGTGTTCTAGCATTTGTAATATATGTAAAAAAATCTTACATATACATATGAGTAGAACTTCTCTTATGACATATCTACAAGAGCCATTAAGAGAGCCAGCTATAACTATTTGTTATTGACTCAGGTGAAGTGCAATAAAACCAGAAGCATCCTGACCGTTGCTCATAATATGGTGGCGTACAGATTCTCCCTCGCGTAATGAGAATTGTGATCCATTAATTCATAATTAATTGTTGTGTCCAACAATGTGAAACAGAATAAATGAGACAGCGCACTACTAAAGAAGAATTGCAAATTGAAATCTTTTCTCAAAAGTGGTAATAAACACCTCAGAGTATTAACCCCATCATCTAACCAAATTCAAGTTCCAACCTTTGTCAAAGCATTTATTATATATTCAAAAATTCAACTTTATCAAGTTGGACATTACTGTGGAAGCAAGGGCTCCCCCCCACCCCTGAAAAAGAAAAGAAAAAGGAAAAAAAATATGGTGCAACTCGTTGTTCCTGTTTCTTTGAAAAAAAAGCAAATACAATGATTTATTTGTTATGAGCTGCAATCTGACATTTTGTGAGACTCACTTCTTGTAACAGCAAGATCATGCTTAACAGATAAAAGCAGATCAGGTGCAGCATAATCAGATAACCTTAATCTAAGTGTAGTATTGAGGGGCGGTAATCAAAGGATGAATAGACAGATTAACAAAGTACAGAGAAAAAAGCAGCATGAAGGCTGGGGAGAGAAGATTCACCTAATAAACTGTACAAGCCCTTGAACCTTTTTTTTCAGGGTGTTTTATCTTCACTGCTGATGAAAAAGAGGTGACAGAAGGAGGTGATAAAGAATGGAATGACCAAGCCAGAGAAAGGAGGCAGCCAAGAAGAAGAGACAGGATAATAATTGGCTGAGAACTGACAGTTAAACATAGAAGGGAAGACAGATAAAGAAAGGTGGTAGCACAGATAGGAAATAACAAACGATAAAAAGTTGTGCACGCTCAGTATTCCTTCTTAACCAATTTGGAAATTCCTGCTGAATACGCTCACATATAATATCCACCCCCCTCTGGATATGTTGCTGCAATAGCAAGAAGAATATGTTCCTTTTCGCTAATTTCATACCAAATGCACCTAAAATGGCAAAGCCTATCTGCATATCCAGAAATCAATCAAGCCATGACATATATATTAGCACAACAAGGGCATGTTAGCAAAAAAAAAATCCATCTGCTGTCGACTCTTCCCACAAAAAACATATAATCACTACCCCAACCACATAATACCAGATAAACAATATAGGTGAATAAAGCAAGAAAAAAAATAACACAAATACCTGTAAACATCCACCAGAATTATTTGTTGATTTCAAGAAAACTTTTGATAAAATTGACAGCATGCCACGAGCAGATGACACTAAAACACTCAAATTTTCAGAAGCAACCTGATGAGTGTAACGAGCCATAGCCCGCTTTGTGGACATGCTCATTTTGTCAGCAACCATGTCACTGCTTCCTTCTAGAATAAGCTTATTCTGGTGAACAAGGATTTGCAAACTAGAGCAAATAATACCACATAAATCAGGTTCTTCATTCATAGCATTGGATAACACTTTCTCCAGATCGGCAAAGCTTTCAGCAGTATCCAATGGGTAATTACAAAATGAAGGCAACAAAGACCACAGAGAATAAACAAGTGCATCAGCACTTCTTGATGAAAATATTCGCCCCTCACTCTCAAGCTGCCAAAACAAATTTAGTTTAGAAATCATCAATGAAATTAAGAACAAAAACTTCTTGTTGAGAGAATTGCATACCTTTCGCGATTTCTGCTTAATATGTGCAACCATACCCAAGAGTGATTCAATATAGAAACGCAACCGGCCACCAACTATATGCTGCTTTAGAATAGGGAAGAGCCACACATTTGCCTCAGATAGGTCATCAGCTTCCAAATTAAGAGGTAGAAAACTTAAAAATATTTCAGGACCCATGGCTCCAAGAGCTGATCCAATGCATTCATGCAACTGTACATTAAAACAGCCAACATATGTCAAAAACACAAGCAAAATGTGAGGATTAACAAATAGGCCAAAATAAATGCATTTGTATAGAGTGTTCAATAATAGGTTTATCCTTCATCCATACATGTTCGGTTCACTCACTAATCAGCAAATAATGACAGGGATAAAATTAGAAGTGCCAACTGCCACATCTAAATTCTTGCAAAACACAGCCTCTAGACTCTAATAGTCAACCTAACTGACTCAAGAAGTTTATTGTCAGCCAAAACACTTCTGCTACATGGGTAACTTGCCATAAATTAAATGAAAACAAAACAAAAGTACAGGAAAGCACATATTTTTTCTAGGTCAAGGGCCTGCCCAGTGATTGGATAATATTTACCCTCACCAAAATTTACCATAAAAATGAAAGCTCTGCTATGACAGCCTCTAAAATAAGATTCAACTTAACATCATATTCATAACTAAATACAGAATGTACCCAAAACAGAAACCAGGAATGAACTATGTGAACCCCCACCCCCAACAAACACAACACAAACACACACACACAAATATTGAAGGGCAGCTTAGGGCATTGGCTCCTGCATTGCAGGATTTATGGTGCTCATATGTGTAACACTAAACTGTATATTGTAGATAGCTTGTTTCCATGGCTTGAACTCATAACCTTTATCTCACAACGGAGCAACCTTACCATTGTATCAGAGCTCACCTTTAAAAGCCTTTTGACTCAATTGAATTTTCCATAGATGATTTTCAAATCTTCATTCAAACCTCTCCATCCAATAAAGCTAAAGTTCTTTGCACTTTCCTTTGTCCTTCAACGCCATAAAGCCCATCCCATTCCTCAAGGTGGAGCTTCTTAGACTTTTAATCATGAGTAGTCGAATACATGAGCCTTCTCACAATCCAGAGTTTGGAAAGTTTCCCGTTTATGCAAAGGGGGTCGGGGTTATTTTTATTCATACAGTAAACTTGCATTCTTGGAATTTGGTTAACATAAGCACATAGTCACCATCACAAACACGAAAAGCGCATCCATATTGCTAGCTTTTGCTAAAAGGCACGCAAATATCTTTCCGGACAAATAAGTTTCTTGTTTCTATAAGTTCAGATGAACATTATGTGGATTGAATAAGGGAAAGGAAGAAAATGTTATTCAGATTTAAATATCTGTGGTTGGCAGATAGATGGGCATGTAGACCTATATATGAAATCATTGATTACTGTTAAAATTCACAAGACGCATAGCTTAAATTAGGTAACAAGCTAATCATGGTCCCCTAAAGAAATTAGGAAAACAGAAGAAAACAAGATGACGCTGAGTATGGCAAGAAAGAGCAAACGTTCATTTTTTGGTCAACAGAAGGGAACTAATCAGAGATTTAAGCAACTGATGAGATGGAGAACATGGAGTAGGCAAAAGTCTAAAGATGAGTGCAAGATAAAAAAGAGTGGACTAATGCACAAGGCCTCCACATCATGATGTACTCTTACCCTTGCCTCGTAGAAAAAAAATTCCCATGCTTCAAAACTATGAACTCCAAGTCACCATAGGGAGACAGAACTACAAATTTTATTTCCACAATGCAGCAAATCATATCAACTCCATCAGTTGGACAAAATAACAACCATCTAAAGGTTTAGACAACTACATTCCAAGAAAAGAGACCACAGATTAATAGTTGATAGATGTACTTTGCAAATATCAACAATGGTGGCCAGCTTTAGAGCTTGAGGTACTCAGCAGAACAAGATTGCGTAAGTTTAAAGGTACCGATGGCTTCAAAACATGGATGAAAATATTAGTATCGGTATTAATATTGGTCACGATCGTATCATTATCGAACATATCAAACAATACATATTGGTATCAGATAATATCAAACCAAAACAATTATGAAAATAGTAAGCTAGCAAGCCCTCTTCAGCTAATATATCATCCAAATATCAGTCGTATCAGGCAATATTTTCAGTATTGACTGAGATATCAACTTTGTCAGCCAATACAGAAGCATATCACAATATTATTGTGGTATTGAAAAGTATCAGTATTAGAGGTTTGATAACGATACATATCAGCCGATACATATTATATCGGCCAATATTTCCATCCATGTTTCAAAATTATTCTCATTAGAACCATAGGGTTATTGTGAAGTGGAATGTGCTATAATCTACCCAAACCAAACCTGTGAAATATTTTAGCAACAATATATCTAAACCCAACCCACCTTGAGAAGACCAAACACCCAAACTTACTAGAAATAGATGAAACCCAAACTAGACCAAATCCGTTTTGTGAGACCCAAAACAAACAAATCCAAAATGGCCCAAACTTTTAGATGATTATGGTCCAACTAAAATCTAAACTCATCAAAATAGATCAGAATTATAAATCTTTTTACTTCTCAAACTGAGGTTCTTTCAACCTAAGTGTATAATATTTGTGGCTATTTTTGTGTTAACAACACTTCCCAGAATTTTTTCAAATGTAACACAAGAGATTCAAAACAAAAATAAAATAAAATAAAATATCATATCCTATGCCTTGCGTCTACTTAGCACATGCCACAAATTAACAGCTTATGTCAAATTTGGATTATTAGGGTTAAAATCAAATGTCTATGTTAATTAATATAATAGAGCCAAAATTCAGTAAAAATTTGCAAAAAAGAAAAAAAAAAGAAACCCATTAGGGCAGTTCGGTTATCAATGGACATTTTGTGTGTGTGTGTGTATGCATTAAAAACTTTGCAAAAATTAAGGTGTGATATTGAAAAGCTCTTGTTAAGAAAATGAATAATAATAATAATAATATGAAAACAATAATAAAAAAATGTAGTGATTTGTGTGTTAAAAAAACATGCAGGATATTCTACACTGAACTTTTTTCTACTGCCAAACCAGGTCAAACCATTTCAAGCTAATTGTTGAGTCAACTAACTTTTTAATGCTTAAGGTTTGTAAAAATGACACTATACACAATTAACAGTTAATTCATAGATTACTATTCTAATCATATGATTTGTTGATTTGAAATTTGATATTAACAAGGGATCAACAATTGATGAACAAGAAAAGTAGTGCTCAGGATCATATCAAATATCACTTCAGATCCAATGGCCAATGCTGAGTCATTCCCCAAGATAAACCCCAAAAATAATTAGCTAATGTGGCTCAAGATTTCAAAAAAACAACTCAAACCTGAAAATACACCAACCTGAGAAAATCCGATAGCAAAATGCTTCAAAACCAAACCGAAACTCCAAAACCCTATTTGAAATGAGATATATAAATGGCCTAGGATTGAGCTAACCCAGGAACTGACCCATGACCCCAACTACGTGAGAAACAAACAAATCGAGCATGAACGACCTGACCCAAAGTGATCAAGATGTAAAACAAGCAACTTGAATCCAACCCAACATCTGAGGTGACCCACGGCCTCAATGACTGGACCTGACTCAGCCTGAAGTTAAACACTTGCATAATTGTGAGCTAGAGAGTGAGTCAAAAGTGAATTATTAGAGTGAATAGATAAGGAATGAAACAAAGATGGTGGCCAAATAGTGCTAATACTGCACATTTTGTCAATATGAAGAAGGCAGATAATATGGATGGATCTTATGATTTCCAAACAAAGTAATGCATGAAGCAAACAGAAGCTCTTGGGTCCAATTCTAGCACAATACATGGCGTAGGAATCACCCTCTCTGATGAAGCACCAAGATCCTGTTATCTAACATGATACCTAACAAGAATGCTGGAATCTTTAAAACTGTGAATTCTGAATAACAAAATGCAGTAACTGTTACTTTTAGGAGGGACAATAACAAAAGGAAACAAACATCTAGGGTTCTTTTCCATTGTTCTCTTTACTTTGGCCAGTATAGACAAAGCAAATATCTCATGATCTGATGATATTTCAATCCAGTGGATACGTTATGTCGAAGATGGGCTTTTATATTTCCAGGTCATGAAAAAGAAGCAAGCAGGTTTAATGGTTGAATAAGAGACCTGAAAAAGGCATAAACCATTAGGGATGGATGACTGCCCGTTAAAAAATGCAAAGCAGCAACAGGCCTTCATACTTCACCCAGGTTCGGCATAACATTTATTGATATATCAACCTAAACTATGTTTATTGGATTTCTTATACCAGATTATCTTCCAAACCTCGATTCATGCCTTAAAGGCTATGGATGTGTGATACGAGCCTCAAAAGTAAAAAATTCGACTAAAGAAAACTTCATCTAGCACGAGAGCATTCTTCAGATAAATATGCCTTCAAAATAAAAAACAAAATAAAATACAAGGGAGATTCAATTTTACAAGGAGGATGCTTCCTATTGGTGATGAGCCTAGAGTCTAGTGAATGATATCCTCAAAAACACCTGTTCAAATAGATAATAATTACCCAACTAACAAAAATTACAGAGTCTAAAGATAAGTCCCAAACGGTTTCAATTTGCAACAACCTCTTTGCATACTGCATTATTCTTCCAGCCTCCGGTACCAAAAAACTTGCTCACATGTTCTAAGCAACACAAGGATAACGAACCAGTACATAGAAGTTGCAGATATGCTATAAGCTCCTCCTAGGCTCCAAAATAAGAGAAGATTCAAACCTTACGAGCACATATTACCAGTTGTGAAAAGGATTCCTTCTGAGAGGATAAACTCAAGGTATGGAATTTCGGTGAAGAGTCCAATCAGGAACATATTTCTCCAAATCCTCTCCATAATCTACCTCAAATTCACCTTGCTTTTCAACCTCACCTTCATTCTTCTTCTACAGTGACAATTTGAAACATATCTATGAAGGTAGAACTCAATCACCCTCAATTTCAGCCAGCCTCTTTCCTAGCTAGATAACAAGGAAAAGATGCATATTATCCTCATACACAAGCTTAGATGATGAAAAGGAACTCTACCGACATATCAGCATTTAATTCCACAATAACAGTCAACATTGTCACCATATGGTAAACCAATCCTCTGCTTGGTTCTGGAATAATTCATAACTAGGGTGTAGGATTCAACAATGTTCAAAAGCTCACAAAAGGTTAGGAAGTCTTCTAGCCATCAACAGTATCAGCATACAACTGACCATGCTTCATTCACAATGTACAAAATGGGACTGAAATTGTGCTATGTGAACCACGTTGGATACTTGTGATATAATTTTGGGTAAGCGACGGGAGTACCACCAGGCTCTGGTCTACCATACAACTAACATTGTGGGACCCAAAAAATAAAAGAAAAGAAACAAGAAGCAAGTTAGACAAAAAATGAAGGTAAAAGCAGGTGGTCACTTGTCATCATAAAAAAAAAAAGGCAGCATATGCTGGCTGCCTCTACTGAAAAAACAGAGAGGGGCAGCTGGCACTGCAGAAACAAAAGGGGAAAAAACAGACGAGGGTTCGAGATTAATTTTATGTAAATGATGAGCAATTGGAGTTGACAATTGTGGAATTGAGAAATGGTTATCATGTATCTAAGAATTCAAGGGTTATTTTCTAAATTTGAATAATAACCAAAATACATTATGATACATATGGATATAGGGAGGATTCGGTGCAAGATTCTACCTTGGAAATTTCAAAGATAAGCTGAGTATTTCATTGCACAATTAAAGTGAGTGGATAATGGGATTTGCATGAATGTTTTCCATTTAATTAATCATGTTCATGTTTTCAAATAGGTTTTAAAACCTAAACAAAAAATGAACAATATGATACTATGTTTGTGGAAATTCTTTGTGATTTCTCATTATTAGTAGCTTTTAAACATGACTTTTTCTTGAACAAGTATATTTTATACTATGGAAATGAGCCTTGCATGTATCATTCTTATTCATGATTTGAGATCTTTGGAAACGCATTTAGTATGCATGACACCTTTGGAGCATATACTAGATGCCTTTGCTCATTGGAAGCCACTCTACACATGTATGACCATGATACAAGACATGATTATATGATTCGAGGTGTTCTTATATATCACAATATTTTTATTCTTGGCACAATATTTATACTGAAAGATGTTTTAGACAACTGTTTTATCAACCATGCACATAATCATTAACATCAATGATTAGTTCAACTTTTGGTTTATGTTGTTGCATGTGAGAAAAATTTTAAGTTTATTATTTATTTATTATACTTGTCTCATAATATTTTATTTATTTATTAGATCACGGGAATTTTGGGACTATAGACACTTCATATTGGTTATACGTGTTAAGTTGGGCATTTTTTTGGACTTCTATCTTTAGTCATTTTGGATGCATATAAACTGTTATATCTATCATGTTACTGATTAATTTTTGGATGAGCTTTATCTCTAATGTATGTATATTAGATAGGGTGGCAAAGTCTTTGGATATTTATCTTAATTTTAATCTTATCCATATGATGTTGTGTTTCAAATTAAGACATGACGCTTATCGGTGAAAGAGGGTCCCAAGATAACCTTGGTCATTGCACCGGTTAGATATGGGTTGTGAGAAACATAATGTTTATTATGCATGACAAGCATTAATATTTCTTCCCATACATTAAGTTGAAATTATGTTGATTTCCCTCTAGAACAAAGTCAAGGTTGTACAACTTTCAAGAGGTCTAGAATAACAAAGGATAAACTAAACTTCAATCTCCATAGCATTGCTGTCATTCGGGCCCAAGCAGGATTAGCCCATCTCTATAATAAGAAATTGTTTACTGCTCTGTTTTTTTTTTTTTTTCAAAACCCGTAGACACTAAGACCAAAGTCTTATCCTGGATCCGCACAAATAGCTGAATAAATATAAGGATGAATGTCACATCACCCATATGTATCTCAAGAGTTTTCAACAATGTCTCCCAAACATTTCTCTGCTATATATACAATCAAGGATGTGATTGACACCCACACATGTGGCCAACCAACAATCACCGACAGCTAACAAGGCCTTCGATCGGCCATCACTGCCTGTAGTAGGCTAATTGACAATTCCATACTTCCCACTCTTCCCAAAACCATATATAACATGAAATCCGTCCATTAGTTCCTTCAAATCGAGCTAAAAAGTCAATCAATGGTTGATTAAAAATACTATTCCCACCATTGACGGTTTGCTAGTTGGGCAATGATACAACCACCTACATCATTGTTGGCAACCTAACAGTCAATTAGAGATAAAACTATGAGTAACCGCCAGATGATGATGTCACTAACAATCTTTATCAGCTTCAGTCAGCCAGCAATGTCGCAGCCCCAACTATCATTGGATGTCCATAAATAGAATGCACCATGAAAGCGAAGCCCCTTGGTCATGAAAAAAAAATTTTCACAAAATAGTAAGTTCGAAGGATTTTTCTTGGCCATTAATTTTAAGTCTATCTAGATGAAAATTTTAGAAGCCTAGACTGATTAAGGTAACATCCTAGTGAGGCCATACTTAGGTGCTCTAAATGAAATATCAGTATAGGCATCGGGCCCCCCGGATACTAATCGATACCTCAACAAAATCGCAATACGTTGTCGTACCGACAATATATCGACCGATATTTCTCTACCGGGCTATTATTTATAAAAAAAACTTTTCATCTGATTTGTTCTATACTAATTATTGATACAAGTATAGACTAATATAATACATACCGGCTAATATGTATCAATATCGAGGCCACCGATACTTATATTTTCCAATACCACAACCATATCACAATATATTGTTGTATCAACTGATGCAGCCGATACATCGGGCAATGCGGCCGATATAATGAGCAATATGACCTTATTAGCTTACTATTTTCAGAATTTTTTTCTTTTAATATATTCGATATTGATATATATTGTTTGATATTTCTAATACAAATATGACCATGAATGATGCCCATACTGATATTTTCATCCATGATACTTTTATGTATTTTCTAATATATTTGTACAAATATAACAGTGACTGATAATTATGCCAACAATTTTATCCATGGTAATCGTGTACCTAGGGAATTAATGAATTGGATTTCAAGTTCTTTGCAAAAATTCTGGGGCTTGTCACTAAAAGCTCTGACTCGTGCATCCAACATCTACATGATCATGTGTCAAAAAGGTTAATACACCAAGATAAAAATAAAAGCACTATGATTTAGAAATTACTTTCCTGTTCTTTTCCATTTTCTCTGGTACAGCAGGTTACCTGTTGGCACTTCCAATACTGGATAACTGCATTACAGGTTTCCAGATATTTATTGTTTCCGTCCAATTTTTTCAAACAAAATATCAGCATATTTAATGCTCATGGGGAACGTAAACCAAAAAACAGCCATCACCTCAACAGGATTCAAAACATTGGTCAGAGAAACAGAAGAATTGACAATCAACATTCAAATACAACAGTTGCAAAACATAGAAAGTACCTGCTTTCTGTATGGGAAATCTTCATCTGACAGCTTTTGCATCTCTGCCAAGCTCTTAAGGGTTCCTCTTAATAGCTTAGAGGAATATTCTCCTAAAACAACAGAGGTTGCCTCACCATAGTATCAAAATCAAAGGACAATAATTTCATGACAAGCTAGGGTTTCAGGTACTTAATAAGAAAGCACATAAAGCTGATTCTATACAACAAAATCAATTTTATCGAAAGGGCATGGTGGGTGTAGCTCTCAAGTAGGTACAACCAAAATAAGTTACAGGGAAGCCAGTTCATGAAAGTTTAGAATTGAAAGTCCTTACGAGGTATAAAAATGCATAAAAATAACATAAAATTTTCCACAAACTGAGAGGCATCAGAAAAGTGTATTGACTTCATGAGATTACCTAATTTATCGAACATCAGCGAGACAACTTGGAATGCCAAGTCCCAAATGGACGAATAACGATAATCAAGCAAACTTCCAATGGTTGCACAAACTTTTTCAACAACAGTTGGCCCAGACTTTCTTGTGTCCAGGTCTGCATTCATTAAAATCTGATCAATTCCCTGTTGAATAAGGTCTTCATCAATGCACACTTGCAATAGATTCTTCATTGTCTCGGTTGCAGCAAATAAGGCCTCCTCATACTCAAATGCCAAAATATCTGCAAGCATTACAAAGCAGCAAACAAACTCATATATTGTCATTGATGGAATTTCCTCCCCCTAGAAGGACAACTATTTACACTGAAGTAAAACCTCTAAGGGCATTAAAAACAACAGGAAGCTTAGCAACGCAGGTCTGCCTATTGAGAGCGTAAATCTTCTTCATTCCAACATCCAAGAGACGAGCAGTAAATGTCATGCCATTGGCTGATGTCTCATTCGTCGAGACAGAAAATGCTAGTGAGCATAGGAGATCAAGCAGAACATCAGGAGAGACCTCCAATGAAGGGTGTAGGCAAAGGATATTCAAACAATCAGTTATATGCCTTGAAACAAGTGGCTGATTCAGTTCCAACAAAGTTTTAAAGTACTTCAGAATTATTGTCTTGTACTTCATCAACATATACGGAAGACAGTCTTTAAGTGTATCCAGAACATATAAGACCTCCTGAGCTCCTTTAGGCCCTTCAGAAGCAGTAGCGTTTGATCCTCCAGCAAGCAGAAGGTATCTTTCAAATATGTTCGTGATCCCTTCACTCCCATGTGCCAGCAGTGAAGTTCCTTGGAAGCTTTGCAAGACATCACGAACACACAAATGCGACTGCCTCCTCACCTGCACAGCATCAAACAACCAACTAAAATTATCTGCCTATCTCCATACCATTGTCAGAACCGCAAAGACAAAGCAAAATGATTATAGAAATCATCGATAATGCCACAAACCCCAAAATTCATTAACCCAAAATGGTTCATATAAAATGAACTATTCTGAAATTATTCAACCCCCATAGGTTTTTAGGAAGTTGAAGAGCAGTTTATATCACTAACTCACTCCCAAGGAGAGTGAGCATTGGCGAGGTTGTTCCAATATGACGTAGAGACCATGGACTCAAACCACAGAAATAATATTTCTGCAATCCAAAGATAAGATTGCACATATTTAACCCTTCTTAGGCCTGACAATGTGAAAGCCTCATGTAGTGGACCGCCCTTTTTACCTAACTCCATAGCTTCCTACATCTAACTCTCCTAGCAATTGATTTTGAATTGACCAAAGAACCTTTCCTTCTTGCATTGCAATAGTTCAAACCATTTAATCATCCTTGCCTTAGCTTCAATAAGCACTATTCCAGTTTATTAGTATCTTCTCGTTTTCTCTACTTCGGTTACACAACCCATCCACCTTCGAGGATTTCTTGAAGCAAGGGAGCAAGCATTGATTTAAAGATAAGGTTGCTATGTAGCTTGGAGATCAAAAGAATAAAACTATGGAAATAACTTCTCACCACTGCATGGGTGAGGTTCCACGTCTGAAACTTCCCAAAACTTGTAATGCAAGAAGCCTCATAAAATGGACCACCCTTTAAAAAAAACACTATATTTTGTTTGAATTAATGAAGCAATACAAAGTTTTCACAGAAGACACCTATGTGAATATCAGGAGAATAAACTTGGGATAATGAGCATCAAATAAACATATTTTTCTTCAGTTTGCGGTGGAATAAAGCAGAAAATTCTAAAAATTGTCCACTTTCTGTACAAGATTAACTAGAAATTTTCTATCAAATGGGTGTATCAATGCAAAATGTTAGGCCCAAGAAAAGTTAGATACACACGGCTTTATACCTACAGAGTTTAAAGTTTGCTCCCTTGATATGCCCGCAACACCAAGCTCACCTAAAAAACCCACAATTTTCCAATGTATTACAAGGAGGGGACTATAAAAACCTAGTCCAACAAAATAGAACTAGAGATGACACTTTCTTTTCTACCATTTTTTGAGGGTAAGAACATTTCTACCATTTAGTACATCTTCAACGACAGTAGAATTTTAGATCAATTCTATCCACTCTTACACAACTTCACCTATTAAATGGGAAAACCAAACAAATTTAAGTTTATGGTGTAAGGAATTTTTGAGCCTGTATACCCATATCCCAATTTCAATTAATAAAATTGATTTTTAGTAGTCATTTTTTGGTTTACTCCTATTATCTTGAAGCTTATTCTCCAAGTATAGTCAGTCCATAGCCACTCCATAGCCCTATATTACTTCATTCCTCCAAAGCATCAGACATCATATAACTTGTAAGCTCATCTTAACTATGTTTAGTAAGTCCAACCACAACTAAAACAATAGGACCCAAACCCAACCCTTTTTGTCAATCTATTGTATGTAGAACAGTATTGTTAAAAGCACAAGACGCATTAAGGCGTAAAGGGTCCACAGGGCCTAGGAGAAAGGCGCATTAAAGACTGATGGAAGAGACGAGTCTATTTACGAGATATTTACATAGAATGTTTTTATATACTGAATTCCAGTTGTTAAAATTAATGATAGAATAAAAATGTCAAAAATATATATGACAATAATCATAAACTCATAACTCAATTAATAACATAAAAATAGCAATTAATATGCACAATTTATTACAAATACAGAAAAATAATAAAATTTAGTAAATAATTTGAAATATTCTTCTCAAAATACTCACAACAAAAAATTGATATTATCTTCATCATCAAATAAAAGTTTATATATTCCCCTTCCTTAACTTTTAGGCTTGAATTATTTCTTCATCTTTACATATCTCTCTAAACTAAAATCTTCATCACTTATAAACTTCAATAGAATAGACCTTCAAGATTCATATAATTTCTAAATTTAGTATGAAATGTAGTATCATTTACCCTAACAATTTTAACTATAAAACATTGTGCCAAAAAATATCTTCAGATGAAATCCATTATCCATGTTATGGTATCCATTTATTTTTTTAACCAGTCACTTATTACTTTCATCAATCCTAATTTTACAAACACTAAGTTAGTAATATAAATAATAATTAAAAATAATTGCTAATTCAAAAAGAAACAATTGGTTTTGAACAAAAATTCTGTAACGAGCTCAAAGTACGCGCCTTGAGCATAAAAAAAGTTGCACCATAAAACCTAAGAGTGCACCTTAGAGCCTAAATGTGTGCCTGTTGGAATAAGTCTTATCTAGGTATGTTGGGGTACCAGGGTTTGAACCTAGAGCCTAAACGCACCTTTAACAACATTAATGTGGAAGGTCATTAGTTTTCATTGTACAGTCAACACAAGACTTATCATATCATTGATAATCGTCAATGCGTCTATATCATGGATAAAAATATCAATATCGGTATTAGTAGCGATCATATTAGTATCAAACATATTGAATACTATGTGTCGCTATCTGATATATGGAATAGAAAAAATTTTCTAAAAATCGTAAACTGGTAAGGCTATATCGGCCGATACATTGGCCAAATATCAATTATGTTAATTGATATTTTGAATATTAATTTGTATATTAGTTATATCAACCGATGAAAAAACATATCGTAATATTGTCACGATATTAGAAAATATTGATGCTGGGGGACCCAATGCCGATACATATCGGCCGATACAATCCATGGTCTATATGCATGCCACATGCTTTTATTTTCTCTTAAACCCACCACAAGCTTCCGCCGAGCACCCTATCATAAGCATGTTTCTAAATCATTAATAATTGACCCCTACTCCCCCCCCTCTCTCAATAGATGCAAAGCCTATGTGGCTGATCTCCCTATCCTCCTTGAAACTTACCTCAATTTTTTGTTAATTGCACAATCTGTAAATGGAATTCCATGACAAATAGTACATTTTGAACGTCACTCTTATATAATGATTCTCTTGCATTCCCTGGATTGAGTTCTCAAAAGTATTGTTGAATAAATCAGTAGAGATTTCCTTCTTTCTCTTTTCAATGCATATATGACCTCTTGCACTCTATCTTTGTGGACAAGCCCAAAATCTTTAGCCAAGTCCTCAAAAAGTAAACCAATGTCTAGGCCTTCTACTTGATTTTCATTAAGAAATAAGTACAATAATAAATGAAAAATCTATGCTCTCTTTTTTACATTTTTCTACTTCATCAAAAGCTAACTTTTCATTTGATCTACACAAACACTGCCAAGATCTCCACTCTCTCTTACCCCTGCTTTACCCTTGCTATCTTATATCTTCCTCATTATTTGGTGCATTATAATTTAATGTAAAGTATAGACCCATTAATGAATTTTTCTTTTCATCTTTCTTTGCCTATTCATTCATCTGTAATTTTACCCTAATTTTGCAGCTTTGCTATTTCTACGCTGTACATTTTAACCATTCTATGGATAAGAATTCCAAAACCTATTTTATGTACCATATGTCCTCTTCCTCCCAACTGTTTGAGGACTTTTTATGCTGTATTTTTTCAAAGATTTTTTTATTAAAAAATGTTTGTGACTTCATTTATTTGGACTATCAAAGGCCCACTTTCATCACTTCATCTCCAAGTTTTTTGGCTAAGTCGCATCATTGTTTTTCCTATATACTTCATTATTTTATTGCTGATGTTCCTGTGAAATAATTTTAGGTTCCACCATCTTTTTTCGTACACTTCGCCATTTAATCATCAATTATCATCTTATAATGCTATATATAATACGAAAGTCCTAAAACATGGATTACATAGTCACGCTGTCCCATGGAATAACTAGACCATTGTTTTTTAAGCCAAGAATATTGTCTCTATGACTTACGCTTCATCCTCCTCAAAGATGATTGAATGCTCATCTCTTTCTCAAAGCAATTGTTCATAGTTACCAGATCCAAAGACAATCAAATTCACTAAATATAAAACTAAACCAAACTTCAATAACGACTTACCATAAACAACAGAAAGCATTCACTTTTCATAGCAAAATTGTCAAAAACAGGAATATTTAAGTCATTTTTTTCTTCAAATTAGCAAATAGCAAAAGGAGGAGCAAATAGATCTGAGTCAAACATAACACTGCAAGGCTAAAACTGATCCAAATGAACGCAAAACTTTTACATCATACCTACCCTAATTCCAATTCAACTGACCTGAGAGAGACAAAAACATTACCTTAGGTCGCGAATCTGTGATAAAATTAATGAGGCAGCCATAAAGCTCAGACACATCAGACCAACCCACAGTATCTCTAACCATCAACAAATGCGATAAGCACTTCAACCCAGAAGCGGTCGCAATCGGCGACAAAGACTTTGAACGAATAACCCGAACCACCAATTCTCGCAAAAGTTGCCTCTTTTTTCTCAAAATCTCCCCTGAAACCATAGGCATTATCATAGAGAGAATAGCAAGAAGAGCGTCGACGGAATGACTGGGAGATTCAGAGCAGCATGAATCGGAGGAGAGATGATCGAGAGAGGATACGGTTGCGCCGAAGTAGGCAACATTAGAGAGAGGAAGGTTCTGATCTTTGAGCTCCTGAGCCATGGCTCCGATGACTGCGCATAAGTGCTGGTGGTCTTCTTTATCAGAGTTGCCGAATTTACAGAGAATGAAAGTGCACAAGTCATCGGGTTCGTCAGTCAAGTGCAGGGGTTCTTCCATTTCGAGTTCTTCCATGTCGATCTTCGAAGCTGGGGAGACAGTGCGTGAGTTAAATCGGCAAACCTCTGACTGAATCAAGAGCTAGGGTTTTAGAAATCTCGGCTCTTTCTAAAACAAAATAAAGGTCCTTTTTTTTGGAAAATTTCTTGTCTAAAAATAGAATGTTTATAATATATTATTCAAAATTTATATGTTTTTATTTAAATATAAAAATAAAATATTTAAAAATATCAAAAAAAGTAAAATTTTCACTGATTATAATATAAAGTTTTATATTTTTTTTCAAATTCTGCTTGATATACTAATATTTTAAGAATTCATATACGTAAAATTATTACTTTCTTATTTTTATAAATATAAATATATATTTAATGTAAAATAATATTTTTAAGTTTTATATTAATTTTATATAATTTTGTAAATTGGTATAAAATTTTCTTTGCACGTTAGAAAATATAGTACATTGATTCATATAAAAGACTATAAATATAATCCCTTTTATCATTATTTTGGTTTAATTATAATATTTAAGTTACTATCTAACATTTTATATAAATTTTAGAAACTTGTGCATTGATTTAGTTACAAAATCAAACTACTTGTATTTCTAATAATTTGAAGCATGATACTTGATGCGTACCTGGATCCGACTTCGAACAGATTCGGATTCTCTTGGATGGATTGAACAGGATCAGTTTCATCGAAAGATTTAATCGCACACCACTAAAACGAGCAAGTGGTTAGCGTTAACGGACGGGATCCCACCGAAAAACATTCTGACGCTCAGCCAAGAAAAAGCGATCTTGAGGAAGAAACCGAAATTAGAGAGAAGCTGATGGGAGAGGGGAAGTGAGTATTTTGTTCCGGATATCGGAGACATGCGCCTTCTCGTATCCGGATGGTGTGTGGAGTAACAGTGTAAAAGACCGTTCGTTGCCTTGGAGTTTGATTGTGTTTGAGAGCTTGGCTGTAGAGAGAGAGAGCTTGTTTCTCAGAATACTTAGGATTTCTCTCTATGAGTGAATTCAGGCGTACCCAGAATAAGGTTTCTAGGGTTTATTTTACGGCTGGGAGAGTGGTCACCCTTCTTTGGAAGGCGTGATCCCTCCTGTCTCCACCTTGGCTGGCTTGCCTTTTGGAGCAGATGCCAGTTGTCAAGGTGGGTATGATCCTTTCCTTCTGAGGAGGCCAACCGCTTTCCAAACTAACGTCCTTCCTTCTTGGTACATGGCCGTTGGGGTATCTTGGCTGGCAAGTTATTGGGAAGATCTGGTGCTTTCCTTCCTTGAAGGGCGCAAATCTTGTCAATATCCTTTCTGGTATAAGTTGGAATCGTGGAATATCCTTGGAGGATCGTGGTTGGCCTTTTAATGACTGGTGGGCTTAAACGGGTCAGGCCCGTTACTGTTGAAAAGCTTCTTGTGGCTAAACGTGCAAAGCGCGGACGGTCAACGCTTGGGTTGACCGTCTGCTTGCGTGTTGGCTGCCTTTATGAAAGATATCCGTCGTCAGCCTCCAGATGGGTTATGGGCCTGAGTGAGCCAGACCCATTACTGTAGAAGAGCCCTTTTGGGCCCAATGTATAAGGTGCAAACGGTCAACGTCTGAGTTGACCGTCAGCGTATTGGCTGCCTTCGTGGAGAGCGAAGGGAGAGCGGTTGGCGATCAACTGATGGGCTGTGGGCCAGAATGGAATAGGCCCATTAATGTAGCAAAGCCTCTAAATGCCCAATCAAGCTGCATAAAGGCGGTCAACATTGCGTTGACCGTTTGGAGGAGTTAGTTGCCAGGCCAACGCCAACGCGTGACCGTCTTGACTTTCCAGGTTTAGGCCGTCTTCTTACTAGGCCAAAAAAATATTGATTGCCTTCCCGCGAGGCAGATTGACCATTTCTTTTGCCACCATTATTGGTGTACCCATCAATATTTATTAAAAAATAATATGTTATTAATTTTTTTGACCTATTGACAATTATACATAGAAAATATCATAAATTTAATGAGAATAATTTGACTTTGACTCAACCTATTAATTTGACCAATGTAAAATTAAATTTAGATTTTGACACATTAATTTAATGAATTTAGTTTAAATAAACTAAATTTATACTTCTAATGAAATAATAGTCATTACTTTGACATCATTATACATATTACATTATAAAATATTCAAAAATGTATCATTTTATATAATAAATTATCATTACAAACTATGTTGATACACAATATATTAGTAGGCAGTATATATGATTTTTTACTATTTTTGATAATAATAAACCAAGTTATTATAAATTGAGTTCGATTATTTAAATTTACTAAAAATGAATATATTGAATAATTTGTTTAACTAATAATTTGATCCTATTGTTAAATGATTGATACACCATATTAATAAATGATATTTGTGACAAAATTTTTAAGAATAGCATGAGACTATATTAGAGTGACTCAAAATCCCCTCGAGTCTTGGCTCGAGTAACAAGGAATTGGAATGTTTTGTCAGTCAAATTTTTACTCGATAGAAATTGTTTAAAATATTTCGTTCAAGATTTGAGAGAATTTTATTAGAGTGAAAAGTAATTATTCCTACTATGTATGGTTGAAAATTGTATCACCTAGGAGTAATATATGTTGTGGCCTCAACTTCCACCATGCACAGAAGAGACGATATGGCCTAGAGTGAAAATTTTATAAAATAGCAAATGTAATATATTCAACTGTTATATGGTATGACTGAATCGCAATATTGCAAGCATATGTGGGGCTCTTTTCTTGGTAAGAATTTCACGAGGCAACATGATTTTGCCAACACTATTTGACCCAACTTATGGTAGGGAGTGGGATGTTTCTTGATCTTCAGCACCGCTCATTTAACCACATCTTCAACAACGACGTTCACCACTTCCATTCTACTTCCATCTCCAATTCCGTTTGAGCATGAAAGATACTGGTGTGCCACAATTTCTGGTTTCTTCTTTTGTTCGATCAGCATGTGATGGATACAATTTAGTGGCTTCTTCCTCCACAGTGGTGCCTACGCCGACTCCAACATCCTCCACCCCTTCCCCATGTCCTCAATACCAAGTATGATGCAATATAAAATCAGATAAAATAAAAAGTGGGGATTGAACCTAAATAAGCGTATTAAAAAAAATTTTCGGTGGCTTTATCTATCTTAAACTGAATAATAGATGGATATAAATTAAAAAATAAATGATTTGGCCTTTTAAAAATCTACTCGAGACTCATTCACTGAAAAAAATAAAAGAAATGCTCAACCAATCAATAAAAATAGAAACTCTCTGAGGGGCTTAATCCCCGTTATAAATTAGAATTAATCTTCACTCTAAACTTTTCATATATTCAGGAGCTGATTTTAAAAGGCCTCAGCAGGGACTCGTGGCCTAGTAAGTAGGGGGGCAGTCAACGGTGGTCCTCGGAAGCTGATGCATGCTTGCTTTGGGACTAGTCTTCATTTGTCACTTTTGTAGTCTCAGCCTTAAAAGTGCTCCCTTGCGTCGTAAATGCAGTGATCGTTGCTGGTGTTCCTGTCTTGGAACCGGCTTCTCGAGCATTGGAGGCGCCAGCAGCACATCCATCGGCTGCAACTCTCGCGGCAGCTGCAACTCAGGCGGCAATATTATTGGCTTAGAGAGTGGACGCCGCATCACTCTCCTCTTATTTGAAAAAATGTCCTTGAATTTAGGAGTGCGTCGTGTATCCCTAAATCTGGATCAAGTCTGCATAGGCCTTCACAACTGAACCAGCTATTGCTCATGTTTGTGAGGATTCATCCTGTGGTGAGGCAAAATTGTCAAGGTTGAACCAAATAAATGGGCTCATCATACATGCCGCATCATTTCGACGAAATGGGTAAGACAGTGCATTTCTTTGAGATCATTGCGTTACCATGATTTAGTGCTCACATCCGAAGTAATAATAGTTCTATAAGTATTATTCTTTTCTAAATTTTGTTCTAACTATAATGTTTTTTAAAAAATAAAGGCAAAGTAATGCGACTATCCGTGGATGAACAATCCTCGAAACATCCTACAATAAGAATTCTTGTGGGACTGCAACCTCAATTTGGAATTTCGACAATCAACTTGTGATTATCACTCTCAATAACAAGAGCATCAAAGGGTTTTTCGCATGTTATAGGGGACTGTGGTAGCTTTTTTGGGGCAAAAATATTTGCCGATGAAGAATTTCTACTTGACCAAGCTTCTCTTTAAATGCACAAGTGGATGCTCCATGGAGGCCAATGGGCGATCTCCACAACCTGGAACCATCACCAGTGATCTTATTCATAGTTGTTTGCCCAGCAAAGGAGCTTCTTGCATCCCCTTTTCCGGGTGGAACCAAATTTGAGCGGTGGCTTTTCTCCTCTCTTGTTCCAGTTTGAGATGGTTTCGAGTTGCCCCCAAAGGGGGGGAGACTATGCCGATCCAGATCCAAATCTCCCGACCCAGTTCGAACTGACTTCGTGGAAATCAAAACCATAAATGGCTCCCATAAATACATTATAATTAAAATATACAAATTAAATATTATCTCACCTAAAACAAGAGGAAGCATAAATAGCTATTATAACATAGCCCATAGGAACGCAAGCCTGATACAATATCCCTTAAAAAAGTTAATAAAATAATAAAGGAGCCTCATAAGTTTTTTCATCATGAAGCTTCTAGACTTTAAGGCTGTATCTACCTAAAATCTCATCAGGAAATACTTGATCTCCTTTAACTCATTATTGACCTCCCCTACTCTAAAGCCGACAAAAATATATAGTTGAGCTAAATGTTTGGCTAGCAAATAATATCAATATCAAAATATAATAAAACATCTTGAATAATAATATCAAATATATAAAAAATTAATAATAAATGTGATAATCTAATAACTATTCGAAATTGAATATCATGTCATAATCACAATTCAAAAACGCATAACAATTGAATATAAAAAAATGTAACTAAGATTTTATCAAATCTAAAATATCAACAAAATATACATTCTATCGAATATATTCCAATACAAATTTAAATTATGTAAGACATCATAATAATATTTCGGATCTTATATATTACTGTAAACCAACGATTACATGCTTATTACCAAAGGTTAGGTACAATTCACAAGATACTAATACTAGTAAAGTTGACAAGCAACTGATTATATCTTTTTGTGATACCATGCCATTAATAGAATACAAGTATTAAACTTAATCCGACTAATTAATATTATCATTTTCCCCTAAGGGTATATCCAAAATATGTTAGTACGTATTTTCATATTCTAATCGGAATTCTTATCCAAACAGGGAACATAATACTTAATTTTAATTGCATATTGAAACTTAATACCCCTTGATGTGATATCCACTGATTTTTCAACATGTGTTATTTACAATACTATAAGAGTCTATCCCGATTACCTCAAATATTTATAATATGAAAATTAGTATTTGACAAATACAAATTATATTATAATATCGTAAGTTTCATATTCTTTGCTAAGGTTATTTTTTTATATAATTTTCTCTTCATTGACTATTGATAGTAAAAAAAACTATACACACGAACTAAATTAATATCAATAAATAATTACTGAAATTTTAAGGAAAATCTAATAATGAACTAAGTATATGCCCAATCCTTTAAGTGTTACCCGATCTATGTCAAACTTACCAATTTATTAATTTTATTTCTAAAGCTATAAAAAAAAAATATTTTTTATTTTATCAAATCGAACAAAACTCACCAATTTCCAATTCAGTCGAATTTGACGTGACACTAAACAAACACTACCATAACACTTCGACTCTATAGCCTGCTTTAATTTAATAAATTGCCCCAAATTTCCATTAAATAGTTACTCGAAATCTCGGAACTAAAAACCTAATCACAGCAGCAGCACATCAACATTGAATATAAAGGCCAGATTACTATGTTCATCACCGTGTATTTGTCTACTGATTTCTATATTCTCGGGTAACCGAAATTATATTTCAGTGATATAAAATTAAAGCATGCATAATTGTTATATTCCTGATCCCAAAATTTGATTATTTTAATTTTTAATGAATAATTAATTCAAATTATATTTTAATCCATAATTATTTAAAATTTAATTATTTATCTTATTAGCCAAAACCCAAAATAATATTAGGATATGAACCTGAAAATCAAATACTGACAAGTGACTCAAATTAAAATAATGATTCGAGTCACATAATCTAAATATTGCATACGAAAGTAGCTCCAAGTATCGACAATTAAAAGACCTTAAATCATATATAAGGAAAAATATTCATGTTAAATTTGGAATAATCGAGAATTGTAATTCAATAGAACTGCTGAAAGGAAAATCCAAAATCATACTCAATCGTTGACATCATGCATCACTACCTAAATTACAACATTTAACACTTTAAGTAAAAATTAATAATCTAAACTATTATTTTTTTAACATTAATACATAAATTGATCTGAGAATCTTAGTCCAATCCTCAAATAGCCATTCCTCAATTTCAATCACATGCAAGTAAGTATCGAGCTTTTTAATTTAAAAAGCTAGCAAAATAAAAATAAAAATAAAAATAAGTCAATTATTTAATAAGATATATATAATTTTTATATGTGAATATACATATATATTAAAGCATATTTTGAAATATGGCATGATCAAATGTCCAAAACACTAATAATATCATTTTTACAAATTTATCATATGAAATATCAAAATAAATGTTTAATTATACCAAACTATACAAATATATAAAATATAATTAAATCATGTAAAAATATAAGAGACCTATGATTTATAATAACATCACCAATAAATAGCAAATATTAAATTTTGAAGTTATAATTATTGTTGCATCCTCGGATCTTGAATGCAGGGCAGATGAGGACCCGAATGCAGAGCAACACAATACGGTTCTAGGTAGAAGAAAGAAAGAGAGACAGTAATGCACAGCATTTTTATATGAAAAACTCTATTCTAAATGAGAGAAAAAAATCATGGGACTTTAAATCCGATAATAGTTCCACTAATCTGTTGTTTGAGTACAAATGGTGGAGAACAGAATGTATGGTGACTCCCAACGATTACTCTTATAAACATAAGTGTTCTCTCAATTGGCAGTATGAATAACTTGCCTTTTTTCTCTCTATGGGCGTTAATGCAAGTGTAAAGAGTTCGTATTATTTATTAGATACATAGTGAATACTTAAATAGTGGTTGGAATCCTCCTACATGGAGCACCCAAGTAAAGTTTGCGTGTGCAGGGGAGCCTACCACAAACTCTACAAATCCCTTTTGTCGTGTTAGACATGCTGCATGCATACGAGCCTACTCTGTGTGACGTCACTTTTGCAGTGATCATGTCTATTCTGTAGGCCATCATTCCGTGCGAAGATTGCGTGTTACAGAGATCGCACGTGCCCTACCAAAAGTCAACCTTCTGAGTCGGCGTCCTCGGTCATCCTAAGCTTCATTTTCTTTGCTCATATCATCGAAAATTTCTCAGAGTCTGCATCCTTGATGAAAACTTTGACCCTCATCGAGTCCACAAGCTTTTAACGCCAAATGTCCTTGTCTTCATCAATATCTTTGGTAAGCAATAAGTCTTCGGTCTTTCAGAGTCATATCCTTAGTGCCGTGTCCTCGGGGCTTTATTGAAAACTTTGGTCTCTTACGAAGTTCTCAAACTTTCCAAACTAAATCAGTCTCTCAGACCAACTTAACTCTCTAGGCCTTTTGGGCTTTGGACCTAAGTTTTTTTTTTTTTTGGTAAGTAAGTGTTTTGGATTAAAGGGAGAAAAAATTACAAAATCTATGTTTTATCTCCAAGTATTTTGACTTGATGATAAAATATAAACCGCTAGGGCATACCACGAGCAACTAGTATATCAGAAAATACATAAAAAAACCTCTAGGAGGCCAACGTTCTACAGAACCAACAGAATATGAAAAATATTACAACACAGGACAGATGGAAACCGCAATCCCCCTGCTGCCCGAATTAGCCAACTACTAAAATACAATAGCAACAGGATCAGTTGCACCACCCGAAAAAACCAACATGTTCAAAGAATCCAAAGAAGAAGAAAAGAATAACTACCAATCCAAACTCAGAATCAACACAGCATTGGGAGATTCAAGCAGCAGTGGAGATCCAACTGCCAGTACCCACCAGTTGCCATGCTTCAGAAGATCACCACATCAGCAATTTCACGTCAGGAGGCGAGCCCAGCCACGTCAGCATATCAGCAGCACTAAGAACATGTGGGCCGCAGGTCAAGCCCGGCACCAGAAACACTCCGTCCAAAAGATACTCAAGAGGCACTCCGGACATTGCACTCCAGCCTTAATAGCTCCGGAAAAGAGCACTCTTGTCTAAGAGCTCCAGCAATACAGCAGCAATTTTTTTTTCTTGGAATATCGGATATGATAAAAGCAATCCACTCCAGCCAAGAAAACACCGGACATAAGTGGATTCACTCCGGATTCCGGAGCTCTCACACTCTGGAAACTGGAGCTCTCACACTCCGGATTCCAGATCTCACTCACTTCGGAAATCGGAGTTCTCACATGCAAGTCGTAGCTTTTTTTTTTTTGACGGGGAAACAACAGAGATGACAAAAGTAGGCCACTCCGGACGAAAGGCACACCGGACAATAGCGGACCTACTCCGGACTCCGGAGTTCACACCACACACTCCGGATTCCGAAGCTCTCACTCTCCGGAATCCGGAGTTCACACAATTTTTTTTTGGGTAAGTGGAGTTCACACAAGCATGGCCCAAAATTTTTTCCATCCTCCACGAAGGCAATCCAAAGCTTCATACGCAATTCACTCTGGGCAAAGGGCACCAAATCAGCCCAATTCCAGCAGCTGCTTTCCAGCGCCATTCGACAGCATGGACATGGCATAAGCCATTCCACATAGCATCAAAAGAAATCAACAGCAATCAGGATAAATTAAAGCTCCAACAAAGACAGAATCGGGCAAGAACAACAAACCGCGGGATCAAATCCCGAGAATCACCACAACTTCAAACATCAAGATATCCTTCCAATCCACTTCCGGGCATTCCATCTTGACTTGACCAATTACGCAGTGACATTTGCAACATCATCATCTAGAATTCCAGACCAACAACTGTTTATTCCAATAGTTCCTAGTCACGGCACGAGAAAAAAGCATCGCAAAGCACTCTCTCCAGCAAATTCAGCAAAACACACATTGCAGCAGAAAATTCCATTCATTCCAGCACAAAAATGGAATCTACAATCAGCATTCATCATTCCACGAAAATCAGCAGAATATTCACATACACAAAGCCAACACCAGATGACAATACATCGCAGCAAAATAAAATCCGCACTATTCCACCATCAGCTGCTGCCCGCAAATGCCATCTGCTATAATGACAGTTCACGGCAAAACAAGGCAACAGGATCTGCTGCAGGTTCAGCAAACCAGCAACAGAGCCTAAATCAGATTTGTTAAGCCAGCAAAATGAGACAGATTGGTTATGACACCAGCGGGAGAAAACAAACTCCTTTTTTCAAAAAACTCCAAACACCTTTTCTTTCTTTTCAACACCTTCTATTCTCTTTTTTGATTTTCCTTTTTTTCCTTCTCAAGAAATTCCCTCTTATCTTTCTTTTTCTTTTCCTCTCTCATTTTTTTTATAACCTCCAACGGATAAGAAGCGAATGGGCATAACGCCCGTCAACAGACAAGGATGCCTTTAATTTGTCTCATACGACGTTTATAATCCGAAAGCAGATCTGAAAAATATCCTGCGGGGAGGATTTTTGGAAGGTCCGATGGTTACGTTCTCTCCAAATAAAATAAACCGTGGCCGCAAGAGAAAGACGCTTGGATAGGGCAAAGGGATTCTTTCCTTTCCATTGGTGGGTAGCCCAGATGATGTTATGGAGTCAGTCAGGGTAAGGCCACTGAAAGCCAGCTTTTCTTTGAATGTTAGTCCACACGGATCTAGAGAAGGGACATGAGAAAAAGAGATGATCATGGTTTTCATCGTCCAAGTTGCATAGGATACACAAGTTGGAGAGGTTTGGAACGCCTTGAATGCGGTCAGTGGTATTAAGCCTGCCTTGGATAGCTAGCCAGAGAATAAAAGCGTGGGCAGGAATATGGGATGAGCCCCAAATTAATGTGGTCCAACTCAGTTTCGGCTTGGGTGGATGGATAAGTAAGTAGGCAGATTTTGTCGAAAAAACACCGTTCGGGCTCCCATTCCATCTAAGGGAATCTTTATGCTCGGTGTTGGGGAGATAAGAGGGCATGTTGTCAGTAAGATTCGACACTTCCTGATCATATGGATTAGGCCAAGCCCAATGGTCATCGCGGATTATTTGTGAGACCTTGGCGTCCCAAGGTAAACCGGTAACCATACGAATACGATCAGTATTGACATTACGCAGCGGCCCCATTGGATGCCGGTTATCATGCCAGAGAAAAGTATCAAGGCCGTCGCCAAAGTTCTTAGAAGAATGAGAAAGCATGAAGGGGCGATACTTCATAATCTTTTTCCAGCCCCTGGGGGCTATATCGGGAACTTTGAGAGTCCAGATACATCGGTCCTTGATTTTATTTTTGTGGTTCCATGAAGACCAAGCCGACTCAGGATCCTTCAGCATGATACGCCATAAGAGTTTGCAGATGAGGGCTTTATTCTGGGCCTGCAAATTCTTGAGGCCCAACCCACCTTCGCTCTTCGGGTAGCATATGTCAGCCCAAGCTACTTTGGCACTAGCCTTCCCATCAGTAGAGCCATTCCACAAGAACCGTCTCATCAAACGGTCGATTTGATTAAGTATAGATTTGGGCAGAATGAATATTGAGGCCCAATAAAGGTGACGGACCAGAGGATAGAAGCAATGAGTTGCAGTCTCCCCCCAAAAGAGAGCCATCTGTTCTTCCAGGATTTGATAAGGCGGGTAATTTTCTCAGTGAGAGCATTGCAATCCTGAGTCGACAGCCTGGTGGTAATCAGCGGAACTCCCAGATACCTAATGGGGAGTTTGCCCACTTTGAACCCTGTGATGTCAGCGATGCTTTGATGAAGGGAAGTGTCTTTTGAGCAGATGAAGACTTCACTCTTATTCACATTGGCCGACAGGCCAGAGAGCCAATGGAATTCCTCGAGACAATCCCTTAGAATCTGAGTCGAGCTGGCATCAGCATGAGAAAAGAGGAGGAGGTCGTTAGCAAACGCAAGCATAACAGTATGAGTCGCTTCACACTTCCAATGGAATTTAAACTTGTCATTTCTACGGGCCTTGATTTCAATAGTACCATTTAACACTTCCATAGCCAGAACAAAAAGGTAATGAGATATGGGATCGCCTTGACGGAGACCTTTTCCACCTTTGAAGAACCCAACCGCTTCCCCATTAATATTCATAGAGAACGAGGGAGTAGTTATGCATTGACTTATCCAGTCGACCATTTTTGGAGGAAATTTCATTAAAGTCAGGACAGTGATGATGAAATCCCAATGGATGGAGTCATAGGCTTTCATTAAGTCAATTTTTATTGTACATCTGGGCGAGTCATGGCCCAGATGATACTTATGAAGGAACTCTTGGGCCAGAAGGATGTTGTCACTGATATGGCGCCCACCACAAAGGTCGTTTGACACTTGTCAATAAGATGGGGTAATGCCATCTTAAGCCGATTTGCTATAATCTTTGAGATTACCTTGTAGATGACATTACAGCATGATATGGGGCGGTAGTCAGATACCAAACGAGGAGATTTGACCTTTGGGATCAGGCTAATAATCGTAGTGTTCATCTATTTTAAAAGCTTTCCATGATTGAAGAAATCGTGAATAGTTTCACAAACAGATGAGCCTACAATGTCCCAAGATTCCTTAAAAAATTTGGAACTGAACCCATCAGGACCTAGGGCACGATAGTCGCCAATAGATAAGATCATCTTGTGGATCTCATCATCACTAACCAGTCCAATAAGTGGGCCCATTAGCGAGTCCGGCACTGTGTGTAGGATGAAGGGACGAAGCCGAGCGGCGTCAGCCGATCCATTCAAACGGCCAGACCAAGAGCCTTCCTAAAATGGTTCACAATCAAATTTTGGACATTTTCAACTCCAGATATTGGATTTCTAGAGTCATCAAGGAGGGAGATAATCCTATTCTTATTATTATTACCATTAACAGTCCTGAAGAAGAATTTACTGCATTGGTCTCCCTCTTTAAGACACCTTAACTTAGCTTTTCGCTTGATAAGGTCAGCTTCCTTAGCCAATGCAGCGTGGTAAGCTTCCCTACAGGAACGCTCCTCGTGGGGGCTCCTAAGGAAAGAAGGAGGCTGTCTTTAGATGTCATCGAGATTTTTCCTCGAGTGAATAACATCCTCAAAGACATCGCCCTCGCGAACATTGAGATTTTTAAGCATAAGTTTCACCTTCTTGAGTTTGGTCACCAGCCGGTACATTGGGGTGCCCGTGGAACCTTCCTTCCAAGCATTCATAAATAAGTGGTGGAATTGAGGGGATCTGGTGAGGAAGTTATTGAACCTAAACATCCCATGCTTTTTAGCCAAATCACCGGAAGGGAAAAAAATATATGGGGAATGATCAGACAGCCTAGCCGGGGGAAAGAGGGCTTTGGCCCTGCGGAACTGATCAAGCCACTGCCCATTGGCAACAACTCGAACAAGCTTCTTGTAAATGCGTTGAGAGGAATCCCGGCCATCATACCAGGTATAGTGCATACCTTCATGGTACACATCATCCAAATCGCAATCTCTGAGGCAATTTTTAAGGTCAATCGAGCTTTTTTGGTGTCAGATACCACCAAGGTCCTCAGACGGAGATCTAACAGCATTGAAATCTCCAAGAGCAGCCCAAGGGAGGTTGCCCGGGTGATTAGACATCTTCCTAAGGCTCTCCCAAAGGAGTCTACGGAGTCTATCAGAATTAGCACCGTAGATAAAGGACAGGAGGCAACGGAATTGATCCTCGAGAAATAGGACCTCGGTATGAATGACCTGATCTTCTGTGGAGAGAATGTTAACCGAGACCTTTTGGGGGTCCCATACAACCCAAATCCGTCCAATCGAAGAGACGGAGTAATTCATGGCCCAAGACCAATTAGGTCTGACCCTAGCGGAATCAAACTGAGAATTCTTCTCCGCAACCTTAGTTTCAACCAGACTAGCAACACTGCATCCGTGAGTACTAAGTTATCGGACCTAAGTTATTGGACCTAAGTTATTGGACCTCTTGAACTAATTTAGCTTCTTAGGCCAAATCATCATCATGGGCCCTTGGGACCTGGGCCCGATTTTTGGACCTTTTATCTGAGCCTTGGGTGTTACTACCCATCGCTAGCCCCCCATGCCAAGAGGTTCGAGTACCTCAACCTTTGGCATGTGTGACTCTTGTGATGTCCTGATTTTCAAATAAAGTAATTAAGGTCCTATAATCAAAATTTGGCTTAATTAATTAGGAAGTTGTGAGATCCAAATCTCAAAAACATGATGGTTAGGGAACGAGATGATGAGGCCGGAGTTGAGGAAACTGGAGTTGATGAGATGATTGGCCGAAGTGATGATAGCCGAAGTGGTATGGTGATGGCTAGACTAGATGATAGGGGCCAAAGTGAGAAGGCTGAAGTGATAAAGACCGGTCGGAGTTGATGAAGTTGATGGCTGGAGTTGAAGTGAGAAGGAAATTGGCCAGACAAGAATTAGTGGATCGACTGTTGAGGACAAATCCGGTCAATGTGCATTGATCGGTTAAAATGAAATGAGGCTCGAGGACTTGTATAGAAATGGCCGGACTTCAAGGAAACGAAGAGAAATCCGGTCAACATTCGTTGACTAGCTCATTAAGCAAAATAACCAGGAAAGCAGCCTATTGCCAAAGTTTCGGTCAACATGTTGACCAAAAAGTTGGCACCAATGATTGGCTTTCATTATGAGGACGACCTGTATTGAGAAGTTAATGGCCGGATAAATGAGGGTACCGATATGGGTTGTAAGAGATGAAATAATAAAGTGGACGACTGGAGTAAATTGATAAAAGAGGACCGGCCTATTAGCCAAGGCTGGAGTGGTCCAGTTAGAGTAGGTAAACTACTCCCACCTAATCCACTGACCTTCTAGAAGGAAATTAAGTGAGTTAGAAAGGAAGTACGAAGTAGGTAAGTTACCCCTCCCACTCCCATCTAACCCATCCTTTATAAATACCGAATTCGAAAGTAAGAAAAAGAGTTAGAAAAATCTGTGAAGAAAGGGAGAAGTAGGAGACAAAGAGGAAGGAGTCTTAGCCCAAGCTTGGGTGAGGGAGTTCGTAATCAGGCAAGTGTACTCTCCATTTTTTTTATAGGTTTAGGTTTTAAGAATATTTTAATGTAAGTGTACCCTACGTTTTTACTAAATCATATTCGAAATCTGATTAAGCATTATTTTTATCATGCTCTCTTTGTTAAGTTTCTACATGAAGCATGCCATCATAATTTGTTTTCTCTGCATGTTGTTAATATTTATGAATGCATCATTTAAGAACTTCGGTTAACTGCTTTTGTATGAAGTCCAGCCATTTGCCTATTTGCATAAAGTCTAATTACTTGCATATTTACATGAAAATCAATTTTTTGTATAAGTTCGGTTCCCTGCATAATTGAAGTCCTGTTAATTGCATCGTGGAAGAACTCCGTTGATTTCTCACTGCATGTTTCAAGAAGTTCGGTTATTTACGTTATTGCAAGAAGTCTGATTTTGTTTATTGGCATGGAGTCTGGTTATTTAACTGCATAAAGTCTGGATATTTGCATGTTTAAAGAAGTCTGGTCACGAGCATGTTTAAAAGAAGTTAGCCATTTGCATGTGAAAAGTGTCCAGTTATTTGCATTACTGAGTAGCTTCGGCTATAAGAACTTCAGACTTTTGAAAGCACATGGTTTTGAAATTTGATTTACTGGTCAAGAGTTACGAACGTTAAATGTAGCTGTTTTGGTGGTCATGAGTTACGAACTTTAAATGTAGCCGTCTATGGGATTTGATGACTCAGAGGGTCGAGAGCTGTAGACAGTAAATGAAGCCGTAATGTAAGATATGTGGGTTAAGAGTTACAGACGTTAAACGTAGTCCATTTGGTTGGTCAAGAGTTACGGATATCATGAATTCGGATTAAACAGGTTAATTTAAATAATTAATTGTAATTTTTAAAATGCAAAATTCTAAATAATTTTAAACAAATAATTCTAAGTCCCAAAATTCAAGTGTGACAAACCAATAATAAGACCTGACATCAATTAAAATCTACACATGACCTCATCGAATAACCGTCCAGATAAAATAAGTACGACCTGCCCTCTAATCATTGTAAGGGAGGTAAATTTCGACCAAAATTATAAATCAAACATAATATAATATCCAACTATTTTCAAAATATATCCATCGGCCTATACCCGGCCTATTCAATAATTCGATCATATAAAAACCAATTTAAACCATAATATAATCAAAACCCATCAAATCAGATGAATGACTGGTAGCTCACGACCATACTCTGTAATGCGTCTAAATATTCTACTCTGAAAAAATAAAACAGAAAAAGTGAGCCTAATACTCAACAAGTATCATATTTTTAAATAAAAGGAGTTCAATAAATTAGAGAGAATGTCAATTGGATAAAAATTCGTTCAAATGACAGAATAAATCCAAATCGTCGATAAAAGAAATCCAATAAAAAAATCCAAAATTTAAGATCCAAAATCTAATGAAAGTCTCGTACTCCTAATCAAATATCCAAATTCAAAACAAATATCTAAATCATAAAACAGTCCTCATCGGGGTATATGTACATATATAAATATAAATATATATATATATATATATATAAACTAAATAGAAATGATCCAGACCAATTCCAATAGGCAATTCATCAATTTTAAAGTCCAATCCGAGTTCGAGTCTGAATCCAAATCCAATGCCCGATCAGCTTATAATTTGGGGTAGAATCCGATAGTCGGATGATCAAATAGTGTGCGCAGAAATCGAAGCAACGTCACAACAATTAGTCCAAGGGTGCGGATCAAAATATATAGTCCAAAATTATTTGTATGAGACATATCAAGGCCCAACTTAGAGCAAAATCAACGAATTTCAAATCCAAGTTGAAGATTCAAATCCAAATCAAAGTCCAATACAAATAAATGTATAAGTACAAATTATGCATCAAATTTGAGTTCCGATTATTTAAAGACTAATTTGAGAAATGGTTACACATAATTCCGATAACTTTAAACAAAATCAAATGCAAATTAGGCCAACATATATGAGCACCCATGTACTCTGCACCCATTGGTAAGGTTGCTCACTATTGTTTGTTATCCGTGACTTTGGGTGCAATCCTCAAACTTGTCAGATATATTAGTACGTCCGAATATATTCTAAAGTCAAATTAAAATTATTTAAATGGGAATGGTCACTATTCTAAGCCTTTTCTATTGGCGAAAAGGGATTTTCAAATAACAAATATCTCCTCGTCGGAAGCTGGCCAGAAAATCCAATATCAAAATATAAATGTAGTAGCTACAACTCGGCACGTGCATGTGAAAATACACAGCCTATGTAAGTTTCATGCACATTTTCGTTATACATACAGATATAAATATGCACAATGTTAAATAAATTTTTCATACTTTCAGAAAAATAGTAAATTCTAAAATCATAAAACCCATATCCAAATACCACCAAATTATCAAATGAATTATACATGCATGTCCAGAATAAATAAATTAGGTGTATAAAAATACATATATATTAGTAAAAATTTTAAATAGTATTCAAAATATATCAGATATTAAATCAGACCAAATTGGGGGTTTACAGATACTTGTCTTGACCGTATATTTTATAGATCTGAAGAAAGGATGTCCCGAAGCACCCGAATCACGCGTCCTCTCTCCGATCGTGTGCACTGCTGCGCCTCTGCCTGTGCTCCCTATCTCTACGCGCCTTCTGCGCTCGCCATCGCTCACCCATGATCGTCGACGGTCACCGACAAGTCACCCTGAAGCCACCTCCTTGCAGCACATCACCGTCGTGGCTTTTCCCGGTGCGAAACGCTCCGGCCGTTGCCAGTGTGACTTGCCACCGCCGAGTACAGCTGCCGTCGACGCCCTGCATCGTCTCCTCATCACATTTGTCGGCCTACCCGGCGCCGAAACTCTAGCCTACAGCCACCGTTGCCTCCTCGGGCCGACCTTCTCTCTCTCTTCTCCTCCCTCCTCTCTTATTCTTCCCCTTTTCTCTCTCTCCGAACCCTCATCCGTTACTGTTTTTATTTTTTTCTTCTTATTTTTTTAATTTTAATATATATCTATTATATTATATTATTATATATTATTATTATTATTATTATTATTATTATTATTATTATTATTATATTTTAGTTTTATCTTTTGTTTCAAAATCCAAACTAATATTCGGGCGATAGCACGGGTGCACCTTGGACGCCAGCCTGACTAATCCAAATATCCTTCCAAATTTCATAATATTTAATAAATTTTAGTCACACCCAAATTACCAAAAATCAAAATTAATATTAAATTAATCCAAACAAAAATTCGGGATATTACAACAGACCTTAAATGCAGCCAGTTCTTGACAAAAAAAGATTTGGAAATAGAAGCATGTCTTAAAAACATATTTGCATGAAATTGACTTCGACCACGAATTATGAAACTGCATGCACAAATGTCTTTATTACATTCTGTCTGTTTCCTCCCTGTTTATGACCATGCATGATTTATGCATATGAGTACCTTGTTGGGTTCTTTAGCTCACCCCTCTTTAATTTTTCAGACGATGATTAGTTTATACTGGACGAGAAAGAATGAAGTCTGAAGGACTAGTTAGGCAGAAGACCAACCAAAAATTAAATAGCCGTGCCTAAGTGACAGAGATGTAAATCTCTTTTGATTCTTTTGGGAAAATTTTGTAAAATGATTATGTTATACTAATTAGTGGGTAAATTTTGTGCTTCCACCAATTCTCTGTTTGGAAAGAATTTGTGGTTTCTAGTGGCATCTCAATTCATTTCATAAACTTGCGTGTCTGGCCAACCAACCTATAATCCTTGGATGGTCAAGATATTGACCGATCTAATTCGACTGACCCACTTTATCGGGCCGACTCAAGAAGTTTGGCCTTATGTGATCCTGTGCACGCGATGAAAAATATAAAGAAAAATTTAAGTCCACCTATATATATATATATATGTATAAGCACGTGAATTTGATGGAGGCCGTATAGGGTGGAAAATGGCTGGTCCGTTACAACTCTGGCATTGACCTGGTCTTTCAGAACATTCCTTTTATCCGCGGCTTAATGCTCAAATTTTCAAGAGTAAGCTTTCCAAGAGTCTGCGGACTTTTCCTGTATGGCTCGGCCAGAATCCATCTAATGAAGTGATCATAGTCCGATGACTAAGAAAAGAGTCTGAGGGCAATGTTGAAATTAATGGCCTGAAAAGACGCTAGCCATGGACGTTTTTCCCAGGTCCGAGGTGCTATCATTCGCCGCCAAATAGTGCATTAATTTGGCACATTAAATGTGCACTAATTGCAGCCTTGGGAAGGGAATGCCATCATTGCTAGTAACCCGTGGGGAGACGACACATTGCTGGGCATTTAATGAGGCATGCTTTTTTGAATCCTGAGGCCGTTTAAGTTACCTTTCCTTTCCTTTGCCACTACATTCGAGCTTCAAAACTTCTAAGTGTTCGAAACTCTCTACAACTTCCACGCTTTCCTTGGCGATTTCCTCCTTCTTCTTCTTTGTGCTACAAGACTTTTCCATTGCTCTTGGAGTAAAGGATATTATTCTTCCCTAACTTTGGCAGACCTTGAGGCTATTCGAGGGTAGTACAAAATCCTGAGCTTGATGGTCATGGTGGTTCCTAATACCCATAAGAGGTCTTGCAGCCCACATGATTGCTTTGCCACTGTATACGCGGTCGACTTCAAGGGTGGGCTTTATTATCTCATGGCTCTGGAGTTGTATCATATCATGATGGACCTCAAGGTTCCAGTGGCAAGGCTACAGCCAAATGTCGTTAGGTTTCTTGTTTCTCTTTGCATCTTCGCTCGCTACTATACGAAGGTTTTTGATACTATGGCGGTGAAAGTGACGTCGTGGTTTTCCCATAGTTAGGACTAGATTGTTATCACTCCACGTCTTGAGTTCCTGAAAATCAGTGGTGGAAACCTCGATTCTACCAAGAGGTGAAAAGATAAGTTTTTCTTCCTTAGGGTTCGCGAGAAGTGGGCCATCTCCAATGAGTGGGGGAATTTGGAGCCCAAACCGTGCAAGGACGCCATGCCTGAGGAGAGGGCTGCGGTGAAGGACTTCATGGATCTATTGCTGTCCAACCTTGGCTCCTTTAATGAAAACAAGAGTAATAGATTGCTGAGGTCTGAGTACTTGGAGGAAGCTAAGTGGGAGCCTTAGCCCGAGGACTCTAGCGTCCCTTCTATTTCTTTGGAAAAGAAGAAGCAGAAGAAGTGAAAAGCTCCAAGGATCAAGGTGCCGCCTGTGCAAACAAAGAAGAGCCGTCGGACTGAAACTTTAGAGAATCCGATGGTGATTATCGAGTACCCCTCCTTATCTGATGACGACTCAGCCCTTATTAAGCGGCTGATAAGAAAGAAGGTGCCAATCCGAGGAGCTGAAGGTGTCGGACCATCAGTTGTTATTGAGCCTGTGGAGCAGCCCTTTGAGGCCGCAGGCCTGTCCGTGGAGCCGCCTGGTGCCCCTTCTCTTCTTTATGAGCCCATGCCTGATATCTCTTCCATTTTCACTAGAGAGTTCATGGATTGGATTGACAATCCATCCGAGGACATTATCGAGGAACAGGCAGAGGGGGAGATTGAGTCGACTAAGGCCGAGGAAGCAGTGATATTGACTTCGACGATGATTGTTGAGACTAATGAGGTCGAGGAAAGGAGGGCCACAAAGGCGCCCACTGCTGAGCTCCCTTGCCTAACAATCCAAGTTTATAGTCCAATTGAGCTTCTTCCTGAGGTCCATGAGGAGGCCTTGGTCGAGGATGTCACTAGGACTTCGTGCGCTATTGAAAGGAGATTAGGGCCGCGGATCATTTTGAAGCGGCTGAGTCTCCAGTCCTTGATTTTGTTGAAGTTACCCTTGTGACTGAGATTAGGGCTGATGTTTCTGTGGTGCAGGAGGCAGCTGCAACGGAGCCGACCAAATCTGAAGCTCTTAGATGAGACAGTACAGTAGAGAGCTCCTTTTTCTTCAAGGTACATCTATATTTTACCTTAGGTTTTTTTGCTTCTGGACGGCACTTTAATAACTAACTCCTGTTTAGCAGTTTCGTGAGTTGGTCAGTCGATTTACTCTAATTATTAATGAAGTCACCCAATCTCTCATGAGCTTGGAGACCCTCAAGGCTGCGGATGAACATAATATGTGCCTGGAGCTTGAACTCACTGAGCTCAAGGGCAAAATCGCCTCTCTTGAGAGCTTATTGAAGGCCCAGCAGTAGCGGTACATTTCCCTCCAGAGTAAAAATGTTCATCTAAAGGCCGAGCTCGGAACATCAATAAAGAGGACATCAAATCTGTATTAGAGCAGAAGTACCGAGATGGCATCGCACTGTGCTGCTGCATAGTGAAGATGTTGGTACCCTAGTTTCCTCTTTCTTCGCTCCATCTGAGGAATGTCTGTGCTGAGAGCAAAATAGATTTGATTATCTACCCGAAGGAGGATGAGAACCTAGATCCTTCTGTGCTTGAATCCTTCGGGTCTTAGTGTATCATTGTATATGTGTACTTATTTCCTTTTTGTTGTACATAACATATACATATGAAAGAAAGTTATTTTTTTCTAGTTCAACTTCTCTTCTTAAATTATGTTTATAGTTATTTCTTAGATTTAGGCTCTTAGGAAGTTTTATTCTTCATAGTATGGTGTCCAAACCTTTTGACCATCGTTGGTTGAAGATGCTACCTCTAGGATCTTTGCATACTTACCGTTTTTTAAGCCCCATAAGTTTTTAAATTCAACCTCTTGTGTGTTGCTTGGCGTTGTTGACAAGTTTTGAATCCGACTTCAATCAGTCCCTTAGATTTTCCTAAGTTTTTTAGTACGACCTCTTAATGGGCCGCTTGGACTTTGTCGAGTTTTTGGCAAGTAAAAGGGGTCCTCTGACTTGACTTAGGGGTAGCTTAGGTCTTGTTGTTTTATAAAGAACAGAAAATTTGACATGCTAACACCCAAATAAATACAAAACAGTAATTAAGTAAAACATGTTATTTTATTAAAGAAATATGACACAAGCATGTCAAATGATGCAATCAACTATACCTATGTGCTGTACATTTTCATTGATGGTATTTCTTGAGGTGAGTAGCATTCCATATCCGAGGGACAAGCCTTCCCTCCTTGGTATGTAGCTTGTACGTCCCATTTTGGAGGATGGCTGAGATCGGGAACGATCTCTCCTAATTTGGGGAGAACTTGTTTCGACCAGTATTTTGATTGGTGGCCTCGATGTTTATTAGCATTGAGTCCCCTACTTCGAATTGGCACGCTTTCACTATCTTATTGTAATATGGGCGACCCTCTGCTGGTACGCTATTGTGCGCAGTCTTGCTACGTCTCGAGCCTCCTCAAGTAAGTCGAGGTTTTTCAAAATTTTCTGTACATTATTGCGTGGATCCAAACTTTTCACTCGGAGGCTTAGCAGTCCGACCTCCACTGGTATGACTTCCTTGACCCTATAACACAAGTTGAAGAGAGTTTCATGCGTAGGCTCTCTTGGAGTTAACCTGTATGACAGTAGTACTGATGGCAGCTCATCGACCCACGAGCCCCCAGTATGTTCCAGTTTCGTCTTCAATCCGTGCGGTATAGTGCGGTCGGTGACCTCCACTTATCCATTGCACTGCGGGTACATAATTGACGTGTGCACCAGTATTATCCTTAGGTTGGTGCAATACTTGGCGAATAATTTTTTAGTAAATTGGGTCCCATTGTCAGTCACAATACATTTTGAGATCTCGAACCTGCACACGATGTTTTGTCTGACGAAGTCTGTTGCATTCTACTCGGTTAAGTGGGCAACTGACGTAGCCTCAACCAACTTGCATTCTACTCTGTTGCATTTCCTTTACCCAGATGCTGTTGGCAGCGACCCAAGCATGTCTAACCCCCATTGCGCGAATGGCCAGGGCGATTGTAGAGCTTGAAGTTTCTTGTGCAGCTGGTGAGTGAGGTTGTCATGGACTTGGCAAGTTTTACATTTTCACACGAAGTCCATGGCATTGTACTTCATGGTTGGCTAGTAGTATCCTTGTCTCATCAGCTTGAAGGCGAGGTTCTTGCCCCCAATGTGGGATCCACAAATTCTAAGGTGCACTTATCTGAGAGCGTAACTCGCCTCTTCTGGAGTGAGGCACCGCAGATAGGGGTAGAGAATCCTTGTCGATACAACTGATTGTCCATGATAGTGTACCACCCTATCGTCTTCTTCACCTTCATGGCTTCCTCTGTGTCTTAAGGTAATGTCCCGTCAAATACGTACCTTTGGTAGGGGGTTATCCAATTATCGGTGTCAGATATCTGCTTCACTTTTCATTCGAAATCTTCCACATTGAGTTTGTCGAGGACCTCACGCATTCCTCGGGCATATTGCTCTAGGTCTCTTGAGGCTGCAGCTTTTGCGAGTTGGTTGACTTTTTCGTTCTCCTCTCAAAGGCAAAGACTAGTCCGCGGACTTTTGAGAGATATTTGGACAGTTGTGGGCTATTTGCTTCAAAGTTTTCTCAAACCTGGTTGATAACTAACTTGAAATAACTGTAGACAACTAAATCTTTGGCCGAGCACTCCTTTGCTAACCGTAGTTCTGCAAGTAAGGTTTTGTACTTTGCGGCTTGTTGGTCTTTAGGAACCCGAGGACCATCGAGTACTTTATCTCTGATCCCTCAAATGTCCTCAGCACAACGCCAACTCGACAACCATCCTTCATAGAAGAGCCATCCACATACAGAGTCCAGACTACTAGGCTGTGTGATTCTTTAGTATCACAAATGTCCAAGGCCTCCAAAGTTGGTGTCGTAGTCTCGAGAATAAAGTCTACCAAGGTTTGGCCTTTTAAGGCTAGCATTGGACAAAACTCTATGTCAAACTCTCCCAACTCAATGGCCCACTTGATCAACCATCCCGACATTTCTAACTTCTACAGAATCGCTCTTAAGGGCTGGTTAGTTAGGATGATCACTTTGTATACTTGGAAATATAATCTTAGTTTTTGAGCAGAATACACGAGCACTAGAGCCATCTTTTCCGCATGATAGTATATTGTCTCAGTGTTAGTCAGGATTTTGCTGATGTAGTACACAGGCTGTTGCCTATCACACTACTATCGAATCAAGGTTAAGCTAAATGCTATCTCGTACACAATAAGGTACAAATATAACTCCTCACCTGGTTGGGGAGAAATCAAAAGAGGGGGGTTGGAGAGATACCCCTTTTGTCCTTGGAAGGCTTCTTCATAGTTAGCCTTCTATTGGAAACCGTTAGTTTTGGTCTCTCTTAGGGCCATGAAAAATGATAGAAACTTCTCTGTTGACTTGGCCAACAAGCGAAACAGCGCTGCTAGCCTCCTAGGGGGCTTTTGGACCTCCTTCACGGTTTGAGAAGGCTTCATATCAAGGATAGTCTTGATATTTTCTGGATTTACCTCGATCCCTTGATGTCAAACAATGTAATCCAAGAACTTCCTTGATATCACTCCGAATGTACACTTGGCCATATTGAGCTTCATCTAGTGTGTTCTTAGGACATTGAAGGTCTCGTCCAGATTTTGGATGTGGTGGTCGGTTATTCTACTTTTGACGAGCATGTCATTCACATAGATGTCCATATTCCTTCTGATCTGGTCTTCAAATATTTTATTCACGAGTATCTGATAAGTGGCACCATCGTTCTTGAGGTCGAAGGGTATAACTTTGTAACAGTACGTCCCTTGGTCTGTCATGAACGATATATACTCCTTATTGTCGGGGCTCATCCTTATTTGATTATAGCCCGAGTACGTGTCTATGAACGCATGTTGACCGGATTACTCTTCCTTTCCTTCAAGTCTAGCCATTTCTATACAAGTCCTCAAGCCTCATTTCATTTTAACTGGTCAACGCATGTTGATCGGATTTGTCCTCAACATCCGGTCCACTAATTCTTATTCGGCTGGTTTCCTTCTCACCTCAACTCTGGTCATTAACTTCATCAACTCCAACTGGTCTTTATCACTTCAGCATCCTCACTCCGGCCTCTACCATCTAGTCCGGCCATCACCATACCACTTCGGCCAATCATCTCATCAACTCCGGTTTCCTCAACTCTGGCCTCATCATCTCGATCCCTAACCATTATGTTTTTGAGAATAGGATCTCACAATTTCCTTATTAATTTAGCCAAATTTTGATTACAGGACCTTAATTACTTTATTTGAAAACCAAGACATCACAATTTCTCCCACTTATAGAAATTTTACCCTCGAAATTTGACGAACCTCAACTTGTCATCTACTAGGCTCTACCTCTGGGTTATGGGTCCTCATACAATTAGTGCACTACTCAAATAAAATCTTTTACTATTACCTTAAAATGCAAAATGTGGGGAAAAAAATTAAAATTTCAAAAGGTACCTTCAATCACTTTTGTTAATGCTTTAGTATACTAACCTGTTACCGCAAAGGCTTTAGATAGGATAGTGGACTTTTTCATCTTCGGCTTGCTAAGTGTGGGGCAATCCTTGACCTGGTGATCTTACTGTTCACAATTAAAACAAGCTCCCATAAGTTTAAAACAAGTTTTTCCTAAATGCTTTCTTCCACAGTGGATACAATTTGCTGTTGACGCTTGGAAACTAGACACTGGCTAGATTTCAGTGCTGCTTTTCTCTTTATCCAACACTTTCCCATTTTTAGAAGATTCTAGGGATCCTGAACCGGCTCAATCACTAAGACTCCTCCGACTAGTCACACTTTTCTTGAAAAATTTCACGTTCTCATAAATAATGGCTCTGTTTAACACTTCCCAATAGGTCAGAAGCTTTAATGTTGATAAATGTTTTTTAATGTTGTCCCTTAGACCTTAAGAAAATCATCTCGCTTTTCTTTTCTCATCTCCACCATATACGATTGCCTTGTATTCGGCCACAGTACGATTGCCCTATCGCAACCAGTCATGAACCAGGACCAAACAGGTCAATTTAAAATAATTAATTATAATTTCTAAAATTTAAAATCCCAAATAAATTTAACCAATAATTCTAAATTCTAAAAATTCGGGTGTGACAATTCAAATAAACAAAACCTAACAAATTAAAATCTAAATAGGACCTCATCAGACAACCGTCTGGATAAAAATAAATGCGACCTGCTTTATAAATATCATAAGGGATGCAATAATCCAACCAAAAATCATAACCAAATATAACATAACATCTGAACTATTCCCAAAATACGCTATGGGCATATATCCGACCAATTCTATAATCTAATTGTATCAAATGCCAAATTAATCCATGCTACTAAAATTAAAACTTACTAAATCCGGCGAATAGCTAATGAATCACGTTCTAACTCCAGCATGCGTCCGAGCCTTCTACTCTGAAGGGATAAAATAGAAAACGTGAGCCAAATGCCCAACAAGTATCATATTTTAGATAAAATGAGTCCAATAAATCAGATGGAAGGTCAAATCGATGAAAATCCAGTCAAATTACGGAATAAATTTAAATCGCCAATAAAACAAATTCAACAGAAATCTAAGATCCAAATTTTAAAATCCAATGGTAGTCTTATACTCAAATCAAATATTCAAATCCAAAGAAATGTCCAAATTTTAAAAATAGTCATCATCGAGACGTGTATATATATATATATAATAACCAAAACAGAGGTGATTCGGACCAATTCCAAAGGCAATTCGCCAATTTTAAAGTCCAATCCAAGTCTAAGTCCGAGTCTGAGTCCAAGTCCAAATCAAAGGTCTGATCAGTTTGTAATCTGGGATAAAATTCGATAGCCGGATGATCCAATAGTGTATGCAGAAACCGAAGTAGTATCACAATAAATATTCCAAAGGTCCAGATCAAAACATATAAGAAAAATCGTTGTACTAGACATACCAATGCCCAACTATGGGCAAAATCGACAAAACTCAAATTCAAGTCCAAAAATCCATATCCAAATCAAAGTCCAATATCAATTAATGCAAAAATAAAAATCGTGTACCAAATTTGGGTTCTGATTATTTAATGATTAGGTTGAAGAATAGTTACACATAATTCCGATAACCTTAGGCAAAATCAAATGCATATTAGGCCAGCAAGTATGTTCACCTATGTACTTTATACCCATGGTAAGGTTGTTCACTATTGTTTGTCACCCGCTGCTTTGGGTGTAATCCTCAAGCTTCTCAGATATATTAGAACGTCCAAATATAGTCTATGGTCAAGTCAAATTATCCAAATGGGAAGGGTCACTACTCTAAGCTTTTCCTACCGACGGAAAGGGATTTCCAATTAACAAAATAATATCCCCGTCGGGAGTTGGCCAGAATCCAATAATCCAAATCCAATGTAGTGATCACAACCTAACACGTGCATGTGATTGCATGGCTTGTGCAAAGTTTCATGCTCATTTTCATACAAATATACTGATATAAAAATATACAGTATTCAATAAATTATTCGAGCTTTCAGAAAAATATTAAACCCTCCAAATTCATAAAACACAGTCAAATAACCCCCAAACCATCTAATGAACTACACATGTATGTCCAAAATAAATATTTCAGGTGTATAAAAATACATGCATATTAGTAAAAATTTCATACAGTATCCAAAATATTTCAAATGCTAAATCAGATCAAAGAGAGGGTTCATAAATACTTACTTTGACATCATATTTTGCAAATCTAAAGAAAGGATATCCCGATGTGCCCGAATAGCACCCTCTCTCCTGCTAGCCGCGCTGCCTCTCTCTCTTCCCTTTCTCTCTCTTCGCGCGCCACTACTTCTCGCCTCTGCTTCTCCATGTTCGCCTTCATCGACGACGACTCTAGCACGAACGTCGGCGGTGACCACAATGGCAGCGAACCCGGCGACGGCACAGCACAGACGACGGCGCAGGCGAGCCGTCGTTCCTCCTCTCTCCTTCGACTGCAAGCCACCTCTACCAAAATTACCAAAAATCATGATTTTAACCTATTTTTCTCAAAATCTACACATGCAAACAAAGATTCAACATCAATGAAGATAATGGAAGGATTTACTTGCCTTGATTTCACTGATTTTCCCCAATAACGGTAGCGAATGGACGGCGGCCGTTCGACTTCAATTTGAGAATCTATCCTCTAAAAACTCCAGTGGAAAAAATCAAGGGTACCATCACGGGCAGGGCTTTGCCGGCTTCCATTCCTAGAGTCGGGACCTCCGGCGAAGGCGGTGGTAGCAACTCACGCCAGTCTCCCTCTCTCTCTCTTCTCCCCTTGTGCTTTCTCTCTCCTCAACTCCCTTCTGATTTGTTTTCTTTTTTTTTTCTTTTTTTTTGGTTTTAATATATTATTATTATTATTATTATAAAATTTCTTTTACTTCAAAATCCAAATCAATTTTCAGGCGATAGTGCGGGCACACCTCGAATGCCAACCCGACAGATCCAAATATCCTTCTAAATTTTATAATATTAAATTAATTTTTGCTACATCCCAATTACCAAAAATTGTAATTAATATTAAATTAATTCGAATAAAAATCTAGGATATTACATTCTCCCCTCCTTACAAAAATTTCGTCATCGAAATTTTGGCTTCTCGATTTTTAACACCCCATTATCATACAATGAGGACATTCTTCCAAACTTTATCTTTGACCTTATCAATAGATTCCCTCGATCAAATAATTTTTCCAAATTCAATCCTCAATAAATAGGGATATTCTCCTGGACTTGTCCTCAAGATCCCTTGACGCTTCCTCAATTAAAAGATTTCTCAGAAGCATAATAGCCAATGGAAACATCTTATTCCACTGCACAAGATCCAACCTATCCCAAAAATCGAAATCACACTTTTAACCTAAAATACTTCCCGTTGATAAAAAATGACTTCTACCCAATTACATACGAAAGATCATTCATATGAAACATATCGTATCCATCCATCAAATTTAGAAGAAAGGCCGACCATAGGCCAGCTCTCTAATCTGGTAAAAACTTCAATTGTCTCAATAAACGTCTACTTCCAGTTGTCCCTTGACTCCAAAATTAAAAAAATCTTCTCTTCAAGAAATTTTCAGAAACATGAAACTATTCTTTTTGAACCTCCAATCAAAGTACAAATCCAATCTCCTACTTGGAGCCTCGAATCAAATCTTGTGTTCGATAGAGACAAGTCTACACGCTTTCGCTGCGCCACTCTGATCAATCATCAGCCTTAAATAGTGTGAAAAGTATTGAAATAGGAATACCTTACAATCTTCTCATCTCGAAAATATGCCAACGACCAATCTCGAAAATAACTTCTTGATAGACAAGCGATAAGCCGACTTCATTAGCTCATCCATCACTTGCCTCAAATCTCGACAAACAAAGAACTATCCTCATTATCCAAACCATCATCAGCTAGCTCAATCTTATCCAAATGACCATCAAAATCTTTTGCTGCTTGGGGTAGACCCAAAACAAAATCTTAAAAGCGTCTTCTAATTGACTTCCTCTAGGCACAGATACAGCCTACCACAAAAGTTGCGATCTCATGCTCCATATCCTACTTACCAGCCTTGACTCAAGATCAAATCGCCATCAAACTCTCTCTCCACTTTACTTGATGGAGAGTCTTCGACGTTCCCATCAAACTTAGATCGCTTCAACTCAATCATAACTACTGACGATCGCATTTACTCCTGAACTTCCATCCAATTAGCTGGGACTCTAATAAAAGAATCCTCAAACGCATGCTTTTACTCGAACGTGCAATGGAGAAAACACTTTATATCGAAGGCTCCAAATTACTGGCTCGATCGCGTCTAACTTCATAATGGATCGTCCAATAAGGACATCACCTCTAATCTTCACAAGAGCTTCTCTCGCAAGCAGAAGTTTCGTTCAAAATCTAATCTTGATAGCAAAAGAGGAAATCCCTCTGGCCCAGTCTTCCTACTGGCATCCTCGACATGGCACCTTCATGCAAAATTCTCTAGACTGCGCAGCGTTCCAAACTTTCTTTGGATAATGCGTCCAACCATGCTACATCCATACAAATTTAGATCTTTCTTAAGAGATCGCTGAATGCTGTCAATCCTTCCGATCCATCAGGAATCGACAAAATCGACGTCGATGATAATCCATTCTTCAAATATTGAAAATTTTCTCACAAGCATCACTTCAGAGCTTCTATTCCAAGGGTGCTATCGACAATGTGATCCTCGAGAAATATTCAATGAATCTCCCATCAAGACTAACTAGATCAAAGAAACTCAGCACTCCCACGAGTATAGTCGATCTTTTCAATTGCCACTACTTTCACCTCTTCAAATTTTCAAATGTCTCATTAAGAACCATATGAACCAAAATGACACATTGTCAGAATCTGTAACAAACTTTCCAATCGAGTCTCATACTCTTCAAAATTCTTCACATGAATCAGAACATTATCGATGAAACCGCCACAATAAAACCATCACAACTAATCCAACCACGATCAGAAATGCCATCGATAATATCCATAAGATCCTAAAATATTGGACAACCCAAAAGCACCATCAAAACTTTACAATGGTCATACCTTGACCTGAGGGCTGTCCCATGCATATCCTTCCACTTAATTCTCATCCAATGGTACTTCGAACATGGCTCAATCTCGAAGAAAACCGAAACTTCTCGGAATGGATCAAAATCCTCGATCCTTGAGAGCTGATACATATTCAATTCCCAAATAATCCAAACATAAATCCATGAATCCATCTTTCTTTACTAGAGAGCACTAAAGCACCTCATGCTGAGGCACTTCGCCAAACAAAACCTTTTACAAACAAATTCGGCAATTGCTGGTTCAATTTTTTCAACTCAAACAGGATCACCCAAAATGAAACCTTCAAAATAGTTACAAATTTAAGCACAACATCAAAACAAATTTGATCTCCTGATTCGTGAACAATGCAGACCAAAACCTCTGGAAAACTATATCTTCAAACTCGCAGATGACTAAAATATCTTCAATGGTCACAAAATAACTCCCAGATGTGACCATAAATACGAAATAAGATTAGCACCCATCTTTCAGGAGATGACTTGCAAGAAATGCCAAAATCAATTTTTAAGCCTTCTAACTGATTCTTCCTTGGAATTTCAAGGAGTCATATCCCGAAATACAGAATGGAATAGTATTACCAAAACAGTCTTCCACGACAGAAAATCAGGCTCTAACTTTATGAGCCGAAATTGCAAATGTTTCGCCTAGAATCGTCCATCTTCTATCTGGACGTCTGGAATCCGGGTGCTTGGAATTTGAACGATCCTTTGACAAATGGCTTACTTGGCCGCAATTGAAGCAGACTCCATTTCTGACGAAACAAACTCGTCTCGCGTACTTTTTTTCGCTAAACTTGCAAGCTGATCTTGCAAACTTGAACTTTCGGGGAAGAAAACTTTGTTTCACCTGACTTTCCTTTACTTGTCCTCTGAAGGATAAGCAAGTTAATCATTCGAGTTTTGACTCCAATGCTCTGATTTCTCCTGAAAATGCTTCTCCCGAAACTTTTCCTACTCGATCAACAAAGTCTGGTCCAACTCCTCGCCATTAGTCAAGACTCAGAATGATACTGACTGCTTCCAAATTAAATATTGAAGTCTTCAACTACTATCATGCTTCAACAAATCTTTCAAATTCTTCAACATCTTCTTGAACATTGCTATAAAAGACCGAACCACGAACTATTTGTCTTTTGATTCTTCAACGATGAAAGATTTGCAAGGATGATTATCCACCTGATCGTAGCAACGAGAAGGAATGGACAGCCCTTGAGTCTTCCTTTCACTCTAGCCGTAGCTTCGAACCTTTACACAATCAGTATCCTCGCTGACAACAAAATCAAACTTGCATATCATTGTCCTTTCTTCTGGCAGAGGTTGTCCATCAAAATTTCACAGTATCCCTCGCAAAAAGAAGCAAGTTGACTTGACTCGAGCTTCTTCATTTTTATCCACAGCATCAAAACTTGACGAGCCTTTATTCATCTCCACTTCTACAGCTTACATTCTTGTTGGCTAAAAATCTCATTCAAATTTGCGAGATTTCAAACCGACCAACTTTATCACCTACCCTTCTGCTGACCAAAATTTTCTTCTACTCCATGAGATTTCGGACCAGTACTATCTAATGTCGCTACTTCTTTTCCAAAATCACAAAACCCAACAAAACTTCCACATATTAACAGAAACTAAACAAAATCTTCCTTTTGCCTCTATATCAATCCGCTTATCATGTCGCTCGTGTGACTCGTCAAAATCAAATAATCATCCTTCTAACCTAAACCCAAACTTTCATAACTCGCCCTTACAATTCAAATCGAAGCCTTAACAACTAAAATGTTCTATCATCTGTCAAAGACAATACTTGTAACGTCCGAAAGGTCAATCCATTTTTTATCCAAAATGACCCAAAGTACCTCTCGTTACGACTTTTCTCCGATACCACTTCTGTCACGAATTCGAACCAAACAGGTTAATTTAAAATAATTAATTATAATTTTAAATTTTAAAATTTCAAATAAATTTAATAATAAATTTAAGTCCGAAAAATTTGGGTATGACAATTCAAATAAACAGAACCTGACAAACTAAAATCTACACAGGATTTCATCGGACAACCGTCCAGACAATAATAAATGCGACCTACTCTACAAATATCGTAAGGAATGTAACAATCCAACCAAATATAACATAACTATTGAACTATTTTTAAAATACACTATGGGCATATATCTGACCAATTCTATAATCCAATTGCATCAAATGTCAAATTTATCCATACTACTAAAGTTAAAACTTGCCAAATCCGATGAATAGTTAATAAATCACGTCCTAACTCCAGCATGCGTCCGAGCCTTCTACTCTGAAGGGACAAAACAGAAAATATGAGCCAAATACCCAGCAAGTACCATATTTTAGATAAAATGAGTCCAATAAATCAGAAAAAAGGTCAAATTACAGAATAAATTCAAATCACTGAAAAAACAAATTCAACTGAAATCCAAGATCCAAATTTCAATTCTCCTAAATGCATTCTATGTGATTCGGCTGATGAAAATCATGAACATCTTTTCTTTTCATGTCCTTTCTCTAAAGATCTATGGACCTGGATCCAAAGGAAAGCTGGTATTCATTGGCCTTACCCTGATTGGAAACAAAACATTGATTGGGCGGCACAGAAATGGAAAGGGAAGAATTTTATGGCTCGGTCTAAAAGAATCACTCTTGCAGCTACAGTCTATTTCATCTGGAAGGAACGTAACAAGTGAATTTTTCAAAAATCTATCCCACGAGAAATCCAACAGATTTTTTCGATGATTATCAATGCAGTTCGAGACAAATTGAAGACAACATCGAAAAATGACAAATGTACCCCGCGAATGCATTTGATGTGTTGGAACTTATAAAAAAAAAAACTTACCAGTTTTACGGGATTGGATATTCCCCTTTTAGATTTTTCCTCTTGTTATTCAATTCCTTTAGATATGGTATGTGTATTTTAGCCTGGATCCTGGCTGAGTATGTCGCGATGCTCGAGGTTTGCATCGCGTATATGATATTCCAAAAAAAAAAATTTTGGTTTGTTAGGCGATTGTCTGGTTGCTTACAATTTGGACCAGACATTCAATTGGTTTGTTTGGGTGATTGTATGGTTGCCTACGGTTTGGACCCAAACTGTCCTCATTTGCTAAATTTTTTGGGCCTGTAGGGTTTCTCATCCATTCGTCTTTGTAAGTATGGTATGGTCTCGACTTAAATTAGAATTGTATTGATGCTTAAGACCATCATTGTTTCTAGGTCTTCTTTCCAAGGTGAAAAAAAAAAATTCCTAGCCTGGATAGCTGATTATGTGGGGAAATCCTTCTTTGCCCAGAAAAAAAAAATTTCTTTTTTGTTTACTTTCTTGCAGGACACGATGCTATGGGAGTGGCCCATTCTTGTCACTAGTTACTGAAGCTACCTTGAATAGGAGTTCCTACGGGTTCTAAGAGATGGTTCATGAAGACATTGTTTGCTTATGAAGCTGATTGAAGTACCATTGAAGTTTGCCCACCCAATATACACAATGATGGATGATGGTCATGTGCTGTTGATACTTTATGGATACTATGGTATTGGAGTGGCTCATTCTAGCCACTGATTAATGATGCTACATTGATCTGGCGTTCCCATGGGTTCTAAGAGATGGTTAATGAAGACATTGTTTGCTTAAGAAGCTGATTGAAGTACCATTGAAGCTTGTCCACTCAGTTTACACAATGATGGCTGATGGTCACGTGCTGCTGATATTGTCTGGTATTGCAGCTACCCTGCTCCCCTGGTTGGTATTTGGCTCTCGTTCGTGGAATATGCAGCTAATACCATGCTATGGATGTTGACTTGGCCGTTACCAGGCTGATGGCAATTGCACTATTCATCTACATGTGTCTTGCTATTTGGTGTTTTGTTCGTTTTCATGATTTGGATCATGGTAATGCTCGGGGTATGCCCTAACGTGTTGTTCTACCTCTAAGTTGGCAAAACACTTGGAGCTAGAACATCGTTTTGTAAATTTTGTTTATTTTAATCTTATCTTACTTACAAAAAAAAGATCCAAATTTCAAAATCCAATGGTAGTCTCGTACTCAAATTAAATATCCAAATCCAAAGAAATGTCCAAATTTTAAAAATCGTCATCATCGGGACGTGTATATATATATATATATACCAAAATAGAGGTGATCCGGACCAATTTTAAAGACAATTTGCCAATTTCAAAGTCCAATCCGAGTCCAAGTCCGACTCCGAGTCCAAGTCCAAATCCAAGGCCCAATCAGTTTGTGATTTGGGGCAGAATTCGATAGGCAGATAATCCAATAGCGTGTGTAGAAGCTGAAATACCGTCACAATAAATATTCCAAAGGTCCGGATCAAGACATATAAGCAAAATCATTGTACGAGACATACCAAGACCCAACTAAGGGCAAAATCGATAAAACTCAAATCCAAGTCCAAAAATTCATATTCAAATCAAAGTCCAATACCAATCAATACAAAAATACAAATTATACACCAAATTTGGGTTCTGATTATTTAAAGACTAGCTTGAGAAAGTGTTACACATAATTTCAGTAACCTCAGGCAAAATCAAATGCATATTAGGCTAGCAAGTATGGCCACCCATGTACGTTATACCCTTGGGTAAGGTTGCTCACTGTTATTTACCACTCGCGGTTTTGGGTGTAATCCTCAAATTTATCAGATATATTAGGACATTTGAATATATTCTAAGGTTAAGTTAAATTATCCAAATGGAAAGAGTCACAATTCCAAACCTTTCCTGCCAGCGGAAAGGGATTTCCAATTAACAGAATAATCTCCCTATCGGGAGTTGGCCAGAATCCAGCAATTCAAATTCAATGTAGTGACCACAACCCGACACGTACATATGACTGCACAGCCTGTGCAAAGTTTTATACTCGTTTTCATACAAATATATAGATATAAAAATATACAGTGTCTAATAAATTATTCGAGCTTTTAAAAAAATATTAAACTTACCAAAATCATAAAACACAGTCCAATAACCCCCAAAGCATCCAATGAACTACACATATATGTCGAAAATAAATAATTTAGGTCTATAAAAATACCTACATGTTAGTAAAAATTTCATACAGTATCTAAAATATTTTAGATGCTAAATCAAACCAAAGAGAGGGTTTACAGATACTTACCTCGACATCATACTTCGCAAATCTAAAGAAAGGACATCTTGAGGTGCCCGAACGGCACCCACTCTCTCCTGCCGGCCGCGTTGCCTCTCTCTCCTCCCTTTCTCTCTCTTCACGCGCCACTGCTTCTCCATGGTCGCCTTTGCCTGCGACGGCTCTGGCACGAACGTCAGTGGTGACCACAATGGCAGCAAACCGGGCGACGGCACGGCACGGATGACGGCACAGGTGAGCCGTCGTTCCTCCTCTCTCCTTCGACTGTGAGCCACCTCCACCAAAATCAACAAAAATCATGATTTTAACCCATTTTCCTCAAAATTTATACATGCAAACAAAGATTCAACATCAATGAAGATAATGGAAAGATTTACTTGCCTTGATTTCACTAATTTTCCCGAATAACGGTAGCGAATGAATAGCGGCCGTTTGACTTCGATTCGAGAATCTGTCATCTACAAACGCCGATGGACAAAAACGAGGGTACCATCATGGAGAGGGCTTCGCCGGCTTCCATTCCCAGCGTCGGGACCTTCGACGACGGCGATGGCAGCAACTTGCGCCGATCTCTCTTTCTCTCTCTCTCACCTCCCCGTCCGCTTTCTCTCTCCCTAACTCCCTTCTGATTTCGTTTTCCTTTTTTTTCTTTTTTGTGTTTTAAGATATTATTATTGTTATTATTATTATTATATATTATTATTTTAAATTTTCTTTTACTTCAAAATTCAAACTAATTTTCGGGCGATAGCGCTGGCGCACTTCGGGCGCTAACTTGACTGATCCAAATATCCTTTCAAATTTTATAATATTAAAGTAATTTTCGCTACATTTCAATTACCCAAAATTATAATTAATATTAAATTAACCCGAATAAAAATCCGGGATATTACACAACGGTAAAAATTCATCCTATTTTTGCCCACAAAGACAATCCGAGAAGTATTTTTCCATAAAGACCATCTCAAACATGGTCCAGGTGATCTCATTCTCCGGTACCTCAAAGACCCTTTCCAACATTTCCGACCAATAATGAGCTTCTCCTTCCAATTTATGAGTCGCAAATAGGACTCTATCCTCGACTAGACATTTAATAACTGCAAATACCTTCTTAAGCCTCTGGATCAAAGTATCTGCTTTAATTGGATTCGGTTCTCCCAAAAATTCAGGGAGTCGCTCATTAGTGAAGCGATCATACACTAATATTCCTTGATTGACGGGAGGTGGGACCAGAACAGGAGCTAAATTTTGTGGTCCAAAAGCTTCTATAATGTTGGTCAACCTTTCTAATAGGTTCAAGTACTTCTCCTCCCGGTCTTGCAAATTACTATTGCTAGTAATCCATTTTCCTCTACTTGCCATCCTTCAACTATCATTTTGATTTCTGAAATACAGCAATTTTAATTAGATTTAATTTGGCCCTAACAGTGACTAGGATTCTATGCTTTGTCCTGACTCTGTTCAATGCGAAGCAATTTTGTCTGGACTAGAATGATTAAGTCTAATCGGTCTATTTATTTATTTGATCAATCTTTAATCTATCCTAAACTTTCGCATAAATTCAGATCAAAACATAAGGCATCTCTTTTCTCTCTGATACCAATTGTGACGGACCGGCCATATTCCACCCTATACAGCCTCTGTCAAATTCACGTGCTTAAACATATTCATATATATATATATATATATGTTGGTGGACTTAAATTTTTCATTATATTTTCCATCGTGTGCACAAGATTGTGTAAGGCTGGACTTCTTGAGTCGGCCTGACGAAGTGGGTTAGTAAAATAAGATCAGTCAATATCTTGACTGTCCAAGGATTATAGGTCGGTTGGCCAGACATGCAAGTTTACGAAACAAATTGAGATGCCACTAGAAACCACAAATTCTTCCCAAACAGAGAATTGGTGGAAGCACAAAATTTACCCATTAATTAGTATAACATAATCGTTTTATAAAATCTTTCCAAAATAATCAAAAGAGATTTACATCTCTATCACTTAGGCACGGCTATTTAATTTCCGATTGGTCTTCTGCTTAGCTAGTCCTTCAGACTTTATTCTTTCTCATCCAGCATAAATTCATCATCGTTTTAAAAACAGAAGATGAGTGAGCTAAAGAGCCTAGCAAGGTACTCATATGCATAAATGATGCATGGTCATAAACAAGGAGGAAACAGGTAGAATGTAATAAAGGCATTTGTGCATGTAATTTCATTATTCGTGGTCGAAGTCAATTTCATGCAGATATGTTTCCAAGGCATGCTTCTATTTCTAAATCCATTTTTGTCAAAAATCGGCTACATTTAATGTCTATAGCTCTTGACCAACTAAAATGACAACATTTAAGGTCCATAACTCTTGACCCATATATCTCAAATAACGGCTACTTTTAAGGTCTACAGCTCTCGACCCTCTGAGTCATCAAATCCCAAAGACGGCTACATTTAAGGTTCATAACTATTGAATAACAAAACGGCTACATTTAAGGTCCGTAACTCTTGACCTGTAAATCAAATTTCAAAACCATTTGCTTTCAAAAGTCCAAAGTTCTTATAGCCGAAGCTACTCAATAATGCAAATAACCAGACACCTTTCACATGCAAACAACTGACTTCTTTTAAACATGCTCGTGACCAAATTTATTTAAAAATGCAAATATCCGGACTTCATGTAGTTAAATAACGAGACTCCATGCCAATAAACAAAAAATCAGACTTCTTGCATTAACGTAAATAATCGGACTTCTTGAAACACGCGGTGAGAAATCAACGGAGTTCTTCCATGATGCAATTAACAGGACTTCGTCAACTATCCGGGGGACCAAACTTATACAAATTACTGATTTTCATGTAAATTTACAAGTAATCAGACTTTATGCAAATAGGCAAATGGCTGGACTTCATACAAAAGCAGTTAACCGAAGTTCTTAAATGATGCATTTATAAATATTAACAACATACAGAGAAAGCAAATTATCATGGCATGCTTCATGTAGAAACTTAATAAAGAGAGCATGATAAAAATAATGCTTAATCTGATTCCAAACATGATTTAGTAAAAAAATGTAGGGTACACTTATATTAAAACATTGTTAAAACCTGAACTTATAAAAAAAACGAAAAGTACACTTGCCTGATTGCGAACTCCCTCACCCAAGCTTGGCCTAAGACTCCTTCCTCTTCGTCTCCTACTTTTCCCTTTCTTCACAGATTTTTCTAACTCTCTTTTTTACTTTTGAGCTCAGTATTTATAGAGGATGGGTTAGCTTGGAGAAGGAGGGGTAAGTTACCTATTTCGTACTTCCTTTCTGACTCACTTAATTTCTTTCTAAAAGGTCAGCGGATTAGGTGAGAGTAGTTTACTTATTCTGACCGGACCACTCAGGCCTTGGCTAATTGGTCTATCCTCTTTTATCAATTTACTCCAATCGCCCACTTTATTATTTCATCTCTTCCAGCCCATACCGATACCCTCATTTAACTGGCCATTAACTTCCCAATACCAGTCGTCCTCATAATGCAAGCCGATCATTATTGCAAACTTTCCGGTCAATGTGTTGATAGGAACTTTGGCAACAGACTGGTTTCCTGGTTATTTTCCTTAATAGGCCGGTCAATGCATATTGATCGGATTTCTATTCCTTTCCTTCAAGTCCGGCCATTTCTATACAAGTCCTCGAGCCTTATTTCATTTTAACCGGTCAACTTACGTTGACGGGATTTGTCCTCAACAGCCGGTCCACTAATTCTTGTCCGGCCGATTTCCTTCTCACCTCAACTCCGGCCATTAAGTTCATCAACTCCGACCGGTTTTTATCACTTCAGCCTCCTCACTTCGGCCTCTATCGTCTAGTCCGGCCATCACCATACCACTTCGGCTATCATCACTTCAGCCAATAATCTCATCAACTCAGGTTTCCTCAAGTCCGGCCTCATCATCTCGATCCCTAACTATTATGTTTTGAGATCACGATTTCATAACTTCCTTATTAATTAAGCCAAATTTTGATTATAGGGCATTAATTATTTTATTTGAAAATCGAGACATCACACAGGCAGCCTGTAGAGCCAGATTCTTGCGTCACCCTTGAGTGTTAAGGTAAAGCACTTGCACATTGTCATCTCATCCAAGCCCTGGAGGCTTAAATGCTCAGGAAAGTGATCCAAGTGGTCCATTGGATCAGCGCTTCATTCGTATACGTCGAGATTTGGCATTTTGAATTTTGGGAGAACCTGCCTCGTCCTAATCTCCATTGTAAATGGAGATCTGCACAGGCCAGCAACTCCTCCCTCGTCGCCAAAAACTCACCGCCAAACCTTCTCGAAATTCTCCTCCACTTGAGGCGGAGCTGCCATTTTCTTCTCATTGAAGTACTTCCTCAATACATAGGGGTCTTGAGCAGCTTGGAGCTCCGGTAGGCTCCTGACTTTTGGGGGGATGTCGTCACGAAGGGACACCTCTTGATGGGGTGCTCCTATAAAGATTGAGGATTTAACCTCTCTAAACTTTCCTCCTAAACTCGAGGACCCAAGTGACCTTGAAGGTGCGACGAGGCTCTGCTGCTTGAGGCAACTTGTGTCCCGAAGTCCTTGTGCTAACTAACTTGCTTTGAGGGGTGTTTCTTTTCCTTACCCTTCCTCTGGGAGACGTAGTGGTCTGAGAGGCCTTAAATGGCGCTCCCTTTAGCCGTTCGTCCATTTTTGTGCAAAGGGTCTGAACGGCCCTGAAAATATCATCCATCCTTAAGGCAAACACTCGGACATATGGATCAGGATATTCATCTATCCTGATGCCCGCAGCATGGCCATTGCCACATGAAGTAGCTTCTCTGATTGGGGCACTGGTTTATACTCTGATGTTCACCATTTTTCAGCTTTCAACTCTTAAAAAATGTGTTAACCTGACTTTTAGTCGGTTTTTATAGACGGCGTCAATGTTGTGTCCTTGAATCCTGAATATTGGGCAGATGAGGACCCAAATGTAGAGTAAAACAAATACGGTTCTAAGTAGAAGGAAGAGAGAGAGACAGTAAGGTACAACGTTTTTATGTGAAAAACTCTCTTCTAAATGAGTGAAAAAAATTACGAGACTTTAAATTCGAGAATAGTTCAACTAATATGTTATTTGAGTACAAAGGGTGGAGAATAAAGTGTATAGTGACTTTCAAGGATTACTCTTACAAACACAAGTGTTCTCTCAATTGGCATTGTGAATAGCTTGCCTTTTTTCTCTTTATGGGCATTAATGTAAGTGTAAAGAGTTCAGATCCTTTGTTAGGTACATAGTGAATACTTATATAGTGGCTGGAATCCTTCTACGTGGAGCACACACGTAGAGCTTGCGTGTGTAGGAGAGCCTATCACCAACTCTGCAGATTCCTTTTACAGTGTTGAACACGCTGCATGCACGTGAGCCTACTCTGCGAGACTTCACTTCTGCAGTGATCACACATGCTCTGCAGGCCATTATTTTTTGTGAAGATTGCGTGTTGCAGAAATCGGGCATGCCCCATCCAAAGTCAACCTTCCGAGTCGACGACCTCGGTCGTCCTGAGCTTTCTTTTCTCCGCTCGTGCCATCGAAGATGTCTCGCAGTCCGCATTCTTGATGAAGATTTTGGCCCTCATCGAATCCATGGGTTTTTAGCGCCAAATGTCCTCGTCTTCATCGAGGTCTTTGGTCAGCAATAAGTCTTTGGGCTTTCAGAGTCATATTCTCAGTGCCATGTCCTCGGGGTTTTATTGAAGACTTTGGTCTCTTACAGAGTCTTTGAGTTTTTCAAGTTAAGTTAGTCTCTTAGACCAACTCAACTCTCTGGGCCTTTTGGGCCGTGGACCTAAATTCTCAAGTCTCTTGGGCCAAATCATTCTCATGGGCCCCTTGGAACCTGGGCTTAATTTTCGGACCTTTTATCTAGGCCCTAAGTGTTACTACCCATCAATTGTTTTTACATAATTAAATGTGATATACTACTATTTAAAACTCGTAAATGAGCCGTCTATATTTAATCCTATAAATGGGGGCCAACATCTCTTTTCTGATCTGCAACTAATAAATGCAACATTTGATTTACTAATCGTATAATTGTAACACCTTGGTGTTTTTAACTCGGGTTTATTAGGTTATTCTCTTAATGTGGTTATAAATTGAGTTATTTGATTATAAAATAATAATTAGCAATGACTAACAATGATATTGATAAATACTAATAATAGAGTTATTGATAATGGCTCTCTCACTCCTCTTGAAGCTTCCCTTTCCCCGTCCGTACATCTCCTCCCTCAACTTTGCACGTCTTCGGATTTTTCTTACCAAACAACTCGCTCGCCATATTCTACCCTCACCGACTCAAGATTTTTGCGGCACCGACTTCTCGAAAGTCTATATTAAGCCATCATTTTTCTTTTCACACCGTGGCAAGTTGCAGAAAAATGAGAGAGAGAGAGAAATTGTGAGAGAGACAATCGAAGGAGATGGAGAGAGAAGGTAAATCAGTAGTTTATTACTGTCGGTGCCCGCCCACCATTGCTGCAATCACCGAAGCCACCGCCTCTGTAGTCGGAGTCATCGTCATCCACCTGTGCCAAAGCCACTGCCATCGCTAATCCTAGCCACTGCTACAGTGTCGTCGCAAATCAAATGATTTTTCGTAGTGTCACTATCTCCTCTTATTGCAAATCATACTTCCTATGTCACCTATTTATTAAAAATGACTCTATGTACTTCATCTATTTTCTCCATTAGAAGTGATCTACCATGCTTTACCCACTTTCCTGTTTCCGTTTGATTTATGAACAGAGAGAGAGAAATCTAGAGAGGGATACGATTTCATGGAAAATCTGGTTAATAATGGAGAGAATTGAAATTACCTAGTGGTTTTTGTGGCCGGTGCCATCATTTCGCGCTGATTAATCATCGACGAAGAGGAATTACGGCAATGGCAGAAAAGGGAGAAAGGAGGAGTGAGACGGAAGAAAATAGGAGTGGAGAAAAGAAAAGGAAAAATGTAAGAAAAAAGAAAAATGAAAGAGGGAAAAGAAGATTCGGGAAGGTTGAGAAAAACGAGGAGAGGGAAGGATTTCTTTTATTATATAAATATATATGTATTAAATATATATATTATATTAAATGAGAATTTAGAATGATTAATATATATATATATATATATATATATATATATATATATATATATATGTGTGTTATATGATCATGATGGGTGGAGTAAATATTAACCCTTTATAGTAATAATAAATATGTGTGCATATATTTTAGAATATAAGTTGAATAATAGAACATGGTTAAAATTATTATATAGTTTCATTTGGAATTGCTTGACAAATATGGGATAGTTGACAATTGAAATAGATTGGTTATAGTGGGCTTGTTCGTAGGTGATAATTAAGATATGGCCTTAATAATAGGTTTTGTATATGGAAATAGAATGAGAGATTAGAAAAATATTTAAATTAGTCAAATTAAATTATTCTCAATTTCTTGTTGTCCTTTCTTTATTCCGAAATAAATTTCTTTATATTGTCATTGATTGCGTGAGTACGGTTATTTTCAACACCAAACGATAATTTTACTGTTGAAATTGTAAAACCTTTTTTGCGTTATACTTGATAGCTGAATATTTTGGTTATTGACTTTTTACGGTTAAGGTTGATAAGAATGTATAAAAATACTAAGGTATGTAGTTAAATGGGAGGTTATAGCACCTTAGTATAGTCTACACTTATCCGATGCTAGTTTTGGTATCTTAGTGGTTATGAGATATATTGCTTAGTATTGCGAGATGCTCATGGCTATATGACCATCATAGAATATGATATCGTAGATATCATGGCCGGTTATATTGGCTTTGACCTTAGAGATGTTTGTATCGGTCTCTGTATGCGCTTGTGAGACATTTGTATTAGTCTCTATATGCGCTGGTGAGACGTTTGTACTGGTCTTTGTACACGCTGGTGAGACATTTGTGTTGGTTTCTGTATGCGTTGGTGAGAAGTTTGTATTTAGTTTGGTAGAGTCTCTGACGATTATGGATTCGGTCAGAGGTCAAACTTGCAGGTATTGATTAGTTATTGGGGGATATGCGTTGCCTTTCGTTCATAGTGGCGGAATAAGATCTAAGAGTTTTCCTTGTGATATCTTATTTTTGATGATATCCCATGAGTCTTGGGATTGAGTGAAATCCATGACTTATATTTGGTAAGATCCATGTGTCAGATTTTATGACAGTCTGATTCAGTGAAATTCATGAGTTGTATTTGGAAGATTCCATGAGATGGATCTATAATATTTAGATTCAGTGGAATCCATATTGTTGATTTTTATTTGACATTCAGGTTGTTCACGCTAATATTTTGACGAGAAAATTTCTATTTATCTTTTGATGTTGGATTCTGAAAAATTTTTATTGATGAATCTTATGATCTTTGTCACATATGGGTTCGGGGTGACCTGCCTTATTTTTACTTTGAGTCATAGATATGACAAAATATAGATTCTTGAATAAATTTATAGTTAGATTTTATAATACCGTTGCGGCCTCTAGAACTTTGATATCCGAGATATTTATAATTTGTTATGTATTTTATTATTATTATTATTATTTGTTAATTATTTGGTTTACTCTTATAATTTATTTGCTCCAAATTGAGTTGATTTTATAAAACTAGCAGGTGATCCTACTTTTATTGCATGACTTTTAATTAGAGAATATTTTAGAGGTTAGTTACTATTATGTTAGTGGGAGGCACATCAGATATATTTTGATAGAAATTTAACGGTTTATATTTTTTGTCGTAACTCGTAAATTAAGTAGTTGTATGGCTTTTTGTTTGATATGTAAATTAAAAAATGATGAATGTATTAATGAAAATGTTGAGACTATTATAGATATTTAACAAATTTAAAATTTAAGATTTTTCGTATGAGCGGTTCGAACCATGATTGATGGTTAGGGCTCAGGTCATCACAATAATAAAACATGTCCGAATATATTTCGTTAATTCTTATTAGGAGCAATTAATGTTGACATATTCCTTGGCTGTGCCTGATCAGTCATTGGCGATATTATCCATGCCCTGAAGATTTGCATCAAATTTTCACTTGCAATTTGCCGACGCGCAACTCCCAATATCCACACCTGCCTAATGCTTATCCTGTGCCCGAGTGCCATTTTCTAAGAAGCCGTGCTTAAGGCGCATCTAATCCTCGCTCAAGCACCATTGTCAAAAAAGCATGTGCACAAGGTGCTCTTAAGGTGAGCACGGGTACAAATTCAAGAATGCCCGCGCTCGAGTGTTAGGGCGTGTACTTAGTCCAACCCTAGGCACACTTGTTGTGCACCTAAGCTATGCTTGAGTGCTAGGGCGTGTATTCCTAATGGTTGAATTTTTATCCTAATTTGTGGGCTATTTTATAAATGGCCATCTTCCTTACTATGTTCCAAACTTTCGGCAGAAATACTTCGATGACTGTTCAGCAAGAAAAAAACTCGCATTTTTGCTCTTAAATTGTTTCATTTGAGAAAAGTTAACCTCGACCTTTATTCCTCCATTGTAAAGTTTTCCCACCTTATTGTCCTCTCACATATACACTTTTTCCCCTTGTTAACTTTCGTAAGCGACACAGGAGGCGTAAAAATTGGGTTGCAAAGGTGTGCAGAGATTTTACAGTTCGTGAAGGAAGATTGATAAGAAGACCGGAAGGCGTTCAGTTCAGTTATCGTGAAAAAATTCAATGAGTTTCTTAGTAGGTATCACAAGGCGAGAGTAAGTCAGTTAGATTAGTGTGTTTGTATCACCAGTTTGTAAGTTAACCTTCTCAGTATACTTTTTCCTGGTTATAGAAGCTCGGAGGATTTTATTTAATAGCCGTAATTATTAAGGTTTTCCTTCATCATTAAAATTATACATTGATTATTCCTGCTTATCATACTTATATTTTATATGCTTTTTCTTGCTTGGTTGGTCTAGATCATGATATACTCTTCGTATATTATATATTTATATTTATATTTATTCTATAAATTGAAAAAGGGGTCAAAATATTTTGTATTTTGGGACTAATAGTCCATTTCATTTGGTATTAGAGACTCAACTCGATCCGTAACCCTTGATTTAGATGCATACTAACCAATCGCTCTCCATTGCTTCCTACTTTGATGGGAGTAACTACGCTTATTGAAAATTATATATAAAAGCCTTCTTGAAATTTATGGATGAAAGAGTGTGGGCTAGCACTCAATCAAGGTGGATGCTACCCAGGAGTACAATGAATGATGAACTGGAAGTTCTGTCCCTGTGGATAAAAGAAGAACTTGATGTGTATAATTAAAACAGTAAATGGTTGCATGCTATTTTTATGATTGCATCTCTTGAAGAAGATAAATGTATATCGATATGCGAAACGTCTAAAGATGTATGGATCATTCTTAAAATTACTCACAAAGAAACGAAATTAGTCAAAAATTTAAAATTGTAAATACTTACTACTAGATTTGAAGAAATTAAGATGATGGGACCTTTCATGACTTTTATGCTAAGTTAAATGATATTGTTAATTCTTCGTTTAATTTGAGACAGAATTTTTGAGAATAGAATTGTCTGTAAAGTCTTCCGATCGCTTTTTGAATGATTTAGATCCAAATTGTGACTATTAAAGAGAATAAAGACCTTGACAAATTAAAAATAGAAGAATAGTTGGCTCTCTACAAACATATGATCACATATTCCCATAGTCTAAAAGGCATAAATCAATTGCCTTGAAATCTGTTAAGGAGGAGAGAGACCACAACTCCGATAAAGAGTCGTATAGTGATAAAAATTTTGCTATGTTTGTTAAAAATTTTTTAAGAAAATTTCAAGAACAAAAATAATAAATGAACCTTTAAAGGAAATAACTCGTCATATAATAATATTAAGAAAGATAAAAAGAAAAATCAATACACAAAAAATAAAAAATCTCAAGGAATCTAATACCATGAATGTCATGTATTCGATCATATTCGAATCGAGTGACCTAATTTTAAAAGACAAAAAGGAAAAACTTTAAATGTGTCCCTAACTGATGAAGAGGGTGAAAACCATGGTAAAAAAAATTTTAGAAAAAGGATGAGGTAAATTATATGGCCTTCAAGACTTCTATTATCAATGATGAAGAAGCCACTAGTACAACCAGAATAATCTAATTCTTCATATGAGGAATCTGATAATGAAATTGATGGGTTTCAAGAAATTTATAACATGACTTAGAGAATACTTAAAAGTAAGAAAAGCTAATAAATCCTTAAACAGTAGATTAACTAAATTAAAAAAATCAGAATTTAAAACAATATTAGAACATACCATAGTTAAACATCATAAATTGAAAATGTTAAACAACTTATTAATTGCCAAAAGTAAATTCTTAGAATTAGAACTTGAAAATACTAAGAATGATATTAAGAAATTTTCATGTTGTACTAAAAAGTTTGATCATATATTAAGATTAGAAAAGATTGCAGGAAACAAAAAGGGTTTGAGATATGTAGAGAATAATTCGAAAAATGGTAAGCATTTAGAAATAATTTTTGTTCCTGCCATAAATATTCCACACGAAAATATAAACACACCTAAAATCACTAAATCTGTGACTAAACATGTGGAGAAAATAAATGATTTAAACTTCTTGCCTAATCCTATCACCAAAAAGATGATGAATAAACCTGTTAAAAGTTATCAATCAATCGAGACAAATGTTAAAAATCCTTATTTTAGAAATCAATCGAGGAATCCTTACTCTATTCCTAAGTTTGTGCCCCCTATTATGTGTGTGGGCAAATCGATCACATTCGTTTTCATTGTCACGTCATGAATCTGTTATACAACCGAAAATAAGGGATGAAAATGAACAAACTTGTTAGTCACATTCAACAGTTAAATGAACAAGTAAAAATACTAAATAAAAAAATAAATTTGGGAAGAAAAATATGAGTTAAGAAGAGTGATTTGAAAAACTCTGCTAAAAATTATTCATGTAAAGTTGCTCATATTGCTTTAAAAATTTGAAACTATTTGATGTGGTATTTGGATAGTGGATGGTCCAAACATATGTGTGCAATAACGCAATATTTTCATCCTTATCTGACCATCCTGATGGGATGGTTGTTTTTGGTGATGGAACTAGGGCTCTCATTCTTAGCAGAGAATGGATTAGTGTTTCTCCACTCTTAAAGCCTTGTGATGTCCTATATGTTTTTGGGTTAAAATCTAACATCCTGAATATTAGCTAATTTTGTGATAAAAATTGTGAGGTTAGATTCTTCCAAAATAAGTGTTGTATATATGACACAAGGCACAATTGTATTAGAGGACAAGAGAACTCCTGATAACCTTTATTGTATTGATGCCATCCCGCTAAAATTAATTCTACTGAATTGTAGTATCAATGATTTGGTCATTTAAAATTTAAAAATATGTCCAAAATTTTGAAGAAAAACTCTGTTGAAGGGCTTCCAAAATTATCTCATGTCAAAGATTATGTGTGCGGTCCCCACAAACTTGAAAAACAAACTAGGACTAGTCATCCATCACTAAGCGACATTTACACCTTGTATGCCCTTGAACTAATTTATATGGATCTTATGGAATCCTCTAGGATTGAGAGTCTAGACGGTAAATGATATATCCCAGTGGTTGTAAATGAAAAGTGCAATACCTTTGTTCGCGTAAAAATTGTGTAAAAAACTCATCAATGAAAAGGGAACTTTGATCGTGTGAATTCGTAGTGATCATCGAAAGAAATTTAAAAATTCAAGCCTTGATTTTTGTAATGATAAAGGAATTTAACATGAATTCTTTACTCCTATCACTTCCCAACAAAATAGACTTGTGGCTATAATGAATCGAGCCATCCAAGAAATGGTTAGAACGATGATGCAAATAAAAAATATTGGTATGCACTTTTACAGTGAAGCTATGAGTATGACTTGCCCTATAATCAATAGGGTCTACCTAAGACTCGGGACGGATGAGACCCTTTATGAACTTTGGAGGGGTAAGAAACCCAATATAAAGTATTTCCACATTTTTGGAAGTAATGCTTCATATTATGAGATAGGAAAAATTTAGGCAATTTTGACTCTAAAAATGATGAAGGAATATTATTAGGATATTCTTTTTCTAGTAGAGCCCATCGTATGTATAACTTTCATACTCAAATTGCAATGGAGTCAATTAGTGTTGTCCTAGATGATGTCCCTAATGAGCAACTTGAAGCCAGCGTTGGCCTAGATAAAGAGGTTGATCAAATTGAGTCCTCTCATGAATCAGCTTCTATTGATATCCCCTGCGAGACCTCAAATTCCTTTTTAGTTACGGAACGTATTGCTATAGTTAAACTAAATCATCCAAAAGACTTTATATTAGGTGATTTGAGTGAGAGTATGAAACTGCATCATTGAGTTTTAAACCTTCTTGCCTATAAATGTTATGTCTCTCACTTAAAACCGAAAAAGGTTAAAAAGGCCCTAAACAATGCATACTAAATCAACGCCATGCATGAGAAACTAAACCAATTTGTTAAGAATGATGTGATGTCTTTGGTTCCCTTACCAAAACAAACTAATGTCATTGTGACCAAGGAGATTTTAAAAAATAAAACAGCTGAAAATGGGAACATTACACGTAACAAAGCTTGTCTTGTTGCTCAGGGAAGCACTAAAATTTAGGGAATTAATTTTATGAGACCTTTAATCTTGTGACTTATCTTGAATCTATAGGAATATTGTCCATTGCTTGTATTATGTGTTTTAAACTCTATCAAATGGATGTCAAAAGTAATTTCTTTAATGGTATCATCCAAAAGGAAGTTTACGTTGAGTAACCAAAGGGATTTATTGATCCTATGTTCCCAAACCATGTGTACAAGTTTAAAAAGGCATTGTATGGTCTTAAATAAGCTCCAAGAACTTGGTACAAGAGACTCACCTCATATCTTAGTGACCATGATTTTGTTAGAGGTAGTGTCGATAGAACTCTTTTTATGAAAGTTACTGAAAAATATTTGATTATTACCCAAGTTTATATTGATAATATTGTTTTTGGTGCTGCCATAGACTCCTATGCACATAAAATTGCGAACTGCATGACTTCTGAGTTTGAAATGATATGGTAGGAGAACTTACATATTTCCTTTGTTGCATATTATATAACTTGCTTAAGGAATTTTTATCTCCCAAACCAAATATGCAAAGGACCTTGTTAAAGAATTTGAACTAGATAATAAAAAAAATATACTCGGACACCGGTGAGCACTTCCACCAAATAAGATCGTGACTCCGCTGGAAAGAGCATTGATTAGACACTCTAGAAGTATGATAGGAAGTCTTCTATACTTAATTACGAGTTGACCCAATATTGCTTTTAATGTTAACATATGTGGTCGATATTGATCAAATCCCAAAGGATCTCACTTAAGTGTTATTAAATAAATCATTCGCTATATTAATGGCATGTCTGATTATGAGATCGTCTATTCTCAAGACTCAAATTTTGACTTAGCTGGCTATTCCAATGCCAACTAGATCGGAAATGCCAAAGATCATAAAAGCACCTCTGGTGGATGTTTTTACGTTGGCTCCAATCTTGTAGTTTGAATAAGTAAGAAACAAAACTCCATCTTATTGTTTACTGTTGAAGCAGAATACATTGTTGTCGATAGTTATTCCACACAACTTCTATGGATGAAACAAATGTTGCTCGATTATGGCATCACCCAAGATATCATGACAATTTATTGTAATAACACATGTGCCATCAATATTTCGAAAAATCCTGTTCAATACTCTTGAACCAAACATATAGATATTTATCACCATCTTATTTGAGAGCTTGTTGAAACTGAGGTCATAGCCCTCGAGCACACTTCGACTGCACATAAACTGGATGATATCCTTACCAAACCTTTGGATAGCCTTTGTTTTGAATCCCTTAGAAAGGCCATTGAAATTTGCACTTTTCCATTAGACTAAAGTGAGTTTCCTATTATACTAATAAACAAAACAAAAAGAACACAAAAAAATGTGTGCACTGTTCCTTAGCCCGAATGGCACTTCTTCAGAGCTCGAGCTTTGAATCCAGAACAATTGCGCCCAATGTGCGTCTTAGGCGCACTCGCGCACAATGACACAACCTCTTTATCTTCAAGCACAAATGGTGCACATCACCACTGTGCACTCGCAAACCCTCATTACTCTCTCTTATTCTTTTCTCTACTCTTCACCTCTCTCTACCACTTCCAACCTCCAAATCTTGTAAATCTACTCCTTTCCTTGTCGATCTTGGACGAACACAAGGTAATTCCTCCTTCTTCACTTTTGAGCTTCTCTTCCACCATTAATGGTGGTCTCCCTCTACCACCATGAATGCTGAGTTTCTTTGCATTATATGCTAGAGTTCTTCGTATTATATACATTTTTAGTGTTGATTTGTAGTAAATTATGCCTCATTTTCGTAGATCTAGTCTTGTTTAGTTGTGGCTTTTAGGCATCTCAACAAGGTATATATTCATATTTTTGGGATCACCACCACCTGATCTACCACTCACTAGTGTCCATTTTTTAATATTTAGCCCCTCTCTCTACCCATGGTGGTGGAGGATTTGTTGGCTTCGGGCAGTTTGTGTGGGACCCACACACATCATAGGCTCACTGCCACCAAAGAAGATGTGGTGCTGTCGGCAATGGCGATGCCAGTTTTCAGCCTTTGTGGGTTACAGAACTATCCATCTCTTGTGGCGTGCTCAGCGGCAATGCACGGCTGGCTCCACTCCTTGTGTGGGTCTTTTTTAGACATGTCTAGAATTGCGTCACTCACCGTCTAATTCTCTATTTTGCTGTAATATTCTGAATTCTTATATTATTTACTTAGAATTATTTATTATTTCGGATAATTTAGATATGAAAGAAATTAATTTAATATTGTGAAATTATAAAGTGAAACCGAAATTGTGGTATCGCACCCGGAGTGTGCCTGGGTACCGGTACAATATTATATATAAATATGTATATATAATATGTTAAAAGAAGAAGAAGAAGAAGAAGAAGAAGAAGAAGAAGAAGAAGAAGAAGAAAACCGTGGCCTGTAAACCCACGGCTAGAAAAAAAGAAAACGAGAGAAATTTAGTAAGAGGGCGGAGTGGCAGAGCAACTATAAAAGAAAGGAGCAAAAAGGGGGGAGAGAGCAGGAGTAGGGTTCGAAGAAGAAGAAGAGAAGCGGAGGAGGAGAGAGAGGGAGAAAGAGAGAGAGGGAGAAAGCTCACCGAGGAAGGGCGGCGGCCGTAAGAGGAGATAGTCTAACATCCCAAATATTTTTTTATTGTTTTAAGTGAATAAAATTGATAAATTAGTCTCAATAATTATTCTTATTTACTTTTGAGTTTTAAATCTTACAGTTAGACTAATTTTTGGGTCTAATAGGTTTAGAAGATTTAGATCGATAGATTGTGTTAAATACTTGGGCTATTAACTTAAATTCTGATTAATTAGTGAGTTAAGTTAGGTTAATTACAAAGAGGGGAAGGCGCAAACGGGGGTGACAAATAAGGAAAGGGAATCGGCTCACAGGGAAATTGGGATGAAACCCTAACAGGCCCTTCTCATTAGTTAAGGCGGTCGTAGGGTTAGGGAATGAGGAGGACGAACCGAAGAGGAAGAATGCACCAAGCAAAGCTGTCACCGTCGATCATGAAATCAAGGCAAGTAAACTTCCTACCTTGCAAAATAAACTCTTTCTTCATCCTTGTTAATGTCGAATATCTAATTTATGCCTTAATTTGGATGGGAAACCAGTGAAACCTTAGGGTTACGAATTCGAACCCAAATGCCAGAGTCACGGCTTTGTGAGAAAATGACCGACCTCTTAGGCTTGATGATGAATTGAGATCTAGTAATTTGCCTAATGGAGTTCTAAAGTGTCGATTTTACACATTACACCCCTCTAATTTTCGGGATTTCAACACGGTCATGGAAACAGAGCACCGTGCTCCGTTTTTGGTTTTCAGTTGGGTCCAATGACCCAGCAGTGGCAAGAAGAGTTAAACCCCATTATTTTGCAAGTAAATTTCCTATTGTTTCAAGAAAATCATTCCACGCCTTGCTTTGTGTGGGAATTGTGGCCTTGCCTTGGTAAATCAAAATTTGGGAAACAATAGAGGGGTGAAGGAAATGAAAGTAATTCAAGGGTACCGGGACGAGTTGGGCAATGTAATTAATAGGTTTGTGCTATCAATTTCTTATTGTCACTGTGTGAATTTGAAAGCCCAAAATTTTCCCTCGTTATGGTGGAGATTCAAACTTACCAAGAAATAGGGCAACCGAGTCCTGCGCATGATTAGGCAAATCATTGGGTAGAATCTCGTATGTATGTGTCCGAGATGTATATGTATATACATGTATAAATACGTGGGTACGTCGATTGGCATTGTTATGAAGATGGTATGCTTGTGTGTGTGTGTCTGTTTTGTGTGTGTGTTGCAGCGTGAGTGTGAGGATAGTGTTACAATGTGCGTGTAACTGTGTGTGTGTGCCATCTGTGTACTGCAGCGTGTGTTCTGGTTTCTGGCAGCGTAGGTGTAGCTTGCGGGCAGTGTGGGTGTAGCATGGGTGCTGCTGTAGTGAAGGTGTAACATATATATGTATATATGTATATGTACGTATGTATGTATATGCATGCATTATACGGGCATGTATATATAAGGTAGAATGTGTATAATTATATATATGTACATAATTATATGAGTTGATGTATATCTATGGAAAAAATAGCTGTGCATGATGTATGTTTATGTGAATATATATTGAGGAGAAAATTAATTGTATTTATTATTTTAATTGACTTTTGTGGAATTAATCAGGATAATTGGATAAACGAGAATCATGAGTTGTTTGGTAGTGATGAAATAGAAGGGGATTCTATGACCTTAGAAATAAGATTAGGTACACTTGGAGGATCGATGATAATCGAATCAGACATTTAAAAGAGTCGGCAAAATATTCAGAGTTTCTTGGAATTTTCTCTTATTCCAGTGGTGATCGATCTTTGCATTGGCTTTGACCGTATGTGTATATTTTATTGATACTCTATAGATAAATAAAGGAGAGTGTGTGAAAACTCTCTGGTAACCAGATGAATTGGAGTCCGTGGCACCGTAGAGTGGTCTATACTTTTTCAATACCTATTCAATTTTGGAAAACGAGGTCGTTGATCTTGAATATGGGTGCTTATAACTTAGTGACCATCGTAGATGATGATATCAGGGATATCATTGGCGAGGGATATCAGAGATGGTATGAGCATGCTATATGTACAGTATTTGGGAGGACTGTAGGGGCAGTAAGGATACCATGTGTGAGATCTAAAATTTAATATGTTAATTGGCCTGCATATATAGAAATCCAATCCAGCCTCCTCCCATGAAAAATCCAGTCTGGCCTTGTAATTAAGCCCGGCTTCCCTTCTGTGAATCAAGATCGGCCCTTCCCTAATGAAAAATGGACCAGCCTCCTCCATAGAATCCAAAATCGGCCTATTTGATGAAAAACACAACCAGTCCAAAAAGGTTGGCCAGCAAAGAGTGGGCCGCTGGCATAAAAATGGAGCAGTTAGCCTGAATTAAATTAATGGTAACTAAATACAAAAGTAAACTTTATTATTCAGTTAGAATCCAACAATGCGGCAACTAGGCAGCGACCAAATGAAGTAAACCAACCTGGTTACTCCACCTACCCCTGAAAACAAGTACGAGAGTAAGTGACTTACCCCACTTACTCCACCAAATCCCTCCTCTATATAAACCCGGCGCTGGTTGATATGCAGGCAAGCAGAAGGAAGAGAGTGAAGTGGAAAAGCTTCAATACGGTAAAATTTAGGCGATCAACTCTTAGGCAGGTGTACTCTGTTTTAAAGTTTATGCTTTACTACAAGTTAACACTCTGTTTTTAAAATCCTTAAGTATTCTCCCGTTTTCCAAATGACCAGTTTTAAGAAAGACTGTAATGTCTCTCTCCGATTTAAGTTACTTGTCGATTTACTGCTTAAGTGGTATACTGATTTCTCATCTGTATTTATTCTGTTTCTGTTTAACTGGGCTTTTCATGTTTAAAATCGAAAACGGCGTCTGCTTGTAAATGAACTCGGCTTCCTGTATGTAAAAATGAAATCGGCACTTATTTGTAAACAAACTCGGCTTCCTGCATGTAAAAATGAAATCGGCATTTGTTTGTAAATGAACTCAGGTTCCTGCATGAAAAATGGAACTCGGCATTTTAGGTGATGCATGATTGAACCCAGCATCTGCTTGTGAACAAACTCGGCCCTTTTTGCATGAAAATTCGAAATCGGCTTTTTGGTAAGCATGATTGAAATCGGCATTTTGCTCACAAATGAACTCGGCTTCTTCCATGAAAAATGGAACTCAGCATTTTAGGTGATCCATGATTGAAACCGGCATCTACTTGTGAACAAACTCGGCCCTTTCTGCATGAAAAATTTGAAATTGGCATTACATTGAAATCGGCAGCATAAAAATGAACTCGGCCCTTCTGCATGAAAAATTTGAAATCGACATTACATTGAAATCGGTTGCATTGAACTTGGCTTCCTGCATGAAAATGGACTCGACCTTTCTACATTGCAAAATGAACTCGGCACTACCTATAACTGGACTCGGCCTTTCTGCATTGTAAATCAAACTCGGTTTTACATGAAGCATGAAACCAGCATTTGCTTATAAATGCACACGGCCCTTCTACATTGCAAAATAAACTCGGCATTTACTTGTAATTGGACTCGGCCTTTCTGCATTACGAACTTGGCATTTACTTGTAATTGGACTCGGCCTTTCTGCATTGTAAATCGAACTCGGTTTTACGTGAAGCATGAAACCAACATTTGCTTATAAATGCACTCGGCCCTTCTGCATTGCATTATGAACTCGGCATTTACTTGTAATTGGACTCGGCCTTTTGGCATTGCATTATGAACTCGGCATTTACTTGTAATTGGACTCGGCCTTTCTGCATTGCAAAATAAACTCGGCATTTACTTGTAATTGGACTTGGCTTTTTGGAAATAGGAACTCGGCCTTTCTGGATTATGAACTCGGCTTTTGAAGAGAAGCATGAAACTGGCATGCATATATTTAACTAGGCTCTTTGGCATGTAAAATGGACCCCGGCTTTTGAGGTGAAAACATGAAACCGGCGTGCATGTATTTGAACTCGGCTTTTGCATGTAAAAAGGAACACAATTTTTAAGTAAAGTACGAAACCGGCCTTGCATGAGATTAAACTGGGATTTGCATCAAAAATTTGGAACCGGCTTTATAGTGTGATTTTGAAACCGGTTTGTGACATGGCCATTTGGAAAGAACAAAGAAAATATGAATCGGTTTTGTGATAAGACAAATAAGTTCTGAGTTTAGCTTTGGGAGATAAGGTTCTCCGGCATGCCTTAGAACTTTATGGTAGTAATCGAGGATAACTCTGTCCATGGAGTTATTTGTGGTCCGCCCTATCCTCGGGGCGTTACGGTCAGGAGGAAAGTGAACTCTGTCCATGGAGTTATTTGTGGTTCGCCCTGTCCTCGGGGCGTTACAGTCAGGAGAAAAGTGAACTCTGTCCATGGAGATATTTGTGGTCCGCCCTGTCCTTGGGGCATTACGGTCAAGAGGAAAGTATAGTTTCTGGCCTACCTTTAGGTGGCACACCGATCCCACGAAACGGGATACTTCTGTTCAGTTATCGGCCTTGGATTGTGTGGATTGAACACAATCTATCCTCGATTAATGCCCCCTCCGCAAGCAGAAGAATAAAAGAAGACTTTTATAATGAAACCGACTCAGTTTTATGCTCTGACATTCTGTTCGACCTTCATCCGGCTAAGTATTGATTATAGTATTGCATATGGTTCTGTTCTGATTTTCCTGCATTGATTACTTTAGTTTTCTGATGCTCTACTGTTTATTAATATTTATGCATTCGTCTGATGACACAAATGTTTTATGGTAATCGGCATGTGCCTTGTTGAGCTCCGGCTCACTGTTTTTTATTTTTTCCCCTACAGATGAAATTTTAGAGCTTGTGCCTGACGAGTTGGAGTGATTAGAGTTGTCTGAAGAATTATTGAAGATTCGGAAGCTTATTTTGGAGAATATCGTTGTAACGACTTGATTATGATTCATGAACTTTCATAGTTAGACATTTTGATTATGTATTCGAAAATGAATATTTTGAAATGAATATGAATGCTTTCGCAAGATGTTGGAATAACTTCCGCTATGATTCTTATGGTTAAAAGTATGTGGGTCATAGATGACATCTTTGATCCTGTGTTGGCAAAAAAAAAATCCGTTTCGTCACACCATGAATATTGGGTAACCACGTGATACTCACCCAATCGATGGGAGCGTAAATACGCAGCCTTTGGTCCACTATGGTAGAATAAGGTTCAGGGAGATTCTTGTTATCTCGTATAACTGTGACCTCAGATTGGGCTAATAGTCGGATTCTTGTTATATCATATAATTGGTTGAGATCGTTGCTATCGAGAAGGGATGCTTATAGCCTAGTGACAATCATGGAGGATGATATAAAAGATATTATGTGAGGGGTATTAGAGGTAGTATGAGTATACTATGAGTACAGTATCTGGGAGGACTGTAGGGGTGGTAGGAATGCCAAAGATACCAAGTAACCTCGTAGTAATAACGAAGCCATTGGGGGCATAAATACGTGACCTTTGGTTCACAAAGGTAGAATAATATCCATAGGAATTATTGTTATTTCATATAGTTGTGTCTTTGTACTGAGTTAATGATCGGATTCGATAGAATCCATATTACATTCTTGATACTCAGTTGTTCATATGGCTTTGGGGTCATGGACCTGACTTGTTGTTGAGTATCGGACAGGGCCGGGTACATCACCTACTATTATAATTTTATGCATTGTTTTTAGTATCCGGGATGCTTACTCGTACTCTTCTATTATTGATTATTTTTACTTGTTGGGTATTCTGCTCACTTTTGTATTTTATTGACTTCAGAGTAGACAGTGGACATCAGGATAAAAAAAGATTAGTTATTATCGGGTAGATATCAGACAAGGGTGACCTTAGAGATTGAGTCTTCCACGATAAAGATTAAAGGTTTTTATTAGTTCATTAACTTTTAGACACTTATCAAATTTTATTTATGAGGAATTGATATTATGGATATCGATACTATTTCTAATTCAAGTAATTTATTATCGGTACTATGGATGTTCATTTAATGATACAATCATAATGATCATTTATAGTATATTAAATGTTAGTGATTTGATGATTTTTGAGTGCATTCAATTTGTTTGATGTTATAATTTATAATGGATAATTGATGATTTTGGATGATTCAAATTTTTACTTAGATAGTTCGGGTCAGGTTCGAGAACTCGAGCTTGGGTCGTTACAGGTAAAGGCGGTGGTAGCTTGAGGTAAGGTAGCGGTGGTTGTGAGTGAGGCGGTGGGGTGGTGGCGCGCACGGCAGAGGGCCTCGCAGAGGGGAGAGGAAGGGGCGCACGTCGGCAGAGATAGGGCCCGATTTGGGTACCTCGGGGCAACCTTTTGGGAAACCTACTTGGAATAAAGTTGAGACAAATATCCTCTAGCCCTGTCCTTGGTCGAATTTCGTGTCTAATAATATTTGACTACTATTTAAAGATTTTACTAACATGCATGTTCTTTTTATTACACCCAATCTATTTAATTTGTACATGCATGTATATTTTACCAGTCGTTCGGTGGTTTTGTACTGGTATTTTTTATTTCGAGGATTTTCGGAGACCCGAACATTATATATGTATATTTGTGTATCTATATATTATGAAACCATGAATCAGGCGGTGTATAGGTCCATATGCATGTTGTCGAGGGATGAGGTCGCTATTTTGTGGGACCATGATGGTTCAAGACCCTATGGGTCGATTTGTGATCCGAGGCCCTAGGGGTCGATTTGTGATCCAAGGCATTGACTTTTTGTGGCGCCACTCCCGACGGGAAGACTTTGGTCCTGATGGGGACGAATATGATATGTGATCTCCCTTTCGCCAGCAGAAAGGTAAGCTTTGTTGTAATTGACCTGTCCCATATATTTTAATGAGAACTATCGTAAGGAATTAACGAAAAATTAATATATTCGGACGTCATAATATATGTAACTAAACTTGAGGTTGTAACCGATATAGTCGTGGTTACCGGATGAGGGTAGCCATTCTTTAAGTTGGTATTATGAATTTTTGGTTCTCCGATTTCGTACATACTTTATGTTTCTGTATGTATTTACGTGGACTATGATTTGAAATACGTGATTTGGCCTATGGATGGGCGATAAGAATGTCTCATACGTATTAACATGTTAAGCCCCAAAACATGTTTTATATTTATATGTTTTGGTTTCAGTATTTTCTTTGATTTCAGCAAATGAGATATGAGATTTGGATCCGAACGGTAGTATGTGTCCCACACGGATGTGGTGATGGTTGCGATTATGTGATGTGACCTCGGATCCTAGGATATGATACCGTCTATGATATTTGATTGGATCGTTATTTGTTATGATTATGTCCTTGATGGACTATTTGATACGGACGATAATTTAGCATGAGATATCTCGATTTTTAGAAATTTCACGGACATTGTATTTTGTTTTTAAACGGTTATTATGTGATATCCCTTTCATCTGATTTATGTGTACTGTTTTATACCTGATAATATTTGTTGAGCCCTTAGCTTATATTTTTTATGTTTTATCCCGTCAAACTAATGGTATAGATACAATTGTAGGAATTCAGACGTAATTTGACACGGCATATCTTTATCGATGAGTGAAGATATTTATGTTGGGTATGTTTATGATTTCAAAGATGTGTTATTGTTATTATTTATAGCCGGATGATGGCTTGATCCTTGTATGAAAAATATTACAATTTTCGTATATTTGGATACCTTCCTTACGATATTTGGATAGCAGGTCATGTATTATGTTTGTCCGAATTTATATCTGATGAGGTCTTATGCGGGTTTTAATATATTGGGTCCTGTATATATATGGATTATCATACCCAGGTTGGGTTTTTATTATTAATGGAATACATTATTATTGATTTTATTTTTGATCTGTGTATATTGTGCTATTGGGTCGTGACAAATGTGGTATTAGAGAAAAGGTCGTTAGGAGAGGTGTTTTTGGGTTTGAAATTGATCGAATATTTGGCACAATAAGTATAGCCTATGATGAAGAATGAAAGTTTGGGTCGTAAATGTTTGAATTCAAATCGAGAAGTCGATTAATTGGCTGTGATGTGAAACGCAAGCATTATAATGTGAGATTCAATCCAATAGCCGGATGAGAGTTTGGTTATTATGTGAAGGATGGCCGGATTAGGTTCAAGATGGAGCACCTTTTGAATGATTAAGAGAGAGCCAGTTCGGAAAATTTTTTGGGATGTTTGATCCAATTAAGGTTTAAATTGAGTTTCAAAAAGTGGAAGACGTGTTTGAGATTTTTGATTATTCTAATGAAATTTGATCTATTGTCCATAAGTTGAAAAGTGAGGTAAGCCGGTGGTGGGCTTCTCAAAGCCATATTCACTTCTTGTGATATTTTTGTGGAGGCTATTTTTGAAAGAGTCCCTATCCGTGTAGCATTCGAGATAGTAAAGAAGGTGAATTCTGGTTGAGGTGAGAGAATAAGTCTGTGGCCTCTGAAATTATGTATAAATTTTGTATATTTTTCCCATTTCTTGAATAAGCTTTTATGATGTCTAGGTTTATAGAATGAGCTTTGTTGTAAACCTTGGTCAGCTAAAAAAATTATTGATTTCGGTGTCTAGTCTGGGTTTGTAAATATAAATGATTGACTGATCTAATTTTATTTAAGATGTTCGACTTTGATGTGATATTAGGAGTGATTTGGATGCAAGTCACCAAATTAGTGTAGATGATTTCGGTCTAAATATTCTATTTGCAATTTGGGTTATGAATTTTGAATATAAGGAAGAATTGATCGTGAGGCAATGAAATTGATATTGTTTTGCCTGCAAGTATTTGATGAAGATGTATGCCGAGTTTATTTGGTATATGTGACCACATTCGGTAGTTATTCTGTAGTCATTAAGAATTTTCTAATTGTATAGTAATTCAAGGATGTTTTCTAGAAGAAAGGATTAGTTCGGATTATCTTTTGTTCGTTAAATTAAGGTTGCTGTTGAGGTTATGCCGAGATTGGCACCAATTTTGAGGATTCTACATAGAATTGATGGGGCTATCTATGGATTATTGAAAAGTCAATTCGTTTGGAAAATGAATCGTTGGATAAGCGAATAATGGGAGTTGATAAGTGATTCGTTTGATCTATTACAGGGGTTTGACATTTTCAAAAGCTGATCTGCATTCGGAGTATAGTCAATTAAGGATGATTGGGAGATTGTGACGGAGATAGCCTTTAGGATAATGGTAGGGCCATTGTGAGCTTTGGTGATGCCTTTTGGAATAGCGATTTTATTGGCGTCTTTTGTGGATCTTAGGATTCGGATCTTTTGGCTGTATTTTTGTTAGTTTTGTGAATGCTTCATTGATGGTATGTCAATTTGTTTGAAGAATTATGAGCATGAGATTCGGTGAGGACTGCATCATAGATTGTGAAGGGTAGTCATTTGAGGAGATGCAAGTTTGCGGGGGAGGAAGTGTTAGTTTTGGGCGTATTGTTTCTTTGGTGACTGATTGGGATAGGCTGGCGAATGTCACGGAGTGCACAGTTTCTTAGGTCCAGCTAAATTTGATAAATGATTTGTTGAGGATTGCTCAAGAATTGCAGCGTCCGTAGGCCATTAGGCTCAGAAGTGATCGGTGTTCATTGGAATTATGAGGAGAGATTTAAAAAAAAAAAAAGGAAATGAAGGGCGGTTTATCTGCAATGTCAATTTGGTTGATCCTTCATGGATCAAGTTAACTTGTGGTAGGTTGTGATTGCTCTCAGGAGGATTGGGAATAGTGTTATTGTGTCTCCAGTATAGTATGTGATTTTGAAGGAAAAGAATTTTAGGTGATGAGTTATAGTCGATGGATGCTTTGTGTTTGAGGGAGTTGCTAAAATTCTGGGTAGTAAATCGCGGGTGAATCTTAATGTTCGAGTAAGTGAGATGCTTTTCTTTTGGAAAAGAAACTGTACTCTAAATATCGAGGTTATGAATTATGAATGAAAAGCATCAATGGATTTTGATTTCAGGGTTATCAAGGACTGTGAGAAATATGAATGCAGTTTGGGCATTTGTGGATTGGCTAACGAGGTTGGCTAATTTATTGCCAATTCAGATGATATTTTGAATAGATTAAGTTGGCTCGTTGGTATGCCAACGAGATGATGAGATTGCAAAGTATTCCGGTTTTGAGGTTTCGAAGGTGATATGAGGTTTGTGCCGAAATCTTGGACAATTTTCGCATGAGACATTGAGTGCCAAGTTAAAATTTGATATGGTAATAATTCATAACCAAATGATTGATTAGAGTGGCGCAATAAAAGTTTGTAGGCCATGGTTATTAGTCACGAGATTTGATTTGGATTTTGAAGTAGGGAATCTGATTTGAAAACCGATTTAAGGATACGAGTTTTGAAAAAGTGAGAGGCAATTGGGATGATTAAATTGTTGCTCTTCGAGTTTGCTTGTTATGATAAATGAGATTGAGATTTTTTACGCCATTTGAGGTTTTCAATGAATTGGAGAGATGACCTATGGTTTGGCGTTCCCCCGAGTTTGGCGGATCGTTATGATGTATTTTATATAGATATGTTGGGAGAAATATGGGTTGATCTATTGTATGTGATCAAGCGTGAATTGTTGCTGATTGTGATGAGCGGTTTTATGCTTGGGTTTTGGCTTGGATTTTGAGGCAGAAGGGATCAAGTGTTGCGATATAAGATGACCATTTTGGTTAGGATGTTTTTAGAAAATATTTCAGTTGAAAGAATATATTTATAATCTGTCACATGTGATTGAACTTGAGCAATTTGGACTTGATGAGAATTTATTGTATGTTAAGGTTTTTATTTCGATTTTGGGATGGAAAGGATCAAGTGTTAGGGATCAGATTTTTGGATGAATCATTTGATCAAGGAAGTTTACCGAGAAGATCGAAGATGAAGTTCAAAAAGATATCCTAATTATTTGATAATTGAGGTAAAGATTTAGATGCATAAATTTCGATGACAAAATTTTTGTAAATGGGGGAAAATGTAATATTTTGAATTCTCATATTATTTAATTGGAATTATTTATTATTTCAAATAATTTGGATGTAAAGGAAATTAATTTAATATTATGAAAATATAAAGTGAAATCAAAATTGTGGCGTGGCACCCGGAGTGTGCCTAGGTACCAGTAGAATATTATATATAAATATGTATATATATATGTTGAAAAAAAGAAGAAGGAAACCGTGACCTGTAAACCCACGGCTGGGCAAAAAGGAAATGGGGGAAATTTATTAAGGGGGCAGCATGACAGTGTAGCAGGAAAAGAAAGGAGGAAAAATGGGGGAGAGAGAATGAGGGAGTAGGGTTCGAAGAAGAAGAAGAAAAGAAATAGGAGGAGGAGAGAGAGGAAGAAAGAGAGAGAGAAAGGGCTTGCTGGGGAAGGACGGCGGTCGTAAGAGGAGGTAGAGGCGGTGGCAGCTCGTGGGCAAGGTAGCGACGGTTGCGGGTGAGGCGGCGCGGTGGTGGCGCACGCAGAGGAGAGAGGAAGGGGCGCGCATCGGCAGAGAGAGAGGGCCCGATTCGGGTACCTCAGGGTATCCTATTGGCAAATAAACTTGAAATAAAGTTGAGGTAAGTATCTTCTAACCCCATCCTTGGTCGGATTTCGTTTATGACAATATTTGACTACTGTTTGGAGATTTTACTAATAAGCATGTTCTTTTTATTACACCCAATTTATTTAATTTGTACATACATGTATATTTTACCGATTGTTCGATGATTTTACATTGGTATTTGTAATTTGGAGGATTTTTAGACACCTAAACAGTATATATGCATATTTGTGTATCTATATGTTGTGGTACCATGAACCAGGTGGTGTATAGGTCCACATGTGTATTGCCAGGGGATGAGATCGCTACTTTGTGAGACCATGATGGTCCAAGACCCTAGGGGTTGATTTGTGATTCGAGGCATTGGCTATTTGTGGCACCGCTCCCAATAGGGAGATTTGGTCCTGATGGCGACGTATGCGATATATGATCTTTCTTTCGCCAGCAGGAAGGTGAGCTTTGTTGTAGTCGATCTGTCCCATACGTTTTAATGAGAACTATCATAAGGAATTGACGAAAAACTAATATATTTGGACGTCATAATATATGTAACTAAACTTGAGGTTGCAGACGATATAGTTGTGGTTATCGGATTAGGGTAGCCCATCTTCAAGTTGGTATTATGGATATTTGATTGTTTGATTTCATATATATTTTATATTTCTGTATGTATTTGTGTGGATTGTAATTTTAGTTACGTGATTTGGCCCACGGATGGGTGATAGGAATATTTTGTACGTATTAATGTGTCAAGCTCCAAAACATGTTTTATATTTATATGTTTTAGTTCCGATATTTTCTTTGATTTTAACATATGAGATATGCGATTTGGATTCGAATGATAGTATGTGTCCCACACAGATGTGGTGACGGTCACAATTATGTGATGTGATCTCGGATCTTATAATATGATATCGTCTATGATATTTGACCGAATCACTATTTGTTATGATTATGTCCTGAAGGGATTGATATGGACGATGATTTAGTATGAGACATCTCCTTGGTTTTCAGGGATTTCATAGCCATTGTGTTTTATTTTTACGTGGTTGTTATTTAATGTCCCTTTTATCTGATTGATGTGTACTTTTTATACATGATAATACTTGTTCAGCCCTCGGCTCACGTTTTTCATATTTTATCCCTTCACACTAGCGGTATGGATATACTTACAGGAGTTTGAACATAATTTGACATGACATATCTCTATCAGTGAGTGTAGATATTTATGTTGGATATGTTTCTAATCTAGAGGATGTGTTATGGTTATTGTTTATGGTCAGATGATGGCCTGATCCTTATACGAGAAATATTAGAGTTGTTGTACATTTGGATATCTCTATTGTGATATTTGGATAGCAGGTTATGTATTATAGTTGTCCGAATTTATATCCGACGAGATCTTGTGCGGGTTTTATTATATTGGGTCCTGTATATGTATGGTTTGTCATGCCGAGGTTAGGTCTTTTTGGTTAATGGAATACATTATTATTTATTTTATTTTTGACATGCGTATATTGTGTTCCTAGGTCATGACATTTGTTAAGTAGATGTCTGCTTCTAGAAAGTCTCTTACTCAAAAATTTGTCGGTAAACGGCCTCAGCCGAGTGGATCCTCAGCTTCTATCCGATTCATTAATGCCGAAGTAGAGGAATCATTTTCTGCTTATATGTGCCAAATACAACTTATCCTTGATCGAGAAGTTAATTTCGCTTCCCTCAACTCATCTATTTCTTCCCTTTTCGTGGACCATCATTGGGAGCCAGTTTTGAACAACCTAATTTCTCCATCTCAACTCTTAGTTCGTGAGTTCAATTTGAACATTTTTTATTATTCAACCCATTCCTTTTTTACCTTCTTGAGGGGGAGTTACTTTCTTATTACCTTAGACGTGATCTCTCATACCTTTGGTATTTTTTGGGTTGACAATCTAGACTACCTATACCAGTGGAATAACATGCCACATTGTGACAAGGTAGCCTCTTTTCTTCATGGCTCCCCCATGGAGTGGAATGGGAGATCATTCAAGGCAAAACTTCTCACCCCTCGAAAGATTGTTGTGAGCCGGATTATATTGACCAATCTTTTTTCGGTCACTAACTTCTCCTCCATCCCTCTCGATAAGGCCCTATTCCTTTACACTCTCTTAAGTGGGCGGCTCATTGATCTTTCATCTTACTTGTGCTCTCATATGCTTGCTCATTTTGTGTCTAAGAAGGATGACAATCTTCCCCATGGTTCTCTTATCCTGCGCCTCATCATTAGTTCAGGCTTTTAGTTCTCTGATCTTCCCCGTGTGAAACTTGGCCGCCCCATTACTTGCACCACTTTTGAGCAAAGCTGATCCAACACACATAGACTCTCCCTAGATCCCGGAGATCTTATTTATGAGCCACTTCCTGAGGTCCCTTCTTTTTCAGCCAAGGCTAGCCCGTCTTGTCCTAACGTGTCCAATCCTCTTCTATCATCTACCTCTTCCTCCTCTCTACTCATGGGGCCGCTCTCCTGGATTATTGATAGGCTAGAGCGACTGTATTCCTCTTAGGAGCGGTTGTTTGCTTCTCACTCGTGGCTATGGTTCGACGTGCTTGACGGTTTTCAGCATCTTGATGATCGCCTAGTTACTCAAGAGGAGCAGCTTGCTCATCCCTCTTCAGCTTGGCAGCCTCACGGTGATTCTTCCAAGTCTGATTGATGTGCTCCCTTTGGTCATTCGTGACAAAATGGGAAAGTTGTTATCTTAAGGGAGCTTGTCTTGCTTGTCTCATTTTTTGCTCTGAGGGCGATCTACATTGTTGTGAGGAGGACTTCTCTGTGATAAGGGGGGTTTATTTATTTGTCGGGGTATTTTTACATTGTTTTTCTTGGTCCTGAGTCGTTATTGCTATGCCTCATATTGATGTCTTGTCTCGTACTTATTCTATTGATATTGTTATGACTTATTGGTTATATTGCTATTGTCATGCATATATTTTTCCTGCCATATTGCTGCTTTTATCTACTTCAATACTAACCTTATCAGAATAGGAATAACATCTTTTGCAGCATCTTCTGCAACTCCTTCGCTTTATGTTTACTAAGTCAATTGTATTTTTGATGTACATTTTTATGCGCATTGTGAGGCCCCGGAATCGAAAACGTGATAATTGGAAGTAATTAAAATAATAAATATTATTAAGAGGCCAAACATGTAGTGAAAAATGATGGTTGAAAGTAAAAAATTGGAAAAATATTCGAGTTCAGTAAACAACCAAGTGGCGCCTGCTGTGCGCCCGAGGCGCTGCAGCAAGCGTTAAAATCCAGTGGCTACCCGCTCGCCGCACGCCAGGAGACTCGAGCGAGCCCCTGGCAGTAACCCCGCGCTCGCCGAGTGCCCTCTGGGCGCTCAAGCAAGCGTTGGCAGAATGTAGCGTGGTTGCCGCGTGCTCGAACGCAGCCCCGACTTTTGCCCGCGTGCTAACTTCATTTTTGTTATAAATTGAAGGGGGAAAAAATGGAGAGAGAGAGAGCAGACCACGCATGAAGGAGAGGAAGAAGAGGAAGAAGAGAAGAGGAGAAGGGAAAATCACTTGTTCTAATCCACACCCGGTAAAAATAACGGTAGATCGGGCCAAGACAAGTGTACTTCAGACGTTATTTTTTATTTTTATCGATTTTCTTGCTTTAAAGTTGATAAAAATACTCTAAAATATTGTTGTTGTATGATTAAAGTAAATGAAGCATATTTCCTTCAATTGTTTGGTTAGATTTTATGTTTACCTATGTTTATTGCAAGTTTTGGTTTCGATTTCATAAATGAGCATGTGATTAGTGTTCGATTTTGTCCTGGAAGCTTACAACAAAACCCTAGCTCGAAAATATTGAGAATTTTTAATTAAATGGCATGATTTAATGTATGTGTATGGATTTATGGCATTAATTTCATAAATAAACGCATGTTTAGCGATCGGTTTGAATTCGGAAGTTTTGGCGAAGCCCTAGGTACGAAAATGAATAGGTTCTAATGATTTTTAACCGTAGCTCCTGTTATATAAAAGTTAATTGACATTAAAATGAAGCTCCCAGTATAATTTGTTTTTGAAAATCTTGCACGGACTTACACCGATAAATTTTCACGCACTTTTGAAGTAAACCTGTAGGAGTTTTTAGACCGTTACGGTACGTTCTGAAGATAATTGAAAGTAAATTGTGAAACTCTGATTATGAAAGAAGATTTTCAATAAAGAAATTTTTTTTGATACAGTTATTTAGGACCCGGACTGATTACAGTCAGGTTAGGTGCTTCGGCATGCCTTAGAACTTTACGGTGGTAATCGAGAATAACTCTATCCATGGAGTTATATGTGATCCGCCCTTCCTCAGAGCGTTATGGTCAAGAGGAAAGCATAGTTTCTGGCCTACCTTCGGGTGGCACACCGTACCGATCCCGCGAGATTGGATACTTCTGCTACAGTCATAGGCTATGGATTGTGTGGGGTGAACATAATCTATCCTCGATCATTCGCTCCCTCAGCTAGTAGGGTATATTGGCAGGGTATATTACCGATATGTTATGTTACCATTTATTCTGTACCGCAGTTACTGTACTGATTTTTGTACCGATTATCGATTACCGATTACTGATTACCGTTTACTGATTATCGATTACCGATTACTGATTACCGTTTACTGATTACCGATTACCGACTATTGATTTCTAATTTCTGAAATTTAATATCATCAAAGTATGATTTCTCTGTTTCTTAGATTATATTTTGTTTAACCGTTCTGTTTCTACATAGTTACATGATCGTTCTGCATCACTATTTTACTGCTCATATGCATGTACTTTGCTGTGCTTTGGCTCACTGTTTTATTATTTTCTCCCTCCAGAGATACAGTAGAGTTAGTGCCTGACGAGAAAGAGTGATCGAAAGAAATTTCTGAAGACTTTTGAAGACCTGAAGTATTTTGGAGCCATTTTGTGAGAGCCTGTTGACGTAAAGACTTGACTGAACATGTGATCTTGTATGCTGATCTTGTACCTATGGATGTTCATCACATGTGGATTTTGTATAGAATGCATATGATGTATGTGATGGTAAAAAAGAAAACTATGCTTCTGCAGGATATTAGTTTAACTTTCGCTCTAAACTTTTGGATATACTGTACAGGTCCTAGATGGCCTCTCGTTTTGAACTGTTAGTGTAGCTAATGATTTTATAGATTTATGCTATGGATGGTGCATGTGATCCTGTGTATGCATGTTGTAGGAAGAATTGTGGATAATTGATAGTTGTGTGCTTGTAATAGTTGATCGTACATGTTGTATTTTTGGGGTTTCACCGGATTACAAAGGAGACTCTTTCAAAATTTCTGCAGAAGTTTTGCCTTATAATTTAGTCCGTTAATCCTGTTCTTGTCTTGACGGAAGCTTTTGAGGGGAAAAAAAATCTGTTCCGTCACATGCATGGGTTCTATCTCAATAATATCTGAATCGGTGATTCTCTTGTATTTTGGATTATTATTTGTGGGGTTTTTGTCATGGATTTACCATAGAGGGAGATTGTTAGGCATATTTTATATTGACATATTTCATAACTGTATTTGGTCGATTGTTGGCAATATTATCCATGCCCTGAAGAACTGCATTAGATTCTCTCTCACTATTCGTTGATGTGTAACTTCTGATATCCATACTTACCTAGAGCCTCTCCCGCGCCTGAGCTCCATTTTCTAAGAGGCCATGCTCGAGGTGTATCCGATCCTTGCTTTAGCACCATTGTCAGAAAACACACACTCAAGGCACGCCCGAGGTGAGTACTAGGTGCAAATTCATGAATTCTCGTACTCAATGCATACTTAAATTGTGCTCAAGCACTGGGGTGCGTACCTAATCCAACCCTAAACATGCCTGCCGTGTGCCCGAGTTGCGCTTAAGTACCAGGGTGTGCATTTTTCAATAGTTAAATTTTTTAACCTAAATTTTGGGCTATTTTATAAATAGCCATCTTTCTCACTATATTTTGGACTTTTGGCAGAAATATTTTGACGACCGTTCAACAAGAAAAAGCTCTCATTTTTTCTCACAAATTGCTTTGTTTGAGAAAACTTAACCTTGATTTTTTTGCCTCAATTGTAAAGTTTTCTCACCTCATTGTCCTTTTTCCTACACACTTTTTTCTACATGTTAATCTTCATAAGCGACATGGGTATGGTGAAAATTGGGATTTAGTGGTGTATAGAGATTCTTCAATCCGTGAAGGAAGATTGACAAGAAGATCGGAAGGTGTCTAGTTTCGTTGTCTCGAAAAAATTTGAGGATTTTCCTGGTATGGATTACAAAACAAGAGTCAGTCGGTTAGATTAGTATATCTATCCACCCAGTCTATAAGTTGACTTTTTTATTGCACTTTTATCTAGCTGTTGAAGCTCAGAAGGTTTTTATTTGATAGTAGTGGTTATCATAATTTTCCTTCATCATTAAAATTGTGCATTGATTATTCCTGCTTATCGTGTTTATATTTTATATACTTTTTATTGCATACGTCATCTATATTAGAATATATTTTACATGTATTGTATATTTATATTTATATTTATTTTATAAATTTAAAAAGGGGTCGAAATATTTTGTCTTTGGAACTAACAGTCCTTTTCAATTTTCTATAATGATCTGTAGATAATTGAACTAAAAATTCTGCTCAAATATAAATATATTATTAGATTTTTCATACCGAAGAAAATACATTCATTACTAAACTTATATAAGTTTTTCTTTATTTTTTCTTTAAATTTATGTCATGTAGTAAAACAAAAACAATGTGGGAACTTTAACTTGTAATTTTAAACATGGAAAAACAGTATTGTATGATTTATAAAATGTACGAACTATTTTTGTAAGAAATTAATATAATCAATATACTTTAATCACTTTTTTTTCAATTATAAAACATGTAGTACAAGTTTTGTATTAATTTAGAATATGCAAAATTATATAATACATACAATAGCATTAAAAGAATATAAGAACATGTAAGGATATTATGGTAAAAATTCAACATTTAAACATAATATGTTAGTATTTAGGATATACTATGACGGAACAGGTCCATATTCTCTAAAGACCTCCATCAATAACCATACAAAACTAATACTTTAAATTTAAACACATTTAATTGTGTAAAAAATAGAATAGAGTTTTCTCTAAAAAATGGACCAAAACTATACAAACAACTTGAATAAATACAACCTCCACAAGACTATACATAGACAATCCTCAAAATTAAATCCACTATACATCCACAACACATTTACAGGATCAACAAATGACATATCATCCATGACTCCAACACAATATTCCTAATTACCGTATTAGATCTAAGAGAGATGTCATTTAGAACTAAAACAAATCCAAATATTAAAAAAATGTGGAGGCAACTATAATCATAAATCAACTTGCAGAAGCAAAAACAATATATCCATCATAGTACAAATATTACTACATCGTCAGAATATACAATGTTCATTCAAAAACTATACGTTCACAATTCTTTAAGGCTTCTAAAATCTTCAAAATTCTTCAAACCCAACAAGCCTTCTTCCTTCTAACTAATTCTATCTTCAGTCTTTATCAAGCTTTAGGTTATCTGGAGGAGAATAGGAAGCAAGGGATGAGCTAGCAGTTCAGTAAATGTACCCAAAATTATAAAAATATACATAAATATCATGCAAACATTCACATATAAAATGACAAATAAACATATAGGAAATATAAGAATCAAATATGTATGCGGGCGATGCATAAACATGAAAACGATGCAAAATCATACGAAAATTTCTTGGTTTTTAAAACTTGGATGAAAAATACAAATTTTTCACTTATTCTTAGTTCTGGGTCCTTATCTGAAGATAATTCAATCATAATTTCTTTCTAAATTCTCATTCCGAAATACACGTCCCTCCTCTTTTACAACGCGAGGGCTGGATGTTCCAATTATCTCAAAATATAAATCCCTCCTCTTTTACAATGTGAGGGTTGGATGTTTCTCAATTATCAATTCAAAATACAAATCCCTTCGCTTTTACATCGTGAGAATTGGATGTTCAAAAGTTCTTATTCAAAGTCCTCATTCAAAGCTTCTCATTTAAAGTTCTTATTCAAGTGATCCGAAGATCCGATATTCTCATTCAAATGATCCGAAATTCTTATTCAAATGATCCGAAGATCCGATATTCTCATTTAAATGATTTGAACATTCGATATTCTTATTCAAATGATCCGAAGATATAATACTTTTACTCAAATGATCTGAAAATCCGATATTCTCATTCAAATGTTCCGAAGATCTGAAATTCTTATTCAAATTATCCGAAGATCTAAGATTCAAAGTTCTTTTCTTCCTTATTTACATCCCAAGGGTAGGATGTTCAATTAGGCCTAATTGTTGTTTTCCAAAGTAATGCCCCACGGAAGGCGGATCACACCTCACTCCATGGACGGGGTCATTCTCATGGCATGTCGAGGGAAATACGAACCAAAGCCTCCGTGTAGTTTTGGAGCCCCTAATATCGAAAACATGGATATTTTCGAAAGTTCTTAACGAATAATTTCTCATTATTTATATCTCGAGGACAGGATATTCAAAAGTTCTTAATAAATTTTAGGTGGCTTAACTTTTACCAAAATTTGGGATAAAATTGTCTAAATAAACTTAAACATTTCACCAAACAATAATTTACTTCAAAACTCAAAATTTATAAATACTCTACACTCCATTTTCGAATTAGGGTTTAGGGAAAAGCTTCCGGACACAAAATGAACCCAAAACACAAGCCAAACGATGAATTCGAAGCCATACATCTTCATATTTATGCATAAATATAAAATCTATCTAATAAATCTTGAGAAATATGCATTATTCGAAGTTAATCTTAAAGAGAAAGAGTTTTAGAGTATAAATACCAAAGTTGAGATGTTAAAAGGAAGTAATAACGAAAATAAGCTTAGGAGTATACTTACTTCGGCCTAATTTACTGATTTTCTTACTCAGATCGGGTCAAAATCGGTTGAGAAACTCTTTCCTTTCTATTCTCCTCTCTTCCTTCTTCGTGCTTCTGCTGCGCTAAGCGAAACCTTTCTCCCCCTTTCCCTTTTTATAAACGCGAAAGAATGTCGGTGGGACAAAATCGCGCCAGCGCTCGAGCGCTTGGCGAACGCAAGTCATCAGGAAATGGCGCCTTCCGGGTGGCTCGAGCAAACAGCAAGCCCGAACCAATCTGTTTTCAGTGCCTCCTTTTGCGCTTGAACGAGCAGTGAGCACAATACGTTTTGGAATTGGCGTCTCCTTGGGTGTTCGAGACAGTGGCGTGCACGGGCTCTTCCAGAGCGATCTGCTTTTGGCGCCCTCTGCTGGGCTCGATCCTGCAGCGAGCCTAGCTTTGTTTTTTGCTACACTAAGACTAATTTCGCAAGTTTCCTAATTTCACTTATTTCAAACTTAATTATATCAAATTAATTATTAGAATTTACTATATTTTGGGAACTCAGACCTCACAATTTTCCCCCACTTATAGAAATTTCATCCTTAAAATTTAACGAACCCTGAATTTCCTTAATCGGAGGAAACTTTTCTAACATTCCCAAGTTATTTTCCTCAATTAAATGATTATGTAACAATCCGAACTCGGATTCCCGAACCCGACTCGGACCGTCACGGTTAAAATCTGAAGTCATCCAAAATCATCAATTACAGGTCATCAATGAACTCAACGTTATCAAAACATCATCAACGATCCACGTAAATGCATCATAAATTAAACATCTATATTAGCAATAATAATAACTTCAATAAACGACTTCGATATCCCAAAATATCAATTCTCATAAAGAAATCTCATAAAAGTTGAACGGTAATTAAACTACCAAGATCTTAAATCTCCGTCCGAAGAGCCTCGAACTCTGATATCACTTCTATCTGACGGTTACCCAAAAGTCACGTGATCTACTTGGTCTTAATGTCAACCTGTCTAATCTGGAGCCAATAAAACACAAAGGTGAGCCAAAGCCCAGCAAATGATAATAATAAAAAATGGCATACAATAATAATAATATCGGATACCAACTACAAAGTCTCAACATCACTCTAACCATCTACTATGTCCGAGCAAATTACAACACGTCGTAAATACGTCTCTAGGCAAAATAGGTGCCACAAGACCCGCACAGCCAAAAACAACAAGAGTGCCAATAAACAACGGTAGTCCCCTGGAATCCGACATCAACGATGATTGGGGATTTTCCCGATCCATATGTCAGCGTGAACGACCTGATCATCAATATCGATAAACACATAGATTCCACCAAATCCGAATAACGTAAAATCCGATCCATGGATTCTATAAAATATAACTCGTGGATTCAACCGAATCTCAAACTCATGAGATATCAACAATGATGAAACATCGCAATGAATATCTCTGGACCTTATTCTACCATAGTGACCCAAAGGTCGCGTATTTACGCCCCAACGACTGGGTAAGTGCAACGAGGTTATCCATGGTATCCCCACTACCCCTACAATCCTCTCAAAGGCTGTACCCGTAGCATGCTCATACCATCTCCGATACCCCTCGTCAATGATATCCCAGATATCATCCTCTACGATGGTCACTAGGTTATAAGCATCCCTCTTGACTCACTATACGAGATTACAAGAATTTGATTATCAGTTCAAATTGATGTCACAACTGTACGAGATAACAAGAATCTCCTTGATCTTATTCTGCCACCGTGAACCAAAGGCCGCGCATTTACGCCCCCAACTGCTGGGTAAGTGCAACGAGGTTATCCATGGTATCCCCACTACCCCTATAGTCCTCTCAGAGGCTGTACCCGTAGCATGCTCATACCATCTCCGATACCCCTCGCCAAATGATATCCCTGATATCATTTCCTATGATGGTCACGTGGCTATAAACATCCCTCCGTAATAAACATACCTCATTATCACCATGATACGAAAATCAGTATCGGATAAGTGTAGACCACACTAAGGTGTCGTAGCTTCCCATTCGATTAGATACCTTAGCGTTTTCATACGCTTTCCTTTTCCTTGACCGTAGGAAACCAACAATCCAAATACTAACACAATCGAGTGTAACGTAAAGAAAGTTTTGCAACATCAATAATAGGAAAGTCGTTCAGTGCTGACACGGACCGTACTCACGCAATCAAATCCAACACAAAGGAATATATCTCAGGACGTTCAAAGGAAACACATGGATCGAGATATGATCGGCTCAATTACTTCACCATTTTTCCATTTTCTTTCGAAGCGATGCCTATGTCTAAGGCCAACTATATTTTTATTTCAAATTCCATCCCCAATTAATTTTATAAGGTTCCCACAAATTTATTGGCAATATTTATTTCTTCATATAATTAGTATCACTCCGAACACAAGCCAATACACCGTTATACATGCAACATACACAAACTATAAATATCCTCTATATTTTTTACCATCTTTATTCTCATACATACACATATAACCACACATTTTAGCATACATAAATATATATTCATATATATATATATATATATATATATACATATATACTTACCACATGAATATACGCCCATACAATAATCATGTAATCGACTATTAGCATTTCAGGCGTATCGATGCACTTGCATAAGTCAATGTTCTATCACAAATATATATGTAAATATTCATATAATTGTTTCAGTCTATAAATAAATAAATAAATATATATATATATATATATATATACACACCCATACTTATACATATTTATTTATTTATATATATACACTATACACTCACACATAAATGCCATCACATACATACATATATGTATTTGTTTATACAAATACCTCCACGTATATATACATATTTATATTTATTTATTTATACACATATATTCACACATACTACCAACTCTCTACTCACACCAATGGCCCAATCCACGGCCCAACACCACACGCAAGCGTTCACCAGCCCAACAGCTCCCACGCACACACACCGCCTGGCCAGCCTCACGCAGTTGCTTCTGCTGCACACACACATAGCGCACATTCCACTGGCCACACCCACACACACACACACCGGCTGTGGCGCACGATAGTGACACCACCTCCTCACTGCCCGCTCCTCACCAGTGACGGCGACAGCACCAACAGTACCACCTCCTCACTGCCTTCTCACAACCCAGCGTACTACACCCACTGCACGACACCACCACCTTCGCCACAATACATATACACACAATGTCGTATATACGCCGTATACGTCCTACCCACTATCTGTTTCTCTCCATTTTTGAACCCTAGAGTTGGATTCAGAAGGTGAAACAGAGCCAATTCCAAACAAAATTTCATGCTTTGTTTTCCCCAATTTTCGCTTATACATGGATCAAAGAAGCCGAGGAGTACGCCATTCCAAATTTCATCTTCTAACAATTAGAAAAGGGCATCTTTAGCATAAATCTACTGATTATTACACCTTAATCTCACAATTTCTCCCCATTAGAGCCGTAGGCTCTGTTTTTACCCAACTTTTTCATTTTTCAACCGTTTCCACACCATTTCCACAATATACTCAATTTCAGTTAGCAATCATGAAAATTGAGGGAGTGAAGAAGCAATTTATAAGCAAGAAGAGAAATGACGATAGAAGGGAAAACCACTTGCCTGTTGAACAGAGGCGGTTAGGGTTTGCGATGGCAAGGGATTAACGGCGACGAGGATTTGCGCGACGGTCGCACAATCGATTTACGACAACAAAGAACGGCTTCAACCACGCCGATCGGCAATGGCGACGCTTCAACCGCAAAGAATTGGCAATGACGGCGGCCCGATGACTTTGCTTTGCTTCGGCTCCCCCTCCTCCCTAACCCTACGGCCATCTTAATTTAAAGGGAAGGGCCGGTTAGGGTTTGCCCCGTCTTTCCATTTCGAGCGTCCGCCTCCCTCCTCTCCAAATCACTCGTCCTCTCTCTCTCTCTTCCCCTTTCCTTCTTTTCTTTCTCTCTTTTCTTCTTCCTCTTTCTTTCCTTTTTCTTTTCTTTCTTTTCCTTCTTCTTTCTTTTTTTTTTCTTTTTTCTTTCTTTCTTTTTCTTTCTTCTTTCGGCCCATTCTTTCCTCATTTTATTATTATTATTATTATTATTATTATTATTATTATTATTATTACACATTATTATTATTATCATTATTATTATTATATCATTATTATTATTATTATCATAATTATTTATTATTATTATTATTACATTTATTATTATTATTTATTTATATATTTATTATTATTATGAATATATTTTAATATATTTTTATTATTAATTTTTTAATTTTTTATTACATTTATTATCATCATACCCATAATTATTATTTTATAACAATTATTATGATTATGAGTTATTTCTAATTATTATTATTAATATTTATTAGCATGTATTTTACTTCTATTTATTATTATTATTATTTATTATTTATTATTTCTTATTTCATACTCATTATTATTTATAATTGTTGGGCCCCAGTATGAAGGCCCATAAAAGCATGGCCCATGAGGCGCAGTCCAAATAAGAAGCCCGAGGGCCGAGAGCCCAAGATGTTTCGCGAAGTCTTAAAACTGCCCGAGCGGCTAGGAAGAAGCGCTCGAGCTTTTCCCCTGAAGGCCCCACAAGAGCTGCTTCATCTCACAAGCCCGCGGGCCCACAAAGAGTCTCACAACCAGACGAGGACCGCCCGTTCATGACCGGGAATGCCAGCTAGCCTACTTCGCCGGTTTCCAAGAAAGCCTGCAACTACTGCCAGTCGTCGTCCCAACAGGGCACGCCTAGTCAAATCATGGCTGATATCCAGATCCTGTACACCTGACACACTCAGATACTGCAGCGGCGCCGTCCGCATGCCACTCCCCACACGTCAGCAGCATTAAAGGGAGTCGATGAACCAGCTCCTCAACCGCCGGATGGACGCCACGTGTCTCCTCCCTAGCGGCCCGATCTCCACTATAAATACTCAGCAAGGCCCCTTTCCAAGGGGAGAGCTTTCCTGACTCTACAACTCTGAGCCCCAGATTTCGACCGGGCACTCTCCCTCTCCAAAATCGACTCCCCAAAGAAGAGTAAAAAGGCTCCCAGCGAGTATAGCTTCCTTAGGAGAGAAACACAAAACGTGAGACAGGGAATGGATTAACTCTCACAACTGTACTTTGTAAAATCTCCAACCCATATAGTGAAGCTCTTTCCAGGCCTTGAGTCTCGTGGTTTTTCCTCCCCATTCAAGAGGAGGTTTTCCACGTAAAATATCCGGTCTCAATCTTCATCTCGTGTCCAACACTCCCGTTACTTGTGTTGCCCGGAAACAACGCATCCGACTGGACGCCGCGGATCCAACACCCCTTATCAACGAGCCTGGATCAGAAGAATCTGCGGAACCAGGATGCAACATTGGCGCCGTCTGTGGGAAGGAAGAACAAAAAACTCACGACTTCCCACTCTCCAACAACAAGCAACGCCCTAAGGATGTTCAACAGACTAGGCAGCACGTCCACCCGGGGAGAAGAGCGCTACAACGGATGTCTCCCGTCGGGCGGCAGAGTAAGCGGCGGCCCCGGCATTAGCGTGCGCAAACTGGCGCAGAAGGTGGACAGCCTCACAAGAGCCGTCCGCAACCTCCAGCAGAAGGCGGACAAACACTCTAGGGGCCCACGCTCCGAAAGCCCGCACCGAACGGCGCTCCAGAGACAACAGTCGGCGCGGGCTCCAGGCGAGTTGAGGGATTACCTCAACAGAAAGAAGTCCATGAGTCCGGCCCCATCAAGGAGGGGGCTCAAGAGGCTCTGGAAGACTATCTTTGGGCCCAAGGCCGGCGAAGCAACTCAGCCGGCAGAACCAGAAGACCCCTTGCCCCCGAGGACAGGGGAAGGAAGCAGAAGGGCGAGCGCCCACCAGAAGACCCAACGACCGTCCGGGCACGATAAGCCCGAGCGGATGGTCCTTGGGGGAGAAAAACGCTCAGGCCCATTGGCCTTCACTGACTCCCTCACCAACATCCTGAGGCAGATCAGGGACGAGGAGTTCCTAAGATGGCCCAGGGCGTTGAAGAACCCAGAGGGAGGTGACCAATGGGAATACTGTCATTACCATGGTAGCCACGGCCACGACACCAAGGACTGCAAGAAGCTCCGAGCGGATATCTCGCGGTTGACAATGAAAGGATATCTCGACCACTTCCTGCCACGACCCGGGCGCAGCCCCGGAGTAGCAGGAAGCAGCCAGTCACGCCGCTCGAAGGGCAAGGCCATAATGGACGCGGACAGAAAAAAAAGAGAGAGAGAGAGACAAAAAGCCCTGGGGGCCACTCAATGTAAGAAAAATGTACATTAATAAAACATGCATCTATTACCCTTACAACGAAGCGTTTCCATACTCTCTCCTCGACCGCTTCCTGCCACGGCCGGCGCGGCCCGAGAAAAGCAGGAAGCGGCCAAAGAACTCACGCCTTCAACAAACAAAACTTGGCGCTAACCCGAGCTGCTGCCCGGGTCGGACCCCCAGGTCGCAACAAAACTTGGGCGCCAACCCGAGCGACCCCAGCGGTCGGACCCCAGAGGTCAGGCAAAAAAACTTGGGCGCCAACCCGAGCAGCCCCAGTGGTCGGACCCCAGAGGTCAGGCAACAAAACTTGGGTGCCAACCCGAGCGGCCCTAGCGGTCGGACCCCAGAGGTCAGGCAACAAAACTTGGGCGCCAACCCGAGAGGCCCCAGCGGTCGGACCCGAGAGGTCAGGCAACAAAACTCGGCTGCGCCCGAGTGGCCCTAACGGTCAAACCCCAGAGGTCAAAATCCAGGAACTCGGCCGTGACCGAACGGTTCCAGAGGCCGGGCGACGAAAATAAACCCAAAAGGCTAAGAGCTAGAAGTCCTTAAGAGGGCTGCATGCCCAAGTCCAAAAAGACAAAGGGTCAAACACCTGAAGAGAATCGCCCGCTTGAAACAAAAAAGTTAGGCGCCAAATAACGCGCTGCCAAAAAAAAAAAAAAGAAGTGAAAGAACACCCACGTACCAACAAGACACAAAAGGAACGTCCGAAGCTTTAAAGCGAAAAGGACAAAGTCTTATTCACAAAAAATGATTTTCTGTACAAGTATGACAAAACAAAAAACAAAATGAAGAAAAAGGAGGCAGGATGTCAAGGGAGTGCCGCTCGGTCTCCTCCTCTGTGAGCCCCATGGGCTCCCGAAGATCCCGTCTGCTCCACCGGAACTGCCTCCTCAGGCGTAAGAGGTTCACCATCAGGCCCTGCCTGAGGAGGGCCAGGGAAAGGCCTACCGTCGACGCCGTACAAGTCCTCCGCGCTCAAGGCACCAGCATTCCTGGGATCGAGGACGGCCACGGGGAACCGCGGACAGATCAATCGTGCCACTTGGCGGCACATGCAAACACCGTCCCGGAACTTGCCGTCCAGCACAGGAGCCATCTCAGCAATCTGCACGGACGACCTCAACCTCTCCTCCAGGTGAAGGATCCGTTCCTGAAGGAGGCTCTGCCTAAGCCGCAAACCCTTGACGGTAGCCTCCAGAGAAACGATCTTCTCCTTTGCTCCAGCCAGCTCCGCTTCTGCCCGTCGTGCAGCTTCACGAGCGGCCCTCGAGGACCTCACTTCCAGATGGGACTGAGCGATCACTCCCACTAGCCCGTTGAGACCGGCAATCAAACTCTGGAGCTGCAACGAAAAGGTTCGTCAAAGCATGAACGGTGAAAAGCAAGAAAAGAGAGGAAGCAATAGGCTACCTTAGAAACAAGAGGGTCGTCCCCTATGCCACACTCCACGTGGGACTCGGACTCCTGCGGCTCGCTCCTAAGCCCCGCAGGCGCCACCTCGCAGATACGCACTAAATCGGCTACAAAAGGCGCTCGGAAAGTACGCTCGAAAATCGCCCTAAGAAACTCCAAAAATTGCTCGGCCTCAACCACAACAGGGCGCTCAGAAGGATCAGAGGGCGCGAACTCGTCAACACCCGAATCCACGACCTCCACCATCTCTCGGATCATTTCAGCCGACACTCCCCTCTCAGAATCCATCACAACACTCCCGCCTCCTATGTCCTCGGTAGGATGATCAATCCTGACAGAGACGTCACCAAGCAGATCAACGGGAGCGCCGGGAGCAAAATCATCACAGGGGGGCTGGACGTCCGAGGACCCCGCGCTCTGAGTAAGAATTTCCGCGGGTGTAGTTGGGAGATTAGCAGTGGAAGTGAGGGCGAAACCGCCAGATCCCGAGGGCCTGGGATGGGGGGCTTCAGTCCTCACCCTCTTGATCAAAGGAACATCATCATCATCCTCATCATCCCAGGAGATCTGGGCCCCAGGGAGCTCTCTGATCTGCGCAACAGCTCTTAAGGGCTCGGCCGAAATATTAGCAGTGGAAGTGAAGGCGAGACCCCCAAGCTTCGAGGACTCAGAAAAAGAGCCAGCCCCCGACCTCGTGAGCAGAGAAGCAGCCACGTCATCATCGCTCACACCCTCAATATCAAAATCCTCATCATCACTCGAGGAGCATTCGGCAGTGGGTCCCCCAATCCTCGGTCTCTCCTTGGCCGTTACGAGAGGAGCTGGGCCGGGAGCCTCATCCCGCGGTCCCCACTTGGCTGCCCTGAATTTATCAACAGCCAGCCAGATGTTGCGCTTATTCAAATGGAAGCTCCACAGATTTGTCAGCACCAAGTCTGTGTACGCCTTCACTTCCTTCCGGTCTTCCCTTGAAGGGTCAGAGCAGTACTGGCTAGCCACCTTTCCCCACGTAGTAGGGATGGCCCAAAGGCTCGAGAGACGCGAGAAAGAAGAACTTGTCCTTCCACCGCCTCGTGGAATCTGGGTTGCCACCACACAGCGAAGAAAATTCCGGGCGGGGAGTCATTACAATCCAGTCAAGGTTCTGCATGAGGCGGAACATCACCTTGACCGTAAGAGCATTCAAGAGCTTCTCATGGCACCGAAAGAAGACGCACAAGGATACTAGATACCTCATCGCGTTCGGCTGAAGCCTGGCGAGGGGCACGCCGAGCGCCCTCATAATGTTATAGAGCTCCACCGGAATGGAAAACCATAGCCCGCCTTTGAGGTGGGCCTCATAAACGGTGATAAAGCCATCCGGAGGGTACAGCGCCCTGTCATGCGGCTCCGGGATCATCATGGCCATAGACTCAGGGATTTGATACTGAGCTCGGATCTCCGTGAGCTTGCCGAGCGTCACCGTGGAAGCAATGTCTCTCACTCCAGGCGCCATGAAAACCAAAGAATAGAAGAGAAGACGAAGCTCGAACAAAGAAGGAAACGAAAAACAGACACGAAGATGAAAAATCAGGGCAATGAGACGTTTAAATAAACCCTAGAGTACGGAAAGGCGTACTCATTACCCTTGCCACGCATCGATAGGCCATTCGCCTCAGAAGTCTAGTGATCTCTCCTTCCCAAGGCGTCTGATAGCGCGTCACATCAGCAGGATACGGCATTTAATGCTCCAGCAGGAAAGTGAAACGGCGGCCCAGAAGAGGTCCGACGACAACCTCCCGTCAAGATCAACGCAGTGCTCGCCACCAGGACGCATGCTCTCGAACGACCAACACCTCCAGCAGGCTGGCAACTTCGTGCCAAACGACCGAGAACTTCGGGTCCTTTGGCATGGGGGGCTATGTTAGGCCCCAGTATGAAGGCCCATAAAAGCACAGCCCATGAGGCGCAGCCCAAATAAGAAGCCCGAGGGCCGAGAGCCCAAGATGTTTCGCGAAGTCTTAAAACTGCCCAAGGGGCTAGGAAGAAGCGCTTGGGCTTTTCCCCTGAAGGCCCCACAAGAGCTGCTTCATCTCACGAGCCCACGGGCCCACAAGGAGTCTCACAACCAGACGAGGACCGCCCGTTCATGACCAGGAATGCCAGCTAGCCTACTTCGCTGGTTTCCAAGAAAGCCTGCAACTACTGCCAGTCGCCGTCCCAACAGGGCACGCCTAGTTAAATCAAGGCTGTATCCAGATCCTGTACACCTGACACACTCAGATACTGCAGCGGCGCCGTCCGCATGCCACTCCCCACACGTCAGCAGCATTAAAGGGAGTCGGTGGACCAACTCCTCAATCGCCAGATGGATGCCACGTGTCTCCTCCCCAGCGGCCCAGTCTCCACTATAAATACCCAGCAAGGCCCCTTTCCAAGGGGAGAGCTTTCCTGACTCTACAACTCTGAGCCCTAGATTTCGACCGGGCACTCTCCCTCTCCAAAATCGACTCCCCAAAGAAGAGTAAAAAGGCTCCCAGCGAGCATAGCTTCCTTAGGAGAGAAACACAAAACGTGAGACAGGGAAGGGATTAACCCTCACAACTGTACTTTGTAAAATCTCCAACCCATATAGTGAAGCTCTTTCCAGGCCTTGAGCCTCGTGGTTTTTCCTCCCCATTCAAGAGGAGGTTTTCCACGTAAAATATCCGGTTTCAATCTTCATCTCGTGTCCAACACTCCCGTTACTTGTGTTGCCCGGAAACAACGCATCCGACTGGACGCCGCAGATCCAACACCCCTTATTAACGAGCCTGGATCAGAAGGATCCGCGGAACCAAGACGCAACAATAATATTTATTAATATCAATATTTTAAATTATCTATTACTATATTAATTCAATATAACCCGAGTCAAACCATCAGGGCGTTACAGATTATCTCAAAGGATCTTAGGTATTCAAATTGTTCTGATCCCCATCACCCGATGTGCACCATCAAAAGTCTTCTCCAAATCCGAAGGCAAACCCAATTCATTAACTACTTCTCCAACTCAGTTTAAAATTTCAAATGGTCAGGGATCCTTACTTCAATTTACGTTAAACCTAAACAATAATCATTCTTTCTGAGTCTCAAATCGAACATCAAAATATATGGGTTCATCGAAATTCCACTGCACAACTCTAATAAATTTTATGACTACTAACCAACCGATTGTAATCCATCATATCTGATTTAACCCAACACCTAAAATTCTTTGATCGAGTCTGACCAAGATTTCGACATAAACCTCAAATCACAATTAGACCTCAAAGTCGAAATACTTTATATTCTCATTAATTCGTTGGTATGATGACAAACCTACATTTCCCTAAAATTCATAACCCATGTTGAACCATAGTAAACAAATCCCAAAATATCCATATCATGTAAACAAATCCTACAAATCCTCAAATTACAGCCAAATGAGAAAATTCAATTGTAGCAATCATCTGAAAATTTATACAACCTTAGGTGATCACCCAAAACCTTAAACTCAAACACTTAGCAATTTTAGGATCTCGTTGGCACACCGATAAGCCAACTAATTCCATCCAAACGCGTTATTCATAATCACGACGGGTGGGGTCATCCTAATCATCCTAAAACAAAATCATGAGGACTCCTCATTCCTTAATTTCATATCCTCAATGTTTCGGATACAATTCCCTCTCCCAAAATCAAAGTAAGCATCCCATATGGAGCGCCAATGACACATTAAATTCAAAGGCTTCCGTCATCAATTATCAATCACACTCTTTACTTTCCTCAAAAGATACTAAGATTCACCTTTACCATCCTCAACTTGTCGCCTGCACTATCACATATTCATTTCTTCTCTACAATACAATTTCCTCAAACTTTTAGAATTATTGAACAATAACGATCTCCCATAAGCAACGCCTATAATTTCTCAAGGTAAGAATTTTGTTAACGAACCCCAACTATAGGCTGAGTAATTTCAAATTATAAGCTTCTCTCCCACTTTGCTTGTAGGTAGTCACCTATTAGGATGTAAGAATCACATAATTTTAACCTTTCTCAAAGACATTACGTTCTCTTATAATTCATCGGACCCATCAAAATGGTCATTAAATTACCATTACTTCTTCGAAAGCTACCTTTACATGTCATATATCATATGTTTTCTTAATTAAATTCACATTCCTTCCCCCAATGAACACACGGCTAACTTTGTTTCACAAATCACAGAGCCCAAAAAATAATTCATAAACACAATTAGGGAATAATTTAGAATCCTCAAAGTGGAACATGATATAACAGGTAGATCATTGGGGATTAGCAGAATACACAAACCCTGAATCAATTAAAACAGAAATCAAATCTTCACAAATAAAAGAAACACCTTTATCCTTAGTTGGGGTCGCCTCAGCATCCTGAATTGTCACCGTAAATGCGTCAGCTAGAACAATGAGCTTATTTGCTTTCATCATCTTGGTAAAGAACAATCATTAATCAGATGGCCCTACTGACCACAATTAAAACATGCCCCCGTCTTTCGAAAATAAATTTCTTCCGAATGCTTTTTTCCACAATGATCACAATTTACCATAGACGCCTGGGAACCTGACACTGACTGAATTTCGATACTACTTTTCCTTTTATCAGACACTTTCATCTTCTTAGAAGGCCTTAGGATCTTAAACTTGATCCTGTACTAAAACTCATTTGGCTAGCTACCCTTTTAGCAAAAGATTTCGGAGTCTCAAGTTCCTTTTCAATTATCAGAGCCTTTTCTAGAACCTTAGCATAAATTTGAAATTCTTGTGTCACCATCCAACTCCTGATCTCATCCCTTAATCCTTGTTGGAACTTCTTGGATTTGCTCAATTCATCTTCCATAATATATGGCCCATGACAATTCAACAAACCTCTCATCATACTCTACCACAGTGTGGCTTCCTTGCCTAAGCCCAATAAATGCCTTTTCCTTCCAATCTTGGAGGCTAGAAGGAAAGTATTGTTCCAAGAAAGCCTCCTCAAATATTTCCTAAGAGATTTTCTCATCGGGCAAGCCCAACGCCCCTTTCTTCATCAACCACCAACTATCAGTTTTTCCCTCTAACTTATAGGCCACAAAGCAATATTTTTCTGATCAGAACACTGAATGATCGTAAATATTTTCTTCTGTTTTTGAATCTAATTATCCGCTTTTACCGGATCTGGTTCTCCAAAAAATTTAAGCGCTTTTTTCACCATAAATCTCTCATATGCCGTTGGGGCAAGATTTACTAGAGCTGGCTCTGGTACAGGAATCAGAGCCATTTGACGTTACTCCATCGATTCTAGAATGTTAGTCATCCTTCCCAACAAATTCAGATATTTAGCCTCACGATCTTGGGGAGTACTAGCACCTCCATGAGTATTTCTTCTTCCCTTTCTACTAGCCATACTAATATCCTATAACCAAAAATATCACAAGATTAGTTGGCCTCAAATAACCAGTTAGAGGGAGGGGTTACAATTAATCAATACATTTCAAAATTAAACCTAGGGGCTAGCACTTAAACATTCCATCTAATTCGAACTACCCTGACCTATTTCAAGTTTACATGACTCATATCAACCAAAATTTCAAGTACCCGATCGCTACTAATTCGATCATAAATTGACATTCTAAGTTTCACTATACCAAAAATCGACTCTAAGTTACACTAACCTCAAGTGATCAATTCCACTTTATCTGTCATACTTGCTAAGTTAACCCAAGCACACCTTTCTAATAACTTACTAACCTGAAAACCTCAACTCATAATGGATCCAACCTAAATTTTAAACCAAGGTCGATTAGCCTAGGCTAAAAATAGATCTAAATCAGCTAAAACACCAAATCCGAACTTAGTCGTAGTCTAAGGGATACAAACTAGGATATTTTGAGCTTTCCAACCTAACTTAATCATTCTATACTTTAATCTACTTATTTGATCAATCTTAATCGATCCTAAACTTTCACATATGGTTCAAATCAAACATAAGGTACTTCCTTTCTCTAATACCAATTGTGACGGAACAGGTCTTTATCTTCTAAAGACCTCTGTCAATAACCATACAAAACTAATGCTTCAAATTTAAACACATTTAATTTTACAGAAAATCGGACAGAATTTTCTCTAAAAATGGGCCAAAATCATATAAATAACCTGAATAAATATAACCTTCATAGGACATATACATAGACAATCCTCAAAATCAAATCCACTACAAATCTACAACACATTCACAGGATCAACAAATACCATATCATCCATGACTCCAACATAGTACTTCTAACTACCATATTGGATCTGAGAGATATGTCAGTTAGGACCAAAATATATTCAAATATCAAAAATAATGTGGACGCAACTATAACAATAAATCAACCTGCGAAAGCAAAAATAATATATCAATCATAATACAAATATCACTATATCATCAGAATATACAATGTTCATTAAAAAAATATACGTTTATAATTCTTCAAGGTCTCTAAAATCTTCAAAAGTTTTCAAGCCCAGCAAGCTTTCTTCCTTCTAACAAATTCTATCTTCAGTAATTATCAGGTTTCAACTTATCTGATGGGAACAGAAAGCAAGGGGTGAGCTAGCAGCTCAGAAAATGTAACTAAAATCACAAAAATATACATAAATATTATGCAAACATGCACATATAAAACGACAAATAAGCATATAGGAAATTTAAGAATCAAATATGTATACGGGTGAGGCATAAACATAAAAATGATGTAAAATCATACCAACATTTCTTGGTTCTTAAAACTTGGATATAAAACACAAATTCTTCACTTATTCTTAATCTTGGATCCTTATCTGAAGATAATTCAATCATAATTTCTTTCCAAATTGTCATTCTAAAATATAAATCCCTCCTTTTTTACATTGCGAGGGTTGGATGTTCCAATAATCTCAAAATATAAATTTTTCCTCATTTACATCATGAGGGCCGGATGTTTCTCAATTATCAATTCAAAATACAAATCCCTCATCTTTTACATTGTGACGGTTAGATATTTGAAAGTTCTTATTCAAAGTCCTCATTTAAAGTTTCTTATTCAAAATTCTTATTCAAAATTCTTATCTAGAGTTCTTATTTAAAGTTCTTATTCAAGTGATCTGAAGATTCGATATTCTCATTCAAATGATATGAAATTCTTATTCAAATGACTCGAAGATCCGATATTCTCATTCAAATGACTCGAAGATCCGATATTCTCATTCAAATGATCCGAAGATCCGATATGCTTATTCAAATGAACCGAAGATCTGATATTCTTATTCAAATGATCCGAAGATCCGAAATTCTTATTCAAAGTTCTTATCCTCATTATTTAGATTCCAAGGACATGATTTTCAATTTGGCCCAATTGTTATTTTCCCTAGTAATTCCCCACGGAAGGCAGACCACACATCACTCCATGGACGGGGTCATTCTCATGGCATGCTGAAGAAAATACAGGTTGAAGCCTTCGTATAGTTTTAGAGCTTCTAATCTTGAAAACATTAATGTTTTCAGAAGTTATTAACGAATAATTCCTCGTTATTTACATCCGGAGGATAGAATGTTCAAAAGTTCTTAATAAATTTTAGGTGGTTTAACTTTTATCAAAATTTTAGATAAAATTATATAAATAAGCTTAAACATTTCACCAAACAATAATTTACCTCAAAACTCAAAATTTATAAATACTCTATACTCCATTTTCGAATTAGGGTTTAGGGCAAAATTCTGGACACAAAACGAACCCAAAACGCAAGCCAAACAATGAAATCGAAGCCATACATCTTCATATTTATATATAAATATAAAATTTATCTAATAAATCATGAAAAGCATGTATTATTCGAAGTAAATCTTAAAGAGAGAGAGTTTTAGAGTATAAATATCGAAGTTGAGATGCTAAAAGCCAGTAATAACGAAAATAAAGCTTAGGGGTATACTTGCCTCGTTCTGATTTACTAATTTTCTTACTCTAATCAGGCCGAAATCGATAGAGAAACCCTTTCCTTTGTCTTCTCCTTTCTTCCTTCTTCGTGCTTCTGCTACGTTGAGCCAAACTCTTCTCCCCCTTCCCCTTTTTATAAACGTGATAAAAGGTCGGTGGGACAAAATTGTGGGTACACACGAGCTCCTACCGAGCGCGCGGTGAGCGCAAGTCATCAGAAAATGGCGCCTCCTAGGTGGCTCGAGCGAACAGCGAGCCCAGACTAATATGTTTTTAGTGCCTCCTTTTGCACTCGAGCGAATAGCGAGCGCAATATATTTTTGAATTAGCACCTCATTGGGCGCTCGAGCTAGCGGCGTACGCGGGCTCTTCCGGAGCAATTTGCTTTTAGCGTCCTCTATTGGGCTCAAGCTTGCAGCAAGCACAACTCAACTGTTTGCTGCACTAAGGCTAGTTTCCCAAGTTTTTCAATTTTACTTATTCCAAACTTAATTATATCAAGTTAATTAATAGAGTTTACTATATTTTGAAAACTCTGAGCTCACATATATATTTTATAAAACTTTCATGAAATGGGAGTGAAATCATATACATTCAAAACAATAATATTTTACGTAAAAAATAGTATATATATAAATATTTAGAATAATAAATACTCAATATATTAGCAATAAAGGAAGAGGGTTAGAATGTACTTATCTTATACTTAAATCTAGTAAGGATCTCCTAATTTTTACTTGGTTTTCCTCCTCCCCTACTTGCTCTCTCTCCTCTCTCTTTTCTTTCTCTTTCTTTTTAAAAAATGATGCGAAAATGATCGAAATTCAGTCAACAATCTTATTTATAGAAAGTTGGCACATATACGCCGATCAAGCATAAATCAGGTGTTAAGGCACAATCTGTATGTTTTATGTGCATCCATTAACAGTGTATTAGAAGCTAGCATTTTGTCCCAAATATGCATGTATATTAATCAGGCGTGTATTAGATAAAACTAATCTCTCTAAAATATACACAGATGCCTTAGAGGCATCTCTCATGCGTGTCTTTACTATCCAGAATACACACATATATAAGTCAAGCACTGATTAGACGTCATTCAGTCTGAGCTATTTCAATCAAAAAATTAATTGATCCAGAATCTTAATTAACCTAAATAATTTATTAATTTAATTAATTATCATTAAAAAGATAATTTGTGATTCATAATTTACAGTAATAACTACAAGATGCTAACAAATACATTTATTTACAATATAAACAATTATCCCAAATATGGCTAGTCATACAACCCATGTGATGGGTCCAGTAATCCACGGACTGACCTGAAACTAGGCCTACAAAAAAAGAGTGCCCTGGAAGCTGCAATCTAATAGAAGCTCCTTCGAGTCCAAGGCCCCAGGGAAAGGAAGCCTAGGGGACGGTCCCTTAACCCAAGATCTAGTAGGTGCCGAGGCTGACCCGAAAAGCATATCCGGCACCATTCAACGAACAACGGGCAATGAGGACTGATCCGTGGGAACCCCACTAGCTCATCAGTCGACGAACAATATAGCACCAATTCGTAGGCGACATTTGCTATAACCACCCCAGATAGCTCGATAAATATTCTCGGAATATTGACCAAGATTATGCATCTCCCCAGGACAGCAATAACAGCTCAAAAAATCTCTCAAGAAGGAAATTGCCATGTGGTGCCCTCTACAATTGTTCTGGCATTGAAAAGAATATTCCCAAACAATAATGATTTCCCTAGCCAATTTTCGTGATCGCCGGGACAACTCAGCAGATTGGTATAGGTAGCCAACATTAGCTGTGAGGTACAAGGAAGGCCACACCGGCTCTAGTGCTATAAATATCCCTTTACCTCTATGAAGGGTGACTTTTTGACTGAGAAAAGTATCCCTAACGCTAGACTTCGAGGTACTCTACAAACCCTCAAACTCTTAGATGCAATGAGACGCTACCAAATTGCTTCTTGCCTAGCGCACCGTTGGTGCCCAATCCTCTATCTGTAACCCGCTCCCTAGTCGAGCACAACACCAGAGCCCAGTCCCTCATCCCAAGGCCACTCCACAACCGAGCTTACTCATCGGAGCTTGGTCCTTTATCTCAATGCCACTCCTTAGTCAAGCGCAACACTCATTAGAGTTCAATCCTTTATCTCAAAGCCGCTCTCTAATCGAATGCACTCATCAAAACTCAGTTCTTCATCTCAAAGCCACTCCCCAACCGAGCACTTTTACCGGAGCTCAATCCTCTAACTCCAAGCCGCGCCCTAGGCGAGCGCACAATCGGGGCCCAATCCTCTATCTTTAAGCCACTCCCTAACCGAGCGCACCTAGAGTCTAACCCTCCACTAACACTCAATTTTCAAAACATGACTCCTCCTACCTTTCTATCTTCCTGAAAAAGATTTTTAACTTGAGTATTGAATGATATATCGGGAAGCGAGTCCCGTCGTTTTCTAATCTCTCGTTTATTAGTTGTGTTGTGTAGGATCCAGATTCAAAATAATGAGGATCGGACTGCTTCAATTTGACCCTAGGAAAGGTCTAGTGGCACTCTAATTTGTTCAATAATTTGGATCCAGGGACACATCATCATAAAATTTAAAAATGAAATTTTATAGTCACCAAACTAATTTGTCACTTGATTTTTAACACTTCATGAAATCAAAATCAAGACTTGACAGTATGCTATTAAACTACGCAATGTATTAATAATCACAAAGATAAAATGCATCAATTTATGGAGTAAATAAACAGCCCGTAAATCATTCTTCACCGTGGCTAAAATTTAAATCGCAAGATTCAGTGCTAGCTTAAGCAATTTCAGTGCTCAATTACCAATATATTGGAAATGAAAATTATATTCCGTTAATGGAGAATTATATTGCATAAGTCATATTATAAAAATGATAATTTTGTTGATATAAACACTGATGCGTACCTGGATCCGACTTCGAACGAATTCGGATTCTTGGAGGAGCTGATCCGGCTTCGTTCACCGAGTGCGAACCCTGCACACCACTAAAGCAAACAAGAGGTCAACGTTCACGGCGGGAATTAATCCCACTGAAAACACTCCGACGCTCAAGTCAGTAAACAGCCTTCAATGGAAGGAACTGAAAGATAAAAAGAGCAATGAGAGAAGAGAGAAGAGTGAGGAGTGTTTAGTTCCAGACGTCAGTAAGGAGCGGGTCCTTCCTCGTATCTGGATGGTGGGAAGGCAGAGAACGCGTGTATCAACCCGTTCGTTGCCTTGGAGTTCGATCGTGCTTGGGAATTTGGCTGTTGGGGACTAGAGCCCGTGCAGTTCTGGGAGTTTACTCAAAGGGAAGCAGATCAATGCAGTTTGTCTTTTTAGTTCTTGAAAGAGAAGTGAAGAGTGTAAGATGCTTGGGAAGATCTCCGAGAAGCCCCTTTTCTCTGTGGGGCGTGAGGGTTCTTATACACCTCACCATGCTGGATCCTTGGGCACCAAGGTGGTCGTTGTTTGGGCCACCGCACCGCTGGTCACTGTCGTGGACTGCTGGTCACGCCGGCTGCCCAGTTGCCGTGACCGGCACGCTTCTGAGTGTCGTTTGCCATGCTTGGCTCCTCCCTCTGCAGGGAGTGGGTGGCCACCTGCAGACGGAAGCAGGTGGCGTTGGTGTTGTGCCAGCCATGCCCCTGGTGGCTAGCCTTTCCGCCTCTATTGCGTGTCTCCGGCAACCGCATTAAATGCGTTGCAGGTTCCCGTTGCCCTTCTCCATCGTAGGTCTGTGCCCTAGAACTCTTGGGCTGGGCTGAACGTGCGCATTGGTAGCCTTCATTTGGACTATGGGCCTGAAGCGAGTCAGGCCCATTTCTGTAGAAGGGCCAATTTTAGGGCCCAGTACATAAGAAGCGGACGGTCAACGTCTGAGTTGCCGACGTCAGGTGTCGGCCGCCCTCGTGGAGAGCGGCGGGCGACCATCCGATGGGCCGTGGGCCATAATGGAACAGCCCATCATCATTGCAAAGCCTCTGGAGGCCCAACAAACCGGTCAACGCCGAGTTGACCGTTTTTGAGCTAGTTGGCCGCCTGGACGGTCAACGCCAACGTTGACCGTCCTTGGGCCTTTCAGATTTCTGGGCCTATCTCCTTAGTGGGCCGTCAGGAACGTTGACTGGCCTTCCTGGGCTTCCGTTGACTTCTCCTTGGGCCAGCCCATTTTTGGTGTACCCATCACTAGCCCCCATCTTTGGTGGTCGATTTGACCTCCAAGATATTCATGATGGGACGCCTTCCTTGCTTTGAGAATCCTATGGAAACTCACAAGAGCGTTGAGGAAGGCTTGACCGGGAATTGTTGACCGTTCTTGCCTATTCGAGTGTAATTGTTGACCGCCCTGGTCAATTCGAGTTCCGCATTGTTGACCGTCCCGCCAATTCCGAGTACCGTAATTGTTGACCGTCTGGCCAATTCCGGAGTACCAGAATTGTTGACCGTCCTGGTCAATTCCGGAGTTCCAGAATTGCTGACCGTCCTGGTCAATTCCGGAGTTCCAGAATTGCTGACCGTCCTGGCCAATTCCGGAGTTCCCGAATTGTTTACCGTCCTGGTCAATTCCGGAGTTCCAGAATTGTTGACCGTCCTGGTCAATTTCGGAGTTCCAGAATTGTTGACCGTCCTGGTCAATTCTGGGAATGACTTCTGCCAGCTTTTGGCCGGACTGCCAGGCAGAAAGTGGCACGTGTCCCCTTTTGGTTGGAAGGAGATCCGGGTAATTAATACGCCGGAGATCCGTCCTTTGGCAGGGCCGAGTGGGGTGGCGACACGTGGCAATTCTGACGGAGCCATTAATGAGGGGTTACGCGCGGGAGTCCCGTCGTTTGGCTGGATCGAATGAGGAGTTGACACGTGGCAATTCTGACGGCGTCCTTTGCAAGCTTGGCGCCTAAATTTTCCTTCCGTTTTTCGTTTCAAATCGGTTACGACTCCTTCGTCTTCCTCATTCTCGTTTCGCAGACAAACCTCTGAGGAAAACCCTAGAACCTTTCCGATCATGGCTTCCGTCGCGAAAATCTCATCTGTCTTGAGGGAGAGTGATATTAAGGCCTTGTGCGTCGAATTCAACATTCCGAAGGAGATGGCCTGGAGGGTTTCGGGAGCAGATGAAGTAGCCCCTCACCCACCGAAAGGCTACATCACCGTCTACGAGGCCCACCTGAGGAGCGAGCTCCGGCTGCCCTTTCCGGAGGAGCTGGAGTCGATCGTAGTGGCCCTAGGGGTTCCCATCGCCCAGCTTCATGCCAACGCGGTGAGGTATATTTATACTTTATGCATTTTTGCCCGGAAGCTTAAACAGAGGTTTAGGATGTCCGGTCTTAAGGTCATATTTAAGGTGACCCAGGGGGCAGAGTGGATCTCACTCAGCCCCCGTGCGGGGATCAAGATAAGCAAGGCTATCTACGACTCCCTGAAGAACTGGAAGGACCGGTTCTTCTTCGTGAAGGTGGGAGAGGAATGGCCCATCGTGAAAGACCGGGGCGAGGTCCCAGAGGTGCACCTTGGCGTGCCGACTGCGGCGGAGGCTGCCGCGTATGCATGGCTGACCGCGGCCATACAGAAGAATCCCGATGAATTTAGAAGGGACTTCTTGGTTTCCCAGGAGGAGACCGAGAAGGTTGAATGGGGCCCACCGCCACCGGTGCAGAAGCCACACCCCGCAGTTGCAATGCCTAAGCCTGACGACTCGAGGAAGTTGCTCATCCTTGATGTCTTCTTGGGAGGAAGCCGCTGCGAGGCGACCGCCACGCCCTCATCTTCCTCCTCTCGATTGACCTTGTAGGCTGCCGGGATTTGCGGGGTCCCGGCAACACTTCCGTGAGCGGAGAAATCCGTTGAGGACAGGCCGACGGATGCCGGCGGAGTTATTTTGGCCCAACCTGCTGCGAAGGTGGTTCCAGGCGCCGCCTGGATGGGATCAGCGGAGGAGCCCGCTCACAACGCGCCTGAGGGCTCGCGGGTTTATACGGTGGAGCCGCCGACGAGGGCTGATCCTCCAGCAACTGCCCCAAGGGCAGCCAGGAAGAAGACACCCGCCGCGAGTACTCCAGTGACTGCAGTGGAGGAGCCTGCCGCTGCCGTTGAGGACGATGAGTCTTTGGATCGTATTTTGGATGAGGTAGCGGTATGTTCAGCGCGAGGGGATGTTCCCGGCTCGGCACCTCCGGTTCCGCCGTCGGCTGGTCCTGGCCTGGAGTCCAGGCCTGCGAGGTCCTATTGGAAGACCTACGAGGTATAACTTCTGCAGCTGCTTCCTTATATTTTTTCCTTATGTTTATAAGCTCACGCTTTGCTCTGGTCCTGGGCAGCCAAGAAGAGTGGCCTCAGTTGTCTCCCGGGAAATAGAACAGCGCGATCGCATTATCGCGGAGCGGGAGGCTGAGATAGCCTGGCTAGATGCCAAGCTGGCCGCCTCAGGAGGAGAGCTACGCGAGCAGACAGCCGCTCTTGAGGCTGTCGTGGCTGACTTAGAGGCAGAGATCGCTGCACTGAAGGCGGAGGTCGCCCGATCAAAGGAAGAGGAAGATCGGCTTAAGACGGACAACAAACGCCTTTCGGATAGAGTTACCGTCGTAGAGAGCGAGTTGGATACTCGGATGAGCCTCCACGAGGTCGGGGGCGCACTGCATGCCCGGCTGTTGGAGGGGCTCAATATTGGACGTCGCGTTGCGCGGTTGGTTGTTCCTGACTTCCCTGTAGAGCTTATAAATCAAAGGAACCGCGCGGCGCTGCGCAAGGAGGACTTGCAGGGAGAGCCCCGAGACAGCCAGGGTGGTCCGCCAGCCTCGTAGCCTTTTGTATTCTCTTTTGTTTTTTGGATCGTATGTAAATTGCACCATACTTTGTGAGCAATAAAATGGGTGATCTTTTAGTTCAGTGTCCATTGCCTTTTACCGCTTTGTGTTTATTGCTTGCGTGAGTTGCTGCTTTGGGCGGCCTAGTTGGCTGGTCAGCAACTGTTGCTTGGTTGCCTGAGGAGCTTAGCCCCCAGGCTTGGCAGGTGGTCGCATTAACCACCCCCGCGATGCTGCCCAAGCGGGAACTTGGGCGGTTAGTGTTAGAGAAGGAGCGCTTCCCGTTATTGTTTGATTGCGCCATCCCTTCATAGAGAAAGTTGGTGCGTGGGGTAGCCAACATGGTTGGCTAGCTGCTTGAGGAGTGAGATCCTCAATTCAGGTAGGCGGTTGTTAGAACCAGCCTGTTGGCGTCGTTCAAGTGAAGACTTGGGCTGCCAATGTTGGAGAAGGAGTGCTTCTCCCTTCGACCGTCGTTGACTGACGTTGCTGCTCCCCGAAAAGAGGTCGTCACGTGTGCCATTCTTGCCCCCTAAGGTTTTTAGACCGCTATGGGCCACTTGGATGACCAAGGTTTAGTACGACCGCTATTGGGCCGCTCGGATGACCGAGGTTTCGGACCGCTCATGGGCCACTTGGATGACCAAGGTTTAAGACCGCTCATGGGCCACCTGGATGACCAGGGTTTCAGACCGCTCGTGGGCCACCTAGATGACTAGGGTTTAAGACCGCTATGGGCCACCTGGATGACCAGGGTTTCAGACCACTTTTTGGGCCACCTAGATGACTAGGGTTTAACGAGAGGGTAAAGACCCTCCCGACTTAGGGGCAGTCTAGGTCGGATGGATACCTGCAAGGCAAACACAATTCATAGGCCCTAAAATTCTACATGCTAAGTAAACTCTTATTTTTCCGAAGTAAAAACAAGCATACGAATGAATGCACAGGATCGAGTTAGGGCGTACCTGGGTTCCCTATTGGAAGTAGCGCTTCAGGTGGGTTGCGTTCCACGTTCGTGGGACCAACTTCCCGTCCTGGTTCCGGAGCTTGTACGCCCCATTGCGCAGGACAGCGGAGACAAGAAAAGGTCCCTCCCAGTTGGGAGAGAGCTTGTTCCGGCCGGCCAGCTTGCCTGTGGCCTCGATGCTTCGCAGGACCAAGTCCCCAACGTTGAACTGCCGGGCCTTCACTTTCTTATTGTAGTACCGGGCAACTCGGTGTTGGTATGCTGCTGTCCGTACTCTAGCCGCGTCACGGGCTTCCTCCAACAAGTCCAAGTGCTCCCTGATTTTCTGGGAGTTTGTCTGTGGGTCGAAGGACTCCACCTTGAGACTTGGGAGCCCGATTTCGACCGGGATTACCGCTTCAGTCCCGTAACAGAGGCTGAAGGGTGTCTCGCGTGTTGATTCTTTCGGGGTTGTGCGATAAGACCATAGGACGGCTGGGAGTTCGTCAGCCCAGGAGCCCCCGGCGTCCTCCAATCTAGTTTTTAACCCGTGGAGCAGCGTACGGTTTGTGACTTCCACCTGCCCGTTGGCCTGGGGGTACGCTACCGAAGTGTGGACCAACTTGATCCCGAGGCTGGAACAATACTTGGTGAAGCGTTTCCCCGAAAACTGGGTCCCGTTGTCGGTCACCACGACCTCAGGGATGCCGTATCTGCAGACAATGCCCTGGCGAAGGAATTCCAGAGCATCGTGTTCTGTGATTTTTGCGAGCGGGACAGCCTCGACCCATTTAGTGAAGTAGTCGATGCCTGCTATGACGAATTTCCTTTGTCCCGCGGCAACGGGAAACGGGCCGAGAATGTCAAGCCCCATTGCGCGAAGGGCCACGGGGCCTGAAGGGACTTCAGGTCCGCGGACGGCTGATGGTGGAGGTTACCATGAAGCTGGCAGCTTTCACATTTCTTTACAAACTCAAGTGCGTCCTTTTTCATTGAGGGCCAGTAGTAGCCCTGCCGCATGACTTTGAAGGCCAGGTTCTTCCCACCTACGTGCGATCCACAGATCCCAAGGTGAACTTCGCCCAGCGTGTAGTCTGCCTCCTCGGGGGATAGACAGCGGAGATACGGAGTTGAGTATCCGCGGCGATATAGCCGCCCATCAACTACCGTGTACCAGCCGGCTGTCTTTTTAATCTGCTTGGCCTTTTCAGCGTCCTCCGGGAGTGATCCGTCGGCCAGGTATCTAAGGTAAGGAGTCATCCAGTTTTCCATCTCTGAAATCTGCATGGCCTCCTGTTTCTCTATGCTAGGAGTGTTCAGGACCTCCTGCATGTCCCTCGAATCTGTGCAGGTTGCAGGCGCCGCTTGCTCTAGCCGGCCTGGGCCTCGCCTTCCAATTTTCTGTTCGAGGAACGTGAGCCAGGGTCAGCTTGTCGAAACCTTGGATAGCCTCCTTTGCCTTTGCCAGGTACTTGGCCAAGGAAGGGTTGTTTGCCTCGAAGCCCCCGTTGACCTGGTTGACGATTAACTCGGAGTCGCTGTGGACTGCCAACCTCTTGGCAGAGCACTCCTTTGCCAATCGCAAGCTTGACTAGTAGGGCTTCAGACTCAGCGACGTTGTTGGTATTTGGGAAATCAAGTTTTAGGAGTACTTGATCTCGTATCCATCGGGGTTGTCAGGATTACTCCTGCCCCATTGCCACTGTCCGTGGATGATCCGTCCACGTGGAGCGCCCATTCTGGGGCCCCACCGGGCTGTTCTTCGTTTTCGTTGGGCTGTTCTTCTTGGACTGGGGTCGTGGTCTCGACGATGAAGTCAGCCAGAGCCTGTGCCTTTATGGCGGGTCTGGGCTTGAACTCGATGTCGAACTCGCCCAATTCAATCGCCCATTTTACCAATCGCCCCGAAACGTCGGGCTTTTGGAGTATGCCTTTTAGTGGCTGGTCCGTAAGGACCACTATGTGATGCGCCTGAAAATATGGCCTTAATTTTCGCGCTGCGAAGATAAGGGCCAGCGCCATTTTTTCAGCGCGCGGGTAGCAAGTTTCCGGGCCGGTCAGTGTTTTGCTCACGTAGTAGACCGGTTGTTGGATATCGGACTCCTGGCGCACGAGGACGGAGCTGAGGGATGCCTCCGATACTGCCAAGTAAAGGTACAGCTCCTCTCCGTCTTTGGGCGACGCCTGCAACGATGGGCTGGCCAGATACCGCTTCAACTCGTCGAAGGCGGTCTGGCAGTCAACCGTCCATCGGAATCCGTTAGATTTTGTTCCTCTCAAGGCTTTAAAGAAGGGCTGTATTTGTCTCCAGACTTCGCAAGGAAGCGGGACAAAGCAGCCAGCCGTCCAGTCAATCGTTGGACGTCTTTTACGTTTCTCGGGGGTGCCATGTCAGCCAGGGCCTTAATCTTTTCTGGGTTTGCCTCGATCCCTCGCTGAGAGACGATGAAACCCAAGAACTTCCCCGAGGTTATGCCGAAAACACACTTGGCCGGATTTAACTTCATTTGGTGCTGGCGGAGCACCCCAAATGACTCATCCAGTCACGTACGTGGTCGCCGTGTGACTGCTCTTGGACGAGCATGTCGTCGACGTAGACCCCCATGTTGCGACCGATTTGCTTTTCGAACATCTTGTTCACCAGGCGCTGATAAGTGGCTCCAGCATTCTTTAACCCGAAGGGCATGACCCTATAGCAATAGGTGCCATGGTCCGTCATGAACGAGGTATGCTCCTCGTCTTCTGGACTCATTCTGATCTGGTTGTAGCCTGAATAAGCGTCCATGAAGCTTAGCAGCTCGTGCCCTGCCGTGGAGTCAACCAACAGGTCAATCCGTGGCAAGGGAAAGCTGTCTTTTGGACAAGCCTTGTTGACGTCGGTAAAATCGACGCACATTCGCCATTTTTCGTTGCTCTTTTTAACCAGGACGACGTTTGAGAGCCAGTCCGGGTACTGGACGTCCCTAATGAAGCCTGCGTCCAGCAACTTCTTCAGCTCCTCTCGGATGGCGATTAGTTTTTCGACGGAGTGGTTCCTCCATTTCTGCCTGACCAGCTTTCGGTCTGGATCGAGGCCCAGTTTGTGGACCATCACTTCAGCTGAAATCCCAGGCATGTCCGCGGGAGTCCAGGCAAAAAGGTCTGCGTTTCTTCGTAAAGACGCGATCAGTTAAATCGCAGCAGATGGCACGGTGAGTGAGCCGCCAATCTGGACGCACTTGTCCGGTTCCCCCAGGTCCAGTGGGACCAGATCCGTGGCTTCACCGGGCTGCGCTTGTTGCAAGGTGGTCTCGTCTCGGTGATCGAGTTCTCCCGCCATGTCAGTTCTGCCGCCAGGGGCAATCTGGGCCATGTAGCAGGTCCGCCCAATGACCTGATCTCCCAGGACTTCTCCGACGCCGTAGGGCGTTGGGAATTTCATTTTTAGATGTGGAATTGACGTGATTGCCCCAAACGCTGTTAGGCACGGCCTGCCCAGTATGGCGTTGTAAACAGAGGGCAGGTCAACCACTAGGAAGGTTAGCATGCGACTTGCTGTTTTTGGGTAAGTGCCCAGGGTGACCTCCAGTTGGATTGTCCCTTGAACGGGCACTGGTTCATTGTCAAGGCCGTATAAAGGTCCTTCATCAGGTTTTAGTTGATTCTTTCTTAGGCCTAGTCTAAAGAACGCGTCCAAGTAAAGCAAATCTTTAGAGCTTCCATTATCGATAAAGACTCGCTTCAGCTGGTAGTCCGACGTACCATCTGAAACGAGTGCCGAGATTACAAGGGGGTCAACATGGGGGGAGATTACATGGTTTGAGTCACAATCACTAAAGCTAATGATGTTGTCTTCTGTGCGTTGCTTCTTCCTCCCAGCCTGCTGCCCCTTGTTGTCATCTGGGCCCCTAGCAGGTCGGGCGTTGATCATGTTGACCACCCCCGCCGCAATCCTGTTTCGGGGAGGCGTTCGCTCCTGCCCTTCTTCGTTGGCCGCTCCTGAGTTCTGTCCAGGCCCCTTGACAAACCGGGTGAGGTGTCCTCTGTGGATCAAGTCCTCAATTTCCTTCTGCAGCGCTTTACAGTCTTCAGTTGAATGGCCGGGCAGAGGAAGTGGAAGTCAGCGCATTTAGACTCGGTTTCAAGTCCTTCTTGGCGTCTTTGGCCACTTCAAAAATTTTTCTCCGCGGATCTGCATTAGAACATTGGAGCGTGTGTGCATCAAGGGCGTGAAGGTGGTGGGCTGTAGTCTGCGTGCGGGGGCCCGGTCCGTCGTTGCTTCCAAGGGAGTGTTCCCCGCTGTATTTTCTTTTTCCATCACCGGGGAATGGCCGAGGCCGATCCGCCCTCTCGGGACGTTTTGCCTCATTGGCTTCCTCGCGCTGCGTAGGCCCTGGTGATGGATTCCGTCTCGCGAAAAGTCTGAGGATTTTTGTGGGCAAGGTGCTTGAAAAAGTCACCAGTAAGTAAGTCGGCCGAGATGAAGGCCGCCCAACTTCATCTCCTCGGTGATCTCGGGAATCCTCCCGGCTTCTTGCCCACGGCGCGTCCCAGAAGCGCCGTGGGTTCTCTCCGGTTTTTGTTTTTATATGGGAGAGGTGCCACGGCTGTTTCTCTTCCCGCCGGCTTGATGCATATTGGGCCAGGAAGAGGTCCGTGAGTTCACGGAAGCTGCTGATCGTGCCTGAAGGGAGATGGTGAAACCAGATTCTGGCATCTCCCTTCAGGGTGAGTGGAAAGCAACGCACATTGCCGAGTCCTCTAGCCCTTGTAGACTTAGATGGGGTGCGGAAGTGATCCGGTGGTCAACCGGATCTTTGCCCCATCGTATAAGTCAAGGGACGGCATTTGAACTTGGACGGTAGAAGACGGCTTAAGATTTCGCAGGTGAAAGGCGACTGTCCAAGTCGATGGTGCCTTCGCTGCTCCGAATACGCGGTTCCAGATTTGATCCACTCGTGGGTCGGCACGAGTGGCGTTGGCTGATCTCTTGGAGTTGAGGAAATTCCTCAACTCCGTCTTGTCCCCGGCGGGTTCAGCAGTCGGTCGACTGCTGCCACCGGTGGATCTGGCAGTCTCGGAGGCTCGCTCCTGGACTGCGTGATGGTCCTTTGCCCGAGAATATCGAGGATTTCTCCTTTCTGGGCTCTCTGTAGGAGACGTACTCCCGGAGCGCTCCGTGGGCCTGTTCTGGCCAGGAGCGCGGGAGGACGCCGGAGCCGGATCGTCCCCGGCTTTCGCAGGCCTTTTGGCCGACTTCTTCTTCCTCTGGCCACCTTTTTTGGTGGCGGGAGCGGGGATGACGGCTGGTGGAGCCACCGGCAGTTGTTGCTCTCTCATTGCCGCAGTAGTTGGAGCGAGCGATTGTTAGCCTCGCATCCGCTCCACCGGTTGTCGAAAATAAGGTGGCGGACTCCCACACAGCCCCGTTGCTGAGGACATTAGCAAAGATGGTCCTCGGTGGGGTTGACGATTTCTCTAGTTGGATCGCTAGCCTGTGCTCTTGTGTTCACCATTGTAGAAACAGAAGGTGACAGAGAGAGTTAGTGCGGGTTTTTTGTGGTAGGCTTTTTGTAAGCGCTTCCCACAGACGGCGCCAATGATGCGTACCTGGATCCGACTTCGAACGAATTCGGATCATTGGAGGAGCTGATCTGGCTTCGTTCACCGAGTGTGAACCCTGCACACCACTAAAGCAAACAAGAAGTCAGCGTTCACGGCGGGAATTAATCCCACCGAAAACACTCCGACGCTCAAGTCAGTAAACAGCATTCAATGGAAGGAACTGAAAGATAGAAAGAGCAATGAGAGAAGAGAGAAGAGTGAGGAGTGTTTAGTTCCAGACGTCAGTAAGGAGCGGGTCCTTCCTCGTATCTGGATGGTGGGAAGGCAGAGAACGCGTGTATCAACCCGTTCGTTGCCTTGGAGTTCGATCTTGCTTGGGAATTTGGCTGCCGGGACTAGAGCCCGTGCGATTCTGGGAGTTTACTCAAAGGGAAGGATCAATGCGGTTTGTCTTTTAGTTCTTGAAAGAGAAGTGAAGAGTGTAAGATGCTTGGGAAGATCTCAGAAAAGCCCCTTTTCTCGTGGGGCGTGAGGGTTCTTATACACCTCACCATCTTTGGATCCTCGGGCACCAAGGTGGTCGTTGTTTGGGCCACCGCACCGGGTCATCAATGCTCGTGAAGCTGGCCGGTCACGCCGGCTGCCCAGCTTGCCGTGGCCGTGACAAGCGAGTGTCGCTTGCCATGCTTGGCTCCTCCTCTGCAGGGAGTGGGTGGCCACCGCAGACGGGAAGGTGGCGTTGGTGTTGTGCCGGCCATGCCCCGGTGGCTAGCCTTTCCGCCTCTATTGCGTGTCTCCTGAACCGCATTAAATGTGTTGCGTTCAGTTGCCCTTCTCCATCGTGGGTGCGTGCCCTAGAACTCTTGGCCGTTTTGGAACGTGCGCATTGGTAGCCTTCATTTGGACTATGGGCACTGGCGAGTCGGGCCCATTTTCGTAGAAGGCCAATTTTAGGCCCAGTACATAAGAAGCGGACGGTCAACGTCCGAGTTGACCGTCAGTGTCCGCCGCCCTCGTGGAGAGCGGCGGGCGACCATTATCGATGGGGTCAGGCCATAATGGAACAAAGCTCATCACTGTTGCAAAGCCTCTGGAGGCCCAACAAACCGGTCAACGCCGAGTTGACCGTTTTTGAGCTAGTTGGCCGCCTGGACGGTCAATGCCAACGTTGACCGTCCCGGCCTGATTTCTCGCCTATCTCCTTAGTGGGTCGTCGGAACGTTGGTAGCTTTCCGCTTCCGTTGACTTCTCTCTGCCACCTATTTTTGGTGTACCCATCAAACATATTTATATAATATTATAATGATTGGCTTGAAAATGGTTTGGAGCTCCTTTCTCATATGCACTGCTCATCATCTTCTCCAATTTGACTGCCACAGTTCAAGTGTGGGAATTTTAATTTTTACAGTATACAAAATGCTTTAAGACAGTCAAAGATTTTTGTATGACAAGTGATACAACTATATTTATAACGTTTGGATGACAACCTAACGATAAAATTGTGCAAAAGTTATTGAGAAAATGATAATTTTTTACTTACGTAATTTCCAAACTTATCGCGGCACCTTAAAGCAAAGCCCTTGTAGGAGCAACTGTACAACAATTGCGGTCGGCCGTTAACAAAGTGAATAAGGAGGGATGAATTTGATTTTAGTGCACACAAACATAGCTGCCGAGGCATGGAGAAGAAGAAGGGGCTTGTCTGATGAAATTTTTTTAATTATTAATATTAATATCAATTAATTAATTAATTTTTTATATTATTAATTATGCCCATATAAATATACAAATTCATATATTATCAGAATAAGTCATAATTATTATTTCCCGATATTTAAAAATAATTGCTGATTATCAGTGTAAAATTATAAAATTATACTTTAATACTCCTACGAATCAGACACAACTCATCTCAACATAAAATTAACCTAAACTTATTTACAATTAACAACATATTAATTTTTTTTATTAATGATCACATCGAATTAAGTGTCTAATAGACCAAAAATCAAAATACCATGGTGTAACAAGGAAATTGAAGATAAAAATTGTGACGGTCGCTAGATTTGAACAATATCAAATAAAAGATAAAACTAAAACTCGGGTGGCTTTAGAGGCCTTGAATCCAAAACATAATGAATGCAAAATAAGAATAAAATCACTTAACATTGTTTTGATTTATCTAGAGACTTAATTATCGAGAAAATTAAAAATTATTATGCCAATTAAGAGGATTAAGAATTTTTTAAGAGACATAAATTTTTTTATAATATATAATTAATTTTTATTTTGTAAAAATATAATAAAATAGGTCAATTTTAAATCTTAAATATAATAAATAAAAAAAATTTAAATTGACAATCTAATTTAAAATAATATATTTAGGCCCATCAACAAATTTAATCAATCTAACTCAAATATCTCACAATAGGCTGCTGGCTAAGATCACCTTTGATAGATCAACAGTGACTTTGACATATTGTGGCTGCAGTGTCAGTGCCAACTATTGGTTGTGCTATCCTAGAAAAGTTGTCTAGATTAGGGCTTGACATCAGCCAAAGCATGATGGATGGCCAGGGGAAACGATGACCTGGGAATATGGTGTGACTTTAGCCAGATGTAGTGCAGGTTGAAAAGATGCTGCTTAGGCTGAGCCAGTTGTCAGCCAAAATATGATGGCTGATGAGGGTGGCAGCGTGAGAATGAAGCTGGGCTAGTGTGTGACCTTAGCTGCTGTGGGCTTGAAAAGATTCATCTGAAATCTATTAGTGTAGCACAGAGTTTGGAAACCATTTCTGCCATCGAGATCTTGCGCAATATCTTTTGCCCTAAACACACGTTCAAGTAAGATTTGCCACGTATTTTAGGCATGCTTGCAAAAAGAAGCACTACTGACTAGGTGTTTTTGCCTATAAAAAGAAGTGTAAAAAAGCACGTTTCGTGTTAACGTATTTTGATCCCGTTAAAAATATAACAAAAACAATAATAAATAATAAATATCTAATACACGTAAAAGATATTTAACACTAGATGCATACGAGACTAACAATCATGCACAATATAATAATGACAAGCAATAGAGATAAAGACACAATTTTTTGATGACGAAGTGAAAACTCGATACCCACGGTATCGAGAAAAATACCCCGGGCTTCAACGGCCAGGGAAGCAATGCACTATGAAAATCAACTTACAGACCGGGTGGTAACGACGCGCTAACGTAGCCGACTTACTCCCGTCACGTGATCCCTACCAAGGAACTCCTTGGATTTGCCCGCGGCAACGGAACCGGACTCCTTCCGGTCTTCACGTCAATCTTCTCTCGAACCACTTGAATTTCCAATCACGAACGAGTCTCCTTCTTCACGAACCAAAGTCTCCAACAATGGTAGAAGGCAAAGTTTCAATGGTGAAAAAAGAGTTGGTGAGAAAACTTCTATGAACATGTAGAGCAATTTTTTAGTGATGGGTTTTCTCAAGATGTGCAACAATATTGAAGCATGAGAGGGTTTTCTTCTCAAAGAGGCACGCACATCAGTTCTCCAGAATTCCTGGGGTTCAAAAACATAAGTCCAATATTTATAGTGGAGCCAAAAACGTGTTTGAAAATTCTGCCCGTTGGGCTGGCGCTCGAGCGGCCGTAGGGTTTCGTGGGAAACCCTGCGGGCTCTCGAGCGGCCAGGAGGCGAGCATCGAGCGGGCTACCTACTGGTTTATCGGTTCGAGCGGCTATCGAGCGAGATTCGAGCGGCCACCCTACTGGTTTTTGAGCTCGAGCGGGATTCAAGCTTATGGCGAGCGGGCGGTCTATGGATGGGCTCGAGCGACTTGAGGGCGGACCGAACGGACTTTAACCCGACAACCCACAACCCGACATTAATACAATGATACATATGTTCACGGAATATGCCAATAAGACAAATGTCTCTAACAATCTCCCCCTTTGGCAATTCCGTGACAAAACTCAGAAAATAAATAAATACAAGTGAATCACGGGTTCAGACACCACCGAGATAGAACCCGTGTACATGAAAACCTACACCTAGTGATACAAAAAAAGATACATAAAAAATATAAATATCTATACGATAGCTGCTGAGGCGATGTGATGAAAACTTGCTTGATTGCCTGTGGCACTTCAGTTTCCTGGTCAAGCAAAGTTAGTACCAACAACAAAGATGTAGGCAATAATAGATACAGCATGCAGTACTAAAGTGCAACAGAGAGAGTAGATAGCATCAATGATAACATCAATAGCAAATAAATGAAAAACATGTCTACAAAGAATATAAATAGCAAGTCGAACTCCCCCTAACAAAAAGAAGTACATCTCACCCAAGCTCCCCCTATCAGCATGCGCCATGATCTCCCCCTTTTTGTCACGAAGAGCCAAAGAGAGGGGATCACTCAGAATTGCCGGGAGGTGGAGTGCCATAATGTCGCCGCCAGCGTTGATACGCAGCCTCCTGAGTGTCCAAATGCTCATCCAAACGATCAAAACGAGCAAGTATTTGGGATTGCGACGCAAGAATCCGCTCTTGTGAAGAATACAGACGCTCAAAACGGTCGGAAAGGTGAGAGATCTGACCCATCAGAGCGGCTGAGGAGGAGGTGGAATGCCGATACAAAGTGGATGGACCAGGAGCCGACGGGTCAGGAAAGGACGAGGCAGAGCCAGAGGGGCCTTCGTCCGGCTGAGGAGGAGGCACAGGAGGGAGAGGCTCATCGAACAGCTCCTCGGGGTCGATAGCAAAGCGACGTGCATGGGACCGACTCTGGGCAAAAGTGGTGGAGTTGATGGGGTGGCCGAGCGGTAGGCGAGGATAGTCCGCGAAGGGGTGACCGAGCCCAGCAAGGAGTCGCTGAATAAGGCACCCAAAAGGTAGATTTGCCTCTTTTCGGCCGGAGAAATTGGCAAGAATATGAGTGATAAAATGGGAGGGTAAGTCAATAGGCTGACCACTCAACAAAGCATACAGAAATAATGCCTTCTCCTCGGAAAGGGAGGAGAAGTGAGAGACCGGGAACAGGTTTGTGAGCATGATACGGCTCACGACCAGTTGTCGAGAGGAGAGGTAGAAAGTTGGGAAGGCTTTGCCATTCCACTCCAGAGGGGCACCATGAAGGAAGGTGGCAATCTCATTAAAAGTAGGCTGGTTGCGCGCCGAAGAGTAAGGGTAGGGTGGATTGGCCACCCGAGGGATACCAATAACGTGTGCGAGCACATCGGCAGTAATGCGGATGCGTGCCCCCCGCACGAAAGTAGAGAAGGAATCGAAGGTAATCGCATGAATGTTGGAGTAAAACTCCTGAACGAGAATAAGCGATAGAGCAACCAAACCTGTGAGGACTGACGCCCAACCGCGGTCAATGAAGAGAGAGGCGATCGAAGGGTCAACGGAGTCGAAGCGAACTTCCTGTTCCAGGGAGAGTTGCCGACTAGACATGCGGGTTTGAAAAAGATTCTCGGCCTTAGCACTAATGAAGCGATCAGGAGCTGAGATCCCACTTAGTCGAGTGCGTTTGCCACTCAACTTGCGTGACATAGACTTGCGAGGAGCAGACATCTGAAAAGAAAATTAAACACCACAATTTAAATATTAAAGAGTGGAATATATATATATGTATATATATATATATAAACAAATATATGTATGTGTATATATATATATATATTTATTTATTAATATATTTTGGAAGTTTGGTGGCACGTGACTGCCGAGACTGACGCCGTGAACAGTGCGCCTCAGCCGGCGGCTGGAGCTGTTCACAGGGCGATGGCGGCGAGAAGGGAAAACAGAGACGCTGCAAGATGCACGGAAGTGCACACCGGTGGCCACCGGAGCACCGCCTCCGGCACCCACGATTCCGGCCGATTGACAGCCGGAGGACGCACCCACACAGTGAATCGGAGCGTCTGGGTGGTGAGGAGAGGAAATCGGCACCAGAAACACCATGAACGGCGATGGGTAAGGAAGGTCGAGGATTCACGGATCCAGGGACAACGAACCAAATCCACGCAAGAACTGGTGGATTTGAAGGAAGGAGGAGGCAAATCGAGATCCGTGAAGACAGCACCCATAAAGGAGGCAAATTTCAGGCCGAAACCACCATGAACGGCGGCGGACACCGAAAAATGAAATCGAGAAGAAGGTGAAGGAATTTACCTTGAGAACGCCCAAAATCAAGAAGATGGAGGGTTGATCTGGCAAATCTGGTGAAGTAGGAGAAGGAGAACGACGAGTAGAACGACGGCCGACGCAAGAAGAGAGGAAAGACAGGAGCGACGAGGACGGGTGAGGGTTTGTGCTGTGGGCGCTTGCTGCCTGCTCGAAGATAAAGGCAGGCAGCGACGAGGACGGGTGAGGGTTTGTGCTGTGGGCGCTTGCTGCCTACTCGAAGATAAAGGCAGGCAGCGCCCGCTCGATCCCAAGGCGAGCGAGCGGAGAAATCCGCCCTTTTTCCTTTTTTTTTTTTAATTTTTATTTTTATTTGCTCTTGTTTAGAACAGTATATGAGCCATTCAACCAGAATTTACCGTAGCAAAATTTAGCTCACTTTTCTTAACCCAAATGCTTCTCCCCGAATTCACTTTTTGGTTTAATCTTTGTACTTGTTCACTTAGTTTTTGAATGTGATCAAGGAGTTTACTCACTCTTGGCCATTTTCTTTCATTGTGCAAGGAATTCACAGTGTAGCATCGAGGACGAATGTGGCCTACTTTTCCACACGCATGACAAGTAGGTACAAACTTAGGCATGGTGGAACGGTCCATAGATCTTTGGTTTATGTTGATAGAAGACTTGACCGATTCTGATGATTTGTTCACCCCTTTTTGATTAGGTAAATTTTGCAAATGAGTTGGGACAAATTTAGGAGCCACACGACGAGCCGGTTGCTTAGTGACTTTTGATGTGTTAGCGTGTTGGTGTGGCATTTTCGCGGAGGGAATAAAAATTGTTTTGGATTTCACGTCATTTCGGAACATATTTTCATCATATCCCAACCCATGTTTATTTTCTCCACTTTTACCCAACCCAAGCATATGATCAAGTGTTGCTGACCCATTTAAGAATTGTTTCAAATCTCTTCTAGTGGCCTCAAGTTCAGATTCCAAGGTCATGATTTGTTTAGAAAATGAGATTTTCATATTCTCAGTTTCTTGGCTTTTAGAATCTACCTTGGATTGTAGAGATAAGTTTTCTTTTTCCAAATCGGTGATCCTACCGTTTAGGGTTCTATTTAATTTCTTTACTTTCAAACATTCCCTAAACAGTTTATCGTAAGCTTCTTGAAGGCCATCAAATTCAGCTTCTGACTCGGCCTCAGAGCTATCAGATTGATTAATATTCTCTACAGCATTGTCACACATTGAGGTCACAAACGCCATGTATTTGGCAGGGCCATTTTCAGAGCATTGTTCATCGTCTTCTTCTTCGACATCGCTTAAGGTCACATTAACTTTAAAGGTTTGACCTTGTTGGCGTTTAAAGTTTGGGCATTCAGCCCGATAGTGACCAAAGCCTTTACATTCATGACATTGAACGTCTTGAGTCGTTTTTGATTTGGAATCCTTAAGTTCACGACGGTTTTTCTTTTCAAATTTAGGTGAACGTTTGTCATCAGATTTGTTCGATGAAGATTTATTTGTCTTTAAAAACTTTTTAAAATTCTTGACAAATAGGGAAAATTCATCATCACTACACGATTCTACATCGGAATCCCGATTTCGCTCTTCCCTACTTGATTTTAGAGCAAGTGATTTGTTTCCTTATTTGTGGCAATGTGTGCTCATAAGTTTGTAGGGATCCTACAAGTTCTTCAATCTTCATTTTATCAAGGTCTTTGCTTTCTTCGATAGTCGTGACCTTAGGTCTAAATCGTTCAGGAAGTGACCTAAGAACTTTTCTAACAATTTTATTCTCAGGAATTCGTTCCCCTAAATTAAATGTGGAGTTCACAATATCATTTAATTGAACATAGAACTCATCAAAGGTCTCATCATCTTTCATTTTTATTTCTTCAAATCTAGTGGTGAGCATTTATAATTTTGAATTTTTAACAAGCTTCGTGCCTTCATGAGTAATTTCTAAAATGTCCCACGCATCTTTAGAAGTCTCACACATTGAAATATGTTTAAATTCATCGGGAGATATAGCCATAAAAATAGTATGTAGCCCCTTACTGTTCCAATTACATGCATCGAGTTCCTCTTTGGTCCATGAAGATAAGTCTTTTGGTTCGTTACTAGAGGAACTAGTGGGTGGAGTCCACCCAACTTGGGTACGTGCCCAAATACGTTCATCTAGAGATTTTAGGAAGGCTCTCATCCGGACCTTCCAATAGGCATAGTTACTCCCATCAAAATAGGGAGGAACGGACAGTGATTAACTAGAATGCATCTAAATCGGGGTCGTGGATCGGGGTGAGTCTTTGATACCAATTGAAAAAGCACGTTTCGTGTTAACGTGTTTCGACCCCGTTAAAAATATAACGGAAGCAACAATAAATAATAAATATCTAATACACGTAAAAGATATTTAACACTAGATGCATACGAGACTAACAATCATGCACAATATAATAATGACAAGCAATAGAGATAAAGACACAATTTTTTGGTGACGAAGTGAAAACTCGATACCCACGGTATCGAGAAAAACACTCCGGGCTTCAACGGCCAGGGAAGCAATGCACTATGAAAATCAACTTACAGACCGGGTGGTAACGACGCGCTAACGTAGCCGACTTACTCCCGTCACGTGATCCCTACCAAGGAACTCCTTGGATTTGCCCGCGGCAACGGAACCGGACTCCTTCCGGTCTTCACGTCAATCTTCTCTCGAACCACTTGAATTTCCAATCACAAACGAGTCTCCTTCTTCACGAACCAAAGTCTCCAACAATGGTAGAAGGCAAAGTTTCAATGGTGAAAAAAGAGTTGGTGAGAAAACTTCTATGAACATGTAGAGCAATCTTTTAGTGATGAGTTTTCTCAAGATGTGCAACAATATTGAAGCATGAGAGGGTTTTCTTCTCAAAGAGGCACGCACATCAGTTCTCCAGAATTCCTGGGGTTCAAAAACATAAGTCCAATATTTATAGTGGAGCCAAAAACGCGTTTGAAAATTCTGCCCGTTGGGCTGGCGCTCGAGCGGGGCTCGAGCGCGCGGCGGACGGCCGTAGGGTTTCGTGGGAAACCCTGCGGGCGCTCGAGCGGCCAGGGGGCAAGCATCGAGCGGGCTACCTACTGGTTTATCGGCTCGAGCGGCTATCGAGCGAGATTCGAGCGGCCAACCTACTGGTTTTTGAGCTCAAGCGGGATTCGAGCTTATGGCGAGCGGGCGGTCTATGGATGGGCTCGAGCGACTTGAGGGCGGACTGAACGGACTTTAACCCGGCAACCCACAACCCGACATTAATACAATGATACATATGGTCACGGAATATGCCAATAAGACAAATGTCTCTAACAGATTGAATGCCCAGGAGATAGGTATGGAAAAAAAGAAGCAATAAACTCTGAAAGGGAACATTAAACTATAAAAAGACAATGTATTTTCTCCTAGTAATTTTGTTTATCTAAATCATGATATGGATAATAATATAAGATCGGTATTTTTAATATTGAATATAGCTTACTACTAAAAACACTTTCTAGTGATCGTCCGTGCCCTAACTTTTCAGCTGATTGCACATGTTTGTTTCCTTCCTAATTACCTTTTAGCAAATTGAGTATATATTAACATGAGTATCGGGGAGGTCTTTCAAAAAAATTTCCAAGCCCCTTAACCAAGCTTTTATTTGTGGTGCATAAAATATTAAATTAAAGATTTGAGTTAATTATTTAGCCTTTGTAGAAGATCTAAATAAAATTGATAGTCAAGGTACGTATCATTTGGCTCTGTTTGTGGGACACTTATAAACATCCGGTTTGTTCTTGTAAAAAAACAAAATTCTCAAAAATGGTTGATAAGTGTTCACTGGTTCAAGTTCATAAAAGTAGGGTCTTCTCACTAGGAAATTGATCGCCTGGGATGTCTAGCCTCCTTGACTTGATAAACAAGGCAGCCGCCTAGATTAGTGAAATATTAGGTCTGATGAAAATGCTTTATGACAAGGTAAGGGATCAAGTCTACGCCAGCTGTGTTCCTGTCTTCCTTTTGATTGTTCTGGTTGGTGGCCTTTGCGGATGAAATTCTGTTTACTTCATTGGTTTATTTTTTTAGTTTTGTAAGATGTTTCACAGTGCTCGGGGTATACCCCAATGTCTTTAAACTAAATCCAAATCGAAAAAATACTTGGAGATAGATCATTATTTTTGTATCTTTTTTTCCACCTTCATTTATAAAATTTACTTACTTACTAAAAAAAAAAGTCTACGCCAGCTAAGAAAGTTCGCTGTTTCCTCTTGTAGTCGAAGGTTCTTGCCCTACCTGTGTCTAGATCCCTCTCCCATTATTACCAATGCCCAGGTGAAAAAAAGGTGGGTAAGGTGGAGGTTGTCCTAGGATTAGCAAAGGACCTATCAAGAAGACCCTGATTTCACAGCATAAAGATGCCATCCTAGAACTAAATGGATGTCTAATAATTGACCTCAGGAGAGAATGACTAGTAGTGCACCTCCAGTCCGACAGATCTCTGCTAGTTGTACAAAACTAAGGACCTATTTTGAACATTTAAGGTTGGCTTCCTCAACAAATATGAAAGAGTGAATTCGGAAACTCAAAACAATTACTTTTCTAGGATTTAATATTGGATGAGCATGTGGCACACGAGGGATCACCCTTTACCATGGAGTTCTTGGAGCATCTCCTTCCTCAGAAGTTCAGAATATTGATCTTAGAGCCATATAATAGAAGTGCTAACTCGCAAGATCACCTAGACCATTTTCACACCCATTTGTGTATTCATGGTTTTGTAAGCCTTGCCATGTGTCAGTATTTTTCGATGATGTTAAAAGGGAATGCCCGAACATGATTTTATCAGTTAAAGCCTAGCTCAATTGGTACTTTGTAGCAACTTTCTCGATCTTTTTTAATGTAGTTCACTTCAAGTTGAACAGAGGAGAAATGTCATTGGTATCTGGCCAATATATGTTTGATGCCATGATGATTATAGGAATACCTAATACATTTTAATGCTGAGAGGGGGATCCCAAACTTTACCAATGATGCAAAGATAACATCCTTTATCGGGGCATTATAACCACAAAATTAGAAGCTTAGGCAAAGTTAGAGATTGCCACTAATGAGGCCTAAAAAGCACAGATAATGCAACATCGTTAAGACTTGCCCAATAACACCTAATCAAGACCAAGCCAAAAGACACGAGGGGTTGGTAATCAGAGTAGATCCCCATAAAGACCATGCCCTAGTTAGCTAGTTTCAAGGGTTTCACGCCCAAGCCCTATGCCCCTCAATGAAACTCGGATAAACATATTGATGCAGATCAAGGATGAGTGCTTTTCCATGTGGCTAAATTGGTTTGCAACCTATAGTCACCGGATCAAACTAAATACTACCTCTTCCATAAGAGCTTGGGTCATGACACAGAAGATTACAAAAATACTGTAAGAGAAATTGAGGCACTTATAAATAGAGGCCTTCTCAACGGTTTGTTCCGTGCCCGAATAGACACCGTGAAGATGGACCAAATGAGGTTGGCTCGAGAATCATCTTTCCTATGAATAGGGTATCGTTCATTATCATTAATATGATAAACACCAATTAAGAGATCAGTCGTGCTGGGTTTAAAGCACAAGGCAAACAGAAGAGAGTGGGATAGCCTATGATGGGGTGCATAGATTATGATTACTCCCATGTACATTTCCTCCATTCTGACCTCCTCGTTGCATCAGCCATCATTTCAAATTGAATGAAAGACTATTATTAAAATACATTTTTATAAATACTGAAAGTTCATGAGATCTTGTTTACTTTGGTGCCCTTAGATAGTTAGGATTAACACGGTAAGCTTTAAAACCTTCAGAGAGCTGCTTGTACGGCTTGGATAATTGGTCAGTGGCTGTATAATGTGTGATTGATCTTAAGGTGACACTAGGTACTTACCTTAGGATTACATCACGGGTTCTTGCCTTTTTGGTAGTGGACTTACCTATCATGTCGAGCACCATTCTTGGTCAAGCCAGCCTAAAGCCTTTAAGGTTATAATGCGAATTCTACACTTAAAATAAAGTTCCAACACCATGGGGGCATGAGAGAAGCTTGAGGGGATCAGTCTATGACTAGATAACGTTTTTGATGTAGTAAAAGGGTCCTAAGCTGGCCCTTTCTACTGATAACCTAGATATGTTCAACGAAGCAAACATCCAAAAGAGGTACTCGGGTGAGCATATAGTCAAGGTCTCCTTGGATCCAAGCACACCAGAGAAGCTTGGCCAAGTGGGCCCTATAATAAACATGGAAACTAGGGATGAATTGGTGGCATATCTATGAGCCAACCACGATGTATTCTCTTGGACCTTCACTGATAAGCTAGGAACCTTAGTAGAGCTAATGGTACATAAACTTAGCATAGAACAGGGCTACAAGCCTATCAAACAAACACAAATTATTTTGTGAAGAAGCTCTAGGTAGTTAGGGAGGAGGTCAAGAAGTTGATGGATGTCGATTTTATTAAGATATGTTATTACCTTGAACACTTATCCAACATAGCAATGGTAAAGAAGGCCAATGGAAACTGGAGAATATGCATAGATTTTATGGATGATAAATCTTGTCCAAAAGATAGTTTTCCTCTACCATAGATTCATCAATTAGATGATTCAATGGCGGGCCGCCAACTTTTAAATTTCATGGACATATACTTTGGTTACTATAAGATCCAGATGGATCCTGTTGACAAAGAGTGTACTATATTTATAACCAATTAAAGATTGTGTTGCTATAAAGTAATGCCCTTTTGACAGAAAAATATTGGGGCTATGTATCAAACCCTAGTGAACAAGATGTTTTTCAAATAAATTAGGTATAGTATAGGCGGCATATATGGATGACTTGTTGGAAAAGAGCATACATGCGGTCAATTATACAAAGATCTAGTTGAAACTTTTAGGATACTATGTGCGTATCGAATGAAGCTAAACTTAATTAAATATATATTTAGTGTCACTTAAACAAAACTCTTAGGATTCATTATTTCTCACTGAAGGATTAAAACTAATCCCGATAAAATCCAAGCTATCCTAAACATGGAGTCCCTAAGGACCATTAAGGAGGATACAAAGGTTAATGGGATGGATGGTAGCTCTCTCCCATTTTATAACCAAATTGACCGAGAAATATCTATTCTTCTTTCAAACCCTTCTAGGCATCAAGTCAAATGGATTCTATTAGATGGAATAATGCAAACAAGCCTTTCAAGAATTGAAGAGGTACCTTGCTTAAGCACCCCTATTGACTCGGCCAGTCCTAGGTGAGAATCTCTACTTGAATTTGGCTATAGCACCAACTATTGTTAGTGTGAATCTAATCTAGGAAGAGGAAGGGACCCAGAAATCGATCTACTATGTTGGTAAGGTGTTAACCGAACTAGAGATGATGAATACCCTCACGAAAAATGCTACACTGACACTAATATTTTTGACTAAGAAGCTGAGGCTATATTTTTATGTGCATAAAATAGTTGTGTTGACTGACCAGCATTTGTGCCAGATACTATAAAAACCAGAAGTCTTATGAAGACTTATTAAATGGTCTATAGAACTAGGAGAAATTGATATACAATTCTAGCTCTTTGCTACAACTAAGGGCTAGGCTTTAGCTGACTTTGTAGTAGAATATATTGCATGAGAAGCAAAAGAAGGCACAAGCTTAGCCAACTCCCTAGGATGGACTCTATACGTGGATAGAGCCTCCAACCGGATGGACTGTAAAGCTGACATCCTTCTTATTCTCCTAGAAGGAGAAGAGTTACCTTATATTGTCCACCTCGCCTTCCTTGCCACTAATAATGTGGCAAAATATGAGGCCCTTTTGGCCAAACTTCAATTGACTAAGGAGTGTTCAGCTAATCTTTTGCCATCTATTGTGACTCTGAATTGGTTATCAACTAAGTGCTATACAATTATAGAACAAATAATCCCAAGTTGATGAAGCACCTTGAGAAGGTTCAAAGTCTACTTCCTAGAATTGAGAAGTATGAATTAAGGCATATTCTACAAGCAGAGAAATCCATGTTAATATGCTATCTTCATTGGCTTTTCTTAGCCTATGTGACCTTGCGGGCAGGGACACCGTAGAAATCCTTACTCGACCAAGCATTCTTGAACCCGAAGAGGCACTTCAAGTATTAAATAAGCTGACTTGGATGACCCCATACTTCAATTACTTGCAAGAAAGTAGGTTACCCACTAATCCAATCGAAGCAAAGATGGTCAAGAATTCAACAGAATGGTACTCAATTAGAGACAATGTCTATATCGACGTGGGTATCCAATCCCCTATATAAGATGCCTAAACCAGATGACGCAAATTATGCCTTCCAGGAAGTCTGCCTAGGAATATGCAAGGAACACCTTGAAGAAAAGAATTTAGCATTTAAAATCTTTTATCAAGGCTATTATTAGCTGACCATAAAACATAATGTCATGAATTTTGAGAAAGTGTAATAAGTGCCAGATACATAACAACGTGTTGAAGCCTCACCAACCGATCTAACCCCACTACAAACCCCCTGGCCCTTTGTGCACTGGAGATTTGACATATTAAGACTTTTGTCGATAACATTTGAACAATGTAAGTTCATAATAATCGGTATCAACTATTTCACTAAATTGGTAGAAGAGGCTTCTCTCGCTATAATAATTGAGCATCATGCCAAAGAATTATTAGACAAAATATCATATATCGATTCAAGATACTAAAGTCGTAATAACATATAGTAGGACTCAGTTCACAAGTAAAACATTCATGGGATACTGTGAGAATTTACAAATTCATTGGGCACATACTTTGGTCTCCTATTATCAGGAAAATAGCCATGTGAAGGTAACTAATCGAGTTATTCCCAATGGGCTCTGAGCAAGGATAGATAAGGCTGGTACGGCCTAGGTGGATGAGCTACCATATGTACTACAGGCCAATTAGACCATACCCAAATCCACCACTAGAGAAACCTTGTACGACTTGTATTTTATGGTTGAAGCAGTAATAGCTATTGAAATCGGGCTACCAAGCTCGCAAATGTGTGAAACTATGCAAAATAAGGAGATGATAACACAATACCTGGACCTGCTATAGGAGGCATAGGAAGTGGCCTTGATTTGGACAAATGCCTACCAACAATGGTTGGCCAGATACTTTAACAAAAGTGTAAAACCAGGAGCCTTTGAAATAGGCAATCGAATTCTTTGAAATATAGATGCCACTAAATAAAACGAGTAACAACAATAAGTTATTTTCCACTTGGGAAGGCCCATTTGTCATAACCTCAAAAGCCTAGGAGGGGACCTACAAGCTATGAGCCAATTTGGAAAAATAGATTCTCTAGATGTGAAATGTAATCTAATTGAAAAAGCATTACTAACAGGCACCTACCTTGTGGTAGGCCACATAGTTTAACAGCATTCGGGGATAGATAGTTCAAGAACAATGACTGGACTATATATTGAGCCTAACCTGGGTGATAGCCACAGGAAGGGCCTAGCCCAACTCATTGTTACACCTTGCTTGGCCTACAATTTGACATAGCCGAGTGCATAGGCCACTATGTACGTTTTGCTACCGTGGGTTCTAGTAGTGTTAGTGCTATATCTATATTGTGTCTATAGTTGCATATGCCAGTTATAACGTTTGTACTTATCTGTGCTTAAATGATATTCAATAGTACGTTTTATTTGCCCAATCTGCAGCCCCCATATTGGTCAATTGTATACCTTCTCTGCTGTCTGTCCCCTGTGCTTTCTCTATTTAGTTGCCAGGTTGCAATATATGATATTAGGTGTTAGTATTAGTTTATTTTTAAGTTATTATCCTTGGTTAATTTTGCTTGTACTATATATGATTGTGTTATTTGTATAATTGTCTACCATAATTCCTACTTGACACAAGACGAGGATTTGATCCCCATGTATGGGTCCAACTTGAAAACCATTTCTCAGTGCAAGAAATGCAAATGACCACTTATGAGTCCACATAATTCTGCACTGATGGGATGAATCCATGGTAGCCCGTAAAGTCCAACAAATGCATATAGAGGGCTTAGAGGAAAAACCTTTGTCACATGAAAGTTTGCAGTGCCTAGTTCTAGGGCCAAGCCCAATCAAGATCGTTGGATGGCAAGATTGGGCTCACACCAGTCTTTGAAAGCTTCTTGCTGAAAATTGGCTGCAGAAGAAAGGTGCTCATAAAAGCTCCATATTATTTATAGGATCATATGTATGACAAAGCATGATAGGGACATTACTTTACAAATATGAAAATAAGATTGAGTACAAGATATAAATAAACTCTCGAAGGAGAGGGATCAGTGATGTCAGTGGTAAGGTCGCGCAGGGTAGGGATATTGCTCCCATCATAGCTGGAGGCATCAAAGGCTTCTAAGTTCTGAATATTAACGTAACCCAATCTCACACATGGCTCTAGTCAGGCAATGTGATCCTTGCAATCCTCGAAACTCCTGCATACCTCATAGTTCATCTACAGTAACCCACCTCCGGCAATCTCAAAAGTAACGAGATTGAGAAGCGCAAAGCTGTTGGGACAACTCGTACACCTAGAACTTCACTGCCTTGGCCTGTGGCACTGTTGAATCAATTTAGTGACTCCTTTCCCTCTCTCTCTCTTCGGAATCTGTTACACTTTTCTCTACTATGTTGATCCAAGTTTGGGGCTCCTCAACGATGAAATGGGAACGAGTGAGCTCCTCTCATAGTGCTTCCATCGCTTTAGTCGAAGAGGTAAGATTCTGGGTCTCAAGACAAAGGAACGAGTGGCGGCGACCCCCTACAAACACAATTTTGTGACCAATGACTATAATGGTAATAATAAACTAGAAGAAAATAGATGACAGGGGTAGACAACTACCCTCATCAAATTAGCCAGACTATAGTCGGCCAACCATTGATAAGCAAGTTCTCCAATGTCGTGGCAAGGATAGCAGCACGAGTCAGATTTGCCTGAGTCGCAACATTCACCCAAAACAAGGCATCAGTGTTTTGGACATTCCAATAAGGATGAAATATGTTTGATAGCAAGGGATGGATATAACGGTATTTTCAAGAAAGCAAGTTGGGAATCCCTTGCCGAATGGGGCTACAACATCCAGCCCTATGCCCAACTAAACAAAAGCAGAAACGTTCAGCACGACTTATGACTGACTGGGGGCTAGGGCCCTTGGAGCTACTTTAGACTGAGGACTGAGTGGGAACTGCTGCAAAATCTCAACAGATAGCTCCTTTCGCATATGGCTGTTGACAACTGAAATGGGCAAATCCCATGATAGGCATGGGATTGGGTCCGAAGGATGGACTCAAGGTAGGGCATATAAGGGAAGAATGCCCTAACGAGGCGGTTATAAAGCAACAGGCAAAAGCTCCTAAGCTCATTGAAGAACCTCCTATGATGTCGGACTCGGGTGGTCCCTCACTCAGTATGTCAGTCCTTGCATCTGGCGGTGTCTCCTCCGAATCGGATGATGAGCCGTCTACTTCCTTGACCTCCGAATCTTCAATGTTGATGCTAGCCGTCACCTTGTTTCCTGATGATTCCATCCTGCTCGCACTTGATGAGGTGCGAGCCTGGTTGGACCTCCGGCGTTCAATAGGTGAGGTTGCTGATTTCGAACGAATGACTGGTCTCGTCTTTTTACCAAATTGGGGTTTCCATCTCAAACCTGGTCTGCCACCACCTTCGTCGCAAAGGCAAATCGAGCCCCCTCCATGGCTGGACTTCACCCCACTTCTAAGAGTTCCTTTTCCTTTAGAAAGGATCTTATTTCACCATACTTAGTTGAATGTATCAAGGTGAGCTTAGTTTGGATGCAGTGAAGGTCGATGCTTGGAACATCGCCTCAAAAGGTGGGATTCAACTCCCCTAAAGTAGAATGTGCAGACCACCCATGATTGCATTTTTAAAAAAATAAATGAGTTCTTTAATTTTTCACTGAGCTTGGGTTTCTACTTCAGAATGATGGGGTTCCCCGAAGAGAAATGTAAAACTGATCAAAATTTTTTGCTTCCATATTCAATACAGCCCTTACTACCATGGAAGATACTAAAAATTTTTGTTGGTGAAAAAGCACTCATAATGTAACAATGCACCTAACAGTGTTTAGTTTATGCCGTGCCAATTTCTTCCAAGAGCATTTAAGAGAGCTATTAATTCTGTAGCCAGTGAAAACTGTACACCCACCTTGAAAGTGGCAACATAAAAACTGATGCAGTTCCCCGGCGGGAAAGATGTCGTCTCATCTGGTCTAGGCATAATCATTTAATAATCTATGAAAAACGCAATACCTCCATTGTAACTTTTATAAATCATGTATTGAAATGTGTAAAAGGATGTTAAATACACTCTCTATGCCCATGGTGGGAGGTGATGTTGAAACATTTGATGGGCGGACTCTTAAATAAGGGTGTTGCCTCATCGTCCCATTGCGAGTGTCACACTTAGGACACATGGCCTAGGAAATAACGGCAGATGGCATCTTGCATATAGTGTTGGCCGCATGCAGGGCACTAAGAGCCCACCTGCCCTATGCCAGGTGGCGAAGGAAGTTATGGCCGACTCCTACCGATCCAGGTGTTAGCCCCCCCATTGACCACAGTGTCAATCGATTTTGGGTTAACCACCAGCTAACGTCAGGGTTGGTGCTGTTAACCCAAGACGGTGCTACTGACCTTGGTGAGACAGTGCCACAATCAACTATCTTAGGCCTATGCAGTGCGGATGAATGACAAGTTCGAATAAATGATCACTGCAGATGAATGAGAAGTTTGAGGAGTTCGGATGAACAAAAAATTTGACTAAACAAGAAGTTCAAATGAATGAGAAATTCAGATGAATAACCAGTTCAAATGAATGAAAATTTTGAATTAATAAGAAGCTTAGATGAACAACCACTACGGATGAGCGAGCGAATAGCCCGTGAGAGTAAATCTCAGCCTTAAAAGTTAGGGGCAGTGTTGAAATTTGGAGAAATAGGTCAAGCCCAAATCCTAAATACATCAAATAAAGAAACTTAAATTGGCAACCGAATCCAAAACAATATACCTATGTCTAGTAACCAAACTAACTAGCCTGTCTCAACTTTTTTGGAATAAGCTATTGACTAAGATCACTATTAAGCAGATTAATAGTGATCTTGATGTGGCAATTGGTTATAATGCCATCATTAACTGGGTTTGTACCGCCTTAGGAAAGTTGACTTGGCTAGGGCTTGATATGAGTTGAAGAATGATAGATAAGGGGAGCAATGGCCAGAGAATACTACTAGGTCGGGGTCTAAGTTCAGCCAGGTATAGCGCTTGCTAAAAAGATGCTACCAAGGCTCGGCCTAAGGCCAACCGAAGCACAATGGACAAAGGGGGCAATGGCCTAGGAATATAGCTAGGTAGGGGTATGACTTCATGTCATGTCTTCGATCCTAAACTTCAATTATAATTCTTAATCCATAATTAAGTCAAATCATTTTTTAATCCTTTGGATTCAGAAATTTAATTGTTTATTATATTGGTTTGACCTCAAACCAATATCAGGACATGAATTTGTATTAAATACCAATAAATGATTGATATAATAATATAAAAATATTGAATCACAAGATCCAAAATATACACTCTGACACCTAATATCAATAATTATATGATCTTAAACTATTATTAAAGAAAAGCAATTTAACTAAAAATTAAAATATTAAAATTAAACTTTCGAAAAGAATACTGAAATCAATCTCAACCATAGTCAACCTAATGTCATCATCGGCCGGCCACCGGAACAATCATCATCCAAAATAAAAGTGAATTGTAAGTTGAAGACCAATTACACCAAAACATCAACTAGCAATCACAACTTTGCTTCATCCATTTACATTAAAATTAATATATTAAACATTAAGCACCCTAATATTAATTAAGTGAACAACCTACCTCCTATTCAACTATTATAAGATAATTCAAGCCCTCTAATGTCAAAAATTAGCAAAATCAAGGCAAGAGTGAGATAAGTATTTAGCAAGGTATAAATAATTTTATAAGTAAATAAATAAATATATATATATATAGCAAAGAAGCATGTTGAAATGATGTTATTATTGAAAGTTTGAAATAATGATAATATTACTTTTTGATAACTCGTGCTAAATTCATTTCTAATAATCAAATTTGAATAATTATATTTTGTAGAATTTTGAAGGAATTTAGTTCACAGTTTTGTGCTTAAAGTGCGCCTGAGATGCGAAAACCTATAGCGTTATGCCTGAGGTGCACCCAAATTCTGCTTGAGGCACCATTATTGAGAGTTGGCATTTAAGGGGCACCTGAGGCTGCGCTTGAGCACTAATTTGGTAATAAAGGGGGGCTGCAACACTATTTTGCCAAACATACGGGAGAAAAGTAGAGAGGAGAGAGAAAGCGGGAGGAAGAGGAGAGAGAAAGTGGATTTGGATATATCGAAGTATCATTTTATTAAATCTGTTTGATATAAAATTGAGACAACTATCTATAAGCCCTTCATTCTATTTGATTTTGTGTCTAATAATGTTTATTTATATTTTGGGAGTATTTAGTACATGCATGTTATTTTTATCCACAATTTATTTCTTGTGAACATGCATCCTATATTTACCGGTTGATTTGGAGTTTTTGTTAAGTTCTCATGATTTTGAGGGTCTTATTGATTTTATGAAAATTGGTAAAAATATTTAAGTTCGTATATGTTTTGTAACAGTATATTTATATGAAAATGTGTACAAAACTTGCATAGACTATACATTGATACACATGTATGTGTCGAGGATGAGGTCGCTACATTTATGATTCAATATGTGATCTAATTTGAAATTTTAATTTGTGTTGCCTATCCTAATTGGGAGATTTTGTTCCTGACGGAAAAATTTGTGATATGTGACTCCCATTGCCACCAGTAGGAAGATGTCTTTATTTGTATTTGGACCTACCCCATTTTATGATAAATGAGAACCACCGAAATAATTTAATAAGAATTTTATATATATTCAGACATTCTAATATATTTGATAAACTTGAGTATTACATCTAATACAGCAAGTGGCAAAATATAGTGAGCTTGTTTCGTATCTATGGGAGACAAGATATATAGATGCACTAGCCTACTTGCCTAAACTACAGTTGATATAGTTTAAAACTACCGAGAGTATATATAACATTTTTTTAAATTAGTCTTTTAAAAAAAATCTTCAATTTTCTATTTAGGTGCATGTTTTGCATTTCAGTATGGATTTGTATTCGACCTTTGATTTAAGATTCACAGTTTTCCCATGGATGGGAATTGCGTTAGTCTCATACATTCGGATATGTGATTTATCTCAGAACATATTTGTTTTACATGATTTCATTTTGACTTTGTTTATTCGTATGTAATTTGGATCCAAATTTTATTTTGTTCAATACATAGCTCATATAGATATAATATCAGATCACAATTTGTTATGAGTATGTCCTATTGGGATCATGGATTTGATACGGATTGTGATTTGAATACGGGACAACCCTTAGACTTTTTGTTGACTTTCAAACCCCATAATTTGTCTTATACGATTTGTTTATATGATTTGTTTATATTATTTGACATTCCTCTCTGATTGTCAACAAATATATATATATATATATTATTTTCTATATATATTGATACTTGTTAAATTTTAGGCTTACGTCTTCATTTTCATCCATTCAAACTAGTCAGTTGGATACATTTGTAGGAGTTCAGACGTGATCTAACGCAGTATTTTTAATTTGCTGAGTACGAATGCCTTGTTTTGTTTTATGTTCAGATCTCGAGTGTGTATTTTGGATATTTGTGCATAGCCAGATGAAGGCCTTTGGATCATATTTTGAGAATTATTGGATTGGACATATTATATAGATGAGTTGTTATTATTATTTGGATATCTTCCTTACAATGTTTGGATCATATTTTGAGAATTATTGGATTAGACATATTGTATAGATGAATTGTTATTATTATTTGGATATCTTCCTTGTGATGTTTGGATAGTAGGTCGTTATGGAGTGGTTTGAATTTATATCCGATAAGATCTTATATGTGTTATAATTTTGTTGGGTTTGATATTTATTTGATCTGTCATGCCTGGGTTTGAGTTTTGTTATTTATTATTGTATTTGTTAAGGATTTTAATTTTGTGATATTTTATTATTAAACCAGCTTTGGATCGAGTTCATGACAGCGAATGGTATTAGAGTGAAGTTGTAATGGGAGATGTTTGGGTCATTTTGGGGAAGATTTATTTGAACATTTTGCATGGTACGTGTCATCGATGGCAGATAATAGAGAATCTGGAAGCAAAGGCTCGGGTTCCAATCGAGAAGAGGAATATTTAGCAATGATGGGTCGCATGAGCGACATTATAGATAGGATGATCCAATGCCAAAATTATGATATAGTCGCAATGAGGAGGATGGCCGAGAAGGGCCAAGGCAGGACACCATTTGATCGGCTTAAAGGCGAGCACGTCCTAAAAACCTATGGAGAGCTTGATCTAATCAAGGTTGAGAATTGGCTTCAGAAGGTAGAAAGGGTGTTTGAAGTTATCGATTGCCCAGAGGAGGACAAAGTCAAGTTTGTTGCATATAAATTGAAAGGCAAGGCTATCTGTGACGGACCGAGTTATTTTTCTTAAATAGCCCTCCGTCAATAAATATATCATTAATGCCCATAATTAATATTTTAAAAATTTCTACAGAAAATCCAGCAGAGTTTCCTCTGCAACTGGACGAAATTCGAAAATACAACCTGTTCAAAAGATCCTGCACAAGCACACAACTAATCGAAAGGCTCAACACAAAGCCTACAACACACCACACAGGATCACACATCTGCCATATCATCTATGGCTCTAATACAGTATTCCTACTCTACCATATTAGATCTAGAGAGATGCCATCTAATATGAAACAGGATTCATAACATCAATCAGATGCGGAAGCATACTATAACATCATAATCTGCGGAAGTATAACAAAACCACAAAAATAACAACAATAAGCCACAACCATCCAGTGGCTGTTTACAATCCGGTACTACACTATATCCAAATCCTTGGTGCACTCGACGTCCAGCCATTCACCTCAAGCAAGCCTCTCCTTACTCTAACTATTTGGCGTCAGCTAAGTGCTCTCATTTGAAAGAAAAAATAACAACAGTAAGAGTGAGCGTACAGCTCAGCAAGTGAAATCATACATCACTATCAAACTGTGAAGAAACATGAACATGATAATGAAAAGAGGCAACATGCATTCGAAATACAATGAGACTTGAGAGGAAAGGAACATTTAGAAGTGCCGATTTGCCATTTATCATGTCTTGGAACATTTAATTGCCATTCGAACATGCTTTAGTGTATTTATCAATTTACTTTAGTCTTTGCGGACCAGGGCCAATAGGTCGTACTAGCAACGATGCGAGAGAATGAGAAAAGGATCATGATACTCCACATGATCTAAGGCCGTGAGGGCTTATTCTTAGATCCAGTTGGGGGGTCATCTACATATCATGCCTGTAGACGGGCCCGATAATCGCCCCATTTCTCTGGGGTATCAGGGCTGTTCCTCGCTCTTTCACAATAGTATCCTAAGGCGTACCACGGACATCACCCGCTCATACAAGCGACTAGAATACACGGCCAAAATATTCTTCGAGTTTCTACCGAGATGAAAGTGTCAAGCCAGAGAATACTACCCAATAAACATAAGTCCATGGTCCTAGTTTCATGATTCTATTTCCGGCCACCATAACCATTTTGCCATATCTCCCGCCATTTGGGAGGTTCCATCATTCACATATCACATTGTGGACTTCCCTCCGTTTACTCGTTCGGTTCTCGTCTCACTTTGGAACTTAAGCATTTTTCACATTGCAAACACACATACCTTATGGATTTTCCTTCCGATTGCTTATACGCTTCTTGTTCTTCTTTGAACTTATTCCCTTTAACCATTCAAATTGAATTCAAGAGAGAGAGAGTTGGAATTTCTCACCTTATTGAGCCGATATAGTTTTGGAGTCCACCGGTGCCCATTTCATCGCAAACGATGCACATAAATGTAATCCGAAGCTTACATTTACATTTTAACAATTAGACATAATTTTCATTACAATAAAGGAAGGTAAAACATGTAATTTTCCTTCTTATTTTCGTATGAACAGTGACAGCATTTAGTTAGAGGATCTGGACACCGTGAACGGGTCGAATATCGTGAAATCGATCATTCGGCTGATATGTATGCATGTTTGGGAGGTGGTGATTCATCTTTTAGGATCAATTTAGCAAAATATGGAGGGGAAAAGGGAAATCCCGTTTTGGACGTGGGGTTAGGGTTTCGTGAATCCCATCCGGACTAATCGGTGACGATACAGACAATAAACTACATATTTATTGATCACTAAACATGGGTAACATATTTTTCATGCTTTGGGTGGGTATCGAGACGATAATACCCGATGGAGAACGAATAAAAATTAAGAGAGAGCGAATAGTGAGTATGAGAATACTTACCTCGACGCGTGTTTTCACCTTTATAACTAGCTCTCGGACGGATTTAGACTCCACACCCTCGATCGCCCTTCTTCTCTCTCTAAAACCGGCTCCCCTCTCTCTCTCTAAAACCCTAGCCTTGTGCGAAAATGAGAGGAGAGAAGGCACGACGCGTATTTATACTACGCCTGCCGCTCGAGCGGAGCTTGAGCAGCCAGAGGGCGAGGGGGAACTCTGGGAGCTGCGCTCGAGCCACGGCTCGAGCACCCAGCAGGCACAAGCCTGCTGGCCGTGCTTCAGCAGCACAAACCCGAACTCTTTCCCGATTTTTCTACCGATACTAAACCTTATTCATTCCATAGGATTATTATTGATCATTAGCACACTAATCACCTCATCATTATCACGTTCTCAAATTCGGAACCTCACACTATCTGATGGTGGAATCCCCAATGCCATATTTTAGGATAGGAGAACGAGAAAATATCTTGGGATGTCTTTCTTGAAGTATTTCTAGAGAATTTTTTCTCTCCTAGTATTCGAGATATTAAAGTGAATGAGTTTAGTCATTTGCGACAAGGGAGCAAGATGATAGATGAATATGATACATAGTTTATGGAATTGTCCCGGTTTTCTCTATACGTTACTAGAGACGAGGCTTTAAAAGTGTGAAAATTTTTGTAAGGGCTGAATAATTCTATCAAAAAGCAGTCGATGCCCTTCCATTTGAAGACACATGGTGAAGTGCTTGACTGGGCTCTATTGATCGAGTAAGAGCGATTTCGAGAGAAATACTTTCAGAGAAAGTTGGAGCACCGAGGCCAAAACTCGAGGGGTGGAGGCTCCCATTCAAGGTTTAGAGGCCAGGATAAAAGTAAGTCTTTTGGAGTGAAATCTTCTCCTCCAAAGCCCTAGTTCATGAGATCGGTGTGTGAGTTGTGCAAGAATAACCATGATGGGTGAGTTTATTTTCATCAAAGTGGAGTATATTTTAATTGTGGCTAGATGGGCCACTAGGCAAAGGATTGTCCATCTTAAAGGTGTGAGCGCCCAGACAGGAAGCCAGTGGCTTTAGGTAGATCTTTTGCAGTGACAACCCATGATGCTAGAGTGAACCTGTTAGTGGTGGAAGATACTTTACAGATTTTTTATTCTATGGCTCATATTTTGATTGATCATAGGGCTACGTATTTTTTTGTGACCCCTAAATTTGTGTATAATTTATGTGTGCCTTTCTGATTTTTGAAAAGTGCTTTGATGGTGTATACCCCTATAGGTAAATCATTGATGGCTGATATTGTGTATCCCTAATATTTGATTTGGATTAGTGGCTATGAATTGTTGGCCGACTTGATTATGCTTGATATATCGGATTTTAATATTATTTGGAGATGGATTGGCTGGTGTGCTACCACGTTACAATGGACTACTTCTATAAATCTATTTTATTTTGTATTCCGGAGTATGAATCCAAAGGCAGAGTTAGAAAGGAAGCAACGGGATTGATTTCAGCTCTTCATGTGAGCCACCTGATGCAAGAAGGATGCCAAACTTATCTGGTGTATATGACTACAACCGGAAGTCATTCTATGACTATTGAGGATATTTCAATTTTTTGTGAGTATGAGGATATTTTTCCAAAAAATTTGCCTAGATTGCCTCCTAATAGGGAGATTAAATTTGCTATTGATGTGATGACAGGGTCAGCGCCAATATCGAGGGCTCTATAGAGAATGGCATCATCTGAATTGAAGGAAGTAAAACAACAACTGTAGGATTTATTCATCCTAGTGTGTCTCCATGTGGTGCTCTAGTATTGTTTATGAAAAACAAGGATAGATCTATGAAGCTACGCATGGATTATAGGGAGTTGAATAATATTACAATTAAGTACAAGTATCCCCTCCTGAAGATTGATGATCTGTTTGACCAGCTATAAGGAGCTCGGGTATTCTTCAAGATTGATTTGCGATTGGAATATCATCAACTAAGGATTAAGCGAGAGGATGTTTTGAAGACAGCATTCCAGACATGGTATGACCATTACAAGCTTTTGGTTATGCCTTTTGAGTTAACAAATATGCCAACATCGTTTTATGGATTTGAAGAATTGAGTCTTTTAGCCATAGATTAATTTAAAGTAGTTTTTATCGATAATATCCTAATTTATTTGAGGAATATGAGACCCATCTGAGGACAGCGCTACAGATTTTGAGGAAAGGACAGCTGTATGTTAAGTTAAAGAAGTGTAAATCTTGTTGGAGGAGGAGTCATTGTTGGGTCATATTATTTCTAACGGTGGCATATCTTTGGACCTGAAAAAGGTAGAAGTAGTGACAAATAGGGAGCGACCGACGAATATTGCAGAGGTGTGTAGTTTCTTGGATTTGGTTGGGTATTATAAGCAGTTTGTTGAGAATTTCTCGAGGATTGTGATGCCCCGACCTAATTGACCGCAGAAGAAGATGGTGTTTATTTGGAATGATGATGTGAGGATAGTTTCCAAGAGTTGAAGAGGAGTTGACATAGGCTCTGATATTGTCAATTCTTGATGGATCGGATGAATTTATTATATATTGTGATACTTTCAAGAAAGGTTTGGGTTGTGTTTTGATGCAGCGTAGCCAAGTGGTGGCTTATGGGTCCAGACAATTAAAGGTTCACGAGCAGAATTAGCCCACCTATGATTTGGCACAAGCGGCTGTGATCTTCGTGTTAAAAATTTGAAGACATTATCTGTATGGGAAGAAATTTATGATTTACTCGGATTATAAGAGTTTGAAATATCTATTCCCTCAAAAGGAGTTAAATATGTTGTAACATAGGTGAATTGATCTGTTGAAAGATTTTAACTGTGAAATCTATTATCGGTCAAGAATGGTGAATGTAGTTGCCGATACACTGAATCAAAAGTTTTCGAGTTTAGTGGCTTATTTAATAATCGAGTGGGAGATGTTGGATGGAATGGAGAGCTGTACAATTCATTTGCACTCTTAAGGGTCAAGAATGATGTTATCATATCTCCAAGTGTAGCTGGTGATTTTAAAAAAAATTAAGGAGAATTAGATGAATGACTCGTATTTGATGGAGATAGCCAGAGATTTGGAAAATGAATCGCAAGTAGATTTCAATGTGCAAATTGATGGGATTATTTGTTTTTGTGATCGAACTTGTGTCCGAATATTGAGGAGTTGAAAAAGAAAACTCTGAATGAGGCTCATAGATCAAAACATACAATTCATCCTGAAATGAACAAAACGTATCATGACATGAGGAAGTCCTTCTAGTGGCAAAACATGAGGAGGGAGATTGCGGCTTATGTGGCGAAGTGTATTGTGTGTCAGTAGGTGAAAGCCAAGTATAAGACGCCTCCGGGATTTTTACATCCTTTATTGATTTGTAGTTGGAAGTGAGAACATGTTTTGATGAATTTTGTTTCAAGATTGACTAGAAAGACAAAACATTTGGTTGTTGCATGGGTTATTGTGGATAGATTGACAAAGTCTGCTCATTTCTTACTGGTTCGAATAATGTTTTAAGAGATAAGTTAGCTCGTTTATATATCGATGAGATTGTGATGCTACATAGTATTCCGGCTTCGATAATGTCTGATCATGATTCGAGGTTCATGTTATAATGAGTTGGGTACTAAGCTAAAATTTAGTACGACATTCCATCCACAAATAGACGGCCAATCCGAAAGGACTATTTAGATTTTGGAAGATATGCTGGGGGCAACGGTTTTGGAGATGAGAGGCAATTAGGATAATTATATACCGCTTGCTCAATTTACGTATAATAATAGCTATCAATTTAGTATCATGATGACCCTTTTTGAGGCTTTGTATGGATAGAGATTTAGGTCTCCTATTAATTAGGAAGAGATTGGTGATTGTAGATTATTAGGCTCCGATATCATTCAAGATACATCGGAGAATATTAAGATCGTTAGAAATCAGCTGATTGAGGCTTAGAGTTACTAGAAAAGCTATATTGATAGGAGATCATATTTGAGGTTTGATATGGGTGACCATATGTTTCTGAAAGGGTTCCCAAGGAAAGGAATTTTGAGCTTTGGAGTAAAAGGTAAGTCAAAGTTGAGATTCAATGGACCTGTTGAGATTTTAAAGCGGATTGGAGAGGTGGCATATAGATTGGCTTTGCTTCCGAATTTGGCGAATTGCATGACATGTTCCATATATTGATGTTGAGTAAATATGTATATGATCCTTCGCATGTGATTAAATTTGAGCCGCTGCAATTGATGAGAATTTGTCGTATATCAAAGTTTCCATCCAAATTTTGGATTGGAAGGATCAAGTGTTAAGGAACATTGTGATTCCATTGGTCAATGTGTTATGAAGAAATCATTTAATCGAGAAGGCAACTTGAGACCGCGAGGATGAAGTCTAGGAGAAGTATCACTATTTATTTGAGTATTGAGGTATGTAAATTTTAAGAATGAAATTTTTTATATGGAGGGGAGAGTAATAATACCCGATTTCTCATTTGGCTCATTTTGACATTAGTTGTGATTTTGGATTAATTGGATATATTTGAAATAATTATATTTTGTGAAAATTTAAAGAAATTCAGTTGGCAATTTTGCGCCTGAAGAGTGGTCGAATGGTGCCTGAGACGTGAAAACCTGTGGGCTTGCACTCGAGGCACACCCAAGTTGTACCTAAGGAGCCATTTACTGAGAGCTGACGCTTGAGGGGCGCCCAAGGCCATGCTCGAGCGCCAGTTTGGTTATAAAGGGGGGGCTGTGGCATTATTTTCCCAAACGCACAAGAGAAAAGTAGATAGGAGAGACAGTAAGAGGAAGAAGAGAGAGAAAGTAGCGTTTGGGTATCTCGAAGTATCTTTTTATTAGATCTGTTCGATATAAGGTTGAGATAAATATTTATAAGCCCTATCATTTGTCTAATTTCATGTTTGATAACGTTTGTTTATGTTTTGAGAGGTTTTAGTACATGCCTGTTATTTTTAATCACCATTTTATTTCCTATGAATATGCATGTTATATTTACCGGTTGATTTGAGGTTTTTGTTAAGTTCTTGTAATTTTAGGGGTCCTATTAGTTTTATGGAAACCAATAAAAATATTTAAGTTCGTATATGTTCTGTATCAGTTTGTTTATATAGAAATTGGTATAAAACTTACGTAGACCATGCTTTGGTACAAATACATGTGTTAGGGATGAGATCACTATCTTTATGATTCAATAAGTGATCTGATTTTGATATTTGATTTGTGACGCTTCTCCTAACGAGAAGACTTTGTTCCCGACAAGAAAATTTGTGATATGTGATTCTCACTTCCGCTGGTAGGAAGATAGTTTTGTTTGTAACTGGACCTACCCCACTTTGTGATAAATGAGAACCACCGTAATGAATTAATGAAAAATATATATATATATATACAAACGTCCTAATATATCTGACAATTTAATGATTGTACCCAATATCGCAAGTGGTAAAATATAGTAACCTTATTCCGTATCTTTGGGAGACAGTGTACATAAATAGCCTAACCTATTGACCTAAACTGCAATTAATATAGTTTAAAGCTACTGAGAGTATATGTAATCCTTCATTAAGTTAGTCTTTTGAAAGAAAATCTTTGGTCCTCTGTTTATGTGTATGTTTTGTATATCAGCATGGATTTGTATTCGACCTTGATTTGATATTCGTGATTTGCCCATGAATGGAAATTGGGTGAGTCTCGTACATTTGGATATGTAATTTGTCCCCGAACATATTTGATTTACATAATTTTATTCCGGTTTTGTTTATTCGTATGTGATTTGGATTCGGACTTTATTTTGTTCAACATTGCTTCATATGGACATGATATTAGATCACAATTTGTTATTTGATTTGAGATTTGACTCCGAATCACGACTTATTACAAGTACGTCTCGCTAGGATCATAGATTTGAAACGAACTATAATTTGAGTACGATACTACCATTAAACTTTATGTTGACTTTCAGACCTCGTGATTTGTCTTATACAATTTGTTTATATGATTTGTTTATATTATTTGACTTCCCTCTCTGATTGTGGATATATTATTTTTATATACGTTGATATTTATTGAATTTTAGACTCACATCTTCATTTTTCATACCTTTAGACTAGTGAGCTAGATATTAGGTATCTTCTGTACGGAGTCATCCAATTCTCATCATCTGAGATCTGAAGTATCTCTTACTCTGAAACTTTTATGCTCAGGTTTGTAAGAACTTTTCGCATGCCTCAAACGTATTGCTTAGGATTTCTAGTTGCTGCTACTTTAGCAAGCTGATCTGCCTTCAAATTTGCTTCCATCCGGATGTGAAGTATTTCTATCCAATCAAATGCTTCAGTAAAGCCCCTTGCTCTAGCAAAGCATATTACGAGCAATGGGTTAGACATTTCAAAATTCCTGATAACTTAATTGATGATCAATTTTGAGTCACTTTAGACAGCCAGGCTCTTTGCCGAGCATTCATTTACTAGTTTGAGTCCAGCTGATAAGGCTTTATACTCGGTGACATTGTTGGTGGTTAAAAATCTGAGAGTTATCAAGTATTTCATCTCCAACCCATTTAGAGTCTTCAAGACCACACCTGCACCACTTCTAAATTGGGTTTATGATTTGTCCACATACAAGATCCAAATAGGAGCTTATTCTTGCTGGCGGCCGTATTCGCTTGAATCGATGACATTGGGAATTAAGGTCGTCATTTTGGCTATAAAATCCATGAGGGCTTGGCCTTTTATGGTCTGCCATGGTCAAAATTTCATGTTGAACTCACCCAATTCGATGGTCCATTTGATTAGTTATTTAGACATATTGGGTTGGTCCAATAGGATAATGATCTTATGGGCTTAGAAGTATAGTTGTAACTTCCTAGCAGAGTATAATAGTGCCAAAGTGATCCTTTCAACATGAGTAACAAGTCTTGGTATTTGCTAAGATCTTGTTGATGTAATAGATTGGTCCTTATATCTTGAACTCTTACCTGATCAGGATTGAGCTCAACACTATGTCTGATATTACGAGATAGAGAAATAATTCATTACCTTTTTTTGAAGATGTCAAGAGAGTTGGATTGGCAAGATAGTCCTTCAGTTCTTCGAAGGCTGCTTGACAGTCGGCAATCTACTGAAAATCACTCACCTTTGTATCTCTCAAGGCCTTAAAGAAGGGGAGATAATTCTGTACTGACTTTGTTAATAATCGAGAGAGTACTGCAAGTCTCCTAATGAGTCTCTAAATGTCTTTCACTGATTGAAGTAGGTTCATTTTGGTAATGGCGTTTATCTTCTTAGAATTTGCTTCGTTTTTCTAGTAAGAGACGATAAAGCCAACGAACTTACTCAAAATTACTCCAAATACACACTTCGTTAGATTTAACTTCATTTGGTGTATTCGGAGCACCTCGAAAGCCTCTCTAAGATCGTGGATATGGTCGTCGACTATTATAATTTTGAAGAGTATGTTGTCTACATATATCTTCATATTCTGACCGATCTGTGCCCCGAATATTTTATTTATGAGCCTCTGGTAAGTGGATCCAACATTCTTTAGACCAAAGGGTATGATTGTATAGTAATACGTCCCTTGATCTGTCATGAATAAGGTGTGCTCTTCATCATTTGGGCTCATTTGGATCTGATTGTAGTTTGAATAGGTGTCCATAAAATTTAACAGCTTGTGCCTAGATATTGAGTCCCCCAACAGATCAATTCTTGACAAAAAAAAAACTATTTTTTAGACATGCTTTATTCACATTAGTGAAATTAGCGCATATTCACCATATCTTATTACTCTTTTTGACTAGTATAATATTTGATAGCTAATCCAGATACTGGACTTCTTTTATAAAGCCTATGTCGAATAGCTTCTTGACTTCCTCTCTCATAGCAATTAATTTCTTGATGGAATGGTTCTTTTACTTCTACCTGATGGGCTTGTGGTTAGGATCAAAACCCAACTTGTGGACTATTACTCCGATCAATATTCTTGACATATCAACGTGAGTCGATAAAAATACATTGGAGTTTTTTTGGAGGAAAGACATGAATTGTTCATGCAAGTGACTCGGCACTGAGCTTTTGATCTGTACACACTTCTCCAGCTCGTTGGGATCTAGGGGAATCTGATGAGTTGATTCGTTGGACTATCCTTGCTGTAGTGTGGCTTCATCTTGGAGATCGAAATCTTCTAAAGTCGATTTGGAATTGCTTGGTTAACCTGTGATAAGTAGCATGTTCAGCCGGTAACTTGGTCTCCTAGGACCTCTCCGATGCTGCATGCTATCATGACCTTCATCTTGAGGTATCGGATCAACATCACTACTTTGAATGAGATTAAGCAGGGTCGTCTCAAAATAGCATTGTAGACCGAAAGCAAGTTGACTATTAGAACCGTGAACATGTGGGATGCTATCTTTTCATATGTATTTAGTGTGACCTCCAATTGAATGATTTCCTAGACTAAAACGGGTTCATTATCGAGTTCATATAGGGGTCCTTCAGTTAGTCTCATCTGATTCTTTTTAACTCGAGCTTAAAATAGGTATCGAGATATAGCAAATTTCTTAAATTTTCATCATCAATAAAGATTTGTCTTGTTTGGTATTAAGTATATCGTCTAAGACAAGTATTGATACAATAAGAGAGTCAAAACGAGGAGTTATTACACGTGTCATTTTATCGTTGTTGAAACTAATAATATCATTTTTAACTCCTACTCTATATTTCTTGCTGTTGGAAGTCCTTTCTAGGTGGTTCGGAGCATTGTTCCTAGGTGGTCTCATAGACACCATATTAACCACTCCGACCGCAATCTGATTGCGTGGCTGCCCATGTTAGCTTAGCTCGTTATCATCTACTCTCCTGAAGTTTATCATGGGTTTCTCAGAAACTTGTTGAGGTACCTTTTCTAGATGAGGGCATCAATCTCCTTCTACAGCGTTTTTATAGTTCTCAATCTGTGACCCAAAGATCGACGATAGAAATAATATTTAGACTAATTTTCTCCTTTTTGGTTCTTAGGCCACTTTAAGAATTTCTCTACTCGGATTTGTATGAGGATGTTTGTCCAAATGTCACCCAGAGGAGTTAGGTTTAGGGGTCTGAACCCTCTTCGGACACTTGGCTATATCCTCGACTCATTCTTGGGATCTCAGGTGTTAGAATTATCTATGTTTCTCTTCTTCCCGCTCGTCAATTCGGGATATTAGTCTACGCACTCCGGCAGCTTTGCTTCGTTGGCCTTGGTGGCAATATAAACGTAGGTGATGGTCTATGCTTCAAGAAAGGTATTGGGCTATTGTTGGATCAGGTAGTTAAAGAAGTCATCCAATTGCACAGTCACCATAAAGTAATTTAGCTTTACCTTATTGGTTAGCTTGGATATCCTTTGGGCTTCTACGTTGAACCGGGTAAGGAAGCAATTTGGACTTTCGTTTTGCCTTATCCGATGTGGACAAGGTGCAAATATTACTTCTCCTCTCTTCAACTAGAGGCTAACTGAGACAAAAAATTGTCGTCCAGTTCCTGAAATGTTTTGATCGAATTTGGCTGCAATCAATAGAACCAAATTTGAGTGCCCCCATGAGAGTAAGTGAAAAGTAGAGACACATAACCGCATCGTCAAGGCCTTGGCATCCCAATAGAGTGCAAAAGTAATCGAAATGGTCCATCTGATTGAAACTTTTGTCATAAGGATTCAGGGTTGGTGTATTGAACCTGTAACGGAACGGGTCCTATCCTTTAAGACCCTCCATTAATGACATATACACACTAATGACCCATTAGTTTAAACATAATAACATGTAGAAATTTTGGTAGAGTTCCATCTGTAATTGGACGAAAAATCAAAAATACAATCTGTGTAAAATAAACTTGTACAAGCACACAAGTATTTAAATATCATAATTCACCTTACAACACATGCACAAGACCACAATTGCCATATCATCCATGACGCCAACACAGTACTTCTACTACCGTATTGGATTTAAAGAGATTCCATCTAGGATCATAGCAGAACAAATCTCCAATAAACAATAATGCAGAAGCAACTATCCCTATGAGTCAACCTGTGAAAGCATAAAACATACATCCATCATAAAACATAATATGCCATGACTGTAAATAATAAAATCCCATCCACAAAATTAGTTATTTACATTTACTATCATTAAATTCCCAAAAGATGCTTCAAAAGGCTTCAAATCTTCTCAAGGCTTCTTTAGCTAAACCCTCTCTTCACTCTTTCTCATCAGGTAACAATTCTACAGTCTCATTTGGAGGGAAAAAATAGAGGAGTGAGTAGAAACCCAGTAGTGTACCATAAAAACATGCAAGTGTAATATTTTTGTGCAAAATAAAACGAGATAAGTAAGACTATGAAATTATCCAAAGAACAGAGACGTACAAGGAAATAGGAGAAAGCATAAATCAGTATAATATGTTTTGAAAATCATAAATCAGTATAACAAGTATCAGAAATTAGAAACCGGAATCAAACTCTGTAAATTCTAGAAATCCCACTTTACTATCTGAAGGACTGTACTAGTAAACCCTACTAGCAGAGGGGGCGAATAATCGAAGATGAATTATATTACACACACAATCAGAGGCTAGGAACAGGGCAGGAATATACCTTCTGGTGGGATTATATACAAGAATACCTCCCGAAAGTGGGTCGAACACAGAATTCTACCCTCTAGGCTAACGCCCTATGGAAGGGCAGACTACGTATAACTCCATAAATTGAGTTATCCTCGATTACCATAATAATATTTTAAGACATGTCGGAGAATCTAACCTGACCGTATATCATTCCTAGATCCTAATTAACAGAATTAGAAATGTCTTTCTACTTATTTCTTAGCTTTTAACTCATTGTACCTCAGCAGATCAGTCAAATTTATACAAATAACCTTTTAGATAGCTTCAAAAGTTCGCAGTAATTCAACAGCACAATTTCATGTAAATTTTTTAGATAAAAATCAAAGCATGAGCAATAATCTTTCACAAATAAACCTTCACATATCAACATTTAAAGATTTTAAACACCAAAATCTCCAATTTTCATTTTAGGGTTTCACATAAAGATTTCGGATTTAAATCGGATACCAAACACATACTTATTCATGAAATCAAAGTCATATATCACAATACATATACAAAATCAAGCAATTAAACCAAAAATATCCAAATTTTTGAATTAGGGTTTGCCACAAAATATCTGGACACAAAACGAACACAAAACGTGAGCCAAAATATAAAATCGAAGCCACAATTCATAATAATCACATGTATACACAAAATTTAACCAAGAAGTTATGAGAAATATGCTTTATTTACATTAAACATGGAGCAAGATGATTTTAGAGCATGAATACCATTTTATAGATAATAAAAAGCAGTAAAAACGAAAAATAACGTCCAAATTACACTTACCTTCACCCGATTTACCGTTTTTCTCACTTTGATTGGATAAAAATTGGTGAAGAATTATTTCTCTTCACTTTTCCTTCCCTTCCTCCTTCTTGTTGATGTCGTTCGAGCCCCCAAAACCCTTCATTTCTCCTTTTATAACAAAAACGAAATCAGTCGCTAGAGGAAAAATTGCGCTTGCGCTCGATCGCGCGGCAGGCGCGCAGTGAGTGCCAGCTCTCTGCCAAGGCCTCGCTGGAGCGCCTCAGGCGAATAGCAAGCGGGGTCTTACTAGTTTTTGACGCCTGCTGCTGCACTTAAGCGCGCGGCAGGCGCTGTACTGTTGGGCAGCATATTGATATATAGTAGCCATGTTTCCTCTCTTTTCACTTCCGAAACTCATTCTCCCATGTATATTTAGCCTCATCTTGATTATTATTATTTTAATTACTTTTAAATTATCATATTTTCGGATCGGGATCTTACAACTCTCCCACAGTTACAAAAATTTGATCCTCAAAATTTAACGAACCTTGAATTTTATAATTCGAAGGAACCCTTCTAACATTCCCAAGCTGCTTCTTCAATTAAATGATTACCCTAGGAAACTCGAAGCATTCAAATCGCTTTGATCTTTAGCACTTGATCTATTCTACAAATATCTAGATTCACGAAATTCGAAGGCAAAATCCAAATTCATTAACTACTTTTCCAACCAGTTCAAAATTTCAAAACGATCAAGGATCCTTGCTTCAGTTTACGCTCAACATCAAAAGTCATTATTCCTTCTGAGCCTCAAATCGAACCTTAAAATATATGAGTTCACCACAATTCCACTGTGCAACTCTAATTAGTTTCCTAACCACGGACTATCCGATTGTAATCCACCATCCAATCCAATTTAACATGACACCCACAATTCTCCAATCAAGTTGGCTAAGATTTTGGTAAATACCTCAAATTGCAATCAAACCCCAAATTAGAATGCTACATATCCTTATTAATTCATTGGTACGTCTTTAAACCGACATCTTCCTAAAATACAAAATCCATATTGACAAGAATGGCCAGTTCAGCAGAAATTTAATAATTTCTATCATGTCCTCGAAATACATACCTATTCACTTCTAGCCTCATCAACTACATCCTTAGATCTTCTTTCAATTTATATCGATTGGCTTATATAGGGAACCTAGGTTATCCAGCAGCTCTAACAAAAGTCCCAAGATATCGACGCCACAAGGGCAAAGCCCAAAATTCCTCAACCTACCGCCAGATTAGAAACTATTATCACAACGGTCTCCCAAGAATTTGCTATAGCTTTGGGTTATCATCCAAATCTTAAAACCCGAATGCTAGCAACCTCAAGATCTCACAGACATACCGATGAGTCTACTGATTATCTCCGGACATGTCCTCTATAATTCACAATAAGGGAATCATTCTAAGTATCCTGAAATGCAATTCAAAATTTCAGGATTCCAATATTTCGATTACGATTTTGTCTCTTAATTTAGGTATACAACATCCTAATACTCCAATATGGGCCTACTCGCTATGCATCTTGACATCTCCTACAAAATACCGAAGGCATGTCAAGTCTATAGACCCTTAACATCTACTACCAGTATTGATGCTCGTTTTCCCTTAAAATACCGAAGTCCATCTACATAATCCTTAGACAAGCCTATCCACTTGCAAATCCCAAGGTCAACTTCCGTCACAACATAACTATTCTGACCATTAATTTATTAGACAAAGCTATCTCCCAAGACAATACCCTCAAATTCTCAAACAGATACTTTCAATTGCTAATTTCAACCAATGGAAGAGTAACTCTAACTAGAGATTCCTTTCCCACTTACCCCAAGGGCATCTATCCACAAATCCTCAAGGCAAAGATCTCATCGCAAAATCTCAATTACGGGTGAAGCAATTTCAAACCATGGACTCCTCCCCCACTTTGCTTGTGGGTAATTACCTATTGATGTAGAAATAATAAAATTTTAATCTTTCTCAAGGGCATTACCATCTGTGTTAACTTACCTGGTCCATTAGTTAATCCTACTTTCTGGAGGTTCTAAGGCCTTCTCAACGGCATCTAGCCGATACTCCATTAATTCTATGCAAATCCTTAGAGACAAATGTCAATTTCAATCCATCTCCAAATCGCCCATTAAAACAAGTCAGCTTGGTCTTTTCCTCCAAACATATATATATATATCATCGAAACTTTCATAACTAGATTCTCAAACGGCCACCTACCGAATCAAAAGGGGTAGTCCCATTTTCTAATTAGACTCAACACCTATCCTTGATTCAATCGACTTTGTCTCTTACTCAGAATTCATAACCTAATTACAATGTATCATATCCCCTCGATACAATTTATGCCAACATCCTTGAGTACCATTTCAATTCCAAAAGGATTCGCATCACCCATAAATTGATTCTAGATCATTAGTTTCACTTATTCACCATACTAACCAAATAAATCAAATATTCCTTTTTTCAATCGAATACTTATCTAATTGCTTGTCACAATCCCTAAAATCCACAAAGCATACAAAATGCTCAAGGTGAATGTGACATCACATGCAATTAGCAAACAAGAGAATATATAAATCCCTATTTAAAAAAAAACAGAAATCAAAATTTCATAAATAAGAAAATACCTCCATCCACGTCTGGGGGTGTCTCGGCGTCTTGAATTGTCACTGCAAGTGCTTTAGCCAGGTTAGTAGGTTTCTTTACTCCTAGTCTCTTCGATAGGAGGCAATTCTTGACTAGGTAGCCCTACTGACCATAATTAAAACAAGCCCACATTGCTTTAAAACAAGTCATCCTCGGATGTCTTTTTCCACAATGATTACAATGCATCACTGATGTCTGGAAATCTGATACTGATTGAATTCCGATGCTACCTTTCCCTTTACCAAACACTTTCATCTTCTTAGTAGATTTTGAGTATCCCAAACTAGACTGATTATTGAGATTCACTAGACTGACCACCCTCTTATCCAAAGATTTCTGAGATTCAAGTTCTTTCCTAAGTATCAGAGCCCTATCTAGAACCCCAACATAAGTTTGAAATTTTTGAGTCACTAACTGACTCTTAATCTCATCTTTTAATCATTGCTGAAACTTCTTTGCTATCCTCAGTTCATCTCCCCCAACAAAAGCGCATAGCGAGATAATTCAACAAACCTCGCACCATACTTTGCTACGGTGCAACTTCCTTACCTAAGCTGCATAAAAGCTTCTTCCTTCTAATCTTGGAGGCTAGAAAGAATATATCTTTCCCAGAAGGCTTCCTCAGACGTCTCCCAAGAAATTTCCTCGTCAGGAAAACCCAACGCTCTTTTCTTTATCAACTACCAATCATCGGCTTTTCCTTCTAATTTATAAATCGTAAAGACAACCCTTTTACAATCAGAATATTGAATAATTGTAAATATTTTTTTCAATTTTCGAATCCAAATCTTCCGCCTTACTGGATTTGGTTTCCCCAAAAATTCAAGCACCTTCTTCGCCGTAAACCTCTTATATGCCATTGGGATCGGCTCTAGTGCAGAAACTGGAGCCATATGACGCTGCTCCATCGATTCTAACACACTTGTCATTCTTCCCAATAGATTTAGGCAGTCAGCCTCCTCTTGATCCTTAGGAGTACTAGCATCTCCACAAGTAGTCTTTCTTCCTCATTGTTCACTAGCCATATTATATTTTATAATCAAAAGTAATCACAATATTAATAAGCCTCAAGAAATCAAGTTAAAGGGAGGGGTAAAATTAATCAAGGCATTCCAACAGAAATCCTAAGGTCAGCCCTCAAGCATTTCATTTAATCCTATCTATCCCTATCTTACCTTAGCCTTAGAACAAATTAACCTAAACCTAGAACCCAAATTGATTAGCCTAAGCCTGAGATCAATATCAATCAACTTAATCACTGAATCCTAGCACAAGCCAATTCCAACTTTTGTAAACTAGAACACCTAGGATTTTCCATCCTAACTTAACCATTCTAATCCTTTGTCTATTTATTTGATCAGTCCTAGTCGATCCTAAACTTTTGCATACGATTCAAATTAATCTTAAGACATCTCCTTTCTCTAATACCATTTGTGATGAAACGAGTCCTATCCTTTAAAACCCTTAATGACATATACACACTAATGACCCATTAATATAAACATAATAATCTGTTGAAATTTTGAAAGAGTTTCCTCTACAATTTGACAAAAAATTAAAAATATAATCTGTGTAAAATAAGCTTGTACAAGCACACAACTATTCAGATATGACAATTCACCCTACAATACATATACACAGGACCACAATTATCATATCATCCATGACTACAATACAATACTCCTACTACCATATTGGATGTAACGAAATGCCATCTACGACCATAGCAAAATAAATCTCCAATAAACAATAATGCGGAAGCAACTATCACTATGAGTCAACCTGTGGAAGCATAAAACATACATCCATCATAAAACATAATATGCCATAACTGTAAATATATAAAATCCCATACATAAAATTAGTTATTTACATTCACTATCATCAAATTCTCAAAAGATGCTTCAAAAGGCTTCAGATCTTCTCAAGGCTTTTTTAGCTAAACCCTCTCTTCACTCTTTCTCATCGGGTAGTAGCTTTACGGTCTCATCTGGAGGAAAAAAGAAGAGTAAACCGAAACCCAACAATGTACCATAAAAACATGCAAGTGTAATACTTTCGTACAAAATATACGTACAGATAACCAAAACTATAGAATTATCCGAAGAATAGAGACGTACAAGGAAACAAGAGAAATCATAAATCAGTATAACATGTTTCGAAAATCATAAATCAGTATAATAGGCATCAGAAATCAGAAACCGAAATCAAACTCTACAAATTCTAGAAATCCTACTTTACTATCCGAAGGACCGCACTAGTAGACCCTACTAGACGAGGGGGCGAATAATCGAGGATAGATTATATTACGCACACAATCAATGGCCAAGAACAGAACAAAAATATCCTTTCTGGCAGGATTATATACAAGAATACCTCCCGAAGGCATGTCAAATACAAAATTCTATCCTTTAGGCTAACGCCTTGAGGAATGGTGGACCACATATAACTCTATAGACGGAATTATCCTCGATTATCACCATAACATTTTAAGGCATATTGGAGAACCTTATCTGACCGTATATCAGTCCTAGGTCCTAATTAACAGAATTAAAAATATTTTTTCACTTATGTATTAGCTTTTAACTCATTGTACCTCAACAGGTTAGTCAGATTTATACAAATAACCTTTTAGGTAGCTTCAGAAGTTTGCAGTAATTCAACAGTATAGTTTCATATAAATTTTTCAGATAAAAATCAAAGTATGAGCAATAATCTTTCACAAATAAACCTTCACATATTAAAATTTAAGGATTTTAAACACCAAAATTTTCAATTTTCGTTCTAGAATTTCACACAAAACGTTCGGATTTAAATCGAACACCGAACACATGCTTATTCGTGAAATCAAAGTCATATATCACAATACATTCACAAAATCATGCAATTAAACCAAATTTTCTTAAATTTTCAAGTTAGGGTTTGCCATAAAACATTCGGACACAAAACGAACACAAAACATGAACCAAAATATAAAATCGAAGCCACAATTCATAATAATCACATGTATACATAAAATCTAACTAAGAAGTTATGAGAAACATGCTTATTTACATTAAACATGGAGTAACATGATTTTAGAGTATGAATACCATTTTAGAGATAATAAAAAGCGATAAAAATAAAAAATAACGTCCGAACTATACTTGCCTTCACCCGATTTACCATTTTTCTCACTTTGATCGGATAAAAATTGGTAAATAATCCTTTCTCTTCTCTTTTCCTCCCCTTCCTCCTTCGTGCTGCTGTCGTTTGAGCCCCCCCCCCAAACCCTTCCTTTCTCCTTGTATAACAAAAACGAAATCTGTTGTTCGGAGAAAAATTGCGTCTGCGCTCGAGCGCCCAACAGACACATAGCGAGCGCCAACTCTCGGCCATGGCCTCGCTCAAGCGCCTTAGGTGAGCAGTGAGCGGGGCATTTTTGATTTTTGGCGCCTTCTGCTGCGCTCAAGCGCTCGATAGGCACCGTACTGTTAGGCAGCATATCAGTATACAGCAACCCGATTTCTTGTCTTTTCACTTCTAAAACTCATTCTCCCACGTGTATTTAGTCTCATCTTGATTATTATTATTTTAATTATTTTTAAATTATCATATTTCGGGATTGGGATCTCACAGAACTTGTGAGAAAGTTGCTACATCCAGATCTCTCTCGTGAATGGTGACCTTTCAAGGTCAGCCGAGTATTTGTTAGTACTTTTTCTGAACAACCACAATCAATCTTCCGTATTCTCTCATCCATTTGGGAGGTGGACACAATTCTTGTAATATTAAGGAATGTCCTTAACTCCGAGTGGTTCGGAGAGACGTGCTTGGATTGGCAGTTACGCGCCTTCATCAGTAGAGTACTATATAAAGCCTCTTCTTGGGCTGATGGCCACCGGTCATCTTGAGAGTAATATAGATTTTGCCGCTCTAGGCTTTTATCCCAACCACAGGACTTAATTAGCCTTCTAGCAGTGTCGGAGCATTGTCACTCGTAACCTCTCTGGCTTCGAGATCATTAGAACGCTGGATCATCTTCTTAGCAAGCTTTCTTTTGCTCCGGTTTCTCCTTTTGGTCGCCGAAGTCTTGGAATAAGAGGAAGGAGTCCCCAGTGTTTGTACCTCCAAACGGGTACATATAGTTTGGAGCAATTTCGATAGCGTGTCCACTCGGGCAACCAGCGTCTCCATGTTGGTGGCCGGACGATCGTCCCCATGACTACTTACGATTGGATCATCACTATGAAAGACGGTGTCTCTTACTGGTGCATTAACTTGAATACTAGTGTTCACCATATTTGATATTTTCGATTGTGTGGTCAAACTTTTCGTCAATTTTTATAGACGACGCTAATGATATGTCTCTAGATCCGAATTATTAAATAAATTAGAAAGACACCTTATTTGGATGTTTGATCGGAAGCGGGTAAGTTTTGAATAAAAATAAATATATTATGCTAATATTTATTAACAAAAATATGAATAATTAACTTTAAATATCTTGTATTAGATTTCCAGAAAGAGTATCTTCACTTAGACCACCATAAATTACAATCAATTAATTATCAATAAAGAGACCCTCCTTGATCGCTTCACGATTCACGAGGCTAACCAAAAAAAAAAGCCATGAAAGGAAACTGATCGCACAAATTGGCAAATAAATACCACCATTTCCATATCTCTGTCATAAAAAAAAAACACTCGGAAAATAGCTAAGGAAAGGTCCACATACGTACATGGCAACCAAATTATTTATTGTTACTTCTATAAATTTAATGGAATATATATAAATAAATATACAGATATATATATATATACATATGTATTTTTTATATTTTATTTACAACAAAAAATATAAGAAATTGTAATATAAGAGTTTCTCTTTATTTTTTGACAACCAAATAAATAAAATATTTTATAATAAAATTATTTTCTTTTTTAAATGCAATTTTCCATTTTAAAAAAATATATTTTTTATTTTTTATTTTTATAGTGAATTCTTTTCTTTAAATTTTTAAAAACCCCAATAAGCATTCATTCCTTTTGAGAAGAATATAATTTCCATCTGTGTTCCCTGCAAGCATAAAATATCACTGAAAGGCTCCACAGTCTGTTTCGTCGAGGAGCACAACAATTATATAACATTCATTATCCGTGCTTTTAGTTATCTGTTTCTTACTGTTTATTGTCCCCTTTTTCGAAACAGGGTCAAAGACGCCAGGTCCTCTGCATAGCTGTTCCTCCAACCTCAGTATCCAGTTGTGACAAGTTGGATGTATGCCTCTCGTACAGACCTGAGGGAGGATCGATAGACTACCGCTGGCCTTCTGCCCAACAGACAACAAGCCCGTTCGTTATTGTCTATTTTAACATTTCTACTGTATTGTTGCTTTGACCGCCCACTTTCTTTGTGTTTGGGCCCCATTTTAGCTTAAATGTCAAAGGAATTATCTGGGGGGAAATTCTAAGCTTCTTAAAAATTATCAGAAGAGATATCCTATAGAACCTTTTGGTTCTCTTTATGATAAGTAAGATTATAAGTTTAGTTGTTTATTAAGTAAAGATTTAATTGTCACGTATAGAGATTTTGTGACACATCAAAAGTGAACGTCAATTTAGAGTGCTTTATGGCTATTTAGATCAAGTTGTCTAAGATAAAATGAAATTAGTATTGAAATGAAAATCAAGAATGAAATTAATAATCGGAGTTTGATTGCCGCAATCTGGTAATTCTGTTGACCGAGCAACGTACAAACCGTGGACCTTTTGCCTTCTAAATCCTTATTTTGCAAACCAGATGATTAGCAGAGCATTAGCCTCTGCCGCATGTGAGCGAAACATCTTCCTCAACCTCATCTCTAAATCCACAACTCTCTCTCACTTCAAGCAAACCCACGCCCAAATCATCCTTAACGGTCTAATATCCGACCTCATAACGGTGACCAGGCTCACTCAAAAGCTCTGCGACGTAGGGGCTGTACACCATGCTAGCCTCCTGGTGTCCACCACCTCAAACCCTGATCTCTTCCTCTACAATGTGCTCATTAGAGGCTTTTCTCGCAACCATTTTCCTTATTCCTCTGTTTCTCTCTACACCCACCTCCGCAAAAATACTATTCTTAAGCCCGATAATTTTACTTACGCCTTTGCTATTTCATCTGCGGGATCGATTGGGAGCGAAAATTTTGGTATATTGCTTCACGCCCACTCCATTGTGGATGGTTTTGCTACTGATTTATTTGTTGGGTCTGCTATTATTGACATGTGTTTTAATTTTTCGAAGATTGGGTTGGCATATAAGGTGTTTGATAAAATTCCTCAACGGGACACGGTTTTGTGGAACACAATGATCTCTGGGCTCGTAAAGAATGGTAGTTATAGTGACTCAGTTCGAGTGTTCCGGGATATGGTAGTGAGTGGTAGTGAATTTGATTCCACAACTTTGGCTGCAGTTCTTCCCGCCGCTGCAGAATTGCAGCAGCTGCAAGTTGGGATGGGAATTCAGTCTCTGGCTCTAAAAGTAGGGTTGCATTCTCATGTTTATGTTCTCACAGGATTAATTTCTTTGTACTCAAAATGCAGGGACATATCCACTGCAAGGTTGTTGTTTGGGCAAATGGGAAAACCAGATTTGATATGTTATAACGCAATGATTTCTGGGTTGACTTGCAATAACAACACTGAGTTTGCAGTGAAGCTCTTCAAAGAAATGTTGAGTTGTAGGGAGAAGGTAAACACAAGCACAATTGTGGGATTGATTCCGGTAGCATCCCCTTTTGGTTATCTGAACCTCGCTTCCTGCATCCATGCCTTCTGTGTAAAAGCTGGGATGATAAATAATTCTTCAGTTTCAACTGCATTGATCACTGTTTACAGCAGACAGAACGAAATTGAATTGGCACGACAGCTCTTTAATGGATCATCGGAGAAGAGTTTAGCATCTTGGAATGCCATGATATCGGGATATGCCCAAAATGGATGGACTGAAAAGGCGATTTCACTTTTCCAGGAAATGCAAATGTGCGATGTACATCCCAATCCAGTTACTGTCACCAGCATCCTCTCAGCATGCGCACAAGTTGGAGCACTGAGCCTAGGTAAATGGGTTCACAAATTAATAGGCAAGGAGATGTTTGAGGCTAATGTCTATGTGTCAACTGCTCTAATTGACATGTATGCTAAGTGTGGGAGCATTTCTGAAGCCCGGAAACTCTTTGATGAGATGCCAGACAAAAATGTGGTCTCTTGGAATGCCATGATTTCTGGTTATGGTCTTCACGGACATGGGAATGAAGCAGTGACCCTTTTTAATGAGATGTTGCATTTTGGAGTTCCTCCAAGCGAGGTTACTTTCCTTTGTGCCTTATATGCTTGTAGTCATGCTGGCTTAGTTACCGAAGGAAATAGGATATTTCATTCCATGGTCCAAGATCATGGCTTTGAGCCCTTGCCTGAGCATTATGCCTGCATGGTTGACCTCTTTGGTCGAGCAGGACAGTTAGATAAGGCTTTGGACTTTATTGAGAAAATGCCTGTTGAAGCCGGTTCTGTTGTGTGGGGTGCACTGCTTGGTGCATGCATGATTCACAAGGACAGAAACCTTGTACGCATTGCTTCTGATAGATTGCTTGAGTTAGATCCTGAAAATGTGGGATACTATGTTCTACTCTCTAATATATACTCAGCTGATCATAACTACAGAGAGGCAGCTTTGGTTCGACAGGTGGTGAGGAAGAGAAGGCTGGCAAAGACTCCAGGGTGCACTCTAATAGAAATAGGTGAGGCACCACATGTATTTACATCCGGTGACAAGTCCCACCCTCAAGCAGCTGCCATTTATGTAATGCTGGATAAGTTGATGGCAAAAATGAAGGCAGCTGGATTTCGGACTGACATTATAACATCTTTCCACGATGTTGAGGAGGAAGAGAAGGAACTCATGGTAAATGTTCACAGTGAGAAGTTGGCCATTGCTTTTGGCCTCATTTCTACTGAGCCTGGAACTGAAATCAGGATCATCAAGAATCTTAGGGTTTGTATAGACTGTCATAATGCAACTAAATTCATATCAAAGATCACAGAGAGAGTTATCATTGTCCGAGATGCTAACAGATTCCACCATTTTAAAGATGGTGTCTGTTCTTGTGGAGACTATTGGTGAATTTGTTGCTTTCTTTTGAATTAAGATACATGGTACGATCAAACATTCCTCTGCCTATTGGTGGAATTAAGATTCCACCATTTTTTTTTTTGGGGGGGGGACTGACAAGGCTAATTTCAGCCTAAATATTAATTGTTTTAGGATTAAACTGATCATTGTATACATATTGTTCTCTGTGAAATTTCATGTTGTCTTGACCCAATTTGTCCTCATTCTTTCCTTCCTGATATTCATTGAGCACTTCGTTGAATTCTTTTTGTTGTGGCTGCTAGGAAATGGAAAGAGCACTGTTTCTGTTACTGTTACTCATTGGGTTTGCTGTTACTTTTGTCTTTAGCTCTTGTAACAATATCAAATCTAGTCGCAGATTTCTTTGGAGCAGCTTGGAAGCTTTTGCTGTTCGTGGCGTATTAAAACCTTGGGCTGTTCTACCGGGATTCTTCTGTATTGCCGCGATTCTTCTGTATTGCCGCGATGCTTCTGTTCTACCGGGCTGTTGCTGTTCTACGGAGATGCTTCTGTTCTACCGAGATGATGCCGTTCTGTCCCGCATCATACCCTCATCACAACGGCAAACATTTCCAACCGCAGAAACAGCAAGCAAGACCCGGAGGGGTGTAACATTGCAGTTAATAAAGAAAGATGTGGCAGTTGAAATTGGCCCACAGTCCTTTGGAATTGCTCGTGATAATTATGAGGATGCAAATGAGCTTCACGTGTCGTTTTTATCTCTTGTTACAGACCTTACTCCTTCTGCACTGCATTATGCAATTTCCCGTCACGTGACTCAGAGTGATTCCTGCTATTGCTATTCATCGTGCATACACAGAATGTCTATTATTGCTGCCGTTAACCTAGAGGATATGGGCGTTCTAGTGGCTGCCGTTTTAAACTGGCTACCTAGTGCACAGGGGGCCAGAGCCTCTGACCAGCCCTGCAATGCCCATGCCTCGGCATGGAAATGGTTGAAGCTACTGCGGTCACAACATCAAGGCCCCATGATCTCTCATGATGCTTTGGCTAGTACAAGTGGTGCCGGAATGGATTGGGCAACATATTTATGTTGGATTTGTATGCCAAGGAGTTTGGTGGATAGAACGTTACAATGGCCTTGGCTCCCTGATCAGCAGCAGCATCATCCCCAACACTTACCAGTACCGACTCCAAGACCACCAGCCTGCGATGTCCTGCTGCAACTCATTCCCAATGCTTCCACTTGTTTGCCCAGCTACACGGCATTGGACCAGCCCTCCCCTTACAACCTCAGTAACAAAAATTAACTATGGCTGGGTTTTATCCTCACAACAACAAATATGTTCAGCTATGAGATCGACAGCGGGCGCCAATTCAGCAACTACAAATATCCCTCTCCATATGGAAGCAAATAGCTCCAATCACGCTCGTGTTGGGATGTCAATCACTGCTTTAAGAAGGCTGGATGAATCAATAGCATCTGAGGTGGGGGGCTTAAGCCTATCACGCATGGAGATTCAGCGGTATGTGATACATTTCTTAGCTAACCTGCTGCAAGCTATAGCTCGAATGAATTTCATGGCAGTGAGAGACCAAGTTCTCGTTGAACTCTGTGATCCATATCGATTTAATCGATGAAAAGCTGCCGAAGCTGGCGACTACCACAATGAAGGATGGACTCCCTGCTTTCGATCTTGAAATGAATGAGGCAGTGCAGTGTGCGTTTGCCAACCCAGAGACAACTCGCTTGGTTTTGGCGCTAGAAGGAAGAAAAAGTCTACTGATCACAAGTTTATCTGGAATGGCTGCTTCAATGTTGCTGTTGTCTTTGTCCTTCACATGGAAGGCGAGAGGAGATCATCACTGTAATGTATGCAGCATACCTGTCTCAGCACACGAAACAAATCCTGCTATTGCTGCCAGATGTGGAACTGATGCTAAGGGAAACATTAATATGGAAGGCTCGAGAAAGGCTGCTGAAGCCAACAAGGACAATCTGTCTGCTCTCATGGTTACATATCTTTCAACTCATGGAATTTATGAAGAAGGAATTGATGAGATTTGTGAAATAATTCATGATAGTGGAGGTAAAGTGTACAGGGAGGGAGCGAATGTGAATGCACAGGGTGGAGGAGGTCCTGGAATGAGACCCATTGGAGTGAAGAAACACTTGGCGCCTTTTCTGCCATCACATACTGTGCTGCTGCCTTTGTCCTTTACATGGAAGCTTTCTTGTGAAAAGGAGAAGCTTCATGGGGATCAGTTTGAGCAGTTGAAAACACTTGTAGATAGTGGGAATATTCAAGGGGTATGTAGCACAGTGAAGCGGACAGATAAAGGAGAGCTCTCTGTTTGTGTTGTAGATAAAATGCAATCCTCTATTAAGTCCAAAAGAGATGGTTGGAGGACTGAGTTGCCCAAGATAGGCTCTGGATGTGGAGTCATTGAAATAATGAAAGAGGAGAAAAAGAATGACGTGGCTTGGCAAGGAAAGTGCTCTGGTACAGTCTACAAGTCTGAAGGCCATTTTACATTGATAAATGAGGCATATTCAATGTTTGCACATACCAATCCATTACACTTGGATGTGTTCCAAAGTGTAGTTCGGATTGAGGCAGAAGTTGTTGCTATGACAACTGCGCTCCTTGGTAGCAAAGAAAAGGCTTCTGGGGGACAGGTCTGTGGGAACATGACATCAGGGGGCACTGAGAGTATACTTTTGGCTGTGAAGTCATCACGTGACTATATGAAAGCGAAGAAGGGAATCACAAGACCAGAGATGATTATACCAGAATCTGCCCACTCGGCATATGATAAGGCTGCGCAGTACTTTTCCATTAAACTTAAGCGTGTTCCTGTGAATTGTGAATTTCGAGCAGATGTCAAAACTATTAGACGATGTATTAATAGAAATACCGTGTTGATTGTTGGATCTGCTCCAGGGTTCCCACATGGCATCATTGAACCTATAGAAGAGCTTGGAGAGTTGGCGCTTTATCTGAGAATAGCAACTGAACTTTCCTTGAAGAGAATGCTAGTTGCGGATGCGGGACAATCGAACGATCTAAGAAATTGGAGTCCTTCAGCCGCACCATCCTTCAATCAGGGACAGGGTTGTGGTGCCGGGTCCAACACAATTGTGCATAAGCCGTTTGACCTTAAGGACAAGGTCATTTTGATGGGAACGGCAATGTTACGTACTCGAACCCCTTTCCCCGTTATCCATTCCCCGTTATCCGTTCCCTGTTAACCGTGTTTCCCCGTTAACCGTGTTTTCCCGTTGCCCGTTTATATATACTGACAGGCGTGTAATGAGAAGGCAAGAAGATATTTTCCAACTATTTTCCCTCTCTCACTCCCTCTCCCTCGATTCCCTCTTTCCCTCTGGTTTCCCTCTGGTTTCCCTCTTCCCCTCTCCCTTTTCCCTTTTTCCTCTTTCTCTCGCACAAGCCGGCTTCTTCTCTGCCAGAACTCCCCTTCCCCGTCACTTCTTCATCGATCATCGACGAGCCACACATGGAGCACGTATCACTCTTCCACCAGGAATTTCAGTTCATTCCTATTATCTCCTTGGCAACCTGTGGAAAAAAACACCAAGGTATGTTCAAATTCAACCATTCCTTCCCGAGGCAGTGACATCCTATCTTCTTTGAGCTGGTTAGCAATGCATGGCTATTGCAGGAGTCCCAACGTAAAATGTTGTCCCCCCTCCCCCCGATAACTCAGATGTCCAGGGTCATGAAGAGAGTGTTCGGCAATCTGAGCCGCTGTTGAGCTGCTCCTATCAGGGAAAACTTGATAAGGGGAGGCAAGATGTCATTTGATGCTTTATCCGCTTTCTTACACCAATTTCTCTCTCTTGACCAAGTTATCATAAAAAGATAGTGTGGTTCTTAAAAGTGTGGTTCTTAAAAGGATAACGATATTCAATTTGGATCGAATGGCTAATTCCTTATGTGCTGCTTACAAACCTTGAAGCTTGCACCGATTGTCGCTGTTGGAGAGGAGGACAACTGTAGTTGTCTCTTTAGTGTTAATGATTTAGAAGCCTGTGGTCTGGATAGGTTCTTTGCGGGATTCTTTAAGCACGCTTGGAACATGGTTGCTGTCTGGGAATTTTCACGCTTAGAAAGCAGCTCAAGGTAACTTATGCTACGATAATCAATCTCATTCCTCAAATTGCTTGTCTCAAAAATGGTGAACTATTGACCCATTTTTTGCTGTGATAATGCGATCTATAAAATCATATCTCAAGTTCTAGACAGCCATATCAGGACAGTGCTGCCCGACGTCATTGACAAGAACCAATCTACGTGTGTGTGTGTTTTTTTAAAGGAAGATATATTAGTGGTAATATTTGTTTGCCCATGAACTAATACATGGGTATCGCTCCAACAACAGTGTTCACTGTGTGCCTTTAAAATAGACTTTAATGGAATGAAATTTTTTGTCTTTACTTTCTCAGTTTCTAGTTTAGCTATTCAAAAGATGGCATCGAATTGTCATTCAATAGGGTATGAGTTTCTAGTTTAGCTATTACAAAGATGGCATCAAATTGTCATTTAATAGGATATGAAAATGGCTGATTTTTAAATCGCTTAGTTATTATTTTTTTTATTAAAGATTAGTTTCATTAAAAATATAATTTTTCTAATAAAATATGGTAAATACGGTATGAAATTTTAACTTTTATCAATTTAATAAAAATCTAGATATGTGCTATATCGTGTTGCGCAATTAGTATCATTCTCTTCTGCCATGTGAGTGTCCACTCGGTTACCCTCATTTAAATATTGCCTAGAACTTTCTCATGAACTCTTGAGACTCAAGGTTAATCTGAGCAAAAGTTGACTGTTTATTTGCTCTGCTGACTCCCTCTCTTTCTGGAAATTGCATCGCATCACTCATTTTCGAATTGGCCCGCTCCTCGTGCTCTAGCTTGAGTTCCTCCGGCGGCTTCCCGATTGACTAGTGGGAATTGTTAAGTGCTGATTGATCGTGTTATTGAGCATATTAATTCACGGGGCCACAAATTCCTGTCATTTGGTCTGAAAATCTCAATTGATTCCATCTATTCTCTCTGTCCTCAATATATACAGCCTCCATTTTGATCCTCCCTAAGAAGATATACTCAGAGACAATAAGAGCCGACACAGGAAATTTATTTGGAATGTGCAGCTCGAGAGCAACGATTCACCAAATGTCAGTTGGGTCAACATTTATTCGCCGAGGTTGAAATGATACTTGGTATGAAAGATCTTTATACCTAGAATAAATCACTCTTGGCCAAGAATATCTCAAGGCTATCAAGTAGCAATGCCTCTTAAGTTTAGATTGATGGGGAGAACTTAAATTACCTATTTTAGTCCTAGCCTTATTTGAGTAATTTTTTTGATGATTAACCAGAATTACTGTCTTCATATGAACTCTACAGTTCGTTCTATTATAAGGAAACTCTTCCTAGTCCTAGCCTAGTGTGCGTTCCATTGAGTTTGACTATGCCAAGGTGGATGTAATTTTTTTTGGCATGCATCTCCGTTTCTTTATAGTGAAATTTGCTTGACATGTCTTCCAACCATGAGGATAATCTCACAGTTTTATTCTTCAGATAACTACTCAGGGGAGATTGAAGAATTTTACGATTTAATCTTCTTTAAAGTAAAGATACTAAGGAATAAAAATCTGAAAGTTCTTTATTTTGTAGTAATAATGCCAAAATTTCAAGCCGGCTCATTCTTCTTTATGTTGAAGCATCATATCAATGGATTCACCCCATGTAGCCCGCTATGTATTCGGTATGACAATGACAATGAAAGCCATCAACATGTGTCCTCCAGCTGATACCAGCCATATTTGGACCAAGGTGTGTATAGACATGCGGGATGTTGCTGGCCATTTTCAGATTAGTATTGGGGGATCCTCTAGGCAGCGGCAAGATGGGAGAGGAAATTTTCCATAAGTGGAGTGTCCCTTCAAATATCTCTGGCTACCACTGTCGTTGGTTACCAGCGATAGCACAAAGAAGGATTTTCAGCTCTCATCCATTGTTGAACTCCCAATCAAATAAATAGCTTTCTAATGTGTGTTAGGTTATCCAAAACAAACTACCTACTCTCCATTTTAAGAGATCCCTACGGGCACTAGCACTCAATCAGATGTTGGGGCAATCCCCATGCAATGCATGAGCACTCTCTGAGAAACTCCTGTTGCTCCCTTAAGTTTTTCAAGAGAATTGGAGGCATGCAGTTTCCAAAACCTTATTTTTTTTGCTTTCCGACCGCCGCTTTACTTTTGCTTGTGTGCTGATGTTGTGCAGATGCTGGCCCAGTGGAATAAGTAACTTGGCTCAGTCAGTCCCCGTTGGATCTGCAGCAAGGATTAGGTAACCCAGGCGTTGTGATGGTCCCATGTCTTTCCAATTTGCCCTCATATGTGTCTGACTTCCTGTGGACGTGTTGGCAACCACCGCTGCCACCACCACTACCACTACTACTACATGCTGATGCGGCAATAGCTTTGGTATCGCTGGAGCAAGACCCTTCACTTCAATGCTTCTGAGGCAGCCTAGGGAATATGCCTCACTCAAATGGAAACGAAAGAGGCTGTTTCGTTTCAGTGTCGTGGCCTTTACTGATCAAGTCTTCCTTGGTTTGGAGGCTCTGATGAAATGTCTCTTTCTGCTTTGTTCTTCTCTGGTTTAATTTGATTGGGTCGTGCTCTATTGCTAGGCTATCTCCACGAATGTCTTGGATTAAGTTTCTGAAGCTGAGCTCGAGTTTTTGTATATTCCTATTCTGTAATCTTAGTTGTTAATCATCTACTGAAAAATAGTTTACAAAGCAGTTTGTACGATAGTGTATATGTAGCACATTTTTATTTTGAAAATCCATAAACAAAAGTCGCTGTCTAAAACAGACTTCTATCGCCAGATGGTAGCCATGCAATCAGCAAGCGATGATGAAGATCATGCAGGCCTCCCTTCCCTCCTAGAGAAAAGATCGTGAATTTACCATACCTGTTGCTTTCACAGGTTGCTATAGCAAGGAAAACACGCATATAACAACAGTGCTTCCCACTGTGAGAAATTGCAAATCAGGTCCTCAGGAAGTTGACACCTCCTTTGTTTTGCGCACACAAGTTATATGAAGTGGGCACATAATTACAATTATATGTTAAACAATCTTAAATTATATTGTCCATAATTCATATGGACGACAGCCACTAATGTTTGATGACGAATAGAGATGAGACAATCTTAAATTTGTAGTAGTATTAATACCTCAGCTATTTTCAGCAGTTGAAATCAATTTACTATAGGTGATAAGGGCAACTCATGGTCGTCGCTAACAGCACTAAAGTATCGGGAAAACTCTATCCGAACAAGAGATCATACCTTCATATTTGACCATACTTTCTTGTTTAACGATATGCTCAGGTAGTCTTACCAGCACCCTTGCAAACTCAATCCTCGCGCAAATATGCTGTCCACCACAAGCCTTCAATGGACCGAAATTTTCCCTTACAGCGCCTATCCCCCCTCCCCAAAAAAAAATAAAAATAAAAATAAATGGAACAAGAAATTTTTTGTGCCCAGCATGTTTGCAACACGTATCGCAGCCTTGACCTTGTAAGGACAGCTAGCTATTTCTACAACTGACATTAATCAATGTTCAAAAAGACTGTATTAGGACTAATGCTATACAGAGCCTCTTTCAGATGAAATTTACCAGCAATCTATCCCGCACTTGGAAACCCCTCCGAAACTGCTCACACAGCTTCAGATGCTAGCAGAGACTTCACTTACTGATGACTTGTCTTTTTTCTTAGGTGATTCAGCGGCTTTCTGTAAAGTGGCTTTGTTTGGAACCAGAACCATATAGATATTTCTATCTCTAAAGTTTTTGCTCTCTTCGATTGCAAGCTGCACATAATGTCACCCAATAATGAACAACAATGCATTTTAATCTTTAATCTGTTGTTTGTTAATTAAAAAAGCCTCTTACATTCATATAAAAATATCTAAATATTGATTTGCACTTTTAAATGCGCCTTAAAGTAACACCAACACATGCCAGAGGCATGGAATAATTGACAAACTGCAACTTCAAATACACATTAAAGTCGAGAACTAGAAGCCAAGCAAATATCAGATTCATGAAAAACAGGCAAGAGAGATGGAAAATAAAGGAGAGGGTTGTCCAAAGAAAATAGTTTGCAAATTAATAGCAGAATATGAAATCAACATAGTATATTCCTTTTTATTATTCTAGTCTAGTGTAGTAGATGCTATTTTTATTGATTTTTTAACTGATTCTATAGTTCTATGCCGATCAAGTGCAGATAATACCAGATAGGTTTGTGTCTGTCACCCATTACTTCAGCAAAAACTATGCAACAAAAATTGGATTTCAGTCACCAAAAAGGTAACGTCCTACGCTCTCTACGGCCTGGGGTTTAAAAAAATTGGGCTACATTAGTATATATTTAGAGAAATTGAAAGTTTTAGCCTAAGAAATATGGACACTGATACAAGATACAGACATACACTCCCCTGTCAATATCCTATTTTTATAGAAATGTAGATATGACACGTTAGGGACACATTAACTAAATCATAATTTATTTTTTTTCTTAATCTATCTATATTATTATTTTTTTATACTAAATTAGTAATAAATATACATATTTCTATTTTTTTACTTAGAAAAAATTTCATATGAAAATGCGCAATTAAACTAATATATTTTAGTTATATTATAATATTAATATAATTGATAAATTAAGGTAAAACTTAATATAGCAAATTTTTTATATATCAATCAACATTAACATTTTAATTTTATTACTTTACATTTTATAATAGCCAAAAGATACAAATGTAAGTAAAAAATGAGTTTGAAATAATTAAATAATGTCCATGAATAGACTTGGCAAAAGGACAGCCAAGCTCATTTGACAAATAAGTAATTAACATTGGCTTGAACAAATAATAGATTAAGATCATTGAATAAATGAGCAAGCTCAAAAGGAGTCAAGCTCAGCTCGTTTATGTTAACCAACAAATTGTTAATAATTTTTGTTTTATGGGCTTTTTTTGTATTTATTAAATAATCATTTAAAAGCTTGTTTTTGTTAGTATTGTGCTTGTATGCCCTTGTTTTGAAGCTTGTTTATTTGCTTGTTTATAAAGAAGTATGGCAAAGGCTTGCTAAAAGTTTGTTTATCATTCATTTTGAAGCTTGATAAGTGCTGTTATTTAGAGGCTTGCTTCTACAATATTAAAGAAATGAACACTAAATAGCACGACCTCAGAGCTAGCTCGTTAAGTTTAGTCAAGCTAAGGTCAAGCAGTGATCTCGGTCAATTGGTTGAGCTCAAGTGTAAGCTTGACTTGAATGTACAACACCAAACCAAGCCTCAACATAGGAGTACTCAACTCAACTTAGCTCCATTTGAGACCTAATAACAGGAGTACTATAAGATACATATTTATTATCATTTTAGGGTTAAGTACCCATTTATCATCACTACTTACAGGATAATTTAGCTAGATGTTAGATCCATTAATGAGTTAAGTTGGCCAAGGAAAAACAGTGGTGAAAGCAGAAAAGAGATCAATGATGGAATTCTCGGTCTTAGCATGCCTGAACTGCATGAGAGAATCTCAAAAACAAAATGAAGGTATGAAGTTCTAAATACTCAGAAAAGGAAGGCATGATCTGCCAAACCAGGGTGAGCCCCAGCCTGGGCTCTCACACCCTGAAGCAGAGATGGGTGTTATTTCTAGTCCTCATAGAATTTACCCTCAGAACCAATAGCAATTGATGTTCGAGAATGATTTATATCCTCTATTTGTAGGAAAACACAGTGAATACCTCTCCAATATCATTCTGGAATCTCCTGATGAGTTCAATTGCTATATTTCTAAACTCATTTTCCCGACCTTTCAAATTTACCATTACCTTCACCTGCAAGAGTCAAATAGAAATTTTAACATGTTGAGGGGTGAAAGCACCAAGACCAATCACACTGCAAAAGTATAGGTTCCTGGCAACATCAACAGAGAGAGAGAGAGAGAGAGAGAGAGAGAGAGAGAGACTTCAAAGCACCTTGTCACCATCTTTCAAAAATTTCTGTGCAGCTTTTAAACGCACAGAATAATCATGCACATCAATGTTATAACTGCCAAAAAATAAGGAAGCATCAATTATAAAATAGAAACCCCATAATCTGAATCACCAAAAATTGTTTGCTATATCCAAATACTCTAGAAAGAAACAAGGTAAATGAAATTGCAGAAGTGGATAGTTACACAAAGGAAGAGAATTGTTTACCCCATTTTGAGCTCCTTCAAGACCATGCGATTGGCTAAAATTCAACATCAGACTAATGGTTAGTATCATTCACATCACTAAAATCTAAAATCTTATACATGGATTAGACAACCACAATGCTAGAAAAAGAAGAAATTCACCAGCACTTTTCTTCTGTTGTTCTCTTTTCTTCTTCTGTTGTTCATATCTATATTTGCTGAACAGAATAAACGCAGAAATGAGCCAACTTTAAATTAACCAAATGCATCAGCATATAAAACAATGGAAGTAGGTAGAGAAACTCAGAATATTCAGTAGAAGATGGTTGAGGGTGGGCAGTCTTTCTAGATAATACAACTTGCTGCAGCAGATGTCAAAACATACTTTTAACAAGAAAGGTACAAGTGTTTTTGAGCAAAATGGTGAAAATTGATATTGCATCCTTTTGGACCAAAACTTTTAGGATATCAAGAGGAGTGGTGCAAACTCAACTTTTATTCCCAAATGAAAAAAGGATAAGCCAACTCATTATTGTTATTGACACCTCCCCCCCAAGACAGTAACAAGGTACCACCAGAACGAAAAATGGTGGGTAACTAACTACATGAGAAAATTTCTCTTAAAATGGTGTGCTATTAAGATGGATGCATGTAAATTGATGCATGAATCGGATATCTTTCATTTAGCATGTTATTAAGGTGAATACATGTATTATGTGTGATACATGAATTAGGAAATTTCAGAATGATGCTCTGTTCCCAAGTAATTTATGTACATCTAAAAGTCAGCTTGAATTAATATAAAAATTGTGTAATATACATCTGATTATCCTTCCAATCAAATAGAAGTGTGTGCCTATGTGAATTCATTCCACCAAAATTTTTAATACCAACATAAAAATGATCCACAGGTTTTTGTGCTTAATTGAGAGCCTCTCCAGCAATAAGATCAGAGCCATCAAAATTGCTAGCATTTTCTTGCAGGAGCACCTCCATCGAGTGAAGCCAATTTTGATTAAAATGTTGAAGGTGGAGAGTGAAATGTTTCCATTTCAAATCCTCGAGCTTTCTAAGAGAAATTGGGACTCTTGGAGCATCCAATTTAAGGTATTGCTGGATTCCTAAGATTAGTGGGATGTGGTAGTAACAGAAATGTGGAACAGAGCATGGAAGATGAAGGGTCAATCAGCCCAAATCAAAGGAAGCAGCTTAAAAACTCCAGATTCTTACAAAAAAGGATAGAAGAGCCTTGTTTTCTATTTAACAGGCAATAGTGAAATGAATTTTGAGAAGATTCTAATGCTAAAACTGCAAAGAGGTATGGGGGATTCTCAAAGCTTCAGATAGGTGTATGGCAAAGTGGTGAAGACAAGACTACACAAATTGAAAACAGAAATTGATGAGATGAGCACGAACGACAAGGAATCCATATCTAACTACTTCATAAAAGTATTGGCCATCTTGAATCAAATGAATAGAAGTGGTATAAACAAAAGTGACGAACAGATAAAGCAGAAAGTTTTGCATTTTTTTGCCTTCCAAATTTAATTATGCAGTGATGCTCATCAAGAAGACTAAAGACTTAAGTACTACAAAGAGAGATGAGTTGGTGGGCTTACTAAAAGTGCATGAACAAAGACTGAGAAGGAAGTGAGAAGCTGGTGTTATGACCCACAAACTTTTAGAAGAGGGTACATAGGGGGTTGCAATCCTAGATGAACTAACCATGCCACAACAAATTCACATGTTCAACAAAATAAATAAAAGTTTGCGAAAAAGATAAAAAATAAAATAAAAAACACAAAACCAACTAATTCAAGAGAAAAATTCTCAGAACTCTCAAGTTAGGAAAAGACAAATCCACTAAAACAGCCAACTTACAGCCCAAGAGAGCAAATATTTTAAATCTTACTTGACTTACTCCTAACGCATGATCCCTATCAAAGAACTCTTGGATTTGTTCATCTAGCAACAAAGCAACAACTTCGAAAGCCTTCCAGACGAACTCAGCTAATGCTACTAGAACTTTAACATCAAAACCACAAACAAAACTCTAAAAATTTACGGGTTTAAAACCAGAGTTTAAGCTTATAGGTGAGAGGATTAATGCATCACAAGTTGCGGGTTAAAAGATTTCAAATCTTTAAGCCCAAGCCATCATAGTCCTGAGGAAATCTCTGTGTTTTATGGTTTTCCTCTCAAAGGCTCTATAGGAAGATAAGCAATGAATAGCATTTTCTCCTCTCGATTTGGAGAAGTTGTGGGCCATAATATATGAAATCAGTCAGTCAAAATAGTTACAAAATCATGTATAGTGGGAAAAACCATTGTTTGCACGAGCCAATTCAAATGAAATTCCCTAGCAGATTTTCATTGTTTGAACCAACTTCAAGTGAAATTCTCTGGGAGATTTTCAATACTTGAGCCAACTTCGAGGGGAACCTCAAGCCACTATACTACTCAAGCAAGACCTCATATACCCTTAAGATCTAGAAGGAAGACTCATAATACAACACTTTGTTACAAAATTTGCCAATCACTTATAAACAGCCTAACAAAAAGTCTGCAAGTTCATTGAAGCAAGTTCTCCAATCCTAACTTGATTAGAAGATGTCAAGGAAGATTCAGTGTTGCAAGCATTCAAAAGGGTTGTGGTAGAAGTAATGTCTATGGAGGAAAAGGCTATAGAGGTCATGGTAAAAGCTATGGAGGCCAAGGAAGAGGAGGTATCAAGGCTACAGAATAGGTTTAGGCTTTAGAGGAAGTGGTGGCATAGGCAGAGGAAAAGGCCAAACTTCATACGCTCCAAGAGGAAGATCGAAAGGTGAATTTTTTAATCAGTCTTTCCAACAAAGGTTTGATAAAAGAAACATGCAACGTTTTAATAGTGGCAAGTACAGAACTTCAATGAGAAGTGTTGGCCAGGGCAAGGAAATGAAGTCATTCAAGAAGCAAGTTTGGCAGAGAAAGAAATCAATGTGTGCCATCTACTTTGTTATTTGCCCATAATGAAATTGCAGAGAATGATGGATACACATGGTTTGTTAATACTGGTGCACCCAACCAATTATGGGGCAAAAAGATTTGTCCGTTGATTTGGATGAAAGTATGAAGGGATATATAACTTTTGAAGACAACACACGAGGTAAATGGTGTTGGGAAAACTCTCATCATGCTCAAAAAGGTAGCCATGATTTTATCTAGTGTTATGTCATGTGCCAAATTTAGCAAGGAACCTTTCGAGTGTAGGCCAACTTTTGGTGAAAAATTATAGCATTTAGTTGAACAAATAGGCACTTACACTGTGGGATAGATGTTGAAACTTGGTTACTCATCTCAAAACGACAAGAGGAAGGATGTTTTATTTGCATATTCAACATGATGCATCCTGATGCTTTAGTCCTATTATTCGTGATAATTCTTGGCTATGGAATTTGAGATACAGACACTGCAACTTCAGCAGATTAAAGATCTTAGCAACGAAGAACATGGTGAAGAGATTGCCTTCTAATGATCATCCTCATCAGGTTTGTGAGGGGTAATTCTTCGCAAGCATCAAAGAGTGAGATCTTTGAAAACCTTGAGGTGGAGAGCTCAACTTCCTTTGGAGCTCGTGCATACCAATATTTTCTTACTTGTATCTGTGATTTTAGCCTTACAACTTTGGTTTACTTTTTGAAGAACAAATCCAGAAGGTTGAGGCTTTCCAGGAATTCAAGGCGCTTGTTGAGAACCAAATTGATTAACAATTGAAGATCCAATGGTTCAATAAAGGTAATGAGTACACATCCGATTTCTTTGAAGATTTTTGCAAAGAACATGGAATCGTGCATCAACTGACTCCATAACCATTCTTGACATGGTGAGAAGCATGATGAATGGGGAAAATTGCCAGAATTTGGGCAAAAATGGTTGCATATCTGGTGTATTTACATAATAGATGTCCCACAAATAGTGTATACTTAAACACACTAGAAGAGGCTTGGAGTTCACACAAGCAAGATGTATCATACTCGAGTTTTTTGATGCTTTGCAATATGACGAAATTCAGGAAGAAAGGAGAACAAAGCTAGATGACATGGGTGAAGCATGCATTTTCTTGGGTAAGGTGGTTCAACTAAGCTGTACAATCCAATTACCAAAATGGTTTTACAAGTAGAGATGTGGTGTATGAAGAAGATGGAATGTGGGATTGGAAGAAAGATGGAAAAGTGTTGCGGAATTGCATTTAGAAGAAGAGGAGGAAATGATTAGAGAAGTTCATAATAGGCCACAAACTACTCATAATTCTTCTCCATCTTCAGAAGCAAGTTCAAGTGAAAGGCCATTGAAGACAGGAAACTTGATGGAGATTTGTGGAGACGCTGAGAACCAAGAAGACAGATCTGAATTTTCATTGTTTCTTGGCAACTTGTCACAACCTAGGGCAGGTCCACTACCTTCCTATCGAGATGCAGAAACATCTCGCTAAAACAATATCACAAAATCCATAACAAAAGCAACCACTCATAAAACTCTAAAATCCAAGACAATGAAATAATGGGGAAATACAACCCCAAAACTAAAATATTTGTAGTCAACCACCATAATATAATGATAAATCAAATAGTCCAATGACTAAAGAGATGGCATAGACTAAAGCAAATGCTAAGCCATCCTCTATGAGACCTTTGTGTCCACACACCAAGCCAGTCACCATCGCTCCAAAATAGGTTTCCACGACAACCTGTAATCGACTCTGAGAGGGGAAAGAACACAAAGAATAAACCAAATTCCTAGCAAATAATCTATGACCAAAGTCAATAATAGCAAAAGTTAGTGATTAATCTAAGGAACTCATCTGTCACAAAAATGTTCAAAAGCACAATATGACAATACACAATATATGATAGAAAACAATAGTTCCTAGATATCTCAAAACTTAGCATCATCATGATCTTGACAAGTCATCACAAGATACCAATAAACTGGATTCATTAGAATCCCAACACAAACTAGGTCTCAATATATTCCAAAAGATATCAATGAACCTCTTTGGATTTCCTTGGAAAACCCAACTAAATCGGGGTTTGCACAAAACAAAATAAGGTGCCAACAAATCTCCTTGAATATTATTTCCATTATTGTAATCCAAAGACTAACGTACTTTCACCTCCATCGGCTAGGTAAGTCACACGAGCCTCCCTTCTACCATTCCTAAAGTAATACCAAATGATCTCCAATGTCCACAGTCTGACATGCCTCCACTCTCGATATCCGTGATATTCTCAATTGGGATTCCTCTCTACCACCCTAAACAATACAAAAAGGATCCCCTAGCACACATGGTCTGGCATGCGACAACGCAAACCTCTCACTTGATATCCTACAATATCACACACAATGGTCCCACATGGAAAATAAGCATCCTCAATTGAAACAAACAAAGGCCTTACAACCTTAAGAATCGAATCGGTATCGGATGAATGTGGACTACATTCATATACCTTAGTGGTTTCTCATACATCCCTTTGCTTATCCATGGAACAAGAACAAGATATAAACCTGTATATATGAAACTCCACCACATTCTCTAAGAGAATATCAATAATTACAAAGATAAATAGGACAACATGAAAAATAGTATCAACAATAATATCAAATCAAAGGAGTCCATAATTAACGAACGAAAATGAGGAACGATAGTGGAACCCATCACATGAGTATCTAGTACCCCACTCGACCACATCCAATAAAGGATTACCAAAACCCTCTAAAAATCATCATAACTATAAGATAAACGCTCTTAGGCTAGGAAACTAATGTCACAACATTGTTACTAAATTGTTGATTTGACATTCAAATGCTAACTTGAATGTCACTATTCCAAAAAATAATGTTTGAATGTTTTTAAAAGCAGCCTCAAATGTTGCAAAACAAAAGCTATTTTTAAGTGATTTAACCACATGTTAATCCATAATCTCATCAAATATGACCAAATAATAACGTAAAGGCAAAGGCTTTACATTCAAATCTCACATGCAAAATGAACTAGCATTAACTATCTAGGTACAACATTCGACTAGTAATAAAACGCTACTCTAATGTTGCTTTTTTGAAGCACAATGTTTCAATGTCATTCAAATGTCACCTCAAATGTGTTACAGAAAAATAATAAATCATATCATATGTGAATCTAACTTGCAAAACCATATAATGCAAACATGTAAAAATAGATTCCTCAAGGAATACATAAGAAGATTACAGATTAATAATATGAAGTCCTCTTTCTCTCTTGAATATAATCCTGTATATCCCTTTTGGACAGCCTCCCATTTATTTTCTTTCCATCTTGTTTTCCTCTCAAATATTCTTCAAATATATTTTCAATATATTGGCCCTATAATTTACGTCAATTAGCTCTAATGGTGTGCAAATCAAGCAATTACCTCCTCATATATATCTTAATATCACAAATTATTCGCATCAAAATTATTCCTAAAACCCACCGTAAACCGGCCACAAGTAATATACCAATATATCATCTGTAATCATTTCCATAATTCTTAATAAAATTTACACAAAATTCCTCACTTTTAATAGCCAAGTTCAGCCACTATATGCACAATATTCCCCTTATACTTTCCTCAAACATACCAAATATTTATCTATAAATTATTCTTAATTGATTAACCATAATTTCAGCCACACATTTATATAAATTCTCCCAATTATTTTACCACTAAAATTATTCTTAATTTGATCAATATATTAGGCCCATGTGCATATGATTCACAGGACAAATTAATCCATTAATTCCAATCTAATATAATCCCACAATAACAATTTCAATCCACAAAAATAAATCAACCCAAATGGCGCAAATAAATATGATTAATAAATCATGCACCAAAAACATGTCATAAACTGGAAAATGAAACATTGGGATGTTACACTACTTGCTTTAAGGAGGTCAACCAAAAGAAGAGGAGGAAAGCCATGAATGAAGAATTAAATGCAATTGAGAAAAACAACACTTCGTCTTTAACTAGACTACCACAAGGCAAGTAGGCAATTGGTTCCAAGTGGGAGTACAAAACAAAGAAAGATGTGAAGGGTGAAATCCAATGGTACAAGGCAAAGGTGGTGGATCTTGGGCTACAAACAATAATATGGCATTAATATGATGAAGTCTTTGCTCCTATTGCCATGGATTGATTATTTCTTCAGTAGCTCAACACAAGTGGAAGATTTACCAACTAGATATAAAATCGGCATTCTTGAACAGGGTCCATGAAGAGAGATCTATGTGAAACAACCCATCGGCTATATTAAGGAAGGGCATGAAAATAAAGTGAACCAGTTGAGGAAGGCTCTTCATAGATTTAAATAAACACCCATACTCTAGAATGCATGGATTGACGAATATTTTTGTGTCCATGGCAGTGAAGATGAGTTGATTGTATGCACGGAGGTGAGTGCTAATGAAGATGAGTTCATTGTATGCCTCTATGTGGATGATTTAATCTTCATAGGCAATAATTCAACTTTTATCGATGATTGCAAGAGAAGCATGGTGCAAAAACATTTGAGATGACAGACATAGGCTTGATTGGTCATTTCCTTGGCATAGAGGAGGTGCAAATGGAAAAGGAATTTTTAGTAGATACATGGAAGCACCAAATCTTTCACATCTTCTTGCTGCTATGAGGATTTTAATTCTATTTAAGGTACATTCTATGATAGTAATATTCTATTCTTTACTTAACTTTAAGCTTCTTGGCTATTTGATAGTGATAAGGATAGAGACATGGATAGCACTATGGATTTGTTTTCTTTGTGGAACAATGGAGGTTTTACTTGGTCCTCGTAGAAGTAACCCATTGTCACCTTGTTAACTTGTGAGATGCAATATGTTGTGACAAATGCTACAGTGCCATGCAATTTAGTTGGGGTGTTTGTCAAGTATTTGGAATTTTGATAGGTAGGTGACATGGAGATTCGTGTTCACAACAAATCAACAATTGCACTTGTCAAGAATCGGGTACTTCATGAAAGAAGCAAGCCCATTGATGCGCTTTATCATCTTATTAGAAGGCATGTGAAAGAGAGATATGGAGTTCGTATATTGCAAATCCTACAATCAAGTTGCAAATATTTTTTCTGAGAGTTTAAAGAATTATACATTTGGAAGATTGAAGTTCATATTGGAATGATGACTCTCAGAAATGGTGTTTAAAGGGGGAATGCTGGGTAATTAAACCAACATGACAAGTTATCTTGGAATTGGGTGTATTAAGATGGTTTCATGTAAATGGATGCATGTATTGGATGTGTTTCATTTAGAATGTTTTAAGATGGATACATGTATTAACTGAGATAAGTGAATTAGAGAATTCTAAAATGATTCATGTTCCCAATTAATTTAGGTGAGTCTAAAAGTTATTTTGAATTACTTTAAAATTGTTTGAAGTATGATGCATTCCATTATCCTCTCAAACAAATAAAAGTGGGAGCCTATGTGAATTCCTTCCACCAAAAATTCACTTTCCACCATAGAAATTGATCTGCTGCAAGTTTGTGTTTTTTTGAGGGCCCATCCATTAGAAACAAATGAGGCATCGTACTTTCAACAAAAATCCCCTATTGATAGGACCCTTCTTTGGCAATTAATTTTACAACAAGGATGGAAGGTGTCTGTTATTGCTGAATAAAATAAATGAGATCCAAGAGACAAATTGATAGCATACTCATAATCCATTATTCTCACAACTGGAGGATCTGCATCGAGTGAAAGTATCACCTGCAGACATGGCAGCCAATATTAGCATATGCAGTATAGCTTCATTCCTCAGATTTAATGGGCTAAAAAAGAAAAGCTTCAAGTTTAGTACAGTTGGGAAGGACAAATAGGAAAGGCAAACTTCCTGTTCTTTGTTCGAAAGGGAAAACATTAGTATAATTTAACTAGTCATTCAGAACTGATTACTTTTGTAGAATGAGGCCATGCAAACGATTATGCATACGTTGAAACTACAATTATTTCTTTGATCGGTAAAGAAGTCTTCATAATTCATAGGATGCTAAGAGGCATTCCTCAAATTACTTAACCAATGAACTCCTCCTCTAGCATGAAAACCTCTCAAGCCTTTCTGTGCCTCCGGTTAAGAAATTCATGCCATGTAGTGCCAATACTAGATCTCATAGCCCTATTGCTAGGCTCCGAATTTGGGTTAAATAACACATACATAATTGACATTACACTAGATTCTTTAAGCTACCCTCTTTGAGCCAAAAATGGGGCAACCGAATTCCACAACTCCCAAAAAATGTTTAGACAATAGACATTCTCATGCAAATAAAAAAGAAGACACTTATTTACAACAATTTCTAAGAGTCTATTTGGGATTTGGAAAAGTTAAAGGGGATTAAAAATTTGAAGAAACAAATAACAAATTCCTTTTGCCACTCCTACCAAAGGTCAAATTTGGAACTAAAAGATTGCAAGTCCATACAAGGCAAAAATAATCAATGAAATTTACATCTAGAAAGTTCACGAGAGATGAGAATGGAAGCTAAACTTAGGAATTAGATATAATTTAATATTTCCTTGTTCTCCAGAAGAATATTATATTTACACATTATTAGTAGTTTTACGGGATATTTAGTGATATTAAGACATTATCTTTATTATATCGAGTTTAGGAGTTTACTTTCGCTTCATTATTGCTTAGGAAGCTATATATTATTGCCCAATTAGATGAATTAGGATCATATAGAAGGAACCATAACCTCTATTTTTATTACGTTATTGATAATTGATTGGTCATTGAGATATTTCAATACTTCCCTCTAGTCTGGTCTTCTTGCAATCTGATTTCTCTGCTGTTTTTCTCCCTTTATCTGATTCCACCTCTCTCCTCCGTAATTCTCCCTTTTCCTTTCTCATCCTGCATGACAGGGTGCTGAACACCTTTAAGAACCCTAGTTTAGCAATATGAAGTAGGCCATGATCCCAGCACCGGCCACAGGAAGGACAACTCCAGGAAATACCTTCCAATTCGATGTTCAGAAGGTTCAAGGTATTCAATAAACATGCAGAAATTTATTTGTCAATATCTTAATCTCGTTTAGAAACAAGAAAAGTTCGCAATAAAATTCAATAACATGTCCATTAGAAAAAATGTCAAACAATACTCTGGCAAAGCATGAGTTTGAGGGTAATAATCACAGAGACTGGATCCAACAATACAACAATTAATTAAAAAAAACTCTTGCCATATCTGGCAACATGTTTTTTTCCCCGCAAGACCTTTGTTTCTCCAAGGTTCTCCCCAACAAAATCAAAGGCACCAGTTCCAAGGTAAGAATAAAATGCATTAACCATATGCAAGTACCAAAGTACATCCATGAATTTATATTTCCATAGGGTGTAGAATAAGATGAATTTCAACCACATGATGTGTCCACGTACCCAATGTTGTCAAAGGCATTCCGGATGCTTGCCTAGGTGCTCAGGCAACACAAGGTGAGGAACAGGGACCTAGCCCATGTACAGACAAGGCAAAATGGCAACGTGAGAACCTGAAACAAGGCAACCAGGCACTCAAGCTCTCACTTTCTTTTTTCCAAAAAAATAATTTTTCATTAATTTTCCTAAATATCCCTAGCCTTTTACAAAATTTAAAATAATGTATTTCTTTTAAATATATAATCCACACAATGCAACCCCTCTCTCTTAGTCATTTCATTCCCACCATACAAAATCACCATCATTATCATCTGCACTATTCGTTAAGACCATGGACAACAGATCTTGTGTACTTTCACTATTCGTTAAGGTCATTTCACTAATGTATTTCAAGGTGATAACTGCAAATTGTGTACACCATTTTTGCCATTGAGAGATAAATCTGTCCGCAGGTAAGGCCTTAGCCATAACATTGGCTAGTTGATGCACACTAGGAACATGAAGTGTTTGAATAAATCCCAACTAAAAATGTGGCAATCAATCTTGGTGTGCATGGTTTGCTCGTGAAAGACTGGGTTGGCAGCAATATGTAAAGCTACTTTATTGTCACACAATAGAAGAGCAGGTTGTGGATGAGCAGCACCCAAATCAAGTAAAAGCAACTTTAGTCATGTAAGTTCACAATAGACTATAGCCATTGTGCGATATTCTGCTTCAGCAGAAGACCTATAAACAGTGTGCTACTTCTTTGATTTCTAAGATTTAAGAGAATTCCCAAGATAAACAGTGAAACAAGTGGAGGATTGACACGTATCTGGGCGCACTGCCAAATCAGAGTCATAAAACAATCTCTGAGATGAATCCATGAGGAGGATGGAAAGAAAGACCCTTGTCTAGTGGTAGCTTTAACATATCGAAGAATATGATGGGCAGCATCAAGATGGCACTGCTTGGGACTGTTGGGGAACTGATTGAGGAGATTGGCTACAAATGATAAGTTAGGTCTCAAGATGGTTAAGTAGAGATGCCTTCCAATTAACTGTCGATATGTTGAAGAATTAGAAAGAGGTTCCCCTTCAAACTTACCAAGTTCTAAATTTTGCACCACTGGTGATTTGGCTTGACGACAGTAAGATAATCAGCATCTGCTAGTATTTCTAATACATACTTTCTATGACAAAGAGTTATTCTAGGGGAAGATCGAGAAATTTCAAGACCAAGAAAGTATTTGAATGCCCCCAGATCTTTGAGTTTAAACTTGCTATCAAATGTATGCTTAGATTGAGTGATGAACAAGGCATCATTACCTGCTAGAATGATGCCATCTACATAGATCAACAAAACCATGTAGGATTTGTCTCTTATTCTAATGAATAGGGAGTAATTGGCCATGGATTGCTTAAATCCTTGTGTAAGGATGAAAGAGGACAGCTCATGGAACCATTACCTCGAAGCTTGTTTTAACCCATAAATTGATTTATTCAATTTGCAAACAAGGGATTCTTCTACTGGGCCATGACTAGAGGGACGATAACCTGGGGATAAATGCATATAAACCACATCATTAAATCACCATGCAAAAAAACATTATTGACATCCAATGGTTGTAGATGCCACTATTTGATGGATGCAGTAGCAAGTAAGGTCTTGATAGTAACAAGTTTTGCGACAGGGAAAAAAAGTATCTTAATAATCAAGAGTGTTGCCTTTTAGTGCTAGTCAAGCCTTGAATTGTTCAATAGTACCATCCAATTTTAGTTTTCATTTGAAAACCCATTTGCAACCTATTGATGTCTTTCCTTTGGGAAGAGTAGTAACTGTCCAATTGTTACAGCTAATAAGGGCCTGGAGTTCTGTTTTCATGGTATCACCCCCCTCCAGATGCTTCACAGATTCTTTGAAGGATTTAGGCTCAGATTGTGAAGAAAGGGAAAGCAAGTATGCTTAGGATGAAGGAGAATACTTATCATAAGCAAAAAAAATTGAGAGATCATGGAGTTTACCTGATCATGAAGACCTTGTATCCATGTCAAATTGAAATGGGGATGTTCATTGAGCCAAATTGCAATGAAATTTAACAAAATATGAAAGAGGCTTTCTAACTCTTGATGACTTAATATAGGACTTTAAGTAACTGATAAAGAGGAGGTAATAGGTGCATTGGATGATGGGGATACCTTGGTGGACGTGTGATTATTTTGTAGGAGTGGTGGAGGAAAAAAGATATCCGGTGGAGAATAGGGAACAGCATCATATGAATGTGTAGTTACTGATGAGGGGGCAGAATTAAAAGGAAATATGTTTTTGTAGAAAACATCACCTCTTAACAGGAAGGTTGTTTGAGTTTGTAAATCATACACCTCGTATGCCTTAACTTTATAAGGATATCCGAGGAATATACACTGTTTTGCGGTAGGATCAATTTTTTTAATATTCCTTTTGAGAGTGGATGCATAATAGAGGCACCCAAAGACCTTTAGATGTGAAGATGAGGGTCGTTTGGAATGAATTATTTCATAGGGTGATCTATAGCGATGAATTGGAATAGGAATTCTGTTGATGAAATATGTGGTTGTCAAGATGCAATCTATTTAGAATTCAATAGGATGCTTGGCTTGGAATCTCAATGCTCTAGAAACATTGAGAATATGTTGCTGTTTGCGTTTATTGTGGAGTGTCCATACAAATGAGTCAATGGATAAGTCAAAGAACTCTATGAGATCAATTCTGAGCTACTATCTGATCTAAGACATTTGATTTTGATGTTACACCAATTTTCAACTGTGATGCATGTTGGACAAATGAACTGGTTAGTGATTTTGAGTGCATCAAATACACCCAAGCAATTTGCTACAGTAATCCACTATAGTGAGAAATTATCAATACCCATCTCTGGAAGGGATAAAGAAGGGGCTCCAAATGTCACAATGTACTAGTTGAAATATGCCATTAGAAAAATTATCACTAGACTGGAATGAAAGGATAGGCAACGTTGTTTTGCCAAAGGGCAAACAGAACAATTTTCACTTGTAAAACTATGTTTGGTACAATTTTGTGTAATAGATAGATGCCCTAATCGACAATGCTAAAGGTCTATATTTTCTTGAAACAGGCTTGAGTTATTAACAACAGAAAAAGACATATTTGAAGAAGAGTTGTGTTGATTATCAGCTGCGGTCTGGCTATTATGCTTCTTTACATAGTAAAGGCCATCTTTAAGCTTCCCCAATCCAATCATCCTCCATGTGTGTAGGTCCTCTATGAAATATAAATGGGACAGAAAAATCAAGCAACATTTGTATGGGCGGTAAGTTAGTGTAAGACCATTAGACAATTCAGCACTGCCAATGTGTGTAACTGGGGCTAAGAGTTCATTTGGCAGCTTAACAAATGTATTGGCAGCAATTATCAAGGTAGTGAAATAGGAGGTCGAACACACCATGTGATCAATAGCTCATGAGTCAATGATTTACGGAATAGAGGGTTATTATTGCTGATTAAAAACATTAGAGAGGCATATAGAAATTCCTGAGAATGTAAAAGGTGCAGGTTGATCAGACAGTGGGTTTACAGATGTTTGAACAACATGAGCATGGCTCAAAGAAGCCGATGTATTCCCTTGGACAGCATTGCTTCCCAATTTACTTTCTACTTAAGGCTTGAGAAGGGTAAGAAGTTGCGGCATTGCTTTAGAGAAAATGAAAGTTGGACACCATTATCGTTGGAATCGGCATGTATCAAGGGGGAGGTTTGATTTGCAGCCATGTTGACAGGTTTTCCTTGAAACCTAATGGATAGCCATGTAGTTTATAGCATTTGTCCTTGATGTGGCCTATGACACCACAATAGCTACAAATCGGTCAATCCTTCTTGTTGAGCTGACTATAATTTTGCTATGGAGCAGTTTTATTCCCAGAGCCTTGTGCTGAGATAGGGGAATTGTTGTAATATACCTTGTTTGCTAGGGCCATTTCTTCAAAGTTCTGTTGAGAGACAGATACAATTTCTCTGCCTTTCTTCCTGCAACACTAAAGAGAAAACTTTGTTCAATGATAGCATAGGATCCATTTATAGGATTTGCCCTCTAACATGAGAATATGTATCATCTAGTACCATTAGGAATTGTAAACAACAATCTTGAGACAAATATTGAGCAGCAATCTTCAAAGAACCACAAGTGCATCTAGGGAGCTGTCTATAATTCACAAGCCATTCCCAAAGGCTTTTGAGTTTAGTGTAATAAGCACTCACCGAGCCATTGTTTTGAGAGACATACGAGATGGCTTTCTGGAGTTAATAGATTCTGGGTCCATTTCCTTAGCTCAATATTTCCTTGAGATCATTCTGCATTTCACATGCTCATTCCATGTAGATGATACTTTGAGCAAGATCCTTCAAAATGGAGTTCAGTATCCAAGAAGAGACAATAACATTACATCTCTTCCATGATTCATATGGATGCTCAAAAGAACATGATGGCTGCCAAATGCGACCATCTACAAATCCGAGTTTATTCGCAGGGTGTTAATTGAGCCATGCCACTTGTGGCATGTCATGACCAAACAATTTGGTCCATGCCAAGCCGCGAGTTAACTGGCTCATTGCACGAATCAGGTTATGCCTTTTTTTTTATATAAATATTGAACAGTTATGTAACCATTGCCCTCCCCCTTTTAAAAAAAAAATAATTAAATAAAAAAACTAAAAAAATACCCCTCCCCTCTCTTCTTCCACCAACATATCTCATTTTACTCTCTCACTGCTCTCTCACTCTTGTATAGCAACTGATAGTGTAATATTTACTGATATTTTTTTATTAATTTTTATCTATAATTTATATATTAATATTATCAATTTATAACTTAATTACAAATTATATTATCATTTCAAAACTTACTTATAAATTATAACATATAATTTTTCTAATTTAGATGGTGAAGGGATATGAGAAAATTATTTTGATATTTCCATACCAACTATACCGCATATACATACTAATAGTAATTTTACTAGAATCACAACATACCCAAAAAACCACTACTACTATATTAATTCTGGCTGCCCTCCTAAAAAACATTTTAGTAATATATGACAATTTTTTAAAATTAAATTAGTTACGGTTAGAAATGGGCTCTTTTTAAAAACTATAAAAATTTATTATACTTGTAAAAGTTCTACTAAAGTTATCGGACACCTAAAGCGACATATGGAAAAAAATAAGAGACAATAATTATTCTCAACTCAAATTAAACTATTTTTTTTAGTTATATAGGATTAGAAGTTTTTCAGTATGATCAGAAGCTAAATTAGAAAGAAGTCGTAAAATACATAATTCACTCGAAGAGTCCTTTTCTCATAAGGGAAGACTACAACATTGAAGATACATGCAAAAGTGTTTGCAATCCAAGTATATATAAAAATCTCGACATACTATTAAAGGTAAAACTATCCATCTTCTTTTTTATAATTTAAACAAGAATTAATTTAGAATTAATACAAGTAAAATTTAATATTTCTTTAACTAGTGATATATGGTCATCACATAATAATTTCCTCTATATTTAGGCCACAGCACATTTGATTTCTAAAAATTGAGAATTATAAAAAAAATTATTGTTTTTAAAGTTTTTCAACATTTACACACTACCTCTATAATTTCTAAAACAATTAATACTATTATAAATGGATATAGGATATTCAATAATTTTTTTATTATTTTTTACAATACTTTAAATAATAATTTTGCTATTTTTTATTTAAATTATAATTTATTTTAATAATGAATGGTAAATTATTTCATACAAAAATATATATATCATATTATTAATATTTGTATCAACGATATTTTACAATTTATTTCTCATTATGTAGAGAAAATAAAAAAATATATTATTCTATTTATTACAACATCTTTTTAAGAGAAGCAATTCAAGATATTATACCCATAGAACAAATTCAGCTATAAGAAGATAAAAATTGACAGCCCAACACGATGGAACTCAACTTACCATATGTTAGAGATTATGTATCATTTTCATTTTATTTAACCATCTTCCATAACGAAGGTATTCCAATGACCGAGCCAATTATTAATGTCAATTCGAAAATGGTTAAAATGATTAAATATTTTTTAAAATATTTTATTTTACTACTAATAAACTTATACGTACCAATTACATAACTTAAAATCTACTGTTAAGCCAGTTGTTATTATTTACTGACAATTTTGTGCTTTATCGGAGTAATTATAATTTTCATCATATAATACTAGTGATGGACGTAAATATAAAATTTAAAGAAATAATTTTAAAAAAATATTAAAATTATTAAAAATAAAATATTTACTGATATTATATTTAATTATATTTTTCTAAAAAGAACTTTTAAAATATTGAAAAAATCTTCTAATGCTAGCCTATCTCACCATAATTATGGACACCTACGTGAATTTATAAGGGGTGTATATGTGTTTTGAAGAATTCTATATCATCATGGGGATGACTGACTGAATAGAAGAAATGAAGGCCCATGTTCCTCACAACCTACAAATAATTTATAACATATATGTATTACAATCAATACTGAAATCGCTCAGTCTAATAGCAGTAGCAAGAAGTAGCAGTAGAGGTGGTCGACAGAATTTGCTTTATGTGGTACGAACTCAATGTGAAACATAACTGGTTAGTGAAAATACAACACCAACTGAATTTCTTCACTACTTGTAATCCAACCACGTTTCCAACTTCACAAGTAGTAAATTGGAATTCAAGATTTTGTATTGGTGGAAAACTAACAAATACACATTTTTCATCTTTGTATCATTGGTACAGGATTTCTTAATCCAACTAGCAAGTATAATGGCAATGAAGTTAGTCTTTAGTGACGAAAGTTGAGTAGTTGACAAAAAAAGATAGTAGAAATGTCCATCCTTTTCAAAAAATAGTCAGACATAAAAGATTGTATCAAAAATCCAATCATTTTGAATTCCAATGAAGAGGATGATTTCAGAAGCGACAGTAGTGAAAATATAAGTAAAGCTTAAAAATAAGTGAATTTTTATTAGATATATTTTTTTCTACTTTTGTAAATTATAACATTGAAAACATTCAATGAAATAAATAAAATGTGATATATTTTTTTATAATTCTTTGTGTAACTTTTATTTTATATATATATATTTCATATTAGGGTTGTGCCTGATATAGCATAGCTCAAAGGTATATCTAATCCAGTACAGGCAGGTCACATGCTATATTGAGCCAAGATATTTTTGTCCTATGTTGTGCTAGTAAGACAAGTTTACATGCCAACGGCTCAAAAAAATGGGCTACGTCCACACAACACAATTCACTTAACGCCATTATTCTTTGCACTCAATGCCATGGTCATTTGATCCGTTACAGGAGAAATAATTCTGTTCAGTTAAAACTTGTAAAACTAACTGAGTTGCATGACTATCTCAATGATGAAGTAAGGACTGGATGTGTATCTTCAGCCGTTCCATGTATTGGTGACAGAATGGAAGAGATTTCAATTGAAGCCATGGCAGAAGCAATTCAAGGCTATGATACCATGAAGGAAATAAGAACAACAGATTAGAGAAGAAGTGATTGAAGAAAGAATGAACTACAGACCACCGAATCTGCCAAGGAAGGAAACTGTTCTCTTCTTTTATATATATATATATATATATATATAACTGAGTAATAGAGTCAACGAGCTGTAATAAGAGAATTCTAGCTGATATGCACAGTTCGTTAGCATGTAAAGCTGGAACAATTCTAACACATACTGAGCCAAGAATGATAATAATATTCCAAATAACGCAAATCTGTTATAATAAAAGGAGGATCTTTTTCTTAGTTTGGTGAAACTCAGACACAAAGCTCAAGGAGAATTAAACGCTGGTCTTTTTTTTTATCAAAGAGTGGGATTCAACCACTTGGGAAACTTAAATTGGGCCATATAAAAGACGTAATCAAAGATAATACGACATAATGCAGACGTAATTTTACTACAAATACACATAACGTATACCATTACTCATTCTAAGATGGAAAAAAATTGAAGAGGAGGTCTCCCATATATGCGAACTATAAGATCCACTATGTAGTCAATGCGATAAATAATATGAACTAAAAACTACAAACGTCAAGCACCAGGATCAGAATGGCACACCAGATCAAGTTCAGCATCTTCAGCCATCTGAATAGCCACACTCTTTGACAAGACTCCAACCTAATACAATTCGGCCCATGTCAGAGAAACCAGCACCATCATCAGTAGGAAAAATTCTGAACAAGAGAGAGAGAGAGAGACGAGGCACTAACCATAGTCTGATGTTCATCGATGAGCCTTACATTATCCGACCTATTTCAGATAATAATATACATTAATGAAAAAATAGTTTAGAATCCATTAATTTGAAGACCAGTACAACTTATGGGAACACCTAGTTTTATTTATCTTCATAAAGAGCAAACAGCACAATGCATTGAATACATTACTTGATGGAGGATATATCGAGAGCTTGATCCTCGTCGGAGCGGGGGCCACTGTATCTGGCCGCGATAGGGAGACGTGAAGAGGTTGAAATACAAATGAAAGTAACGGAATTGGAGAAACAATTGGAGGAATTGTATGAACTTAGACCGAACAGTTTTGACTCAAAAGAGGAGAAAGAGAGTGGCGGTGTCGGTGGCGACCTTAGCTTCGAACAATACAGCGGTGGTTTGAAGAGATGATTGCCAGCTATACCAGCCATGGCGGACTCCGGTTGCGACGGGGGATTGGAACCGGGGGGGTGGGTGTCTCGGCAGAGAGACTGGAAGTGGAGGTAGGCAAGACCTGCGGCCTTATCCGCACTCGCGCATAAACAAGATTTAATATTAGGCCTCGTTTGGATCGTAAAAATAGGCTTTGAAACTAAAACTTGGGGCTCGCGTTTGATGTTAAGTTCTAATTTTGTCATTTGAGTTGACATAAAATTGAAATTTAAATTCTGAATTTGAAATTCTTCAAATTAAAAAATACCAAGGGATAAGTATTTCTAATTTTTTATGGAATTAGTCAAGAATCGCAACTCCAGGGTAAAAAAGTGTTGCTTAAAAAGCATTTTAATATAATATTTATGAAAAAAAAATAGTACCTAAAAATTGATATTTAAAAAATTAAAATGAGAGGCTAGCATATTACTCACACCAAAATTAATATCAGCATCATTCATTATCTAAGTTGGACTGAATTGAGACTGGATCGACCAATGGACATTTTCACTTTAACAAATAGAAAATTAATATTTATATGAACAAAATATTAACTTAAAATGGAAAATTAAGTACATATGTAAAAGCATTTTCTAAAAAACAGAAAAAAATCTTGTAAAGAAATTTAAAATTTATATTTGGAATTTAAAATTAGTACTTAAAAAAAAGTAAGAAATCATATTTTTCTAATTATTTACTTTTGTTGGATATAATATCAATTAAATTAACCTAACACATCAGCTTAATAAGTCCATGGTTAATAAGTCCAAAAAGGAAAAAGTATTGTCTAGTCTAGTAGGTTTAAGTCCAAAAAAACACCGTATTTAGTCTTAGATCCAATAGTAATCAGGATAAATTAAGATTTAACGGACGATCAAGCAACTACTAAATGAAATACAAATCCACTAAGTTACATACTTGAATAATTGCATATCCGAATGCCCAACCGAGCAATTTATTTGACTAAATAGCTTGTATATTCTGTAGTTTATCTAAGTGAGGATATTCGAATTGGCAAACATCAATCGCTTACAATTATCACTTCAATATTTAGGCGTTAACCGTTTTCAGCTAACCCCACAATTAGAGTATGCATAATGATAATCAAACTAATTAGTTTTAACCGATACTAACCATTTAGATTATACCAGGTTATTCCTCTTTAAGAAACATTTAATAATTAGTAGTATAGTTATAAATATATCCCACTTCCTTGAAAGAGGGGACGGATTCCAAAAATAAAGGACAAAGCATAGCCACTGACACATTTGTTCTTCTAAAAAATACAGAGTCAAGTCATCTATCTTTCTCTCTCTCTATTATTCTTTCAATCTCCTACCTTCTAATTTTTTAGGATAGTTAAATTATCTTGAGCAGAGGATATATTAAAAAACAAGTTTCGATTTTGTTGAAATTTTTATTTGTTATTGTATTATATAGGATCTGAATAGAATGTTTAATAAGCTAACCCAATTTATTTGAATCACAATATAAATTTAAGGTATACATCAATGGTATCATCTATGAGAAACACAGTCAAACTACTTGTTTTTACTTAAACAAAATCACACCACAAAAATCTATAAACCTATAATTTTAGACAAAATGAGTTGACATAGTAAATATAAGGATACATGAACAATTGAGTTAATTGTTGAAGATATCTTTTCTCATCGCATCCTTTTTAAAGAAGGCAGTCAAGAAAGTACTTACTCATCAACTATTCTAGACATTAGAACCATAAACACTAGACATGTCAAAGATGCTAAAGTCCCTCTATGACAAATTTGAAATCCAAGCCTATTGGGTTGAGGTCATCTACCCTCAATCTTTGACCTAAAATAAGAGGTTGAAAAATAAGAAAGGTACCTCAAGGGAAAGCCACTATCAGCCAAAGATGTCCATGGCCCTTAAGGCACATAATCGAGTTAGTTCCCTCTCAACTTGAAGGTTATTTGAATTTCGAGGTTAGAGAGGAGAGCGTAAAGCAATGAAATCCCCGACACACTAGATGTTTCAAGTGTCATTTTATTTGAGAGGAAAGGTCATGCAAAAGTATGCCCTAAACTTTCCCAAATAGATAGATACTAATCGCATTTACTAATCATTTTGAGTTAAAAAATTTTCTCAACGCTGAAAGAATCACCTTCACAATAGAAATAGAGGAGCAAATTAAAATGCTAGAGTAATAGGTCTTCTAAGGATACTCTATTGGTCAAACAATCTAATTGGATAGTATACTATTCACATCTGAAATAAACAAGCATTAGCTCCCCTATAAGTTTAAAAGGCCCACAATAAAGTCGTATGATGGAAGTATCGATCCAATGGATCATCTATATCACTTCTATACTTTCCTTGGCTTTCAAAATCTAAGAGATGACATACCATACCTCTATTTTTCTTTAATCCTAAAGGGAGACATACAGATTTGGTTATATATATTAGGGCCAAATTTTATTATAATCTTTCAAGAACTAGTGAACAATTCTTGTCCCATTTCGCTTTTAATTAGCGGGAGGAAAAATAATTCTAATATATTATCAAGATTAGGTAGGGTTTCAATGAGAGTTTAAAGTATTTTCTGGCCTGATTTAACACTAAGGCTATAGGTATATTGAAATTCATCAATGTGGTAAAGTTGAATGATTATATGGTGACTATTTGATTGGGTATTTTTTTGAAATTGCTAGTTCAACAAGACTTCAAAACATTCTTAGAGATAGGATCTAGCACTAGGCCCTACATTATGGAAAAGTAAGTGAACGAATCTAAAAGGACAAAATGCCTAAATTATAAACAGCATTTGGAACATACCAAGGAAAAAAGGAGAAACAAAAGGAACTAACTTGCTTAACACTATCATAAGCTATAAAAGACCAAGTCAAGTGTTCATCGAGAGTTTAAGCCATTACATCTTATACCCTTAATAATACCTAGATGAACATTATGATGTAGATTTAAAGCGAAGAATTCTTAAAATAGCCCAAGTTGGTTAAGATTCTGAAGGAAGGAAACCAGTCGAAGCATTATTTCTACCATTAATCTTCGGGACACAATATCGAGGATTACAAGATACTTTAGAAGGAAATTAAAGGCCTAATCCAAAAAATAGTACATTAAGAAAAGTCTATAGGATCTTGAGACTAACTAGACAAAGGTATGGATGATGAAGAATTGCCCAAGCGACCATGCAATTGAGTAGCGGTAATGGTTATCAACATGGTCTCAACTAGACTCACCGACTTGGCAATTGAAAATTACCCGAACAAAAACTTCTTCCAACAAGAAATAGAAGTTAGGGGACATTAAAAGAAATTGTTAGTTTTAGTGACAATAATATAACGCATTTAATTACCGCCATTATTATCCTCTTGCTATATCTGTACTTATTTTGGACAGAGTTTAGGATTATCAACTAAAATGAGTCTTCATAGATAATGGAAACTTGAAAAATATTCTCTATTTTGATATATTCATTAAATAATAATTAAAAAATAATCAAATAGATCAATCAGATGGACTGCTATATGGGTTGGATAATAAACCGATCTAGGTTAAGGGGACTGTACACCTAGAAGTTACTATGAAAACACATCCTAAGGTGGTCTCTTCTGTTTTTTATATATAAATAAATATATATATACATGTACCAATGGTGACTGTCTTCTTATTTGGATATTTATTTTAGATTTAAATATTTGATTTAAGTATGAGATTACTATTGGATTTGGAATTTTTGTTAGATTTATTTTATCGGTGATTTGAATTTATTTCGTTGTCTGATTAGATATTTATTTATTCAACCCTCATTCTAATTATTTGGACTTATTTGTTTACCTATAATACTTATTGAGCGTTAGACTCATATCTTCTATTTTATCCCTCTAGAGTAGAGGCTCTGCTTCATTGCAGTAGTAGGAAGAGTTTTGACGTAGCACCGTACACCTCTAGTGAGTATCATATTTTTCAACTTTGATATCATCGATCATGTATTGAGTTATGAATAGATTTTGTTCATTTTGTTCTAGGATGTTGGAGTTCACCGAGCGTAGGCCATGATTTTATATATTGAGAATTTGTTAGGTCAATTTCTTATGTGGATGAGTTGTTGCCTTTATTTGGTTATCCCCTTAGGATTATGTCATATTTATGTGATTTGATAAGATCTTATGTAGATTTAATTATATTGAGTCTGTGATTTTGGTTGTCACACCTGGGTTTAAAAATTATAAGAATACTAATTTAAGTATAATTAATTATTTAATTGACTTGCTTAATCCGAGTTTGTGACACATGCGTGTGACGACTCCCGACCACAGAGATGAGCACCATTAGTCGACTATGGCCGACGAATTAGGATCAGATGCATGGAGGCGGCAATGAACCCTTAGAGGGACAAGCCCCCAATAGAAACACACAAACGATGACCCAGACTTTGGCAAAGCCCAACAATGACAACGATAACGCTTAGTTGATAGACAGCGAGACATCAAACAAAAAGATTCCGCAATCACACAAAAACGCCAGCAACAATAGCAAAAAAGGATCCATTGATTTATTACAGAATCCAAATATACAAAAAAGTATACAGCCACCAAAAAAGAGGGGGAAGAAAAGACTCCGCCGAACACAACAAGGGCTCCCCAGTGTCAAAAAAGTCTGTCAGATCAGACCGATACCGGTCACCACCATGCCTTGGGTCAAAGAAGCCAATAGGAAAATCCAAGGCTACCAAGGAAGCAATCTGGTGGCACAGGTGGATGCCATCCAAAAATCTGGTGTTGAGAGAATGGCCCGCTTCCTCCGAGCTAAGTCGAGTCCTCAACTTCGCCTCAAGTTGAACATTCTCACTCCAGAGGTCTGTGAGATGCTACTCGGCAGCCTAGAGTGTGTCCCTTTGTTCTTGGGAACTCACCCGAATTTCTAATTGCTCGACCTTGAGGCTATTGCCTCATTCACAGCACAGCTGGGCCACGGCAACAACGGTGTCCAACTAGCCCTACATCTTCTCGAGCACCCCTTGGTTAACCGTGTTTGGGTCAACTGACAAAACTCCTCATCATGCTAATGGATCCTAATTGCTCGTTGGGCGCAAGAGGTTTGCAAAAGGCCCACCATCAAGTGGTCCTGTGAGCAGAAAAGGGATGAGTAATAACCAGGCAAGTCCATCATCAATAAAAACAAGGGGTTATCTAAAGCCTACCACGATATAAGGTAATTCCTCAACTATAGAACTCAGGGAAACTCTAGAGGAGGCAACTTGAGGAGCCACTCCAACGTAGGCGTTCCATGGCTAGTGAGAGGCACCTTGGAGCTCGCATATGATGGGGAAATTGCTGAGCCCTCTGTAGCTTTAGACTCCAAGACTTCAAGATGGAGCACCTCTGCTGCCGCCACTTTAGCACCACTCCCCACTTGACCCTTTGTCGATTGCTCATCACTGGGGGTCACCTCCACCAAAGCTGTAGAAGGGTCTAGCGTTAGCTCTTTAGACAATGCACCAGCAATGGTGGGGACCCCATGTTGGGCCATAGTCAACACATAGATTGGTTTGATCGACTTCTCGGCCTTAGGTCCCCTCGAGACTCCAACAGGAGGGGTCGGGGGCTCATCTCCCACATCGGCACCCTCCTCCAACATGTGACTAGCTAAAGGAGATGGGGCGGAAGCCGGCCCCTTAGATGACTTACCGATCCCTTGCATCCTCTTCGCTATGGTTAGGTCCAACTTGGTAGAGGAAGAATAAGAGCTCAACGAAGCTGCCTACTGTTGGGATGCACTCTCAGGGGAGCCATGGATGTACAGCAACCCAGGCTTCCTTTTGGGCCGAATGGGTGGCAAAGCGGTCATCCCAACTCCCTCCAAGGAAGGCCCCACTTGGCTCGTGTGAGAGCCTTAATGGATAGCAGGTGGTCACTTTTATTGATTGAGTCAACATTCGCTCGGACTAGCTCTGTCAACAGCCTTGCTAAGTCCTCCTCCTGATGCGAAACTTTGTCGGCTACGGACACCAAGATGTTGCCCCACTTGTTGGAAAGAGCGCAGTCGGAGGGGACCTCAAAATAGAAGAACCAGTCCTTTCAATTCTTTATGGATTCAGGGACTCCACACTTATCTAGAAAGCTGAGCGGGGGGACAGTGAAATCTAGTCTACGTTATGGCAAAACTGAAAGATCACCTTGACAGTTACGGTGGCCAAGGTTTGCCTGTCACACCCAGAAACACAATATTCGCAGGTCAAAATAAAATCAATAATATATATACTATTAACCATAATAACCCAACCCGAGCGTGACAATTCAAACACATACAATACCCAACATGATAAACCTCGCACAAGATCTCATTGGATATAAATCTGGACAAACACAATATACGACCTGCTATCCAAATATCGCAAGGGAGGTATTCAACATTACAACAACTCATTAACATAACGCGATAACTCCAAATATATTCTATACATGGATCAAGGCCCTCATCCGACCATAGACAAAACTATAATATATTCTCAAAATTAGAAATATAACAAATATGAACATCTCCGCACATCGATAGAGATCTGCCGCATCAGACAACATCCAAACTCTACAAGCGTATCCAAACCACTGGTCTGAAGGGATAAAATATGAAAACATGAGCCTACAACTCAACAAGTATCAACAATCGTATAAAATGGTACACATAAATCAGAAGTAGGGATATCGCATAGCAATCACGTAAAACAAAACACAATATCCGTGAAATCCCTGAAAACCGAGAAGATGTCTTGTACTAAATCATCGTCCGTATTAACTCGTCCTTTCGGGACAAAATCGTATAAATCACGATCCGGTAAAATCTCATAGATGATATCATATCATATGATCTGAGGTCACATTACATAATCGCGACCGTCACCACATCCGCGTGGGACACATACCGTCATCTAGATCTAAAACTTATAATGCAGAAATCAAGAGAAGAGCGTCGGAACTAAAACATAAATCAAAACATGTTCCCGGTTTATCACATCAGTATGTATGAGACATTCTTATCGCCTATCCGTGGGCCAAACCACGTATCTCAAATCGCCGTCCACACAACACATGCAGAAATACAAAGCATACACGAATCAGAGAACCAAAGATCAATGATACCAACTTGAGGAATGGTTAACCTTGTTCGGTAACTACGGTTATATCGGTTACGATTTAAACCAGCAGCTCAAGGCTCAGTTACGGTTTAGGCCAGTAGCTCAAGACTATCCATGTACTCTATCTCCCATAGATTATGAACTTGCTCATTATGTTTTACCACCCGCCGTTTTGGGTGCAACCTCAAATTTTAGTTATATATTAGGACATCTGAATATATTAGTTTTCTGTTAATTTCTTATGATGGTTCTTAATTAAATACACAGTGGGGCAGGTCAGCTACAAAATATCTCAACTTTCCTTTCGACGAAAATAGCCTATCATATACGTTCCCGTCGGGACTAAGCATCCTCGTCGGGAGTGGCGCCACAAATAGCCAATGCCTCGGATCACAAATCGACCCGAGGGTCTTGGACTACTATGGTCCCGTAGTGATCCCGCCCCCGGCAGCGTGCGTGAGGACCAACGCACGACCTGGTTCATGGGTCCACAATATACGGATACACCAACATACATATATATCGTTCGAGTGTCCAAAATCCCTTTAAATCATAAATACCAGTACAAAACCACCGCACAACCGATAAAATATACATGCATGTACACGATTGATAAATTGGAGGTATATAAAAATACATATATGTTAGTAAAATCTTCACAGTAGTCAAAATACATCAGAAATTAAATCAGACCAAGAATAGGGCTAGATGATACTTGCCTTAACATTATACTCCACAGATCTGAAGAAAGGAGGTCCCGAAGTATCCGATTTGTGCCTCTCTCTCTCCTGCCTTACGCGCCTCGCGCGCATTGCCCCCCTCTCTCCTCTGCGCGCAGCGCCTCCGCGTTGCTGCTGCCGGCCGCATAGGGAGGCCGTTGCCGCCGTTGCCTCCCGTCATGGCCACCGAGCACCCCGGACGAGCTCTCTCTCTCAGCCATCGCGCACGCCTCCTCTCTCCTCCGTTCTTCTCCACGCGCGATTTCTCCCCGTCGCTGCTGCACACGCCGACGCCGCTCCTCTGCCGTCGATCCACCACCGTGCAGCTTGCCTAGCCGTCATCGACCTCCTTGGCACCACCGAGCTAGCGCCGACGCCGTTATGCAACCGCCTCTCTCCTCGCCCGACTTCTCGCCATCGATCGCCTCCACGCACCCACACCGGGCTCCACCATCGCGCCGCCTCAGCCAGCGACCGCCGCGACCACTCCTGGCTACCGTCGCCGCCGATCTCCTGCGTCGCTGCCGCCGCCGATCTCCTTGGTCGCCACCACCACATCCTCCTTCCTCCTTCGCGTCGCACGAAACCCTAGCCGCCTCTCTCTCCTCTTCCCCCTCTCTTCCCGGCTCCTTTCTCCTTTTTTTTTCTATTTTTTTTCCATTCTTTTTTTTCTTATTATTATTATTATTATTATTATTATATATAATCTTTAATTTTAAAAATCCAAATCGAATTATGAACAATAGCACAAGCGCGCCCCGGGCGCCGCCCCAAAATCCCGATCATTCCTCAAAATTTTAGAATATTTTAATTTACTTTCACCACGACTGAAATACCTAAAATCACAATTAATATTAAAATAATCCAATCGGGATCCAAAGTATTACACTCTCCCCTTCTTATAAAAATTTCGTCCTCAAAATTTACGCACATCAATCCTTGAACAAATAAGAACAATTCTTTCGGACTTAACCTTGATCAAAATATTCCTCCAAAAATCATATTATCAACACCTGATCTTTCTATCCTAATATCGGAATCAAAATCTCAACATAAAATAGCTTCTCGAAATCAGCAACAATTCACACTCGATCACATGCCAATAATCAACCCATATTTCTCTCAACATACATACACAAAACACATCATCACGATCTATCAAACTCGGGACAATGCCAATCTCTTGGCCATCTTTGCAATTCACTGCAAAACCTCAATAGGTCTATCAAACCTCAGCCTCAATATCATTTGCCCCCAAAACTAGAAATTCTTTTCTTCAATATGCTTTCAGAAACATCTAACCACTCTTATTGAACATCCAATCGGGTTACAAATCTAATCTTGTGACCGATAGCCGTGAATCCACACAATTTCACTAGGCAACTCTGATCAATCATCTGCTTCCAATCGCAATCAAGGGCTTCAGAATTAGAATATCGTGCAATTTTCTCATCTCGATAATGTGTCGACGACCAAACTCAAGAATGACTTTTTGATCAGCAAGCAAAGAGCCGACCTCATCAGCTTATCAATCATCATCCAAAATGCCACCAAATTCCTCGCTGTCTAACGTAGACCAGATATAAAATCTCAAAGGCTTCTTCCTCTTGGCTTCTACCTTTAGGCACGAGACGCATGATCAACTCGCCACTCCGCCGGTGAAGAATCTTCAACGTTCTCAACAAACTTAGATTACTTCAACTCCATAATAGCTGCTGACAACCTCAACTGCTCCCTGAGCTTCCATCCGACAATCGAGGCTCTACTTGATTGCGTCCAGCTTAATGACCGCTCGAACAAAAGGATCTTCATTTCTGATATTCACAAAAGCATCTTCCATAGATAGGAGCTTGCTTCGGAGCCCAATCCTGGCAGGAATTATTCACCGATAACTCTACAACTTTTCTGCTCAAAACAAAGACAGAAGACATTACAGCATAAACTCTTAATGCACCTCTGATCCTAAACAGCATACGCATAGGCTGAGGATGGATCCACCTACCTACTTCTTCGTCGACAAAATCTCCTTCTATTCCGTGAGATTTCAAACCGATCCAATCGAAGCCGCCACTTTCCAAAATCACAGGACTAAACAGAACCTCCACATAATCAACCTCTTCAAGCCGGATTTCAAATCAAATTCTTTACCTAAGAATCCAAATTGAATCTTACCACTGAGAGCTACGGACCCACATGCTTCCACTTTTTCTTATGAAAATATACATAATAAATCCGAAGACTTTCGACCCAAAACATTGTCAATAATATTCTCCTTTTCTAAAATGATTTTCTCAAGCCTTTATAATCAAATTAAACAACAATTATCTTCATACAAATAACATTTCTAAATCCTCAAAGCAATTACCTCATCTGCTAACTCCAAGCCATAAGTGGAGTAATTTTGATCAAAAATATTCAACCGTCGTAACCCATAGGCAATCACCCGAAAACGTTGCATCAGAACACAACCTCAAATCTTCCTCGGGAGCATCACAACCTACCACAGATTAACTTGATCCATCCGGGATCGACCAAATTGACATTGTTGGTAATCTGCCCTTCATTTCTCGAAAGTTCTCATTACAATTACTATTCCAATAAATATCGATCGTTTCAAAGCCAAACGTCCCACGGACGCTACAATTCTTAAAGAATCATCATTAAATCGCTTAATAATTTCAATTAGATCTAAGAAATCACACATCTTCACAACAAACGATGGTCCTTCCCCAACCGGGCATCGCTTCAATCTTCTGCAAATATACAAACATGCCATCGAAGAAACAATATGCCCAAAATAACGCTACTTTCAACCAAACTTGCATTTCCTCAATTGGGCAAACTACAAACTGCCCTTCATAGCTATGACACAGTCCTCAGACGGAACTCATGGCCCACATAAATTCCTCGAATAAATTAAAATATCATTAATGAAGCCATCATAAATAGAGCAAAATACGATCGAAAGATTATAAGATTCATAAGACCTACAAAAAATGCCAACAAAATCACTAACCCAAAAACATCACCGAAGCTCACAACGGCCGCACCTTTATCTTGAAGGCAACCTCAGGTATATTCTCCCAATAGTCTTAATTGATAATACTCCAAGTACAGATTGATTTAGAAAAAATCGAGTATTAACCATTGATGAAACAAATCACCTACTAATTTCTAACATTCGCTTATCAACTAATTCATTTTCCAAACAAATTAAATTTCAATAATTCATAGATAACCTCATAGATTCATCATACTTATCCCAAAAGTATTTAACACCCCGCGGTAAGGCACTCAACCAATGCCTCATTGACTCTATGCAAGGTCCTTGAAATCGATGTTACTTCTGACACAACCTCAGCAACAACCTCAACTACCGACTAAAAGACAATTCAGGCTAATATTCTCATCTAAGAAATAGCCTCGAATTACCATACAACCGGAAAATTTTTTATGACCACATAACGACTCCCAGATGTGGCCACATATGCCAGATAAACTCGGCACACATTTTCATCAATTAACTTGCAGGCACAATGATATCAATTTCATCACCTCTCGATCAACTCTTCCTCATATTCAAAATTCACAGCCCAAATTGTAAATCAGAATATTCTTACCGAAATTGTTTACACTAATGTGGTGACTTGCCAACCAAATCACCCCCAATATCATATTAAAGTCCGGTTCATCAAATAAAATTAGATCAACCAATCATTAATATTTACAAATCCAGACCAGACATCGGAGTCTATAAACTTAACAGATCAAAGGTTTACCGATCAGGGTAAACTTTATCAAAGCTCATTCTAAAAATTGAGAAAATATACAACATTTACATACAATCTCAAAGGTCACAGACTTATTTCTGTACCTTCACCAACTAAATTCACCTTCCTTACTATCTCGAATGCCAAGCAAAGAATGACTCCCAAAATTACCTCCACAAAAACATCTCAAGAAGTGCAATACGGCACTGAGAAGCCCACCACTGGCTTGCCCCACTCTCCAACTTATGGGCAATAGACCAAGACTTCATTTGAACTGTTAAAAACCTCAAACACCTCTTCCACTTTCTAAAATTCAATTTAAGCCTTAACTAAGATTAAGCATCCCAAAATATTTCAAATCGACTCACATTTAATCATTCGAAGGACTCTCCATCTTGCCTACAACAAACCATCCTTCACAAGCAACCAAACTCTCATCTGGCTGCTAAATCGAATTACCAATTACGTCGCTCGCGCGGCTCAACACAACCAATTAATCGACTTTTCGAGTCGAATTCAAATATTTACGATCCAAAACTTCCATTCTTTACCAAAGGTTACACTTATCACGTCAGATATTCGATCAATTTCTTGCCCAAGATGACCCAAGATGACCTCTCCTTGTGACCTTTTTCCTAATACTACCACTATCACGACCCAGGAACACAATATTCGCAGGTCAAAATAAAATCAATAATATATATTCTATTAACCATAAAAACTCAACCCGGGCGTGATAATCCGAACACATACAGGACCCAACATGATAAACCCCGCATAAGATTTCCGGACATAAAAATCCGGACAAACACAATATACGACTTGCTATCTAAATATCGCAAGAGAGGTATTCAACATTAGAACAACTTATTAACATAACGCGATAACTCCAAACATATTTTATACATGGATCAAGGCCCTCATTCGGCCATAGACAAAACCATAATATATTCTCAAAATTAGAAATATAACCAATATAAAAATCTCTACTCACCGATGGAAATCTGCCGTATCAGACAACATCCAAGCTCTACAAGCATATCCAAGCCACTAGTCTGAAGGGATAAAACATAAAAATATGAGCCTATAGCTCAACAAGTATCAACAATCGTATAAAATGGTACACATAATTCAAAAGTAGAGATATCGCATAGCAATCACGTAAAACAAAAACAATGTCCGTAAAATCCCTGAAAATCGAGGAGGTGTCTCGTACTAAATCATCGTCCGTATTAACTCGTCCCTCCGGGACAAAATCATATAAATACGATCCGGTAAAATCTCATAGACGATATCATATCATATGATCTGAGGTCACATTACATAATCACGACCGTCACCACATCCGCGTGGGACACATATAATGCAAAAATCAAGAGAAGAGCGCCGGAACTAAAACATAACTCAAAACATGTTCCCGGTTTATCATATCAGTATGTATGAGACATTCTTATCGCCTATCCGTGGGCCAAATCACGTATCTCAAATCGCCGTCCACACAACACATGCAGAAATACAAAGCATACACGAATCAGAGAACCAAAGATCAATGATACCAACTTGAGGAAGGGTTAACCTCGTTCAGTAACTACGGTTATATCGGTTGCGATTTAAACCAGCAGCTCAAGGCTCGGTTACGGTTTAGGCCAGTAGCTCAAGACTATCCATGTACTCTATCTCCCATAGATTATGAACTTGCTCATTATGTTTTACCACCCGCAGTTTTGGGTGCAACCTCAAATTTTAGTTATATATTAGGACGTCTGAATATATTAATTTTCTGTCAATTTTTTACGATGGTTCTTAATTAAATACACAGTGGGGCAGGTCAACTATAAAATGTCTCAACCTTTCTTTTGGCGGAAGTAGCCTATCATATACGTCCCCGTCGGGACTAAGCCTCCCCGTCGGGAGCGACGCCACAAATAGCCAATGCCTCGGATAACAAATCAACCCCTAGGGTCTCAAACTGCCATGGTCCCATAGTGATTCCGCCCCCGGCAGTGTGCCTGTGGACCAACGTACTGCCTGGTTCATGGTTCCACAATATACAGATACACCAACATACATATATATCATCCGGGTGTCCAAAATTCCTCGAAATCATAAATACCAGTACAAAACCACCGCACAATAGATAAAATATACATACATGTACACAATTAATAAATTGAGGATATATAAAAATACATATATGTTAGTAAAATCTCCAAAGTGGTCAAAATGTATCAGAAATTAAATCAGATCAAGAATAGGGCTAGAGGATACTTGCCTTAACATTAAACTCCACAGATCTGAAGAAAGGAGGTCCCGAAGTATCCGATTTGTGCCTCTCTCTCTCCTGCCTCATGCGCCCCACGTGCATTGCCCCCCTCTCCCTCTGCGCACAGCGCCTCCGCGCTGCTGCTGCTGCCGACCGCATAGGGCAACCGTCGCTGCCGTTGCCTCCCGTCGTGGCCACCGAGCCCCCCCGACGAGCTCTCTCTCTCTCAACCATCGCGCACGCCTACTCTCTCCTCCGTTCTTGTCCGCGCACGATTTGTCCCCGTGGCTGCTGCACACGCCGACGCTGCTCCTTTGCCGCCGATCCACCACTGTGCAGCTTGCCTCGCTGTCATCGACCTCCTTGGCACCACCCACCTGGCGCCGACGCCGTTACGTGGCCGCCTCTCTCCTCGCACGACTTCTCGCCATCGATCGCCTCAGCGCACCCACACCTGGCGTCGCCACCTCAGCCAGCAACCGCCGCGACCATCGCTGGCCATCGTCGCCGCCGATCTCTTGCGTCACCGCCGCCGCATCCTCCTTTCTCCTCCTCCTCTTCCTCCTCCTTTGTGACGCACGAAACTCTAGCCACATCTCTCTCCTCTTCTCCCTGTCTCCCCAACTCCTTTCTCCTATTTTTTTTCTATTTTTTTTCCATTCATTATTATTATTATTATATATAATCTTTAATTTTAAAAATTCAAATCAGATTCCGAACAATAGTACAGGCATGCCTCGGGCGCCGCCCTAAAATCCCGATCATTTCTCAAAATTTTAGAATATTTTAATTTACTTTCAACATGACCGAAATACCCAAAATCACAATTAATATTAAAATAATCCAATCGGGATCCGAAATATTACACTGCCTATGGAGATGGAAATAAATACAAAGATAGCATAAATACCACATGGTGTTGGTGTGAAACTGCGCAATTGGGATGCCCAAGAACACTAGAACCTTATACAGTTCCTGCGTGAAGGGGATCTGAAGGCCACTCCTCAGGTGATCTTCATAGATGATGATGGACCCACGCGGGGGAGAGTAGGATCTATCGCCCTCTGTTGGCATCCAAAACTGAATCGTACTCGGGATCCCATATTATATGCACAAGGCAGTAATGTCGGCCGCAATAAGCACAGATTGGATAGTGCCAACACCAGGAGGAGCCATGGAAGGAAATTAGAGGGAAATCGATTCGAGTTGTAAAAGAAGAATGCTGGAAAATGGCAGAGGTTCCACGCTTATATAGTGAACGCTCAGACATTGAAATGGCGTCGCTAGGGAAACATCGAGAGGATGCACGCATGATGGTTGCGAGATGTGCCCACACCACAAAGCATCAATGCACGTCAGACATGCAGTGTTAGAAATGATGGCCTGACGCTGTGCCTTCCTGCACAAGGGGCTGACTGACAAGATTAGATGGACTAAATGGCAGAGTGACGCAAATACTGAGAATAGGATGCTTCTCTTGGTGAAGTGATAGATTAGCAACGCACAGTCCGGATGGACCGGAGGATGGTCTGACCAGCCCATGCCTTGATCCGGGCACCAGAATGGACCACAGTGGGCCAAGACCACTAGAAAAGCTGGCCATCAACTACCCTAGCTATCCATTTAATAGTCGCTTAATAATAAAGAGGGCGATGTCCAGGTGCTTTGCCCGCTCACATCACAAAAAAAGAAAGAGAGAGAAAGCGACGTTTAAAAAATCGAAGAGGCACACAACGAAGACAAAACGCTCAATAATTCCATTCATTGATATCTTTTTACAAAGTATAAGGCCTCCAATAGCAAAGATACAACAAAAAAAATACATAAAATACATACATGGAACGACGATCTGATTGTGAAAGCTCTGATCCACTGGAACAAACTCCCAAAGGGCAAGCAAGCTTATTTCTGAACAAGAGGCTTGATCGAGGTGCCGGCATGCCCTTGACAGTCAGCAAGGTGGGTCATCTATGCATCGTAGTTCGCAAGGAATAGGAGTAGCAACCCATCCAGAAGGCAAGCCATTATCTAGGGGAGGCCATAGCGATGGGAAAGCCTTGACCCGCCACCACTAGAAAATGGAATCGGCACTAAGATGAATGTGAAAAGGGGTAACCAAAGCAGTTCTTCATGTGAAAAGGAGTAACCAAAGCCGACCTCCTATGCATCCTAGGATGCTGCCTTCAAACAACAGAGATTAGCTTCCTTTGATCCTTGCCGCAAGTAACGCAAGCTCCATGTCGTCATCAAATCCTGACCCCACTTGACTAATGAAAGCGAGACGTGATGAAAGGCACAACGAGCCCCTCCATTTATAGCATGCGGGTGGATTAATAAGCTATTAAATGTCAAAGATTTTCCACGCCAACAAAATCCATAGAGAATTGCCAATTGCAGAGAATTAGGCCAAAAATGGTAGGACAGCAAATTAGAAGGTAGCCTATGGAAGGGCCGAATGAGAAAAACGACAAATGGCGTTCCATCAAGGAATATGTTCGGGGTTTAAAATTCAAACAGCTCAGCATGGGGGGTTAGTGATTGGGACGGCCGAAAATGGGTTGGTTCGGCACGAAAGCCTACAGACGAATTGGGGACCCGGAGAATAGTGGCCCACGACTCACTCCCGCAAAGGCCCAAGACCAAGCATTTGAACTGCCAGCCCAAACAGGTTGACCCAAAGCCATTTAGTTGGAAACGAGTGACGAGGGTTAACCCACGGTGCCACGCACAAGGACAAGACTTGTCTTAACCGCCCCAAATAGCTCAGCACCCCGAATATTGCCCTCGATCATGATCTCTCCCGAAACGGTAATTCCAACTCAGTGGATCTCTTCTAAAGGCAACTACCATATCCGCTGCCTTTGGTATCGCCGCGAAGAAGGAAGAAATATTCTTCGTTGGCTACGGTTGCCTTAATTGGCATCTACAATTCTCGTAACAGCCCACCAAATTAACGCAAACAGCCTTCAGTTAGCCTTGGTGTCCAAGTAGGGTTGAACTGGCTCAAATATCATAAATACTCCCTGATGCCCACAGGCAGGGGACATACGCACTAGCAAATACATAGAAGAATGGCTCTTTGCCCAAAACAGCCTCCAAAAGAGACTCTTTCACAACTCTCCCTCACTCTTAAACCGTTCCACGTTGAGCGCACCACCACATTAACTCCGCTCCACGCCAAGCGCATCCTCCGAGACAAACACCATCCCCACTCTTGTGCATCATCATCACGTGCATCTCTCACTCGTACATCTTTCTATCAGTCTAAGAAAAATTATTAATTTGAGTATTGGAGGATATATTGGGGAGTGAGTCCCGTTAATTATCTGACCTCTCATTTTTTAATTATAGCGTGTAAGATCCAGGTTACTAAGAATGGAGATTAGACCCGCTTCGTCTGACCCGCCTAGGAAAACCGAGTGGCTCCTTAATCCGCGCAACAACCGGGATTCAAAGATGCATAAATCATATAAGAGATACCAATCACTTTGATTTAAGAGATTATAATATTCTTAATTTAAAAAAGAATATTACGTTTTAACAATGATAATTGTCAAAATTTCTTTCATTGTTTTTCTTTTAAAATAAAATATATAGTGTGTGGGAGGGTAATTTAATAAACTTTTGACCTTGCCTTTTGGCCTTGCCATTTTACCCTACTTTGGTGGGTGAATTTGGTTGTTTGACCTTTTCATCTAACTCAATAAGTTAATGGAAGAGTCAATAATTAAAAAGCCTATTTATATGTATATATTCTAAAACTCAATGATATGAGCTTTTATTAACGTTGATATTGTCCATGTGTAGCAACGATACAACTGCCCTTACCTTTTCTTTTAATTTTCCTCCTTTTTTCCCCCTTCTTTTTTTTTTCTCTTCACTAGTTTTTCTCTTCGTCATAATTTGCTTTTTTCTTCCCTGTGCATCAAGTCCATCCCACAATATTCTTTTTGTTTTTTTTGTTTTTATTTTTTGAAAAAAAATAAAATTGTAATTCTTTTGAGAAAAATTTAAATTTCTTATAATTTACGTAATTTAACTTTATCATTTATTTATATATGAATATTATACAATCTTATTGTAAATTTACACATAATTGACTTAACATCTGACTTTATTATTATTATTAAAATGTTCTAGTATATATACTCAAATTATGACGGAGGAAACTTTTAAATTGATTTTCTTACAAAATTCTTACACTTTCAAAAATTTTTAATATCACATTGTTAGTATTATATAATTTAAAATATGGTTAATTTGATTGGATTGTTTACTAGTGTAAATTAGTATCAAAATAAAATAATTACCAAAACTTTGAAAATAAATAAAATAAAATTGAGATTATTTTTTGTTCCCCAATCTAATTGCCCAATGGAAAAGTTATCGGAGAACGACGACCGCTATGAACTTTTGGAAACCCAGCCTCGATTCACCCGTTCATGGCTGATTGGAACGATAGTTGGCTTAAAGACAGCAGCAACGACCAGATAAAAAGACCAGTCCAGTTATCGGACGCGTCGAGCGGCATCTCGGGCGATATGACATCCGAGCCTCCGCCTTTTCAGGATGCTAATCGCTGCGACGTCTGTAAATGCAGCTTTACCACCTTCCGGCGACGGGTTCCCCTTCTCTTTCTTGCCTGATGATATCTGTTATCTAAACTTTCTGTGATATTTTCATCGGGAAACATTTAATTCACCTTTCGCTTGCTAGATTCAACTGAACCATGGTTTCCTAATGCTTCCGCTTGTTTAGTCTCCCGATCTCTGATCGAAATAGGCTAAAAATTGCCGGTAAAATAATTTGGAATCGCGTCAGAAGCAAATTGGAAAATTAATTGAGATTTTCTTATGATGGCTTCAGCTTGTCTTTTGACATGCAGTTGATAGGACTGGGTAGTTGCTGTCAATTTGAAATCTTTGTTTTTTTGGGGAGGGGGGTAAGTGTCAATTAGACGCATTCTGATATGCAAATCTAAACGAATGGTTGTCGATCCGCATCTGGGCAAACTCTGGATGCTTGAAACCGAACCCTGCCCAACAAAAAGAGAATCGAAGCGTTAGCATGACCCCAAACATTGCCCCCGGTTATCCCTCCTATGCTCAATTTAGTATGGGGCAAGAATAAAATGCCAACCGGCAATAGTAAAGATAACATAGAAATACTGAGATAGATATTCGCAGGAAGCCTGCCCTTCACGGCGAAGAAGGGTAATGGTAGCCTGTTGATCCCTAGGGGTGGGATAAGGATGGGAGCCATAAGGAGTAAGTGTCTGGCTTGTCACGTGGCACAACTGGGAAATGAGGTCAAAGGAAGCAGCCGCATGGATTTCTCGGGACCCTTGGGAATGTTCCAAAGGGGGAGTTAATAGTAAGGAGACGGTGGGTATGGACCCTTGGTGAGGCATTGAAATAGGCTCACGGGATGTCTCGGACGTTAGAGGTCGAGAGACTAAACAACTAAATGTACGGAGAATAAAAAGCTAAATTATTGTAGTGCTTCTTGATGGATAAGAAGCCAAGTTCTGGGAGCCTTTACTAGCAGGGAAAACAGAGAGAATGTATGCTCTTTTATGAGAGAAATAAGTGCTTGGAGAGAGTACTATTATGCAGAGAGAAAGTGATCAAGAGATCGTAAAAAGAAGCAGCCCATACAAAGGTTGTCAAAAGATCTGAAAAAAAGGTCCCTTTACGTTGGCTAAGGGCCTTTTTCTATAGCATTAGAGGGGGAGTTCCTCATTCGCGAATGGTTCATTTCTAGGAAACGGCAGGTTGCTAGTTGTTCCCAATGGGTGATGAGAATTTGATTCCCTCTTTCCTTTTTGCCACTGTAGTTTTATGGTACTTTACGATTGTTTCTGTGGATAAATCCGCTCAGCAGCTTGGACTTGTCCACCTTGACCATTTTGGCGAATAGATTTGATTGCCTTGGTCTGTTGGGTGCATAGGCTTTTGCTACTTCAGAGCTTCGTTTGTGTACAAATTTCTTTGGTAAGTCAGTGATCTATCTGGAGGTTGGCTGAGTTGGTCTGCAGATCAATTGAGTTTTTTTAATGCATCCTTGCTTAGAGCTTGTGTGATCCAGTGGTTGGTTCAGCCGATCTTGTCAAATGTGGCCTAGGCCTGGAGGCATTTTCTTATCTATTGGATTGACTTGAAAACCTTTGGTGTCATTTGATTGCTTATCCAACCCACGTTAGGGTAGGTCTTCAGTATACCATTTTATTTGGGCCCCATCAAAATGTATTGCATTGCTCATGAGTCACAACTACAAATTTAGCTATTAAATTTTGGTGTAACTGAAATTGTTTTGATTAAAAGTCAATCTAAAGAGAAATAATGAGCCTTTTGAGGTCCAAATGTGCACTTTTTTGGTACCAAAAATGCTTTACTGTGCCAAAAAAGCACTTTTTCTATACCAAAAAACATATTTTGCTGGTTTTAGCCTATTATTTTGTAGAACTCTTATTACTCATTTGTAAGGAACTGTTTAGTTGGTGATGGTCAATGAGGAATTCAAAGGTTGTGCTTCATATTTTTGTGCAATGTTATTGATCAATGGAAGCTGCAGCTCTATACTGGTTTTCTTTCTAATTTTTGCTATTTTTGTTACAGCATCATTGCAGATGTTGTGGGAGGACTCTATGTCATGAGCATTCATCGAATCAACTGGTATAAATCATATATTGATTAAATTCAATTTAGTTTTGCATTGCCATCAATTCTTTGATGTTAGATGAGACACTCCACGCATCATGTGATGAAAGAAATATCTGATTGTATATTTTTGTTCTGAAAAATATCAGCCTTTACCACATTTTGGAATCCACTCCAGTGTTAGAGTTTGCTCTGATTGCTTCAATGACTCATCAAGGTATTACTTTAATTAGTTTCATGTAACTCTTTTTTTCTTTTATGAATTTGAAACTAATTTATGGTTTTTGTCTAAAGGTATACAATTTTAAAAGAGGTAATCTAATGAACAAGGCTTCCATTTTGAGTGTATGGGATGATCATATGTATGTAGACATTACACTTAGAATGTAGAGCTGATATGTCCTTTATTGGAACTCGTGGCTACAACAAAGCCAAATTATTATGCAAAGTTTTGCCTTTGGGAAAGAATATTATTTTTAATAGCATCACATATATGTGGAGTCCTTAACACGGGAATCCATGGGTGGGATGAAGTGTGTAGAAATAGGAATGCTATCTCAATATTTGGTTTCTTATAGAATGTAGTTTGAATACTACTGTTGGTGATATTCCTGATATACTAAAATTTGAGTTGAGATTTTTGGGATTTTGGACATGCTGTGGAAGATCCTAGAAAGGCTGCCTGCACCATCTTGTTATTGTGGATTTATTCTTTGCAACTGCATAATTTATCTTGGGTATGGGACATCATGTTATAATCGAATGAGATGTCAAAGTAGTGTTTTTCCTTATTGCTGCTAGGATAAATGCTTTGCTCAACTGTCTTTGAGGTGCGATTTGAAACTTTATCAGTTTATGAAGACATTTTTGTGATGCTAATTCATAATCTCATTGTGTGGTTCTTGTTAAAAATTTATGGATGGCCTGTGAGAGGATTGATTTTCATAGTTTTAGGATCTACCTTCTGATTTATTATAATGTACCGGAACAGGATTGTCTATGCTGTGTGGAGATTTGAGATTCACTGAATAACTTAGTGAGTTGTTTCTAAGAAGGGTATGGCTCTGAAGAAGAAAATGAAATATGGACAACTGCACTTCAAACCAATAACATGGACTAGATTAAATAGAACAGCACTTTCGGCTCTTGATGTCTTATCTTAGCGATCCTCTTTTAATGATAATACAGTGGTCATGAGATTTTGTTTGATGTTAGCTTGTAAATATAGAGTAGCTTGAACTAGTACATAGTTACTGGATTGAACAGTTTGAGTGGCTTGGACTCAATTAGTGTAAAATATCATTTTTTTTAATCAAGGGACTGTCATTGAAAATAAGCTACCAGATTGAATGGTGTTGGTTGCTTGTTACCCGGTAAGTGTAAAGTATCATTTGTTAAAAGGGACTGTCATTTGAAATCGCAATCAATACATGGCTGGCAAGGTCTATATAGAGTCAGGAAACAGCTCACTGGTACCACATGGAGGAATTTCTTCCTGCATGATAATGGAAACTGCAGTTCAGGTGGATCGCTTTTGTTGTATCAAGCTTATCAACATTGGATGGGAAGGCTTGTCATAGTTGGGGCCTTAAAAGACCAAGGCAATGTTGCCTGACTAAAGATGATCATAGCTGAGAATGATAGATAGGATAATAGTGGAACCAGAGGTTGCCAATTAACGGCTCTTGTTCATCAATTAGAATAACAAGTAAAAACCAGTAAATATATATATTTTTTTTCAGATTGGTGATCCAGTAATAACTTGAGTTGTGTATGAGAATGATAGATGAGTGAAGCAGTTGCTGTCAAAAGAAATTGTGAGTAACAAGAAAAGTATGATTATCCTTTACATATCACATTTTAGAATACCTTTTCACTATTCAATAAGATAAACTTTTCGTATGCAATTTTACTTGGGTGATTCAGTATTGAAGTTGAATTATTTGGGAATACGTTGGTAGCTGCATAGATGTGTATAAACATAATTTTTTTCTAAATCAAAATATATGCAGTAGAAAATTTAATTGCATTAACTGACCTGACATTTTATTGCTAATTTCACTTCTATCTTGATTGTGAGTAGAAAGACATCTTAATTATGCATTTAGTTGTAGGCATGGATAAAAATATTGGTATTGATATCGGTCGTGCTCATGTCGTTATCGAATATATCAAATGGAAATCTTTTTTAAAAAGCCATAAGCTGACAAAGAGGGATTAGCTAATATATCGGTTATATCGTGATATTGTCGCAATATTGATAAATATTAGTATTCGGGGGGCCCGATACCAATATACATTAACTAATATATCTATCTATAATTATAAGTTTTGAGGGCTTATGTCCTAAATCGAAAGAATAAAAATAAGAAATTTCCACTAGGAAGGGATTGATGGGGGCCTACATATTTGAAGGTAGTAAATGCATCAAAGTTGAATGACACCAATGAACCTATGTAGTTAACTCTGCTCATTGGTAAAATGTGTAGCTTTTTGGTCCTGATTTTATGGGCTTCGTTGGGGCACATATGCAGCCTGGGTAGGTATATTGCAGTGGAAGATGAGCTGTGCTACTTGCTTTTTTGCGCTGCAGACTTGAGGCTATGTGAGGATGAATTTTTAGAGTAAGAGTATCTTTTTAGTAGTAAAAGCTGGTTGCATTGCTGATGGTGAACCTCTTGGATACTAGTCACACTTATTTGCAGTTCACGTCTTTTTGACTTCTCATGTAGCATTGCCCTACTGCTTAACAACTATAATATTAAGGGTACCCATCTGACAAATTTTATAACCCAATTTGTACCACTTATTGTTCAACACCTAAGCAACTACAGTTACACAATAAAGCACATTGTCCTTAATGGATATTTGTCATGAAATGACGTGTGTATCATGCCCTATTAGGGGCCACCAAGTGGATCCTAGTGGATGACTAATCATATGACATATCATCAATTAGTTAGCAAGTTAGTTTATGTTAGATATTAAATGTGTGGTTGTAATTAATGTAGTGAGTTGGTTAGCAATGTGTTACTAGTAATTGATTGTGTGTTATGAGTGTGTGGTGGATATTAGCCTAATTAGTCTACGTAGAAATAGATGGACATGTCACAACCTATATTACAACTTGTCAATTCCCATAGCAAACACCATGATTCAAAGGTACCTAACAAAATTTCTACATTAGGAATATTTCATGGCATCAAAAAGCAAGATTTCATATTATAGAAACAAATATGTAGAGAAGCATTAAACTTGTGAATGGGAAACAATTTATAATGGAAATTCATGACTACATTGGGAAAGCTCAATATGGAAGGAAGAAGGAATTTATAGAATTTTCTTCCCTTACTAAAGAGTAATTTGTAATGAAACCCTTGAAAATTTCTCACTCCAAGCACTCTAGAGATTATCCTTTTGCTCTCCGTAAAATCTAGTTAATTTCGATAGAGAAAGCATCTCACTTCCAATACACACCATAAGCACCTTCAAGCACCCTCCTTAAGCTGCTTCATGCTTATGATGTGTCAAGCTAGGCTGAATTTTTAACCTCAATCAGGCCTTACTTTTAATCTATGTAACCTCCTAATTTGCTACCGAAAATGACTTGGCATAAATAAAGCAATAAAGTGAGCCATGAACAAAACATTTGTAGGTTGCTCGAGCCAAAAAAATTTGGAAACTCATGCGAATCTGGCTGCTAGCAATTTGCTCAAGTGAGTACTTGTGTGACACATTCTAGAACTGCTTTGCTTGAGGAAAATATTGCGTGACAAACACATGAAACATTATGAACAGATTTAGCTTAAGCAAAACTCGAGCAAAACTCCTGCAAAACCTCTCTAAACTAACTAAAGCTGTTTACAATCTATTGATGGGACGGCTCCATTACAGTCTATTGTTCTAACCATGTAAGTGCAAAATACAACGGGCCCATGAGTTCCAAGTTAAAACTTAGCTATAAGTTTAATTAAATACAGTGAGCATCAACCAAAACTTTTGTGTTTTGTATTTTATGTTGCATTTCATTGGTGTGATTGCATAGGTGTTTCTTATTGATCTAAGGCTCATATAAATCTTACCTTGCAGGAATGCATTGAAAAGGTGGACCATAGCTGAAGCCTGCTGCAACTAGATTAGTGTGGTGTTATGAATTTAATAAAGGCCCTAGTTTTATCATTAAGTCTTCTTAAAATTTAGTTTGAAAGAGTGAGACCAAATTTCCTTTATTTGTAAATTGGTTTATGATTTGAGTTTATTCTTAAGTTTTTATTTAGGTTCAATATTTTTTTTTTATTTAACCTTCTCTCTGAAGAATGCAAGGAACTTTTTGCTTGCAATCTATGGAAGATTTTTAGGAAAGTTGGTTATTTAATTGAGGAATGTGCTTGCACAACCGGTTGCTAGTAAAGGGAGAATAAGTATAAAGGGTAGGTTTCAATATTTCTTACACACTCTAATTGGTCAATATCTGTTAAATTTTGGCTTTTTTGCCAAAATTCAACAAACCTCTTTGTCTGTGTTTAGTAAAATTGCAGAATTGACCTTAGCAAAGCTGAGATCAGACAATTGCCTCAATGTCCCTTCATGGATTTTACCTGTTTGCATCATTGTCACACCCCATGTTCTCTTCAGACTTTTTATTGGTCTCTTCATGTATTCATTTTTGCTTGCTTATAGATGGACTTTTTAGTGACTTCTTGTTCTTTCACTTCTCTTCCCCCTCTAATGAAGTATTTCCGTTAAAAATGTTAGATTTTGTGCTGTTTGATAGGATTTAATTGGTCTAGAATTGTGAAAGATGATTAAGTGGGTGTTTGAGTGATTTCTTATTCTTCCTTCTCCCCCCCCCCCATTAAATATGAGGAATGATTTCTTATTAAGTGGGTTTTCAAGTAATTTCTTATTTTTCCTTCATTAAATATGTGATGTCTTTTGTCTTTGACGGGATTTTAACTGGCTTAGAATCAGGAAAGATGATTCAGTGGCTCCTGTTGACAGAGTTGACCATATCAAGGAGACATTTTCAAGATTAGACATTAATGAAGATTCAAAGTCCAAGAATGATCCAACTACACTGCAACAGCCTGTCTTAACCAATTCAGAATGCAAGTGTGGGATGCCTTTATGCATTTGTGTGGCCTCAGTTATATCCAATGGCACAGCTTCTGCACAGGTCTGGTTCATCTTGTGGTTTTTAAGTGCTCACAATGTTTTCTGCAGCCTGTCAAACTTAAATCTCATGATCCTTTTCTTTTTTGTGCTGGTGAATGTGAGTTGTCATCAAAGACTGCAGCAACATCTGCTTCACTGTTGAACTCAAAGCCAAAGAGGACAGATTCCATCCCAAAGACCCGACGTCCTACTGAAGATGCCAAGCAAACGTATGGTGCATCTTTGGCTATGCTTATGCATAATTAAGATTACTCCATGTTATTATTATAACTGTGGTGGTTCCAGAAAACATGAAATCCTTACATGCAAGCTTAGCTGTCAACCTGAATGAATATCTGTCTTTCTTTGAGTGCGCCCACAGCACAACAATAGTCCTGTAGGTCTCGTGAAATCAGTGCAGCTGAAGTGTGCTGTTACCTTTTTGCTGCTTTTTCTCTATGATTGTCTTTTTATCATGCTAGCTAGTGCCAAGTCCAGTCCTGAGCTTTTGAGTCATACTGTATATCTTGTCAAGTCATGAGTCTTACTGTTTCTTTCTTCCTAGTCATGAGTTATTCATTTAATAAACATTGGAAAATCATTATTTGCTGAACCCTATGGACAAAATTGGAACTGCTCTTTAGATAGAATGCTACCAACCAGCTTAAAGCAAAAACGAATGATGAGAATCCATGTAAGTGACTCCACTTAGTGGGAAAGTGTTTAGTTTTGTTTTTTGTCTTTGATTCTGCCATCTTTCTCCCCTTCTTGCTATTGGGAAGCGAAGAAGTTGAGCAATATCTTCATTGTAAAAATCTTGAGCTTGTGACAGTATTCATTTTTTGGGTTATCTAGCAATTCTTCAATGAAACTAAGTTTGCAGTTTAAGAAGATTGTGAGAAGCTCTTGTTTGCATACTTGATCTTTATGTTGTATAGCATGTAGAAATTTTCACAACTAACCAGCCAATATTGTAATGATTCTCAGTTCAAATTCAGGTCTAGGCCAATCTTCTAGTGGTTTGAATAAACTTCAGATGGACTATGAATTGAATGGGGAGGTACAGGATTGTGTATTTTTGTCACCCTCAAATTCCTAGTTGAGGTTAAGTTCAATAGAACATTTTCTGGTTTGGGCTTATGCCTGTGACTGTGGTGCCCAACTTTTTAATCAGGGTATAAGAGAAGCCATAAAAAATGGTGATGTTGCTGCTGTCCAGGAGCTCCTGCATAAGGTATTCACTATTTTGTTGCGCTGTCTGCATTGTATCAATTAGGCTGAATATCAGTACTTTGGCAGGGCGTTGATTCAAATTACTGTGACAAGCAAGGATTCTCATTGTTACATCTGGTACATATCTCTGTAGTTGGATTGATCCTGGTTCACTCCAGTACATGCACTCATCACTGTCTATTGGATTTCCCTAACACTAATTCTAACATGGAAAATATGGGTATCTAATTTCTGAGTTACTTGGATATAGGCTGCAATGTTTAATCAAACAAATGTAGTTTTTGCCCTCATGGAACACGGAGCCAGACTCGACTGCAAGAATTCCCAAGGTGATTATTGTGTTATATGCAAATGTTGTGGTTATTCAATTTGGTGGACAGTTAACAGAACTGAATTTTCCTGGTGAATTTTCATTTGCGTGGGCAGGCGATATTTGTTGTTAACACTTGCCTCTTAGATGATGTCTTATTCATGCACATATAATGTTGGAGGTGCTATGAACTTTTATAGTACCTCCATATTAGAAAAGAAGATCTATGAGTATTCTATTCCAAAAGCAAATGTGCCTTAGACATCATAAATGTTGCTTACTCTGGTATAGTAGCCAGTGGAGAATTCTCATTGTTTGGAACTTGTTCAGGGGAGACGCCATTGGATTGTGCACCTGCCACGTTGCAGTACAAAATGCAAAGGAAGATGGAAGAAGGGTTGCGTTGAGTCCTTTATCACTTCTTTCCGAGGAATTTTTGTTTATTGTTCTGGAGTGTCTGTGTGATCTCTGTAAACTTTTCTTGTTTCCTTTATTGGGGGAAAATTGGTTAGCTTTGTAATGCAGAGGGATCTGTCAACATTAACATGGCTTGCACCTACGGTTATCCCACAGTTGGTTATTAACATTCAGTTGTTGATCAATAGAATTTGGGGGTTTGGGGAGTTGATATTTACCATCACATTTCCGTACCGTCGGAGAATATTGTACTAAGTTGTGTAGAATAACGATGATGGATTTTGTATAGCCGACTTACCTAGTGCCTTTGTTATTGTTGTTGAATGTTACTGTCACCTTTTGTCATTGAACAGTGGGAAGCTCCGTTCAATGCAGCCAAAGATTGATGTTTTGCAACATGTGCTCGTCCTGTTGATAATTTACTGAGTCTGCCTTGTGTACCAGTCTATGAATTAGCACTGGCATGGCAGTCATTATTCTTGTTGGTTTCATGAGCTTCAAAAAAGGATCACCCGGGCAAATGCAGGCAATTTGTGCGTAGTGTATATATTTGGGGTGTTGGTATGGAATAAAGTCATAAAGGAAAGCAGCTAGCCAATCTGTGTACATAAAGAATATGTTGTGGCCATTCATAATTTTGTTTCTGGTCTTGCTTCCTCACAATTTCTCTCTCAGCAATGATAGGCATACGAAGGAGAAGTGGGGCATGGGACAATTCTTCACAGATAAGTGGGTAGTCATCCTCGTTTGATTTCAAGGGAACATATTTATCATTTTGGCATTGCGATGCTTGCCACGGAAAAGAACCTTTACGTAGATGGGGTTTCGTCCGCTTTGTCCTTTTTAAAATTTACAATGTGGAATACCTAACGTTGTATGCTTATTATATATATATATATATATATATATATATATAAGCAAAAGCAAGTTTGATGAAGGATACAATATAAAGATAAATACCTTTTTTTTTTCTATGAAAATTTGTTTCTTTATCTATATTTTACACTTGTTTTGAAAAAAAAAAAAAAAACCGGAAGATCTCAATTGAAAGATGATTTATCGACCGTAAAACCTTCATGATGATTTTTCCCATACCCATAGAAGTCTTAAAATCATATTATAATATTATGATTATTTCCATAAAAAATCCGATAAATTGTTGGTGCAAAGTCATCTTGCTTAGAAAGTTGTCTTTTGTGCCTGAAAGCTTTCGAGGATAATCAAATAAAAGGTTTCTTTCCCTATCAATTCTATTACGCATATTCCACTATGTATGTACGTGTATATATATGTATTCCTTTCTTGTCAAATTTCCCTTTACTCTCTCTCTCTCTCTCTCTGCAGGGGAATCAGTTCGATTCCTTGTCGTCAAGCTTGCATGTAATACCTTCCCTTTCCTTGGAAAGTTGGTCACGGTTTTATCAGTTTCCTTTGTTGAATATATACCATGAGCGGACAGCCAACTTGGACTCCACAAATAGAGAAGATAACCGAGGAGGAGAAATATGGATCCACATGTCTTAAATAGGTGCTTATTGTTGTGCCTGTTGGGTGTAGGCTTAGTGGTGGGCGGCCTAGGACTCGGCTGCAACTGGGGACTACGAGCCACCCATCCTCTCCCATCTGACATTGCTGTGAAGCTGATGAAAGATAATGGGTTCAGTAAGGTGAAACTCTTTGAAGCCGATCAAAGTGCCCTCAGATCTCTGGGTAATTCAGGCATTCAGGTTATGGTAGGAATACCCAATGAGTTATTAGCGCCGCTTGCCACTAGTGTCCAGGCTGCTGTGAATTGGGTGTCACAAAATGTCTCCACTTTTATTTCTCAAAATGGAGTTGACATAAGGTACTTCCCCTTGCACCACTCGATGCTTTAATTCCCGGAGTATGATGACTAATGATTATGAAGTAGCTTTTAGTTATAACCAAGCAAAGGTGTCTTTACGTATTATATACTGTACTATCATAAATAACTTAAGTTACCATATTTTGAATTGTAAATGAAATAGGTACAATTAAAAAGTACTTTTATATATGTATAATAAGTTAAATTTTAGTTATATTCCAAAATAAGGAAAACATTACTTACCCTAAAATTATGTTAAGTCATGCCTTTTTTTTTAAAAAAAAAAAAATCAGTCTGACGTCATTTTACTTTCTGGTTCCTACCAATTATTGACACTACCACTCATACAAGAGCCACTGCAGAAATAGTCAGCTTTGATATTTCCTCCGGCACCTAGAAATATACTGAAAGCTTCTATGGGCATGTGAACATAGGTTGATCTCAAAATTTGCAAGAAAATTAGTGGCAGTGGACAGGTCTATAGGAAAAACGAAAATTAAAGAGCTGATCTTTCTTCCTGCTTACCTTATTTTCAATCTATGATTCCAACCTTCGTGTCATCAGCTGTTGAGGGGTGCAATTTCACTATTAATTTTGCTATAATTTTAAATTCTAATTGTACTACTTTTCAGATATATAGCCGTCGGGAATGAACCATTCTTGAAAACTTATGGAAGTAATTATCTAAACACAACATTTCCGGCACTCCAAAACATTCAAGCCGCCCTGATTAAAGCTGGTTTAGGTAGAAAAGTAAAGGCCACAATACCATTGAATGCAGATGTTTATCAAAGTGTTAGTGGTCTTCCCTCAGGAGGTAACTTTAGGTCAGACATCTATAATCTTATGATCTCCATCATCAAATTCCTCATCGACAATGGCTCTCCCTTGATCGTCAACATCTATCCATTTCTCAGCCTCTATGATGACCCAAATTTCCCCTTTGAGTATGCCTTCTTTGATGGCTCTTCCAACACCATTGTTGATGGCTCCATAACATACACCAATGTCTTTGATGCCAACTATGACACCCTCATTTCAGCCCTTGAGAAAAATGGCTTCGGTTCAATCCCCATCATTGTAGGAGAAGTGGGGTGGCCGACAGATGGTAACACCAATGCCAACATAAAAAATGCCCAGCGGTTCAACCAAGGGCTTGTCAACAGGATACTCCAAGGCAAAGGCACACCTAGGAGACCCACTGCACCTGATATTTACATCTTTTCTCTCATTGATGAGGATGCTAAGAGCATTCAACCTGGGAATTTCGAGAGGCACTGGGGTATTTTTCGCTATGATGGAAGCAGCAAGTACCAATTGGACATGGGCAACAACAAGAGTCTTGTCCCTGCTAAAGGTGTCAAGTACTTAGAAAAGAGGTGGTGTGTGATGGCACCTCAGGCGAGTGTTTCTGACCCCAATTTGGCACAGAGTATCAGCTATGCTTGCAGCAACGCGGATTGCACGAGCCTTGGGTATGGATCGTCGTGTGGAGAGCTGGATGCTAGGAGCAGTGCATCCTACGCTTTTAATATGTATTATCAGACCGTGAACCAAACTGCAGGATCATGCCAGTTTAGTGGTTTAGCTACAACGACCACCATTGATCCATCTCAAGATGGCTGCCAATTTGAAATTCAGATAGACATTGCGAAGCATGGGAAGAGTAGCAGTCCCTGTTCTCCTTGGGCTCCAAGCTTGCACAAGTCATCAATGGCCATAATATTTGTGGTGGTGGCAGTTCTGAACCCCAGATGCTGTTCATACTGATGTACTGTTTAGTTAGTCCTGAATTGGCAAAATTATTCATTTTCCCCCCTTTCTCCCTTTTTATTTTCCTCGTTTGGTGGGGGAAGGGGGGGTGGGGGGGGGGGGCTAGTCAAGAATGGGGGTGATAATCATGAATTGGGAGGTGTAATCTAATTAATCAGTGAGCAGGAGTGCACATCCTTAAACAGTAATGAGGCACCAAAACTTAGCTTGGAACAAGGAGGACATATTGTAAGTACTTGAAACCGTAAAATGAATTTTAAATATCCTACGTGTCATTGGTAAGAGTAGGGCTCACGTACCGAAAGAAACTGAAAATACCATGTGTGCCATGACATCTGCTAGCTTGGAAAAAAGAGGACAGATTGTGAGCACTTGAAACCATAAAATGAATTTCAAATTTACGTGTCATTGGCTAGTGTAAGTCTTCATTGTTTCATATTGGGATTAACTACATTCCTAACGGAATAAAGTCTTCAATTATAAAAATAATAATAAAAATAAAATATTATAAGATTAAAAATTTTTAGACAATTATGGACTAACTCTATAAAGGCCTTAAATGAGTTAAATTTGTAGAAATTTTGATAGGATACATGTTTTGTTAATTTATTTTTGTAAACAATAAAAATATTTTTAATAATTTTTTTATCAATTAGAATTCTTATAAATATTAAATTAAACATATATGTGTAATTAGAATTAAAAGATAAATTTACTAAGATTCTAAAATTTATAGAACTCTGCTTAAACCCTAATTTCTTCTTGAAAGCCAAAAAATTACTCCCAAAAACCCTAATTTTCCTTGTGGTGCACACCCCCTCGTCTTCTTGAGCATGTCGGCTGCCCCCTCGTTATCATAGCAGCTCAATTAAAAATAAAAAAGGGGAAAAAAAGAAGAAGAACCCTACTGGCCCCTTCCCTACTTAACCCAGTTTTCCTTGTATCTCCAACCCTAGCCGCCCCCACCCATCATTCTTCGCCACACTTTTCGACAGCCTAGAGGGAGAGAGAGAGAGAGAGGGAGGTGGCCAAGAGAAGAGAGAGAAAGGAGAAAATCCTTTCACACACCTAGCCTTCTCATCTCCTTGGTGGTGGCTCTTGAGAGATCCGTGCGTGGAAGGGTTGTTGGTGGTCATCCGGGGTAAAAGCTTACAACTTTCATACATTCCGAGGCAAATAAAATACCCCACTTTCATTAGACATTTCTTACTCTTCTTGTTAAGCAAGGCCTTATCTTTCACCATTGTTAATCTATTTTGACAAGTTAAACTGATAATAAATAAGGTGTTATGATAAATTTTATGACCGTTTAATTTGTTTTACAATGATTTTGGAGCAATATTTGATTGGCATTCGAATTAATATTTAAATGCTGCATTGTAAGTTGGCTAACATTTTAACAACATTTGAATGTCACAGTATTCATGGTTAAATCTACTTACTTCTCACATGATTCTTGATTATTTCATGTTGCTACACTTTATATTATTGAATTGGATCTTGTTAATGAGAATTGTAGAGTAGAGACCTTTTAATATTATCATTTTATTACTTGTTTTTCATAAATCGATAGATTTATTGTATGTTTGACTTAGCATGCGATCGACATAAAAGGTTGCATTTGAATGCAAGGGCATGCTCGGAGTAAATCGATAAATTTATGAGCCTAGTCATGTTTTCTAAGGTTTAAATTTAAATTTTATTATAATATTGATTAAGTAAGCTAATATGATTAGAATTAAGGTCTAATGATGAAGAAAATTAGGTTAAAAATAAATATTAAATCGAATCAGATTGAGTGGAAGGACTTGACCGATGCCTAAGCACCAAATCCCATGTGGCAGCGCTCAAAGCTAGCTTGAAGGGACGCCCGAGCACTGAAACCTATGGGATCAGTGCCCAAAGTGCATCTAGATAGTATTCGTGCGCCATAGCGTTAAGTCTTAGCGATTGATGCATGTCTGACAGTACGCTTGAGCGCCACTCAGTACAAATAATAAAATCTGGTTGATTTCTATTATTTTTTTTATAAAATTTAAGAGAAGAGAGAGAAAGAGATGAAGAGAAGAGAGAGAGACAGAAAGTCTAGAAAGCTCAAATTAAGTGATTCCAAATTAGAATTTGGTGAGAATCAAGTTAAAGTAAGTATATTCTAAGCCTTTTCTCTATTGTTGCTAATCTTTTTCCTATTTTATTAGAATTTTTTTGTTTTAAATAATTATATATGACATGATTTTGAAGTTAATGTGTTATTATTTAACACGCATATGAATTTCTCTTCATTTTGTTACAAAAATGCATGAAATTCATGCATCAACTCATGTGTATTGTATATCTTAGTTTTTTTTTCTACAATATAACCTTTATGCATGTTCTAAAAACCTAATATTATACTCCGACATGCTTTATTTCATGTACAAAATTCTTGCATGTTTAGGAACTGTTAAATATATGTTCTGCAAATTCAACTAGAATTCCTTACGTGTGTTGAAATTTACATAAAGGCTCTACATGCTATTGATAAAATAAATTGTTGTAAATTTTATGCTATTGCTGATTTCTACACTGTTTTACTAAATTTTTCTATATTAATTTGTTAAGAATGGTTCTGTATAATCAAAAAATTATAATTCAATATTTCATGTTAAAAATTTATAGAATTATACGAAAAATTCTATAATTATGTAAAAAAATTTTGAGCAGTTTCTTCAGGTATGAGAAAACTATTACTTATGTAGGAAAGTGTAAAATTTTTCTAAATTTATGCATTGGACCATGGTTATTGTTTAGTAGGTAGTATATTATGACATATCTTAATACATTATAGTAATAAATTGAGATTCGAACATATCATCCGTAGGTGAGAGGTGATGTTTGTCATTGTCTGCATGGTTATATGTATGACGGCCCACCTACGAGTTTTCAATAATAGTATATGGTTTTTAGTTGTGTAGAAACGAATATAAGTTGAATTTTGATTGTCCGTTCATTTAGTCGGTAAATCCTACTAGTCATTTGTCCCTAAAAAAAATTAGATTTTAACATGTTTGATAAAAAGAAATGAATAAGAATATAATAAAAAATTTTGAAAAAGATTAATTTGAATTTCATGCGTAAGTATCATGAAATTTTATATCATTATATTAGATTATAATTCATTGTCCTTTCAATATTTTTTGATATGTTTTAAATGTAAATTGTATATGATCATTTGTTAAATTATATAATTGCTAAACTTTTAACTCTGTATTTTTATTTTACCAACCCTTTTAAATGAAAGGTTTGAATACTTGTAAGACAAACAGGATCGAGAAAGAATCAATTCGAAGAGTTTAGTTTAGAATTTTAATGTTAAATATGATGTTGTGTTTCAATTCCGGGTAGTAGATAACATGTTTAATAATGTGTTTTAGTTTGAACTTAGTTTTTGGACAATTGTAGTTAATACTCTAAGTTATTCAAATTATGTTTATGTATGTGAGATGCCATAAGTTCTCAGATGTACCCATGTTCTATATAGTTTGAGATGCCGGATTGTCGGTTCGTCCAATATTAGTTCTTATCAGAATGTGTATGATTTATTTTTTTCACTAAATATAGACTCTGTTTATGATATAATTGAGACAAGCTTCTTATATAAAATCCGACGTTACTATTGTGTCAGTGTCGGAGTCATATGTGACGTGGTATAATTTGGATCTTATGTACGGTCTATATTATATCATTGTAGTCTATTGAATTATTGACATGAAGTTCACATTTAAATATTTATTCAATGACTATTTGGTTAATTATTAATGACGGGTTCAGGATTTGGGACGTGTATCTTGAAAATGCAACTCAATGGATGTATTATGGGTGGATTGTTGAACTTATTCTTAAATGTTGTGGAAAAATAATGTTGTTTCATAATTCTAAGAGCCGAAGTTTGACTCCATGTGTGAGACGTCTTTCGAACGTCAATGGTGATTCAGGGCAGATTTGGGTTTTAGGAAAATATGTGGCTTAGAGACTAAATAGGATGTAGTTTTCACAATTTTGTGGCATGGATTAAGCTGTGAGGTAGAGTGTTGGCAGATCCCCGTGTTCCAGCGTGTGAATGGCACGTTGTGATGTTCAATGAATGTCAAAGTACCAAAGTGTCGATATAGTCCTAATATTAAGTATAAGATCTAGGGTGACTATTCTAATAGCGTATCTTATATTTAGACAATAGTAGAGCCTAATATGTAAGGTATGAGTTCTGAATTTTAAATTTTAATTATAATTAATTAAGTTAAGATAAGAAATTAAGATTAAAAAAGAAAAATTATGTGAGTCAAAATCAAAATTGGATTAGGTCACATTGAATTAATAGGTGTTTGATCGATGCATAACGTACACACATGCATGTCTTGGGTAGAGAGGTTGTTTTTGATGGACACTTGATCGAAGTTCGAGCGCACTTTTTAGTGTGTTCATACTCGATACATACTTGAGGGACACTCGAGCGTGCTGGGGCAAAATGCCAACACTTGACGCACACCCAAAGCAGCTCTCATGTGCCATCATGTTTGGCCATGGCATCTGATGCGCGCTCATGTGTCAATCCACTATATATATTATATCCGTTTGATTTTCAGTCATTTTCTACTAGATTTTAAGAGAGGAGAGAGAAGGAGAAGAGAGAGAAAGAGGGAGAGGAAGTTAGAGAAACTAAATTTAAGTAGATCAAAGTAAATTTTGATTATTTTGAATTAAGGCAAGTGTATTCCAAAACTTTCTTTCTTTATTGCTGAATTCTTTTCATTTTTTTTGAGTATTTATTACTTTAAATATTCATGCATGATATATTTTCGTAACTAAGATAATGGTTTTTCACATATATGAATCTTTACTCCCATTCTTTGTAATTTTTATAAAAATCATATTCTTAATTCATATACTTTGAGTTATTAAGTTATTTTTTTACAATTTTCTTACATGCATATATTGAATTCATGCTTAAATGACTCTCATATGTTTTAAATTCATATATAATATTTTGTATGTTTAAATTTGCTAAATATCTGACTTATATATTCTAAAATCTTTTAAAATTGCCTGCATGTCTACTTACAAAAATGAGTTTCTGATTTTTTGCATTAATTTGCCAAGAACAATTCCACATATTTAAAAACCTTATAATTTAACCTTTCATGTTTTAATTTAAGCACATTAAAGTTTCTACAGAATATTAAAGTATTATATGATAGGAAATTGAAGAAATTTATAGAAAAAACTCTACAATTTGTTAAATAATTAAGAATATTTTCTCTGAATTGAGAAAATACAAGAATTATATAAAATTACGTAGAATTTTTATTTATTTAAGCATCAGACCACAGTAAGATATTTATCGGTGATATATTATGGCATGCCTTAATATATTATGGTAGTGATTAATGTTTAACATATCATTTACGGGTGAAAGCAGCGTTTAACTATGTCTACAAGATGATATGTATGGCAATCCGCTTATATGTCTTGAATAGTAATGTAAAGTATTTTATTATTTGGAAACAAATATAATGTAGGCTTCATTATTCGCTCATTTAGTCGGTAATAACCTACTGGCCTTGGTCCCTAAGAATTTGTATAATTAAACATAAATTCATACTAGAATCTGAATAAGAGTAGAAAAAAAAAATATGAAAAACTGTACACATTTGTCATGAAATTTATGGCAATTCATATGAATTTGATTCGTTGCCCTTCCGACATGTTTTTATGTACATTGTTTGTTTAATCATAAAATTATATGTTTCGTTAAATTTTTAACTCATTCATATTTTATTTTTTATTAACACCTTCAGATTAATAGTTCAAGCACTTGTTGGATGAGTAGGATTGAAGGAAGAGATATTCGAAGAGATTAGGATTAGAAATATTAGTTAATTGATGATGTTTTTAGTTTTGATCAGTAGCTTATAATGTTTATATTATTCGAATGATTATTTGTAATCAAATGAATGGATGTTGGTTTATCCAATATTAGTATATTGTTGATGTAAATTATTCTAGTTTTTTTAGATTAGACATAATTCTTTACGTATAGTCTGACGTTATAATATAATTGGTATTCGGAGCCACTTTTGGGTTTGACAAATTTGGGTCCCGTAGTTCGATTAATTACTATTTTTGAGTTGGCCGAAATATCGACGTATAGGTCGCATCCTAAAGTTAATTGAGTTTATTAATTGTTATTGAATGATCTCGCTAATATTTATTATTCGGTTTTGATACAGGGACGTGACATAATAGGTACTGCGACTTGAGTACTTGAAGAGTTGTTCTCGTGTTTTTTTAGTATTGACTTTCTTGATGTTGTCTTTATTTGCGTGAGTTGTCTTTGGCATTTGTGGTTGGGTAGATGAGATTGTATGAAAGTATTATAGTATCAATGAGTATGAAACTTGTGGAACAGTAATATAACTTATAGTTGTCCAATATCTATAATATATCCCGATATATGAAGATCTAATTTTTTTTATGGGATATTTATAATCCTATGATCAACGCATAATCAAATATCAAGCGATGTTTTGATGAGGGATGTGGGTTGACTTGCGATTGAGGATTCCTATACCCTGTGTGGGCATTGAAGGAATCGAACGTAGCCATTCCTATACCTTGGGTGGGCTTTGAAGAAATTAAATGTAGCAATTTTTATACCCAGTGTAGGCATTAGAGAAATCAAGCCTAGTGAGACTCTTATACCAAAGGTGGGTCATGAGAAGCGAGATAGAATATTCCTTATAACCAGAGTAGGTGTTAAGAATTGTTTATGTGTAAGGTATAGTGAGACTTCTATAGCAGGGGTGAGCATTGAACAGCAAGATGGAATAACTTTCTATACCCAAGGTGGGGATCAAGGATTACTCACATACGTGATATCTGAAAGAAGAATCTTGGTCATATGGAAACTTGTTAGCATTAGTTACTGTGTAATGGCTACCTGACCGATTGAGTTGGGTGTACATAGGCATTAGTTTATAGTAATATAATAAAATCTAAAGAGATTGTTGTGACATCTCATAAAGTAGTAACCTCTATGAAAATGGGTTTGGTTGAACCTATGTCTCTTATCGATGTTTGGATCCTGTGGAATCTCTATTGTTTTCTCGATAATCTGGTTCAGTAACAATCCTTGATAGTGATATTTGTAGTCTGGGTCATGATGATGATAGGGTGTACAAACTCAGATAGGGTACGGCAGATTGTTGTTTCTAATCATTGTCGTCTCATATTTACATTGCTTTTTGATATTCGTATTGTTTATTCTTGTTGTTATGTATCACTTATTAGTTTTTGGCTTATCCTTACTTTTTAATGGCTTCATAGTGTACATTCATAGAGCTAGCTGGAAATTTAGTTTTTGCTAAATAGCTTACAGGTAGATGATCCTAAAACTAATTGTTTTATTTTAAGAATTTGTGATGATTTATTTTCTATCATAGTAATAGAGACAATTTTTTTTTATTAAGGTTATATTTCTTTGGTTTTAAATGTATCGGACATTTACATTGTAGCCTGTGGTTTGAGGAGTAGACTTTTGATGGATGATTTATTTATTATGGATTTATAAATATTATATTTTATTATGATTTTATAATTATTATTTAAATTGAGGTTTTCGCATAAGCGGTTTGAACTGGGTGGCAAACAATCGTGATCCGGATCACCATAATAATTGTATCAAAGAGACAAGGTTTGAGAGGGCATTTGAGGACTTGGCAATTGAAAATATTCAATAAATATTATGAATCGCTAAGTGCTGGAGGACTTATGATATTAGCATATTCTAGTCCTAGAATTGTTGTGTTGAGTAGGACTTAAAATAGGTAAAAGTTTTGGGCAATCATTTTCTATTCTTGTGTAGATTTTGTCATATTACCTATCACGCGTTCTAATTATTATTTGCTTAATCCTTAATTTTCTTTAATTATATTTTAAATTATTAATCATATGAAATTTAGTTTTCTATTTTTCATTCTTCAAACCAAAAACTTAAATAGTTTGTCTAAGTGTAACTTGACATAACTTCACAACCAAACAAAAACCCCGAATTTAGATAGTTCAAATCACAAAACTCGAAGCGTCACACCTAACAATAGCTTTGATAACCAACAAACATGACCTCGACCATATATAAAGAAAGAGCATCCAATTTAAATCAGAGTAACTAAAATCACAACCAAACTATGCTATGGCGAGAAGACTACATATTATCTCTTACAAATAGGACTGAATGTCATTTTCTTTTGCCATTCGTAGATAATATATACAATCCTTAAATTTATCCTCGTAAAAACACAATCGGAAATGGTCTCTATATTACATATCATAAAACTTTTCCTATATAACGAAAAAGGTTGAAGTTTCCACTTGAAAAGGTTAATCACAAAGATTTTCTTTTGGGAAAGGTTACATATCAAAGTACATAACGAATATGTGAATGCTATAGAGATCTATGGTACAACTTGAGGCACCACCACTAACCAGATGGTGGAGTTCCGTAGCACACTCTAGCACATGGCACTACTAGTAAAGTAGGCAATTAGGTGCCTAGGTGTTGTGATTGAGGATCGAGACTACCCCCAGAATGGAAAACTACCAGCATTTTCAAGAGAGAGTGTCACGATCCAAGAACACAATATGCGCAGGTCAAAAATAAAATCAATAATAATATTTCATCAACCATAAAAATTTAACCCGGGTATGACAATCATACACATATAGGATCCAACATAATAAAACCCGCACAAGATTTCATTGAATATAAATTCAGACAAACATAATATATGACATACTATCCAAATATCGCAAGGAAGGTATTCAACATTACAATAACTCATTAACATAACACAATAACTCAAATATATTCCATACATGGATCAAAGCCTTTATCCGGCCAAAGATAAAAATCATAATATATTCCCGAGATCTGAAATATAACCAATAAAAATATTTCAACTCATCGATAGTAATCTGCCACAATAAATTACGTCTGAACTCCTACAAGAGTATCCGTGCCATTAGTATGAAGGGATAAAATATAAAAATATGAGCCTAAAACTCAACAAGTATTGTATATATGTAAATAGTGCATATAAATTAGAGAAAAGGGATAACAATTATAATCGTATCAAAATAAAACACAAGGTCCGTAAAATCTCTAAAAATCGAGGAGATTTCTCGTACTAAATTGTCGTCCGTATCAAATAGTCCCTCGGGACATAATCATAATAAATAACGATCCGATCAAATTTTATAGACGATATCATATTATATGATCCGATGTCACATTACATAATCGTGACCATCGCCACATCCGTATGGGACACATATCATCGTTCGGATCTAAATCTCACATAACATATGCTAAAATCGAAGAAAATATCGAAACTAAAACATATAAATATAAAACATGTTCAGGGGTTTAACACATCAATATGTCTGAGACATTCTTATCGCCCATCCGTGGGCCAAACCACGTATCTTAAATCATAGTCCACGCAACACATGCAGAAATACAAAGCATGCACGAAATCGGAGAACCAAAGATTAATAATACCAACTTGAGGAAGGGTTACCCTCGTCCGGTAATCATGGCTATATCAACTACGATTTAGGCTAGTAGCTCAAGGCCATCTATGTACTTTGTCTCTCATATATTAGGAACTTACTATATGTTACCACCCGCAACTTTGGATGCAACTTCAAGTTTTAGTTATATATTAGGACGTTCGAATATATTATTCCGTTGATTCCTTACGATGGTTTTCATTTAAATACACAGTGGGGTAGGTCAGCTGCTAAACGTCTCAACTTTCCTTCCGGCGGAAGTGGACCATATCATATACGTCCCCGTCGGGACTAAGCCTCCCCGTTGGGAGCGGTACCAATATCTCATATCTTGGATCACAAATAACGACACATCGGGTTTCGGATCGGCATGGTCTCATAGTAACCCTGCCCCCAGTAGTATGTATGATTAATGCAAGGCCTGGTTCATGATTTCACAATATACGGATACATAAATATACATATATACCATTTGGGTGTCTGAAAACCCTCATAATCATAAATACCAATGTAAAACCACCGTACAACCAGTAAAACATATATGCACGTATATAATTAATAAATTGGGTGTACATAAAAATACATGCATATTAGTAAAATCTTCGACAGTAGTCAAAACACATTAGAAATTAAATCAGACCAAGAATAGGATTAGAGGATACTTGTTTTAACAGTAAACTCCATAAATCTGAAGAAAGGATGTCTCGAAGCACTCAAATCAAGCGCTTTCTCTCTCAACCACCGCGCGCCCCCTTCCTATCTCCTCTGCGTGCGGCCTCTCTCGCCGCTTTTTCGCCGCTCCACCACCACGCCGCCTCATGTGGCCGTCACCGGCCTCCCCGGCCTTACCCAGTCAGCACCAACGCTGTTGCGCTGCCGTCTTTCTCCCTCTCTCCTCGTGCGCCGCCCGCATTGACTGTCGCACCGAGCCGCCACAGCCTCATCATCGACCACTGTCGCCGCCACTTCCACCCATCTAGCCACCGTCCTTCCTCAGCGAGCCTCTCTCTCTCTCTCTCTCTCTCCTTGTGGGGCTCACGTTGCCACGCCGCTCTCTCTCCTCGCGCCGCACCACCTCCGCCTCAGCCCGCGACCGTCATTAGCGTGCGACGTCACCGTCGCCCTCTTCCTTCTTCTCCCTTTGCAAACCCCTACTCCTCCCCCCTCGCTCTCTCTCCCCGACTCCCTCTTCTCGCTTCTCTGTTTTCCATTTTTTCATTCTTTTTTTTTTTTAATATTTCATTATATATTATTATTATATACTTATATTTATATTTTTTATTTAATTTTTTCTTTTATTCTTAAATCTAAGTCAATATTCAGACAGAAGTATAGGCGTGCTCTGGACGCCACTCCGAAATTTTAATCATTCCTTAAATTTTTATAATATTTTAATTTATTTTCACCACATCCAAAATATCAAAAATCACAACAAATATTAAAATAATCTAAATGGGGGTTCGAAATATTACAGAGAGAGAGTTGTCTTTTGAGAGATTTCACAGATAAAAAAAAAAAAATGAGAGTTCACTATTTTATAATTAAGGTTTCTATGTGAGTGGTTCGAGCCAAATAGTGGGGGCGGCCTATGTATGGGTGGCCACAACATGGGTAGGATTCACATGCCAAAAGCAAATTAAAAGTATCTTGTGTGCCATGACAAACCAATGATCAGGCTGAAGTTAATTTATTGGAGAAAGAAACTGAAATGCAACTCCTACAAGTAGGATTCACGTGGTTTGAACTTACAAAGATATGATGATCATTACAAAGTTGCATTACAGGAGAAGAGTGCAACTACAACGCAAAGCAGGGGAAGGAGATAGGGCGGTTGAGCGGTTGCCATAGGGGGCTTTAGCGGCTAGCAGGAGGTTGCAGTACCTATGTCACAACTTTGAACCGTTGGGATCAATTATAATCTATAATCTAATATTTAATATATTAAAATAGTATAGTATATAAATATTTTCATTTATAATTTTTTAAAATATTAAAATACCAAAATACTAATATAATAAAAAAAATAAAAAAAAAACATGATTATATATATATATTCTAATATTTTTTAATATTTATTTTCACCCCTTGGAATAGGAATAAGATCTAATGGATGAAAAGGGGTCACAGGAGTTACCGCGTCCAGTCGCATCCAACCTCTTTTACGTTTTTTGTGTTATATATATATATATTTATATTTATATTTATATATATATATTATAGATTATTTTTCCCTTAAAAGTGGAATATTTTAACAAGAATTAATTAAGACAAATTATGATTAATTATATTATAACGAATTAGGATGAATAGTAGGTAATATTAAGATTCACAAAATAAATTCCCATCATAAAAGGCAACTAAATACAATATTTAAATTTGAGTCGGATCTGACAATTATCTACACGATACCAACAATAATAATAATAATAATAAATAATAATGTCAATTATCACAAGATCACTTCGAACTACCCATCTGGATATTAATTGGTTACAACCTATGCAAAATATCTATAAGAAAAAATGGCAATCCAATAACACAAACTATATTACCGATCCAACTTAGACCAAAATGCCATGATCCAATTATGAAAATAATCTGAACCTAGCCTCTAAATCAATATGCTTACATTCATCATTTTCTCAGTTTTAAGAACACATTGAATACAAATACAATCTATCTATAAATCTAATAGTTACGAAATATAAATAAAATCTCAACTAGGGTCATCGTCTGAACTCCTTGCAAGTTATCTATAGCCATCTAATTTAAAAGAAATCAGAATAATAAAATTGTGAATCGAATACTCAGCAAATATCAATGTGTATATATATAATAAAATAGTATGTCCATAATCAGAGTGAAGAGATAAATCAATAAAATAAGTATAAAATCAATAAGAACCAAAATTCAAACATCCAATGTGACAAATCAATAAATATCTAAACGTAATCTTGTACATAGTATATAATCTAAAAGCAAATATTAAACAATTCAAATGTAAGAAACTAACTGAAATCCAATGTCCCAAATCCAAATGGCAGTCGAAACTTACAAATTTCAAATCAAAGTCTTAAATATCCAAATTAGATGTAGATAAACATATCGAAAATCTAAAAAATACTTAAATCGGGAACCAACAACAACAAAAATCTGATTTTGAGAAAGAATTACAGATACTCTCGATAATTTTAAAATGAATCGCTTCTATTTTGACTCATAGGCCAACTGTTTACATATTTATCTCTATAGATGGGGATAAATATTACTTTCTTTTGTCACCTGTGAATAATAGGTATAGTAATTAAGTCTATCTAAATATATTAGAATGTCTGAATATATTAATTTTATTTAATTTTTTATGCTAGTTTTCATAAAATACTAAACTAGGGAGGGTCTCTATAACCTTTAGGATCATTTTTGTATTGGCATATTCGATAACTATATTTAATCGTATGCCAATGTTGGGTTATGTTTATTGAAGTGCTGCATCAACTTATTTTCGTAGCTATCTGTTCCTGGTGTCTTGCGACCGTTGTTCACCTGCTCTACGCTTGAGCTCAGTTTCTAGTAGCATCGCGCCTGATATCCTCTCACCATCCGCTTGTGCCCCAATTCCAATAGCCTTGTGCTTACTGTGTGCTCACCATTCGCTCGAGCCCCAATTCCAGCAACCTCGCGCCTACCATGCGCTCGAGCCCTAAAACCAGTAACTTTGTGCCCAAGACTCGCCGCCTTCTTACTCAAGCGTCTATGCGTTTCCCTCTTAAAACGTTAGGTGTGCTCGCCACACATTCGAGCCGAGGCAACTGTCATTTTTTTAAATGTCCTTTTTGAACCTCTCTCTATATTTCTTCTATCTTTTAGTGACGAATCAACATTTTAAACTTCCTTCATTCAATGCATCAACATTTTAAATGATCAAGTGACGAATTTAATTAACACTATAAAATGTAGTAAGAAAATATGGATCAAGAAAAGTGAGCTCCATGACCAACAATCTGCTGCTTGACATTCTCACTAAACTTTGGATAGTGTGCATTTTGAATTTTTTAGAACAGCCATCAGTGTTTATTCGCCTCCCGAGGAATGACTTCTATTCAATTTTAAAAAAGAAACAAAAAAGGGGCAGCGAGCGCAAACTACGTGCGCCTACCTTCCACTAGCTCAAGCGCCGCTGGCTCTCGCTTTATCTTTTAGCGAGCAGCAAGCGCCTCACCAAACCCTCATTCAACGCTCTCTGTTCTCGCTCGCTTTCCACTCTCTCCTGCCTCCTTTCTCTCTCACCAACCTCCAGATCTGCCTTCATTCCTCTCAATTATGGACATCTCTCTAGGTAATTTTCTCTCTTCGCTTTGTATTTGGCCTTCGGTGCTTTCTTTCACCATTAATGGCGGCGTCGCCCTTTTTCCCTTGCTTATTTTGCTGGAGCTCCTCATGGGTTACTCCAATTTTGGCTGACTTCACCGATTTCTTACCGTTTCGCTCCAGATCCACCAGTTTGTGTGTGGATTTTGTGTGTCCAGTCATAGCGCCCATGGTGCCTCCCTTGTTTCTTGGTGAATCCCAGCACCCATGGCGCCTCCCTTAGTCTGTGACCCTTGCCGACCTCACCATGGTTAGGTGGTACCAGCCGTGGATCCAACCTGGCCTCTCTCGCACGGACTGTGGCTCACGTGTTGCCATGGTAGCGCACTGCTGGAGCGCTGCCCTATTTCTAGGCGCCGCACATTAGGCACATGCTTCGCGCCTGCCAGGCATTGCTCCTGTCCCACCCACACACACACAGCACCACACTCACAAAAAAAAAAGACACGTCGGCGTATCATTATTTGGGTGTTCTTAAAGTTCTCTCTTATGTGTGTATTGCAGATGTCAGGCTCACAAAAATCATTTGCTCACAAATCGATTGGCAAGTGCAATCAGCCGAATGGGCTCTCCACCCCCGATCGCTTTATCAATCCTGACGCTAAGGCCTTATTCACCTCGGCAAGTCTCAGCAGCAACATTTTCTTGAACGGGAAGTCTGCCTTACCTTCCTTGACCCCTTCATCTCTTCTGTCTTCACCAACTATCATTGGGAGCCGGTCCTCACTAGTTTGATTGCTTATTTTGCTATCATCATTTAAGAATTTTACTCCAATATTCGTGAGTCTTCTCTCACATCCTTTTTGACTTTCTTGCGGGGGCGACACCTCTGAATTACCCCGGATGTGATTGCACGGGTTCTTGGACTTCATCGGGTGGAAAATTCCAACTACCCCTTCACCCTGCTCTCTAGGTCACAACCCAATGAGATCGCTACCTTCCTTTATGGTTCACCTATGGAGTGGAATGAGCGATCTTTTAAAACTTTGCTTCTTTTCACTTGGCGTCTAGTCGTGAGTCGCATCATACTCAAGAATATTTTTCCTGTCTCACATTTCTCCTCCATCCCCCTTGAAAAAGCCCTGTTTCTCTATACACTCTTGAGTACGGGCTTATTGATTTGCCGTCCCACTTCTGTTTTCACATCTTCTCCCATTTCAACACATGTAAGGATGACAACTTCCCCATAGTTGTCTCATTCAGCGGTTGCTTGCTGGACTAGGTCTTCATTTTTTCGATCTTCCTCGTCTCTAACTTGCACGCCCCATCTCCTCCACCACCTTTACCTACAACCGATCACATACTCATGCTTTGTAGAGCATCCCCATGAGCCGTCAGATGAGCCTCTCCCTGAGGTTTCTTCCTATCAACCTGAGGCTAGACCGTCTTGCTCTGCCTTGTCCTTCCCTAATCCCTCGGGTTCTAGACCATCTGCTCCTCCCAGGCACTTCACCTCTTTATCCGCAACCTTGATGGGTCAGATGTCTCGTCTTGCCGATCGCTTTGAGCATCTATATTCCTCGTAGGAGCATATTTATACTTCCCAGTCTTAATTGCGTTCAGATCTCTTTGCCGGTTTTGAGCGTCTTGACGCCCGCTTGGGTACTCAGGAGGTTGCGATTAGACGGTTGCTATGTCAGTATGGCCGTTAGTCCTCCGGTGATTCTTCTGGAACCAAGTGATCCCCTCTCTTTGGTTTTTTGTGACAAAAAGGGGGAGACCACTATTTTTGCTAGACGGAGATATTCTTTTGTGTACTATTTAGGGGGAGTTTTTCTTGTATTATTTGGGGGGAGTTGTGATGACTTTATTAGTCTTGATATTTTTATGAGTTTTGGTGACTTCCTTAATGTTTCTATTCTTTCATGTCATCTATGTTGCTATATGTTACTATGCATGGGTGTCTTAGTTTTATGTTGCTATAGATATATTATATCTATTTGTATTATATCTATTTGTACTAACCATAGTTAAGTAGGTACCACAGCTATAGTATCGGCACGATAGTTATAGTATCAGCATAGCAATTTTTGTGTCCTTAATTATTTACGTTTTGTATTATTTTTGTTTCTCACCAAGTGTAGATTTTAATATACACAGGTTCTATTTCGGTGGTATCTGAATCCATACTTTTCTTATCCTTTTTATTTTTTATATTTTTTTTCTTTATGTGGTTTTGTCACGAAATTGCCAAAGGAGGGGATTGTTAGGATCATTTTTGTATTGGCATATTTCGTGACCATATTTGATCGTGTGTCAATACTGGGTTATATTTATTGAGATGCTATATCAACTTATTTTCGTGGCTGTCCGTTCACAGTGTCCTGCGCCTACTGTTCGCTTGCTTTGTGCTCGAACTCAATTTCGAGTAGAATCGCGCCTGATGTTCCCTCGCCATCCACTTGAGCCTCAATTCCAGTAGCTTCGCGCCTGCTGTGCCCTCATCATTCGCTCGAACCCCAATTCCAGAAGCCTCGCGCCTATCATGCGCTCGAGCCCTAAAATCAGTAATCTTGTGCCTGAAACTCACTGCCTGCTCGCTCGAGCGTCCATGCATTTCCCTCTTGAAACCCTGGGCAGGCTCGCCACGCTCTCTCGGCAATGGTCATTTTCTTAAACGTCTTTTTCGAGCCTCTCTATATATTTCTTCCTTCTTTTAGTTGCCCTACTTCTTGCTTATGCATTCTGGAGCACCCACTTGAAGAGAAAACTAAATCCTCATGCTTAATTATTGCTCCATTTGAGAAAACCTTATATACATTCGTGTGTTCTTGTGATAACGATTTTTTTACCACTTTCACTTTACCGATACAACACTTCTTACACGTTTATCTTCATTGGCGACGTTGGTATTGTGAAGAAAGGGTTCCGATGGTGTTTGGTTCTTCAAGCGATTTGTGTGGAAAGATTAAAGTAAAAACCAAAAGGCGTCCGATTTCGTTGCCATGAACAAATCGACGGAGTTCCTTGGTAGAGATCCCGTGACGGGAGTAAGTCGATTTGGTTAGTGCGTCGTTACCACTTGGTCTGTAAGTTGATTTTTATAGTGCATATCTTCCCTGACCGTTGAAACTCGGAGGGTTGTACTCGATAGCCGTGGTTATCGAGGTTTTCCTTCATCTCCAAAAATTGCATCCTTATATTATTTTTTATTACTTTACACTTTATGCTTGTTGCTGTTTGCGTCATCTAGATTGAAATATTCTTTATGTATATTGAATATTTATTTTTATATTTCTTTCGTTAATTTATCAAGGGGTCAAAACTTTTGTTTGATTTGGGACAAAAAGTTTCCTTTAATAACAAATGTCCAAAATTTTTTCTCTTTGACAAAAAAGTAGAAAACTTTCACTTTAAAAAATATAAATATTAAAACTTTTTACCATAGGAGAAAGTATAAAAATGAAGTGAGTATAAAATAAAGCACAACACAAAATACATGAATGAAAGACCACACGTAAGGCCCATATCATGACTTTTCTTTACAAATATTTTGAATAGAAGTCCAATATTGTAAAATAGTTGCCCATTTTCTTCAAATCATTAAACTTCTCAAATATTTGTTGAAACAAAAAAAAAAAAAAACTTCTAACCATCCGATAAAGCTATATTCTTGCACGAATAATTAAAATAAGGCAAGTAAAAATAATATGCATGTATAATAAAACCACCAAATGTAAATAAAATAAGAAGAAAAATGGAAAAAGATCAAAGATAGGGTTTAAGGATATTTAGCTTTAACATTTAATGTAAAAGATTTGATTAAAAGATGCTTCAAAATTACCTTTCTTCTCTTCCTTCCTTTCTCTTTCTCTCTCCTTTCTCGTCTTTTCCTGCAAAAATGCTTGAAAACATTGGCAGGTACACTTATTTATATGAATTGATGCACGACCGCTAGTCCGCACACTTGTTTCTCATCCTTGATAACATGCGAAAGATCAAACGCACACTTACTCAACATAGATATACGAAAAATATCATGGCAATCCGTTGAATTTGAAGGTAAAGATAATCTATAAGCCACCTCTCTAGTCCCTTGTAAATTTTTAAATACTCGAACAAATATTGACATTAATTTTCCTCTTACTCCGAATCTTGAGTTTTCTTTCCGAGGAGATATCTTTAAAAATATATGGTCACCAACTTTAAACCTTAAGTCAGATCTCCTTCGATCAGTATAACTCTTCTAATGATTTTGGGCAACAATAAGATAATTTTAAATTATTTTAATCTTATCAGAAGTGTCAAGAATAATGTTGGGCCCTAAATATTTACGATTAGCAATCTCTTCTCAATTAATAAGAGACATACATCTCTGTCTGTCTGATGCCTCAAAAGGGGCCATCCAAATACCGGACTGATAACTGCTATTATATGTAAATTTAGCCTATGGTAAAAATTATCCTAATTTCTTTTCATCTCCAAAATAAATACCCTCAACATATCTTCCAATATCTAAATAGTTCTCTTCGGTTGATCATTTGTCCAAGAGTGAAATGCCATACTAAATTTTATTTTAGTACCCAACTCTATATGCAAACTTTTCTAAAATTTAAACACAAATCTCAAATCACGATAAAAAAACTATCGAAATTAGAATACCATGCATCTTTATAATCTCATTTATATACAAATATGCTAAATGATCTCTTGGATTTCATTAGCCTATCCATGATTAGCCAAATAACATCCGAATTTCTACCATCATAGGTAATCCTAAAATAAAATCTATCGTGATATATTCTCATTTTTAATTAGAAATTGGTAAAGGGTACAAAAATTCTTGGGGTTTCTAATGGTCGACTTTAACTAGGTACACAATACACCTTACCACATATGTTGCAATCTCCCGTCTTATATTTCGCCACCAAAAAAGTTTTTTCATATCTTTCTATGTACTATTCACTCTAGAATGAATGGTATACTTTATTCTATAATTTTTATTTAAAATTTCTTCATTTAATTCTTCAATAGTTAGCACACAAATTTTATCTCAAAATTGAAGAATTTCATCCACTCGAATATTAAAATCTACTTGTGACTCATTAATCAAATTTCTGACAATCTCTGTGAAATATGATTCATTCATTTGGGTCTTCTTGATCTTCTCTATAATCACAGGTAGTACTTAAAAGTATGACAAAATCATTCTCAACCTCTAGGAATGTAAACAAATATTACAACTATTCATTTTATCCAATATTTTCTATTCCTTGATTATCAAATGAGTCATCATACTTGAAGATTTTTGACTCAAAGTATCAATAAACATATTCACCCTCCTTGATTGATATAGGATTTTATAATTATAATCCTTCAACAAATTCATTCATTAATGTTGTCGCATATTCATTCCTTCAACGTGATAAATATTTTAAGCTCTTATAATTGGAGTATAGTATAAACTTCTCTCCATTTAAATAATGCCTCTAAATCTTCAGGGCAAAAATCACAGTTGTCAAATCCAAATTATGGGTGAGATAATTCTATTTGTGAGCTTTCAACAGTCTTGACCCATAAGCAACTACTTGCCCACATTGTATTAGAACACAATCCAAACCTTTCTTTGAAATATCATAATGTACTACAAAACCTCCCGATCCATCTAAAATCGACAATATCAGTACGGAGGTCAATCTATCCTTTAACACTTTAAAACTTATTTCCTAATCTTCACTCTAAAGAAAAATCATTTGCTTTTAAGTTAAATGCATTAGTGGCACCACAATCATCAAAAAGTTCTCAACAAAATGTCTATAATAACTAGCTAAACCCAAGAAATTTCATACCTCTATAACATTAGTTGGTCATTCTCAACCAGCCGCGACTTCAATCTTTTTTAGATCCATTGAAACACCTTCTTTAGAACCTATATGTCTCAAAAATGATATTTCTTCTTACAAAAACTTGTATTTCTTTTATTTAGCAAATAGCTATCTTTCCCTCAAAGTTTACAATGCAATTCTCAAATGAATTTTGTGCTCCTCAAAACTCTTGAAATAAATCAAAATATCATCAATAAAAACTACCAAAAATTGATCAAAACAGGATTAAAATATCCGATTTATGAGATCTATAAAAGCTGTAGGTGTATTTGTTAATCTAAAAAGTATTACCAAAAATTTATAATAGCCATACATTATTCTAAAAGCTGTCTTTGGTATGTCCTCATGCTTAATCTTCAATTGATGGTACTCAAATGCAAATCAATCTCAGAAAAAGTCTAAACTCCTTACAATTGATTGAATAAATAATCAATTCTTAAAAGAGGGTACTTATTCTTAATTGTGATCTTATTTAATTTTTAATAATCAATATATAATCTCATCGATCCGTCCTTCTTCTTCATAAAGAGCACTAGTGTAAGGACCACAATTCAAAACTCGAAAGCCAGGAACTTATTACGGAGTGTGATATGTAATCCGGTTTGTGACAAAATTAATCCAGGATGATCTTTGATAACTATAATAAATTTTCATGTCTTAATTCCCCACATACTCACAACCGACCACCTTAATTTAATTCTCCTAAAGTAGGCAAAATCTGCCTTGCTCCACCCGGTTGGCAAGTTGCCACTTGGCAGCTTTGTCATTCCCACTTCCATGAAAAATTTTACCTACACAATATACTATAGTTAGAAATATATTTAGAGAACATTAAAGTACCATTACTTAGACATATTTTGAAGAAGGAAAAGCTGCTCACTCAGCAGCCAAGAAACTGACATCAGCTCGGCATCATCACGGCATCAGTAGCATGCCAAGAGAGCCAAAAAGGAATCAGCACACGGCACCAGTAACTCTAGCAGCAAAGTTGGACTTTGAATTATGAAGATAATATACTGTATTCTCCTAACAACTAGATAAGCCTAAAATAATATATATATGCATAGGATAAGTATGGATTATGTCAAAATTACAGCAGCCATTTTGTTGCACTGCTGCTCCATTACACAGCTGCTGATGCAGCCGATTTCTAAGACCATGTAAGCAGCATCATGAGCTGCTAATGCATCAGCATGCACGGCCACATGGAGCTCTGAAACTAGCATAATAATTACCTAGATTAGGGGGAGGTGACTAAACTGGATACTGGTCCAAATTTGGGAGCAACCAAAATTTACTGGCAGTCGAGTATTTGTTGCATGGAATAGGTGGTTTAGAGACTTGACACCTTAATTTTTGAAAAGGTTTATGTAAGAGATGTTGGAGGAAGAAGGAAGGAGTAAAGAGAGGCTAAGTTGAGTGAAACAAATTCGAGAGAAAGTAAGGAAAAAAGAAGAAGGAGATCGTGAACAGCAAGTACAGGAAGAGGAGTGCTAAACTTTGGCAAGTGTATTTTATACCTTTCTTCGATTGTTCCGATTTTTTGGTTAATTCTTTCTAAGTATTGTTGATCCAATACTTACATATACTCTCTTATTTATCATATGATCATGTAGAATTGAAAGCAAAAATTTATAATAAGGTGAACCAGCCTTGGAAACCATAACAGCACCCAAACTGGGTTCTGCTGTGACAGTTTCTGATTTTTGTCTTGAACTGACCATGAAACGTCCAAAGTGGCTAGCATTTAAAACTATTTAAACATCATAAGTTGATGTTGTAAATGTGAAAAAAAATGGACCTATGAACCGTTCAAGAACTGGTTCAAAATCGGCCCCAAATTTACCTGCAGAACTAGCTTACTGGTTCTGGTGATGCAGAAAACTGAGAATATGAAATTTAGCCAAATAGGGCTCAAAATGGGCTGACCCGGAGTCCAAATCGACTCAATTCGTAAGTACTATGGGTGAACCATCACCATGTTAGCCGGAGGTCCAAGAAAATCTCAACCGGTCATTAAACTGGACCCAGGAACAGCAAGTGGTCCTGCTGAAATGTATCAGGGAGCAGTTGGAATATAGTCACTGAATCAGACCCCAAATGGGCTCAACCGGTGCCCTCATTTAGTTAAGATCCTTATGGTGATATTCAAGTATCATCTCGTAAAAGTAAACCTAAATTAGCTATGCATTGGATCCTCAAACCGTGGCCAGAAGCTGTCTGTTTTGACTGGTACTGATGCAAAATCTGTTTCCATAAATTGACCCAAATCGGCCTAAAAATTAACCTGGACCGACCCTAACCCAAATTATTTCTTGAATGTAAGTCTCTTAGCTACAAGAGGACCCCGAACTGGTAAAAAATTGGCCTTGAATTAGTCATAAAAATTAAAAGTATCAAAATTGCCCCAGGGTGTTCCTATTGCAGTCCAATTGACAGGTTGGAAAGAAAGGGCTGAATCGGACCCAATTCGGTTGAATTGGCAGCCGACCCAACCAACATATTTTTTAGTAAGGTTGAACTAACTACTGGTAAAATGGCCACCCCAAAGTCTTTAGGATTGGTATTGAGCCGGATCCTTGAATCGGCCCAGAACCGACTCAGCTCCTAGGGGCTGATTTTGGCAGTTTCTAAAAAGGGGTTGAACCGGGCCGAATTTAGAAAATAAATTGACCAAACCGGTACCCAATTAAACCAAGAGGATAGTGGGATGTTGACCGAAAAATTTGGGCCCAAAATAAATAGTAAACCGACTCTCAACCATAACCGAACTGGTTCATGCGAACTGAAAAATTTCTGATTTATGAATAAAATGTCAAACTGGATTAAGACTGACCCTAAGCCGACTCACTAACATATTTGGGTACTAAATTAAAATTATTTAAGTTCCAGGTAATAAATCAGCAACTAAGTAGATTAAAATACACTAAGTACGAAAATAAAGTTCAGCATGCAATTTTCTGCGTATACAAGGCTTATATTTTGTTCTATGTTTCATATTATCTATTTATGTTAAGTTATATTCACGAAAGTTTTGTAGGAACTCAACAAAGGTATAAGTTCTATTATGTTCAGTTCAGTTAAGTTCAGTTAGTTAAGTTCAATTATAAGAGTTCCTTTCAAAATTTAAAAAAAGAAAAACTAGACCAAGGACCTTTTTTCAGAGGATAATATTCCCTGACATGTTTAGGATATTATAGTAAAAAATTAAAAAATTATTTCGTTCCGTTTTATTTCGGCCCTATCTACCGGGATTGTAGGTAGTACCACCCATCTCGGGGTGCAAAAGGAGGTTAAACCTGCGATTGTGGAAGTAAGCACAATCCATCCTATCAACAGGATATATACCTTAGATTGTGTGGGTTAACAAAATCCTTTTTTTGATTGTCTACTTCGTTAGTTGGTAAGGCCTACTAGCCTTGGTCCCTTAATGTAAGGATAAATAAATAAAGTTCAGTAAGTCATGAAATGAGGTTCAGTAAAAGTTTAGTAAAGAAAGAAATATAAACACATTGCATTTCATGTATCCGATCCTACTTATGTATATTAATGTACATTCTGTATAAAAATACATATCTTTGTATGATATGTACACTGTTGAATATTTAGCTCACTCTCTTACTATTTTACTTCTCTTCAGATGAGTCACAAGAGTTGGTGAAGGACGAGCAATAGTAGGAAGAAAAGTTTGAAAGTTGCCTACAATTTTGTGAAATTTTAGAAGAATGTAAAATATTGTACTTAAGTATAGGAAAAAAAAAGGGTGTACTTGGTGATATTGTATATTAGACATGATTGTGGTTTGATGATCTTAGCACTGCTTCCGTCATTTGGTAAATATATGTGCTTGACGAATATTAATATTTGTATATATGGTAAAAAAAAGATAATATTAGTAATTAACAATAATTAAGATTCATAAATAAATTTTCATCCCAAAAGACAACCAAATATAATACCTAAATCTAGATCGTACTTGATGAATGTCCACATGACACCAACAACAATAATAATAAACAATAATGTCAATCATCACAGAATCATTCCGAACTACCTGTCTAAATATCAACTAGTCAAAACCTGCTCAAATTATCCATAAGAAAAAATGGCAATTCAATAACACAAATCATACTATCGATCCAACTTAGACTAAAATTCCATGATCCAGTCAGCAAAATAATCTAAACCTAGCCTCTAAATCAATATGCTAAAATTCATCATTCTCTCAGTTTCAAGAATGCATCAAATATAAATACAATCCATCTATAAATCTAATAGTAACAAAATATAAATAAAATCTTAACCAGTGTTCTCATCCAAGCTCCCTACAAGTTATCTATAACCCTCTAATTTGGAATGAGTTAGACTAATAAAATTATAAACTGAATATTCAACAAGTATCAGTGTATATATATATATATAACATATGTTCTTAATCAGAGTGAAGGAGTAAATTAATAAAACATGTACAAAATCTGTAAGAACCAAAATCTAAACATCCAATATGACAAATTAACAGATACCCAAACATGGTCTCGTATGCAAAGTTTGTAGTCCAAAAGCAAATATCAGACAATTCAAATATACAAAACCAACCAAAATCTAATATCCCAAATCTAAATAGTGGTCGAAACCTATAAATTTTTAATTAAAGTCTTGAATATCCAAATCAAATACAAATAAGTATATTAAAAATTTAAAATATGTTTAAATTGGAGAATCAGAAACCAAAATGCTAACTTTGAGAAAGGGTTATACATACTCTTAATAATTTTAAGCTAAATCATTTCTATTTAGATCAATAGGTGGGCCATTTATATATTTTTTTATAGATATGGATAAATATATATATTTTTATCATCCGTGGATAATAGGTGTAATCCTTAAATTTGTGTGATTATATTAGGACGTATAAATATATTAGTTCTATTCAATTCCTTATGATAGTTCTCATAAAATACCACACTGGAACTCTATAGCAAATGCTTAAAACTTTCTCTCTGATAAAAAAGAATAAAACTTTTATTTCGAGAAAGTATAAATATAAAACTTTTCACTTTAGAGAAAAAGTAAAAATATCAAAACAAATACAAAATATAATTTGACTCAAAGTATATGTATGGAATATCACATGTAAGACCTATATGCAAGTTTTCATGAATTTCTTTTATAAATATTTGAAATATAAGTCTAATATTTTAAAATAGTTAGCCATTTTATTTAAATTCGTAAACTTTTCAAATATCAGATGAAACCATGCAAAAACAACAAATCGTTCATTAAAACTATTTGTATATATGAATAATCAAAATGGAGTAAGTAAAAATAACATATATGTATAATAAAACTATCAAATTTAAGCAAAACAAGTAGGAAATAAAAATAAATCAAAGATATGGCTTAAGGTACTTGTTTTTAACATTTAATTTGATAGATCTGATCAAAAGATATTTCAAAATTACTTTTTTCTCTTCTTCTATATTCCTTCTTGTCATGAACTCGGCGTAAATAGGTTCATTTAAATAATTAGTTATAATTTCATATATATTATTTTTATAAATCCCAAATTCGGATATGACAATTCAATTACATGAGACCCGATAAAGTAAAACCAACATAGGATCTCATTGGATAACTGTTTGGACAATATAAATATGACTTTTTTTTATAAATAGTTGTAAGGTAAAAATCAAATAATAACAGCAACTCATTCAAATGAAG